>CM033323.1:31117413-31746796 GCA_019359835.1 Pharus latifolius | reverse complement strand
GAAGAATTATTGTTATTTCCACAGCCATTCTACACCATCACTACACATAACAACATCTTGGAAGGTAGGTTCTTTTTGTTAATGGAGTTGAGTTCAGTTGAGTTCAGTTGAGTTGATCGAGTTTGAGTCTGAGGAAATCACCAATATGTAAAAATGTAAGTCGACGGCAGTTCCAGCTCCTCGGGCGTCTTCGAACTAAACTCCTATGGTTAAGTCCAATGTGGTTCAGACATTTTCTGTTACGGGTTTACTCTCGTCGATCTTGGTAGACTCGGACACCAAGACGATCCATTCATACTTGCAAAGCAAGCCACACAGGTATTCTACATCGTTGACCCGGCCAATCCAAACTTGCATGTTGTCCTCCACAGAAAGAGACGTATTATTGGGGTCGAAGATGTTGTCGACGAAGAGGAGTATAACCAATTCGATGAAATACCTCCATTTTTAGAGGATATTCAATCTATCCCTACTGAAGATATCGACGCAACAACGTATCTGCGAGATGACCACGAAGAAGGATTATGGGTTGAGAACCATTGATTTCTATTTCAGGGATAAATGCCAAGCAAACAGCCCACAAGTTCTGCAGCAAGGTGAGGAACTTATCATTAATACATCAGGCAGTACATTTTTCTTTAAAACTTAATGATAAGCTAGTTCATAGCATTAATATATCTCAATTTTACTCCACAGCATGAGTTCTAACATGTACAATACCTTTATCCTGTAAGTACTTAATTCTTCCCTTCAAATAGCACTTGCAAAAATCTCATTGCAGCCTCTTGCTTCTTCAAATTAAGCTCTCTAAAAATCAATTTTTCTGACGGTATTTTGTTATTTCTACCGATAGAAAAGGACATCCACAAGTTCTGCGAAAAGTTTACTTATTCTATCGGTATTATTATATTTTACCGTTAGAATAAATTTGTTAGTTCACGGTATTTTGTTGTTTGACGGTTTTTTGTTGTTTGTACCGATAGAAAAATACTCTGGTGCTTTGAATTCTCAACTGTGTCGCCATGCATCGCCTTGGAAATTCTATAAGTACCTCGCCATGCATCGCGGTATTTTGTTGTTTTTCTAATTCTCGAACGCTTCGACTCCTCATCTTCTCTTTCACAATGGCAACCTCCATGGGATCGTCAGCCACGCCCTCCCCAGTAAGAACTCTAAATCTCCTGGGTTTACCCCTGTATTGTTAATCCATGTTCAGTACATTTTTGACCTGTTGATTTGCACAGGGAATGGGAGCCGTGGAAGACACTGGCAAAGTGAAGGTCGACCTGAGGGCCCTCCAGGAGGAGCACAAGCTCCTTACGGACAAGCACACTCAGCTACGGCTTGAACTGGACGATCTCCTCCGACGCATTCAGCGCATGAAGATGGCTGGTGACAATTCCAGGGCGATGACGAGGTGTCTTCGCGAGGAGAAGCAAGCCGCAGATATTACCATTGCTGGTTGCGTTTTGACTATGAAGGATACCATAGCGAAGCTGAGGGAGGTCGCAGGCCTTCTCGACGCGGTAGTAGTTGATCCTAGGGACAACTTGTCGCTAGAGGAGTCCTGCGTCCTGGCTGCAAGTCAAACTGACTCTATTCTACATACAGCCAGGGCTAAGACCACCCCTTGACCTAGCATTTTGGGTTTTATTTTTTTTATAAGTGATAAAACAACAATGAATGAACAATTTCTTTTTATGTCAATTTTCCAATTTTCCGGCTATCTTCCCTCTTTCTTTATCATTCTGCAGCTTTCAAGCACGGTCTGTTTGATGTTAAATTGTGTGTACCTTTTCATTTTCTGACGGTATTTTGTTGTTTTTACCGATAGAAAAATGGCACCCAATACTATAATCTCAGGCACTTAATTAAAAAAGTTTTCTGGGGAAAATTGGTCTCACGGGATTTTATTGTTTATACCGATAGAAAAAAGGAATCCACTACTTCAAATATTTTTCTGGGAAATTTACTTTTTCTATCAGTATTATTTTGTTGTACCGATAGAAACGGACATAATTCTATCGGTATTATTTTGTTTTACCGATAGAAAAGGTCATCCACTACTTTATTACTCGTACACGGCCTGTCGTGGTATTAAGAATACCCCGGCAGGTTTTGAAGACGATCCTAGCGGAGATCACGCAGCGCGGGTTGACCGGGTGACCGGTCCTCCCCCGCCGGACAAACACAAGAATTGACACGTGGATTTATACAGGTTCGGGTCCCGGTGGGGGCCCTAGTCCTGTCGACGCGCTCCCGACCGGAGTCGGCTGGGGAGGCTCTCTCCGGGGGAGAGGCTTCCGGAGCACGTCTGTGAGATTAGCTATTCCAAATAATAATGAACTGATCTTTACAACAGAGGGGTACAAGGGCTATTTATAGCCCCCAAAAAGAAGCGAAAAGCCTAAACTACCCCGGAAGCCACCGTCGGATCGAAGGGTAGGACCGTCCTTCTTCCGGTCAAACGTCTTGGATGCTTGACAGGTGGTCGCTGATTCCCGAGGCGTCCCTCGCGTGACCTGCACGTGATAAACAAACAGGGATTTTACCTTTTAGGAGGGCGGTGACGTCCGGGACCCCTTCCGGAGAGCAGGGTCCCGGGAGCCCAAAAGGCGGCGCCCGGGGCAGGCACCGGCGGCCTCTGCCCCCGGGCAGATGGCGGCGCCCGGGACATGCCCGGGGGGGCACGGTCCCGGGGGCCAAATGGCGGCGCCCGGGGTAGGCACCGGGGGCCGCTGTCCCCGGGCAGATGGCGGCTCCCGGGACATGCCCGGGGGGCACGGTCCCGGGGGCCAAATGGCGGCGCCCGGGACATGCCCCGGCGGCACGGTCCCGGGAGCCTAAAAGGCGGCGCCCGGGGCAGGCACCGGAGGCCACTGTCCCCGGGCACATGGCGGCGCCCGGGACATGCCCGGGGGGCACGGTCCCGGGGGCCAAATGGCGGCGCCCGGGACATGAACCGGAGGCACGGTCCCGGGAGCCTAAAAGGCGGCGCCCGGGGCAGGCACCGGAGGCCACTGTCCCCGGGCAATCATGAGCTTACCTGGACTTGAACGCGTGGAGATTTCCCCCAACAGCAGCCCCCCATGCCCTCCGGGGACAAAGCTTGAGCCCCCGGAGGGAATGGTTACGGTACCGGGAAAATATCCGGACGAAAACTCCGGACGAAAATCGCCGGAGCCCCGGCGACGCTTCGGTTTCTGTGCCGGGCGCTTTATGGCCGCGCCGTTTTCGCAATAAATGCACGCGCGGTTCGAACCGGCGTCTCGATTTACGCGCCTGTCCCTTCGTTTCCCGCGCACGGTTTGAATTTCAGTGGTCCAGATTGCCCCGAGGGGGCCACGTGGCGCGCATCTAGATCACGGCCAGCCTCTATAAATAGGGCCCTAGGGGGCCCCGGAAGCTCATTCCAAATCTTCAACTCCAGCTTCAGCTCTCCCGGTAGCGCTCTTCCGGTAGTTTCTCCGGTAGCCTTTTCCGGTAGCGAGCGTCCGGGAGTTGTTGACAGCCACCTGAAAACTTAGCCACCGAAAAACAAAGAACTCACCTAATGGCGCCCAAAGGTCGAGCGAAGACCACGGAGGTGCCCCCGGAGGAAATCCCCGTGGATTTCCTTTGGGCCTCCGAGTTCTCGGCCTCGGACGCGGAGTCCCTGGTCAAGAAGGGCGTCGTCGAAGGGGGGGACATCCGGGTCCCCCTAAAGAAGGACGGAGCCCCCCGCCCCAGGCCCGGGGAGGTCGTGGCCTTCGAGGCCTTCCTCGAGGCGGGGCTCCGGCTCCCGGTGCATCCGATGCTCCGGGAGTTTCTCAAAGAGTACGGGGTGGCTCTCAACCACCTCACCCCGAACACGCTCGTCCGTATGGGCCTTTTTATATGGCTCTACGAGACAGCGACCGGGCGGGAGCCCACCCTCCGCGCCTTCCGGTACTTCTATGAACCGGCGGCGCGGAGCTCCCACCTGGTGAAGGGAGGACCGAAGTCCCCCTTCGGCTCGGTGATGGTCCAAATGCTGCCCTCCCGGGTGGCGGACTACCCGGCGGCGGCCTCCCGGGACCACTGGGGGGACTGGCTCCGGAGGTGGTTCTACCTCCGGCTCCGGGACGAGGCGGTGGTCTACACCCCGGAGCCTCCCACCTACAGCCGATCATCCGCACCGAAGCCGCCGGTGTGGACGGACGAGGAGTTCGAGCTCCTCGGGAAGGTGGTCTTGGCAAAGAAGGCCCGCTCGATGCGGGACGCCGCGGAGGAGCTGGCGCTCCTGCGGCTTTCCCCCTTCTCACGCGGGGGAAGGGGGATCGGCATGGGCCCGGAGCAGCGGCCTCCGGTCAAGCCGGTGACGCGGCGTAAGTCCCCTGCATTTTTGTACTTGCAGTTTTTTATGAGAAATTGACTAACTTTTTACCTCTTGCAGTGCGCCCGTACCCGGCGGCGAGGGACAAGGCGGAGCACCTCCTGGGGAGGTACTTCGCCGACGAACACGAGCGCATCGTGCGCCTCGTGGGGGAGGGGCCTCCCCGGAACTTGGTGGTCGAGGCCTACGGGCTCAGGCTTCCGGAGAGGAAGCCCCTTCCCACCCCCGGGTCTCATAAACGGGGGAAGGACGCGGCCGGGGGCTCGGAGCCCAAAAAGCCCCGGGTCCAAAAGACCCCAGCTCCGGCGACGGCGCCGGCGACGACGCTGGTGAGGGCCCGGGACGCGGCTCCCGGAGCCGAACATTCCCTGGCGGCGCCCCGGGCAGAGGCGACGCCTCCGCCCCCGGAGGCCCCCGTTGAGGCCCGGGGGAAGGAGATTGTTGTCGATGGGGCGGGGTCCGATTCGGCGGACTACGCCCCGTCGCCAGTTCGGGTGACGCTCCTCTCGCCTCTCCCGGCGGCATTGGCGCCGGAGAGGCTAGAGGTGAGGTTTTCGGGGGCGGCGCCCCCGCGCCTCTGGCCGGTTGACGAAGAGGGGGGGAGCCCCTCAGTCTTCGAGGTCCCCCCGGAGCAGGAGGCTCCGAGGGCCCTCCGGCCCGGGGCGGGGAAAGGCCCGATGATCCCCCCCCGGGCGGAGATCCCCGCCCAATCTTCGTCTTCGTCTTCGGAGGAAACTTCGTCGACGAAGACGCCGGCGACGCCGGCCGTGCTCCCGGATTCAGAGGTCCGGGGGCCCTCTCCCGGCCGCGACAGGCGGGCCGGGCAAGACACCTCCCTACTTCCCGCGGGTGAGGTGGCCCGCTACGCGGAGGGGCTGCACAACTGGAAGGTGCAGGCCTTCGTAGCAGGAGGAACGCTCCATGAGCGTTTTGAGGGGCTCGAGTCCCTCGGAGCCCAGGTAACTCAAGCTCTCAACATCGGCTTTTTTCCTGCACTTAAGATTTTTCTAACTCTTTATGCATTTTGTAGGTAGCGACTGTTACCTGGGGCCTTGAGCAGCGGGTCACCCGGCTGCTCAAGGAGGCGGAGAGCCGGGCCGCGGCCTGCGTCGAGCAGCGGGAGGCGGCCCTCCGGGAGCGGGACGAAGCTCTGGATGAGCTGTCCCGGGCCCGAGCGCAGGTGCACCTTTCGGAGGGCGCCTACATCCGCCTCCGAGAGGAGGCCATGGTGCGGGAGAAGGCGCTCCGGGAGCTCGAGAGCTCCAGCGTCCGGGCGCTGTCAGACGTGGGCCGCTCCGTCCGCTCGGCCTTGGAAAGCCTTGGCGTTAGCCTGGGCTCCGGGAGCGGCCCGGAGGTGCCCCCGGCGACCCTCGCGGAGGCTGTACGTTTTCTTAACGCACAAGTCTCCGCCATCCCGGAGGCTGCGGACGTCCGGGCACGGGGCCGGGCGATCCCCGTCATCGCGGCCGCCGCGGGGCTCGTTGACTACCGTGGGGTCGGCGCCCGGGCGATCGGGGGGCGCATCCCGCGGGGCTTCCCGGAGGCCTTCGAGCCAACGCGCCGCGAGGTGGAGCTGCTGGCGGAGGGGTTCTACGACCGGATCATCCGGACGTGGTTCCCGACACCGGCGCCTCCGGCCGCGGATGTCCCTGCCCCGGCCACGGAGGAAGCTCCCCGGGGGGAGGACCCCAATCCCAAAGTATGAGCCTCCCCCGGGTCTTTAGCTAGGACCCCTTTTTTTTTTGTTAGACATTTTGATTCCGGCAGCTTCTTAGGAGAAGCCCCGGGCACTTGTACAAAAACATTTTGCAATGAAATATATTTGAAATTTTTCTAAGTCTTTGCAATGAAATGTTACCAGGGTTCCCGGGGGGTTACTCCCGGGCAACGGTCCGGGAGGGGCTCTCCGGGGGACGCCCAAGCGGCTTTGATTTTGTTGAGCCTCGTCTCCGGGGAGCGCGACGGGGGTACTGCCCGGGAGCCTGTCCGGTTGAGGTGGCGCCCGGAGTGGCACTTGGATAATTTTGACAACAGCCGTGCTGAATTAACTCCCCCGCGCCCGAAGGCCCATATGATACCTCCTCTCCGGGTACTTCCGCCGGCTGGGTACGAGTTTTGGCCCGAAGACGTGCTTCGGGATTCTCAGCGTCGCGTCCGGGCGCTGTACCGGGACCTGGCCCGGGAGCTGAGGGAGCGCCTCCGGGAGCTTTAGGCGTAGGGGCCTTAGGCTCGTAGAAAATCCCCCGGGTTAGGACCCGGGTTGTATCATTTCCGAAACCCACCGGAGGGGGAAGATGTCCTCCGGGTTTGTAGATCAATAAAGCGCATTGTTTCTTTTTATTGCCTCTTTGTTTTCTTCTTGGATGGTCTGGACGACTCATCTTAACAAGGATGAGCTAAGTTTCTTCGTGGGTGACCCGGGGGCCCCCTGTCCCCCCCCGCCCACAGCGGGCGGGAGGAGGCCTCCGCGTGCTGTGGGGGTAACAGGGTCCCCGGGGGGAGCATAACCTGTAGAAATATTTTCTAAGTTAGAAAATTGTAAAAACAGGATTTCCGAGGGAGGGACCTTCCGAGGTGCCCGGGGGCACCGGGAGAGGTTCATCCGGCCGCCGGGAGAGCGGGGAACCGAGAACAAGGCACGGAAGGGGCTCATGAAAAGCCAATAAGACCTCCGGAGGGGAGCTTCCCGGGAGACTTCGTCCGGTCGCCGTGAGAACGGGGAACCGGGAATGATGTGTCCGGGGGAAAATATATCTGAGAAACCCATATCTTCGTAAAGCAATTGTCCGGTCGCCGTGAGAACGGGGAGCCGGGAATATCGTCTTCGAGAGATAATCATCCGGTCGCCGTGAGAACGGGGAGCCGGGAATAACGTCGACTCCCGGAGGAGGAAGATAGAGCCAATCAAGCCGCAAGGGGCTGATCTTCCGGTCGCCGTGAGAACGGGGAGCCGGGAAAATCGTCGACTCCCGGAGGAGGAAGAAAATCCAGAAAGCCATTAGACGTCCCGCTGAGGAGAGCGTCTACTCCCGGAGGAGGAAGTGCCCGAAGACGGGTCTTGAGTGTTTGGGTAGGGGACTAATCTCCCAAAGTGACTCGTTACCGCAGCCGCTGGGGACCGGGTTGCCGCTTACACCCTCAGTCCACGAGGGCTGTTCGTAAGCCGCCCTTCAGGAGGGACTTGCTGGGGCAGGGCCCACTTCCTCACGGAGAGGGCATCCTCGCGGGGAGGGCTTCCTCACGGGGAGGGCATCTTCACGGGGAAGGCATCCTCGCGGGGAGGGCGTCCTCGCGGGGAGGGCATCACCACTAGGGGCGGTAAACAAGAACAACCTGCAGTGAGACAGTTGAAGAACAAAGGCTATGCATTGATTGACAAAATATACAAAGCCCCCCCTGCGAAACCGCGAAGGGGGGGGGGAAAGGGGAGCTACAGTGTCCCTCCTCCCCCTCCGGCGTGATCGCTCCGGGGGAGGGGACAGGCCCGTAGGGCTAGACGTAGAACTTGTGAAGTAAACGCAAGTTCCAGGTGTGCTTCAGCTCCTGCTCTTCAAGGTTGGAGAGCTTGTAGGCCCCCGAGCCTAGGACAGCGGAGATCCTGTAGGGGCCCTCCCACTTGGGGGAGAGCTTACCCTGGGCTTGGGGGTCTGTGACGCGCTTGAGGACAAGGTCCCCAAGGTGGAAAGCTCTCTCGCGCACGCGCTGGTTGTATGCGCGCGACATCTCGCGCTCGTAGATGGCGTGGCAGAGGAGCGCTCGGTCGCGTTCCTCCTCCACGAGGTCGATTTCCAGCCGCCGGTTGTCTTCGTTGGCCCGGTAGGCTGCGGTCGTGGCTTCGTTCAGGAGCTCGACCCGCAGCGACTGGAAGCCGATCTCCGGGGGGAGGACTGCCTCCGCCCCATAGACTAGGGAGAAGGGAGCACGCCCTATGGCCCGGGACAGGGTCGTGCGCATCGAGCAGAGGATGCTAGGGAGCTCCTCTGCCCACGCGCCCCGCTTGGAAGTGGTTTGCTCGAGTCTCCGGCGTAACCCCTGTAGGATTACGCCGTTGACTCTCTCGACGGCCCCGTTGCTTTGAGGATGGGCCACTGAGGCGAAGTGGATGACGACCACCAGGCCTTCGCAGAATTCCCGGAAATAAGCCGAGTCGAATTGGGTCCCGTTGTCCACGGTGATTTCCCGGGGGACACCAAAACGACAAACGACGTTTTTCCAGAAAAACCGCTGAACGGCCCGGGAGGTGATGCTAGCCAAGGGCTCCGCCTCGACCCACTTTGTAAAGTAGTCGACCGCGACTACCGCATACTTGTATCCCCCGGGCGCTGGGGGGAAGGGCCCTAAGAGGTCCATCCCCCAGCGCACGAAGGGCCAAGTGATGGGGATAGTCCGCAGCGCTACAGGGGGGAGATTCGAGCCCTTGGCCATCTTCTGGCATGCTTCGCACGCGGAGACAAGGTCTCGCGCGTCGCGCATGACTGTAGGCCAGTAGAAGCCCTGCCGAAGGGCCTTGGTGGCGATGGCACGCGGGGCTAAGTGAGAACCACAGCTCCCCGCGTGAACGTCTTCCAGGAGCTGAAGTCCCTCTGACCGGGGGAGGCAGCGCAGGAGGGCTGAAGCCCCCCGCTTGTAGAGCCTTCCCTCCAGCAGGAGATACGCCCGGGCTTTGGCCCGGAGGAGCTTAGCCTCGGTCTCGTGGGGAGGGTCCCCCTCTCCCTTGATGAAGGAGATGAGGGGGTCCATCCAAGATGAAGGCCGGACGATCTCGGCGACCTCCGGGATCGGAGGCTCGGGGCCTGCATCCGGGGAGGCCACCGAGGGCTTCATGATGATTTCTAGGAAGGCCCCCTTGGGGAGCGTTTCCCGGGCGCTTGCCGCCCGGGCCAAAGCATCAGCCCGGTCATTCTCCCTTCGCGGGATATGCCGGGCCTCAAGGCCGTCGAAGTGTTTCTCCATTTTTCGTACTTCCTGCAAGTAAAGACTTAAATTTGCGTCATGGCACAGGTAAGACTTGTCCATTTGGCAGACAACGAGCTGAGAGTCTCCCTTCACTAGTAGGCGCCGGATCCCCAGGGAGCGCGCAAGGTGCATCCCGAGGAGCAGAGCCTCGTATTCGGCGACGTTGTTGGTTGCGGGGAACTCGAGCCGCGCGGCGTACTCGAGCTCCTTCCCCTCGGGGCTCCGGAGGACTACCCCCGCGCCAGCCCCAGCGAGACACAGCGACCCATCAAACAGCAGGGTCCAATGGTCACTGCGTCGGGGCGGCACAGGGAGATCTTCATCCCCGGACCCAGAGGCGGGAGTCCATTCTGCGATGAAGTCGGCGAGGACCTGCGACTTGATTGCGGAGCGGCTGGTAAGGGACAGGGAGAAGGGGGCAAGCTCGGCCCCCCACTTCCCAATCCGGCCGGTGGCTTCTTTATTCCGCAGTACCTCCCCCAGGGGGAGGGACGACGGAACGGTGATGGGGTGCCCCAGGAAGTAATGCCGGAGCTTCCGGGACGCCATGAGGAGAGCGTAGCAAATCTTCTCCATCTCCGTGTACCGAGTCTTGGCCCCTTGGAGGGCTTCACTGACGTAGTACACGGGACGTTGCTGCCCCTCCTGCTCCTTCACCAAAACCGCGCTGACGGCGACGGGGGTCGCAGCGAGGTAGAGGAGCAAAGGCTCTTCCGGAGACGGACTCACGAGCATTGGAGGGCTCGAGAGGTACTTCTTGAGGTCGTTGAAGGCTTCCTAGGCCTCGGGGGTCCAGCGGAACCCCTCGAGCCCTCGGAGGATCTTGAAGAACTGGAGGCCCCGCTCTCCCGAATGGGAGACGAAGCGACTGAGCGCGGCCAGGCGGCCGGAGAGCCGCTGGACATCTTTGACGGAGCGCGGGGGGGGCATGTCTAGGAAGGCCCGAATCTTTTCGGGGTTTGCCTCAATGCCCCGCTGGGACACGAGGAAACCCAGGAGCTTCCCCCCGCGCACCCCGAAGGCGCACTTCTCCGGGTTGAGCTTGAGCCCGAACGCGCGGAGGTTGCGGAAGGTCTCAGCGAGGTCGTCGATGTGGGAGGCTGCACGGGGGCTCTCGACGACCGCGTCATCTACGTAGACTTCGACGTTGCGGCCGACTTGATCTTTGAAGACCAGCGTCATCAGGCGCTGGAAGGTGGCTCCCGCATTCTTGAGCCCGAAGGGCATGTGGCGGTAGCAGAAGGTTCCGAGGGGAGTTATGAAACTCGTCTTTTCCTCGTCCCCCTCCGCCATCCGGACTTGATGGTATCCCGAGTAGGCGTCTAGGAAGCTCATCAGCTCGCACCCCGCGGTGGAGTCAACGAGCTGGTCGATCCGCTGGAGCGGGAAGTTGTCTTTGGGGCAAGTGCGGTTAAGGTCGGTGAAGTCCACGCACATGCGCCACTTGCCAGTTGATTTCTTGACGAGGACGGGGTTTGCGAGCCACTCGGGGTGCAACACTTCCCGAATGAACCCCGCCTCTCGGAGCCGGGCTATCTCCGTCTTGATGGCTTCTTGACGTTCGAGGGAGAGCTTCCTCAACTTCTGCTTGATAGGGGGGTGACCGGGGGTTACCGCGAGCTTGTGTTCAATAACCTCCCGGGCGACGCCCCGCATGTCCGAAGGCTTCCACGCAAAAACATCGGAGTTTTCGCGCAGAAAGGCTGCGAGTTGCGCTGCATGGTCTTGGGGGAGCTCTGCCCCGATTTGGACAGTTTTGTCCCTGCTGCCCGGGGACAGCGGGACCTTCCGGAGGCCCCCTTCCGGACGCGGCTTGAGGAGGGGCCTCCCAGGGGATGGCGCAGCGACGTCTACGTCAGGGGGGGGAGCCTCTCCCCCGGGTGCCTTGATCAGGTTGACGCTTCCTATTGTGGCAGCAGCTCGCTCGTATAGAGCACGGGCCATGTCTTGATCCCCCCGGACGTTGATCACGCCATGCGGCCCGGGGATTTTCATGCACAGGTAGTTTTGGTGGGTGGCAGCCCCCAGCCGATTGATCGTAGTCCTCCCCATAATCACATTGTAGGAGGAGGGGAGGTCCACTACGTCGAAGCGGACTAGCTCGGTCCGGTAGTTCTCCGGGGTGCCGAAGGTGATCGGGAGAT
Organism: Pharus latifolius; assembly: GCA_019359835.1. Classification (NCBI taxonomy): domain Eukaryota; kingdom Viridiplantae; phylum Streptophyta; class Magnoliopsida; order Poales; family Poaceae; genus Pharus; species Pharus latifolius. The sequence goes on along the minus strand of CM033323.1, from coordinate 31,735,342 downwards.
CTACCTTGCCCACGGGGTGGATCGCCTTCCCCGGGACAAACCCTTGCAGAGGCCCTGCCGCTGGTTGCAGGAGCTTCTCATCCACCTGCATTTCCTTGAAGGTTTTGAGGAACAGGACGTCGGCGGAGCTTCCGCCGTCCACGAGGCTGCGGGCCAAGTGGCAGTTGTAGATTGTCGCGGAGACAATGAGCGCGTCATGGTGGGGGAAGCGAACCCCTCGCGCGTCTTCCGCCGTAAAGGTGAGGGGGACGTCCGACCACTTGGGCGGCACGGACGCGTGTAGCACCCCCACTACCTTAACTTCTCGCGCGTACTCCTTGCGCTGGCGCTTGGAGTCCCGTCCGGAGGCGGAGCCCCCTACGATGACGTTGATGCGACACTGAGAAGTTTGAAAGGGGAGAGCGTCTGAAGGCTCCCCCTCCTGCACCTGCTCCCCCCCTGCGGGAGCGGGAAGGGGCGGAACAGCTGGCCGAGGGGGCAAGGAGGCCGGAGTTCCCCCCCTGCCCGCGCTGGTCGAGGAACGCCGCGAAGTGCTGCAGCAGCTGGTGGCAATCTCGGGTGGCGTGGGTACTGGACCCGTGGAAGCTGCACCACGGTCCTTCCCGGCTTCTCCCCGCGGGGCCTTCGCGGCCGCGCGAAGACTGTCCTCCCCCATGGCCTCTCGGCTTGGGGAAGGGGCGGTTGCCCTTCGGGGGGTCGCGCGAGCCGCCTCCGCCCTCGAGGACAAAAGTGTCCCGAGGCCGTGGTTCGCTACGGCCCCCTTGCCTGGGGCGCCTGGGGGGATCCCGGGCCCCCGGCTCGGCGGGGGCAGGAGCCCCCTGGGTCTTCTTCCAGATGTCGTCTTCCTCCGCGCGAGCGTACTTTTTGAGTACGTTGAAGAGCTCGTCGGCGGAGGAGGGGCAGCTTCGAGAGAGTCTTCGGTGGAGTTGCCCCGGGAGGATCCCACTTTTGCAGGCTTCGATCACTGTGGAGTCCGGGACGTGGGCCACTTTGCTTTTTACTTGGGCAAAGCGCTTGAAGAAGCTTCTGATGGTCTCCCCGGTTCTCTGGCGCACTGTGTATAGCTGTGAAGAATCCAGGGGACGTACGTAATTTCCCTGAAAGTTAGCGCAGAACTCCCGCTTCAGCTGCGAGAAGGACTTGATGGAGCCCGCCTTCAGATTGTAAAACCAGGAGCGGGCAATGCCGGTAAGGTAGAGGGGGAAGACGTTGCATTGGACGCTCTCGTCCCCCCCCCGCCGCGGAGATGGCTGTGGAGTAGATCTGCACGAACTCGTAAGGGTCCGCCTCGCCATTATAATGCTCGATGTGCGGGGGACGGTAGGGCCACGGCCATCGGATGCTGCGGAGTCTTCGACATAGAGGCTGGTTCGCCCCCTGCACTTCCCGGGGGGAGCCCCAGTCACTGTCTTCTTTAACGGGGGACGCCCCCTCGTTATCCGAGTCAGGTAGCGGCCCAAGAGGGCCGCCAGAGTGGTGGTGACGACGCTTCTCTTCCGGGCTGGGACTGATTTCCCGGACGTCCGGGCCTCCCTCCGGGGAGGATGGTTCTTCGGCGGGTCTCTTCCCCCGACCGGTGCGAGAGCGAGGCTCCCTGCGACAACGACCGGGGGGAAGCTCTTCCCCGCGGCTGGGAGAATGCATTCGCTCAACCTCCCCCCGGGAGAAGCGGAACTGCTTCGCCGGGGGAGGGAGCTCCTGCACTGTAGCAGCCGGCCCGGAAGCTATCGGGGCCTGCTGAGGGGAGCCCCCTGCGACGGCCCCCGGGACCGGAAAGGGGGGAGCCCCTGCACCCTCCGGAACCGGGGAGGGGGCGCCCGGGGCGGCGTTAGGATCCGAAGAGGGGGCCCCTGTGGCAACGACCGGGGTCGGAAAGGGGGAAGCCCCTGCGACATCCGGAACCGGTGGGGGGTGAGCCCCCTCGGCGACGTCCGGGGTTAGGGAGCCAATGCGGGGGGAAGTTCGCTGAGGCACGGGAGCTGCTCTGTCGACCGGCCCCGGTGCGGTAAACGCAACGTGAGGGGCGGGACTGGCTCCCGGCGTAGGAATAACCCCCGGCATGAAATGACCCCCCAGCCCCGGAAGCGGGCCGGGGACGGGGTACCCCCCTGGTGCCACGAAGGGCCCGGGCATGAAAAAGCCTCCCGGCACCGGGACAAGCCCGGGTGCCGAGAAGTGTCCGGAAGTATATCCCGCGGGGGGAGGGATATTGCATGGGCCTTCTCCACATCGAACTCCACCTTGGTGCATAACCCTTTAACTAGATGGGTTCTCAGTTCCTTCTTCTTGTTCCACATTGGGTTCAAGACCATAAGATTCAGGGTCGACGAATCCTTCCTCTAAATTTGTTTGTAAAAGCAAGGGTGATCACATTGTCCACATGGTGCTCAACAAGTCCCAAGTAACAATGCATGTATATATAGATGAGGGGGAAATTTCTCAAAGAACAGCTCTTTGGCTCTGTGTATAAATATATATAATAGACTTTCACATACAGCTTTGAAGAAAGGTCTTTATTTTCGAAAGCGAGGCTTTTGAAATCCTAAGCTAGATTTTCAGAAATGTTGTGTGTGGCGGTCTTTCATGAGTCACCACTTTACTCAGATTCTGTGAAAAACTTCCAAAAGCTTACTTGTGCTGCATCGACGTGAATAGAATTCACAGCGCGCAAACTCCATGACCTGGGAGCTCAGAGTATCTGATACTTTTTAAACTTTGCAAAGGTGTACCACCTTAATCCACCAATCATTCGGCTTTCAAGTCGGATCAGCTTCATGCGACTTTTACGCATGTGACAAGGCCGAGATGACACAACAATTTACAGTCCTAGTATTAACTATTTCCCTGCCCGGTAAATTGACAGTTAAGTCTCAAGTACCGTTGTGGGTCCTCCCCACTGCCTTACTTCCTAGCCTGGGCCTATGTTCTCGCATGACACATAGCCTCTCTTGATTACAGTCGCGCACGACTTAATCTGGCTTAGGGCGTCTTCCTTCTTTCCACCTTTTCCTCTCATGATTTTTCTGAACTCACATCACTCATGGCCTTCTGCGGCCCACCAGTTCTCGCAAGAAACTGGACCGACAACCATTGCAGGGAAAAGCTAACACTAAAGAAAGCTACTAAGTTGCGCCCGTCCCATAAACAGGCAGGTGGTTGGTACGTTTTTCATGCCGCATAGAAGCACAACACAAGGTTCTAGTCCTTATGAATCTTTAGTGAGGAGTCTTTCACATTCCCAGTGCGCACACAGCACCATCCAATCAAACCATCCTCACTATCGATTCCAATCACATTTTCTTTCACAAAAAGGGGTTTTGAACATGCTTTTCTCATATGTGACCATTCAACATTTATCATATAATCTTTAAGCATAGCATAGCCTAAGCATGATAATCTAGGGTAACAAGGGTGCAGGGATATTCAATGTCAAAAGGGGCTTTACAATCATTTAGGTCATATCTAGTCATTTTATTGAAACATAATTCTTATTTGAATCTAAGGCATGCATATACTGGAAAACAGTTAACATACTTCATTTCAAAATAGCAGGTGAGACATGATCAAGGGTTTGAGACTTGCCTTGCAGTGACGGGTCTAGCTGCTCAAATGAATCTTCAGGGATCTCCTCTGCTCCTTCAACGTCTGGTTCCACGACGGGTACAAACAACACATACATACCATATAAGCATACAAGCACTAGAACATAATACGTAAATACATCATGCATGCAGGGGAATTGGTTTAGACAAGGTCACTTGACGTTGGTTGAAGAGATGGGTTCAAAGGGCTTGAATGTCGAAGGGCTGACATTCGACTCATGGCTTGACATTGCCCTAAATCGGTTCTAGGTTTGTTTTATGGAGATGTGATAGTAGGGAATGTTGTAGAACATGGCTCAAAAGGCTTATTGGACAAAGTGGCATTTCAATTGCTCAAAAGAAACAAGTCCAAATCATCCAATGCCACAGGTGGACATGCACTGACATAGTGTTAGACATGACCAGAAACTAGGGCATTGCATAACTTTTGACTCAGGACTCCAATTGATGCACAACTTTGTCTGGAGTTTAGGCATTGATAACAGCTACAAAACTCTCAACAGGCTCAAGGGCTGAAAGTGTCCGGAGGGTGGCCAATTCCGGTGAGCAAACACGGTGGCCTGGACATGAACTGAGCCACTGGACAGCAACCTTGGCATGGCTATAACTTTTGATTCAGGTCGATTTAGAGGTCGGGCTAGTAGACAAAATTGCTCAGGGGGTTGAGATCTATCTAAATGACAAGGTGAGCGAGGCTAGATCGGCCGGGGATAAATTCTGGCGACCGGCGCTGGAGAAGACAACCTCCAGATTGGGCGTTTCTGATTTAAGAGGTTTGAGCTCGATTCCTTGCTCAGGGAGTGAGAGGGTGAGGTGAGGGATCTATTTGCGGGGTTGAATCGGCCGGAAAGTGGCCGGAGAAGCTTGGCGACGAGGACCAGCTCACTGGTGGCGCGCAAACTTCGGAAAGGCCTTGATCTCTGCTCAAATTCAAAATCTAAGCTTGCAGGCTTGCTCAATTGGGTGCACTGGTCAATTCCTATCACTAGCACGAAGGCTAATTCGGGCTAAAACGTTAGGCATTGCGGGAACAGGGGTTTTTCGGTTTTCCGGCGATTGCCGGCGTTGAGGTGCGCCGGGGACCAATTGATGGCTATGAAACGTACAGGGGGATGAAAGGAGCTTACCGGTGGCGTTGGTTTGGAGGGGGAAGCTTCGGGCGAGGCTGGCGCCGTGAGCTCCAGAAACTGCTCGCCGGAGAAGATGAGCTTCGCGGCGACGCTGAGGGCTCGGTTGCTCTCTGGTGCTAAGACTAAGGCAAGGAAGCTGTGGGGTGGTGTGAGGCAATGCTGGGCAAGGGAGGGGGTTTATATAGCCGTGGGTGAGGCTCTCGGGAGCAGCAGCAATCGCCGGGGAAGATCTTCCTTCTGGCGCTGGGGCGGTCATCGATGCACTTTGGGACACGGCGGGGCTCTGCCAGAGACGGTGAATCGCGGGATATCAGGATTCGGTCAGGGCGGTGGCGATGATCTACGGGATGGTGGCCAAATGGCGTAAAGCTCCTGGCAGCAGCAGCACACGCGCGCGGGGAAGAAGGTGGCACGGTGGGGCTTGAGCGCTCCACGGTGGCGGTACAGCTGCGCACGGCTGGTGGCTACGTGGCTGTGAGGTGGCAGCGCGGTGAACCTCGTCGGCGACGAGTTCAACGGCGCGGCAATTTGGCGGTTGCTGGTTGAAAACTTCACAGGGACCTGGTTGTAAACTTTGGACCTGTTTGCAACGATTTGGACTGATCTGTGAAGGTTTTGGCTCGGGAGTTTGGGCCTATTTGCAATTCTGAAGATCTGAAGGGCTGATTTGAATTCTGATTTTGCAGATGAGTGCTACTAAATGTCTTGGACTCATCTAGCAGGAAAAATGATGAAATCCGATAACATCTGGTGGTTTTGACAAAAATCGAAAACAGGGTAATTAGGGTTTGAACTTTTGTCGAGGCTGGAACTAGGGTTTTGGTCGAGATTCTGGGATTCTTCCAGAAGGGAAAAATGTTCAGAAAAATGAAAGAAAGGTTATCACTTGATCAGATTTGGATTTTGAGGTGATCTGGGACTTTTAACCTTTTTGGGTTTTCTGAAATTTCTGAAAAGGACTAAATTGAAACACCTTTGGACTGAAATGTGAAAACGATCTGGTCAATGAAGTTTAGCAGCCAACTTTTTAGGTTAAGGTAGTGGCATACCCAAGATCAAGATGGGGTTAAAATATCAGGGTTTCCAAAGAAGTTATGCTGATTCGCAAGCAGAAAAGATAATCAAAAACTGGGGTGTTACAGATTTCCTCTGGGCCTCCGAGTTCTCGGCCTCGGACGCAGAGTCCCTGGTCAAGAAGGGCGTCGTCGAAGAGGGGGACATCCGGGTCCCCCTAAAGAAGGACGGAGCCCCCCGCCCCAGGCCCGGGGAGGTTGTGGCCTTTGAGGCCTTCCTCGAGGCAGGGCTCCGGCTCCCGGTGCACCCGATGCTCCGGGAGTTCCTGAAGGAGTACGGGGTGGCGCTCAACCACCTCACCCCCAACGCCCTCGTCCGGATGGGTCTCTTCATCTGGCTGTACGAGACGGCGACCGGGCGGGAGCCCACCCTCAGCGACTTCCGGTACTTTTACGAGCCGGCAGCGTGGAGCTCCCACCTGGTGAAGGGAGGACCGAAGTCCCCCTTCGGCTCGGTGATGGTCCAGATGCTGCCCTCCCGGGTGGCGGACTACCCGGCGGCGGCCTCCCGGGACCCCTGGGGGGACTGGCTCCGGAGGTGGTTCTACCTCCGGGTCCGGGACGAGGCGGTGGTCTACGCCCCGGAGCCTCCCACCTACAGCCGGTCATCCGCACCGAAGCCGCCGGTGTGGACGGACGAGGAGTTCGAGCTCCTCGGGAAGGTGGTGCTGACGAAGAAGGCCCGCTCGATGCGGGACGCCGCGGAGGAGCTGGCGCTCCTGCGGCTTTCCCCCTTCTCACGCGGGGAAAGGGGGATCGGCATGGGCCCGGAGCAGCGGCCTCCGGTGAAGCCGGTGACGCGGCGTAAGTCCCCTGCATTTTTGTACTTGCAGTTTTTTATGAGAAATTGACTAACTTTTTACCTCTTGCAGTGCGCCCGTACCCGGCGGCGAGGGACAAGGCGGAGCACCTCCTGGGGAGGTACTTCACCGATGAACACGAGCGCATCGTGCGCCTCGTGGGGGAGGGGCCTCCCCGGAACCTGGTGGCCGAGGCCTACGGGCTCAGGCTTCCGGAGAGGAAGCCCCTTCCCACCCCCGGGTCTCATAAGCGGGGGAAGGATGCGGCCGAGGGCTCGGAGCCCAAAAGGCCCCGGGTCCAAAAGACCCCCGCCCCGACGACGACGCCGGCGACGACGTCGGTGAGGGCCCGGGACGCGGCTCCCGGAGCCGAACATGCCCGGGCGGCGCCCCGGGCAGAGGCGACACCTCCGCCCCCGGAGGCCCCCGTCGAGGCCCGGGGGAAGGAGGTTGTTACCGGCGGGGCGGGGTCCGATTACGCGGACTACGCCCCGTCGCCAGTTCGAGTGACGCTCCTCTCGCCTCTCCCGGCGGCATTGGCGCCGGAGAGGCTAGAGGTGGGGTTTTCGGAGGCGGCGCCTCCGTGCCTCTGGCCGGTTGATGAGGAGGGGGGGAGCCTCTCAGTCTTCGAGGTCCCCCCGGAGCAGGAGGCTCCAAGGGCCCTCCGGCCTGGGGCGGGGAAAGGCCCGATGATCCCCCCCCGGGCGGAGGTCCCCGCCCAATCCTCGTCTTCGTCGTCTTCGGAGGAAACTTCGTCGACGAAGACGCCGGCGACGCTGGCCGTTCTCCCGGACTCCGAGGTCCGGGGGCCCTCTCCCAGCCGCAGCGGGGGCGCCGGGCAAGATACCTCTCTGCTCCCCGCGGGGGAGGTGGCCCGCTGCGCGGAGGGCCTGCACAGCCGGAAGGTGCAGGCCTTCGTAGCGGGGGGAACGCTCCACGAGCGTTTTGAGGGGCTCGAGTCCCTCGGAGCCCAGGTAGCCCGAGCTCTTATGATTTTCCTGCACTTAAGATTTTTCTAACTCTTTATGTACTTTGTAGGTAGCGACTGTTACCTGGGGCCTTGAGCAGCGGGTCACCCGGCTGCTCAAGGAGGCGGAGAGCCGGGCCGCGGCTTGCGTGGAGCAGCGGGAGGCGGCCCTCCGAGAGCGGGACGAAGCTCTTGATGAGCTGTCCCGGGCCCGGGCGCAGGTGCACCTTTCGGAGGGCGCCTACATCCGCCTCCGAGAGGAGGCCAAGGTGCGGGAGAAGGCGCTCCGGGAGCTCGAGAGCTCCAGCGTCCGGGCGCTGTCGGACGCGGGCCGCTCCGTCCGCTCGGCCTTGGAAAGCCTTGGCGTTAGCCTGGGCTCCGGGAGCGGCCCGGAGGTGCTCCCGGCGACCCTCGCGGAGGCTGTGCATTTTCTTAACGCACAAGTCTCCGCCATCCCGGAGGCTGCGGACGTCCAGGCACGGGGCCGGGCGATCCCCGTCATCGCGGCCGCCGCGGGGCTCGTTGACTACCGTGGGGTCGGCGCCCGGGCGATCGGGGGGCGCATCCCCCGGAGCTTCCCGGAGGCCTTCGAGCCAACGCGCCGGGAGGTGGAGCTACTGGCGGAGGGGTTCTACGACCGGATCATCCGGACGAGGTTCCCGACACCGGCTCCTCCGGCCGCGGATGCCCCTGCCCCGGCCACGGAGGAAGCTCCCCGGGGGGAGGACCCCAATGCTAAAGTATGAGCCTCCCCTGGGTCTTTAGCTAGGACCCCTTTTTATTTTTCTTAGACATTTTGATTCCGGTAGCTTCTTAGGAGAAGCCCCGGGCACTTGTACAAAAATCATTTTGCAATGAAATACATTTGAAATTTTTCTAAGTCTGCAATGAAATGTTACCAGGGTACCCGGGGGGTTATTCCCGGGCAACGGTTCGGGAGGGGCTCCCCAGGGGACGCCCAAGCGGCTCTGATCTTGCTGAGCCTTGTCTCCGGGGAGCGCGACAGGGGTACTGCCCGGGAGCCTGTCCGGCTGAGGTGGCACCCGGAGTGGCACTTGAATAATTTTGACAACAGCCGTGCTGAATTAACTCCCCCGCGCCCAGAGGCCCGGATGATACCTCCTCTCCGGATACTTCCGCCGGCTGGGTACGAGTTTTGGCCCGAAGACGTACTTCCGGACTCTCAGCGTCGCGTCCGGGCGCTGTACCGGGACTTGGCCCGGGAGCTGAGGGAGCGCCTCCGGGAGCTTTAGGCGTAGGGGCCTTAGGCTCGTAGAAAATCCGCCGGGTTAGGACCCGGGTTGTATCATTTCCGAAACCCACCGGAGGGGGAAGATGTCCTCCGGGTTTCCCGATCAATAAAGCACGTTGTTGTTGTTTCCTTTTATTGCGCCTCTTTATTTTCTTCTTGGATGGTCTGGACGACTCATCTTAACAAGGATGAGCTGAGTTTCTTCGTGGGTGGTGCGGTCGACACCAGGGGGTTCCTTATCCCCCCCCCCCGCCCACAGCGGGCCGGAGAATAGCTCCGCGCGCTGTGGGGGTAACAAGGCCCCCGGGAAGGAAGACACCTGTAGCATAGGAAATTTTCCAAGTTAGAAAATTTTAAAGCGAGGTTTTCAAGGAGAAGACCTTCCGGGAGATAATCATCCAGTCGCCGTGAGAACGGGGAGCCGGAAATAAGGCCTTAGGCGGAAGGAATGTCCAAGAGAACCCGATGGGATTTCCAGAGGCGAGCTTCCTGGGAGACTCTCGTCCGGTCGCCGTGAGAACGGGGAGCCGGGAATAACGTCGACTCCCGGGGGAGGAAGATAGATCCAATCAAGCCGCAAGGGGCTGATCTTCCGGTCGCCGTGAAAAAGGGGAGCCGGGAATAACGTCGACTCCCGGAGGAGGAAGATAATCCAGAAAGCCATTAGACGTCCCGCTGAGGAGAGCGTCTACTCCCGGAGGAGGAAGTGCCCGAAGACGGGTCTTGAGTGTTTGGGTAGGGGACTAATCTCCCAAAGTGACTCGTTACCGCGGCCACTGGGGACCGGGTTGCCGCTTACACCCTCAGTCCACGAGGGCTGTTCGTAAGCCGCCCTTCAGGAGGGATTTGCTGGGGCAGGGCCCACTTCCTCACGGAGAGGGCTTCCTCACGAGGAGGGCTTCCTCACGGGGAGGGCATCTTCACGGGGAAGGCATCCTCGCGGGGAGGGCGTCCTCGCGGGGAGGGCATCACCACTAGGGGCGGTAAACAAGAACAACCTGCAGTGAGACAGTTTGAACAAAGGCTATGCATTTATTAACAAAATATACAAAGCCCCCCCTGCGAAGCCGCGATGGGGGAAAAAAGAAAGCTACAGTGTCCCTCCTCCCCCTCCGGCGTGACCGCTCCGGGGGAGGGGACAGGCCCGTAAGGCTAGACGTAGAACTTGCGAAGTAAACGCAAGTTCCAGGTGTGTTTCAGCTCCTGCTCTTGAAGGTTGGAGAGCTTGTAGGCCCCCGAGCCTAGGACAGCGGAGATCCTGTAGGGGCCCTCCCACTTGGGGGAGAGTTTTCCCTAGGCTTGGGGGTCCGTGACGCGCTTGAGGCAAGGTCCCCAAGGCGAAAAGCTCTTTCGGGCACGTGCTGGTTGTATGCGCGCGACATTTCGCACTCGTAGATAGCGTGGCGGAGGAGCGCTCGGTCGCGTTCCTCCTCCACGAGGTCGATTTCCGAGCGCCGGTTGTCTTCGTTGGCCCGGTAGGCTGCGGTCGTGGCTCCGTTCAGGAGCTCGACCCGCAGCGACCGGAAGCCGATCTCCGGGGGGAGGACTGCCTCCGCCCCGTAGACCAGGGAGAAGGGAGCACGCCCTATGGCCCGGGACGGCGTCGTGCGCATCGAGCAGAGGATGCTAGGGAGCTCCTCTGCCCACGCGCCCCGCTTGGAAGCGGTTTGCTCGAGTCTCCGGCGTAACCCCTGTAGGATTACGCCATTGACCCTCTCGACGGCCCCGTTGCTTTGAGGATGGGCCACTGAGGCGAAGTGGATGACGATCCCCAGGCCTTCGCAGAATTCCCGGAAATAAGCCGAGTCGAATTGGGTCCCGTTGTCCACGGTGATTTCCCGGGGGACACCAAAACGGCAAACGACGTTTTTCCAGAAAAACCGCTGAACGGCCCGGGAGGTGATGCTAGCCAAGGGCTCCGCCTCAACCCACTTTGTAAAGTAGTCGACCGCGACTACCGCATACTTGTATCCTCCGGGCGCTGGGGGGAAGGGCCCTAAGAGGTCCATCCCCCAGCGCACGAAGGGCCAAGTGATGGGGATAGTCCGCAGCGCTACAGGGGGGAGATTCGAGCCCTTGGCCATCTTCTGGCATGCTTCGCACGCGGAGACAAGGTCTGGCGCGTCGCGCATGACTGTAGGCCAGTAGAAGCCCTACCGAAGCGCCTTGGCGGCGATGGCACGCGGGGCTAGGTGAGAACCACAGCTCCCCGCATGAATGTCTTCCAGGAGTTGAAGTCCCTCCGACCGGGGGAGGCAGCGCAGGAGGGCTGAAGCCCCCCGCTTGTAGAGCCTTCCCTCCAGCAGGAGATATGCCCGGGCTTTGGCCCGGAGGCGCTTAGCCTCGGTCTCGTTGGGAGGGTCCCCCTCCCCCTTGATGAAGGAGGTGAGGGGACCCATCCATGATGACGGCCGGACGATCTCGGCGACCTCCGGGACCGGAGGCTCGGGGCCTGCGTCCGGGCAGGTCACCGAGGGCTTCGTGATTGTTTCCAAGAAGGCCCCCTTGGGGAGCGTTTCCCGGGCGCTTGCCGCCCGGGCCAAGGCATCAGCCCGGTCATTCTCCCTTCGCGGCATATGCCGGGCCTCAAGGCCGTCGAATTGTTTCTCCATCTTCCGTACTTCCTGCAAGTAAAGACTTAAATTTACGTCATGGCATAGGTAAGACTTGTCCATTTGGCAGACAACGAGCTGAGAGTCTCCCTTCACTAGTAGGCGCCGGATCCCCAGGGAGCGCGCGAGGCGCATCCCGAGGAGCAGAGCCTCGTATTAGGCGGCGTTGTTGGTTGCGGGGAACTCGAGCCGCGCGGCGTACTCGAGCTCCTTCCCCTCGGGACTCCGGAGGACTACCCCCGCGCCAGCCCCAGCGAGACACAGCGACCCATCAAACAGCAGGGTCCAATGGTCACTGCGCCGGGGCGGCACAGGGAGATCTTCGTCCCCGGACCCAGAGGCGGGAGTCCATTCTGCGACGAAGTCGGCGAGGACCTGCGACTTGATTGCGGAGCGGCCGGTAAGGGACAGGGAGAAGGGGGCAAGCTCGGCCCCCCACTTCCCAATCCGGCCGGTGGCTTCTTTATTCCGCAGTACCTCCCCCAGGGGGAGGGACGACGGGACGGTGATGGGGTGCCCCAGGAAGTAGTGCCGGAGCTTCCGGGACGCCATGAGGAGAGCGTAGCAAATCTTCTCCATCTCCGTGTACCGAGTCTTGGCCCCTTGGAGGGCTTCACTGACGTAGTACACGGGACGTTGCTGGCCCCCTTGCTCCACCAAAATCGCGCTGACGGCGACGGGGGTCGCGGCGAGGTAGAGGAGCAAGGGCTCTTCCGGAGACGGACTCACGAGCATTGGAGGGCTCGAGAGGTACTTCTTGAGGTCGTTGAAGGCTTCCTGGGCCTCGGGGGTCCAGCGGAACCCCTCGAGCCCTCGGAGGATCTTGAAGAACTGGAGGCCCCGCTCCCCCGAACGGGAGACGAAGCGGCTGAGCGCGGCCAGGCGGCCGGAGAGCCGCTGGACATCTTTGACGGAGCGCGGCGGGGGCATGTCTAGGAAGGCCCGGATCTTCTCGGGGTTTACCTCAATGCCCCGCTGGGACACGAGGAAACCCAGGAGCTTCCCCCCGCGCACCCCGAAGGCGCACTTCTCCGGGTTGAGCTTAAGCCCGAACTCGCGGAGGTTGCGGAAGATCTCTGCGAGGTCGTCGATGTGGGAGGCTGCACGGGGGCTCTTGACGACCGCGTCGTCTACGTAGACTTCGACGTTGCGGCCGACTTGATCTTTGAAGACCAGCGTCATCAGGCGCTGGAAGGTGGCTCCCGCATTCTTGAGCCCGAAGGGCATATGGCGGTAGCAGAAGGTTCCGAGGGGAGTTATAAAACTCGTCTTTTCCTCGTCCCCTTCCGCCATCCGGACTTGATGGTATCCCGAGTAGGCGTCTAGGAAGCTCATCAGCTCGCACCCCGCGGTGGAGTCAACGAGCTGGTCGATCCGCGGGAGCGGGAAGTTGTCTTTGGGGCAAGCGCGGTTAAGGTCGATGAAGTCCACGTACATGCGCCACTTGCCACTTGATTTCTTGACGAGGACGGGGTTTGCGAACCACTCAGGGTGCAAGACCTCCCGGATGAATCCCGCCTCTTGGAGTCGAGCTATCTCCGTCTTGATGGCTTTTTGACGTTCGAGGGAGAGCTTTCTCAACTTCTGCTTGACAGGGGGGTGACCGGGGGTTACCGCGAGCTTGTGTTCAATAACCCCCCGGGCGACACCCCGCATGTCCGAAGGCTTCCACGCAAAAACATCGGAGTTTTCGCGCAGAAAGGCTGCGAGTTGCGCTGCATAGTCTTGGGGGAGCTCTGCCCCGATTTGGACAGTTTCATCCTCGCTGCCTGGGGACAGCGGGACCTTCCGGAGGCCCCCTTCCGGACGCGGCTTGAGAAGGGGCCTCCCAGGGGACGGCGCAGCGATGCCTATGTCCGGGGGGGAAGCCTCCCCCCCGGGCGCCTTGATAAGGTTGACGCTTCCTATTGTGGCAGCAGCTCGCTCGTATAGAGCACGGGCCATGTCTTGGTCCCCCCGGACGTTAATCACGCCGTGCGGCCCGGGGATCTTCATGCACAGGTAGTTTTGGTGGGTGGCAGCCCCCAGCCGATTGATCGTAGTCCTCCCCATAATCACATTGTAGGAGGAGGGGAGGTCCACTACGTCGAAGCGGACTAGCTCGGTCCGGTAGTTCTCCGGGGTGCCGAAGGTGATCGGGAGATCTACCTTGCCCACGGGGTGGATCGCCTTCCCCCGGACAAACCCTTGCAGAGGACCTGCCGCTGGTTGCAGGAGCTTCTCATCCACCTGAATTTCCTTGAAGGTTTTGAGGAACAGGACGTCGGCGGAGCTTCCGCCGTCCACGAGGATGCGGGCCAAGTGGCAGTTGTAGATTGTCGCGGAGACAATGAGCGCGTCGTCCTGGGGGAAACGAACCCCTCGCGCGTCTTCCGCCGTAAAGGTGAGGGGGACGTCCGACCACTTGGGCGGCACGGACGCGTGTAGCACCCCCACTACCTTAACTTCTCGCGCGTACTCCTTGCGTTGGCGCTTGGAATCCCGCCCGGAGGCGGACCCCCCTACGATGACGTTGATGCGGCGCTGAGAAGTTTGAAAGGGGAGAGCGTCTGAAGGCTCCGCCTCCTGCACCTGCTGCCCCCCCGCGGGAGCGGGAAGGGCCGGAACAGCTGGCCGAGGGGGCAAGGAGGCCGGAGTCCCCCCCCCCTGCCCGCGCTGGTCGAGGAACAACGCGAAGTGCTGCAGCAGCTGGTGGCAATCTCGGGTGGCGTGGGTACTGGACCCGTGGAAGCTGCACCACGGTCCTTCCCGGTTTCTCCCCGCGGGGCCTTCGCGGCCGCGCGAAGACTGTCCTCCCCCATGGCCTCTCAGCTTGGGAAAGGGGCGGTTGCCCTTCGGGGGGTCGCGCGAGCCGCCTCCGCCCTCGAGGACAAAAGTGTCCCGAGGCCGTGGTTCGCTACGGCCCCCCTGCCTGGGGCGCCTGGGGGGATCCCGGGCCCCCCGCTCGGCGGGGGCAGGAGCCCCCTGGGTCTTCTTCCAGATGTCGTCTTCCTCCGCGCGAGTGTACTTTTCGAGTACGTTGAAGAGCTCGTCGGCGGAAGAGGGGCAGCTTCGAGAGAGTCTTCGGTGGAGTTCCCCCGGGAGGATCCCGCTTTTGCAGGCTTCGATCACTGTGGAGTCCGGGACGTGGGCCACTTTGCTTTTTACTTGGGCAAAGCGCTTGAAGAAGCTTCTGATGGTCTCCCCGGTCCTCTGGCGCACTGTGTATAGCTGTGAAGAATCTAGGGGACGTACGTAATTTCCCTGAAAGTTGGCGCAGAACTCCCGCTTCAGCTGCGAGAAGGACTTCATGGAGCCCGCCTTCAGATTGTAAAACCAGGAGCGGGCAATGCCGGTGAGGTAGAGGGGGAAGACGTTGCATTGGACACTCTCGTCCCCCCCCCCGCCGCGGAGATGGCTGTGGAGTAGATCTGCATGAACTTGTAAGGGTCCGCCTCGCCATTATAATGTTCGATGTGCGGGGGACGGTAGGGCCCGGCCATCGGATGCTGCGGAGTCTCCGACACAGAGGCTGGTTCGCCCCCTGCACTTCCCGGGGGGAGCCCCAGTCACTGTCTTCTTTAACGGGGGACGTCCCCTCGTTATCCGAGTCAGGTAGCGGCCCAAGAGGGCCGCCAGAGTGGTGGTGACGACGCTTCTTTTCCGGGCCGGGACTGATTTCCCGGACGTCCGGGCTTCCCTCCGGGGAGGATGGTTCTTCGGCTGGTCTCTTCCCCCGACCGGTGCGAGAGCGAGGCTCTCTGCGACAACAACCGGGGGGAAGCTCTTCCCCGCGGCTGGGAGAATGCATTCGCTCGACCTCCCCCCGGGAGAAGCGGACCTGCTTCGCCGGGGGAGGGAGCTCCTCACTGTAGCAGCCGGCCCGGAAGCTACCGGGGCCTGCTGGGGGGAGCCCCCTGCGACGGCCCCCGGGACCGCAAAGGGGGGAGCCCCTGCACCATCCGGAACCGGGGAGGGGGCGCCCGGGGCGGCGTTTGGATCCGAAGAGGGGGCCTCTGCGGCAACGACCGGGACCGGAATGGGGGAAGCCCCTGCGACATTCGGAACCAGTGGGGGGTGAGCCCCCTCGGCGACGTCCGGGGTTGGGGAGCCAATGCGGGGGGAAATTCGCTGAGGCACGGGAGCTGCTCTGTCGACCGGCCCCGGTGCGGTAAACGCAACGCGAGGGGCGGGACTGGCTCCCGGCGTAGGAATAACCCCCGGCATGAAATGACCCCCCAGCCCCGGAAGCGGGCCGGGGACGGGGTACCCCCCTGGTGCCACGAAGGGCCCGGGCATGAAATAGCCTCCCGGCACCGGGACAGGCCCGGGTGCCGAGAAGTGTCCGGAGGTATATCCCGCGGGGGGAGGGAACCCCCCGGCGCGATCATACGGGGTAGACAGCCCCCCGGAGACCGGAGGGGCCGCCGGGTATCCCACAAACGGGGGCATGATCCCCGGATACGGGTGCGACGAAAATGTGGGGGCCGAGGGCCGCGCGAACACACTAAGGAGCTCGTCCATAGAGCGCTGGGCGCGGAGCTGGCCCTCCACGAGAGCCTCCAGCAGGGCATCCCGGGGAGCCAGGGGAGCCGTCGGGGGGAAACTCGTCCCGGCCGAGGTCCCCGCGACCGCCGGGAGCGACCCGGAGGTGGAGGCACCTAGATTGAGAGGAAAGGTGGGAGGCGGTACCTGGGAATGGTCGCCTCCGGACGGAAGCGCCGGAACAGCAGTGTCCCAGACGGGCGGCGCCAGGTCACCGGGACCGGCGTCACCGGGAAGGGCGCGGGCCCTTGTTCTCGGAGGAGCCATGGCGATTCGTCATGGGTCCCCACGGTCGGCGCCAACTGTCGTGGTATTAAGAATACCCCGGCAGGTTTTGAAGACGATCCTAGTGGGATTTACGCGACGCGGGTTGACCGAGCGACCGGTCCCCCCCCCCCCCCGCCGGACAAACACAAGAAAAGACACGAGGATTTATACATGTTCGGGTCCCGGTGGGGGCCCTAGTCCTGTCGACGCGCTCCCGACCGGAGTCGGCTGGGGAGGCTCTCTCCGGGGGAGAGGCTTCCGGAGCACGTCTGTGAGATTAGCTATTCCAAATAATAATGAATAGATCTCTTACAACAGAGGGGTACAAGGGCTATTTTTAGCCCCAAAAAGCAGCAAAAATCCTAAACTACCCCAGAAGCCACCGTCGGATTGAAGGGTAGGACCGTCCTTCTCCCGGTCAAACGTCTTGGATGCTTGACAGGTGGTCGCTGATTCCCGAGGCGTCCCTCGCGTGACCTGCACGTGATAAACAAACAGGGATTTTACCTTTTAGGAGGGCGATGACGTCCGGGACCCCTTCCGGAGAGCAGGGTCCCGGGAACCTAAAAGGCGGCGCCCGGGGCAGGCGCCGGGGGCCAATGTCCCCGGGCGAATGGCGGCGCCCGGGACTCGCCCGGGGGGCAAGGTCCCGGGAGCCTAAAAGGCGGCGCCCGGGGTAGGCACCGGAGGCCACTGTCCCCGGGCAAATGGCGACGCCCGGGACCCGCCCGGGGGGCACGGTCCCGGGGGCCAAATGGCGGCGCCCGGGACATGCCCCGGAGGCACGGTCCCGGGAGCCTAAAAGGCGGCGCCCGGGGCAGGCACCGGCGGCCACTGTCCCTGGGAAAATGGCGGCGCCCGGGACCCGCCCGGGGGGCACGGTCCCGGGGGCCAAATGGCGGCGCCCGGGACATGCCCCGCAGGCACGGTCCCGGGAGCCTAAAATTCGGCGCCCGGGGCAGGCACCGGCGGCCACTGTCCCCGGGCAAATGGCGGCTCCCGGGACCCGCCCGGGGGGCACGGTCCCGGGGGCCAAATGGCGGCGCCCGGGACATGCCCCGGAGGCACGGTCCCGGGAGCCTAAAAGGCGGCGCCCGGGGCAGGCACCGGCGGCCACTGTCCCCGGGCAAATGGTGGCGCCCGGGACCCGCCCGGGGGGCACGGTCCCGGGGGCCAAATGGCGGCGCCCGGGACATGCCCCGGAGGCACGGTCCCGGGAGCCTAAAAGGCGGCGCCCGGGGCAGGCACCGGCGGCCATTGTCCCCGGGAAAATGGCGGCGCCCGGGACATGCCCCGGAGGCACGGTCCCGGGAGCCTAAAAGGCGGCGCCCGGGGCAGGCACCGGAGGCCACTGTCCCCCGGCAAATGGCGGCGCCCGGGACCCGCCCTGGGGGCACTGTCCCGGGGGCCAAATGGCGGCGCCCGGGACATGCCCCGGAGGCACGGTCCCGGGAGCCTAAAAGGCGGCGCCCGGGGCAGGCACCGGAGGCCACTGTCCCCGGGCAAATGGCGGCGCCCGGGACCCGCCCGGGGGGCACGGTCCCGGGGGCCAAATGGCGGCGCCCGGGGCAGGCACCGGCGGCCACTGTCCCCGGGCAATCATGAACTTACCTGGACTTGACCGCGTGGAGATTTCCCCCAACAATGTGCACACGCGTCCACGCCCCAGCCATCGCCGTGGCAACGCCGTGGCAGCACCGACGACAGCATTTGCTCCTGTGCGCAACCAGCAACAAGCTTTTGTCAGCAACACCGCGCCACGTTGCTTACTTTGCCAGCCTTGTCGCCACCGCTTACTCCAGCACTGCTAAGTCCCAATGAATCGACATGGTGATCAGTTGCAGTCCTGTCGCCGTCGCAATCACCGTCCTTTACTGTGTCTTCGCAGTTGTTGCATCTGCGCCCGGCAAATCAAATCACTGGCGCCAATTTATTGCTATTACTTCCTTGCAAGCATCGCCCTCTGGTCTATATAAGCAGCCATATCTTGTGTTATCCTCCCTTCACCAGGACTTAACCAAATTCTCAAACTTCTTCACTATCGTCGTCTTCTCCGGCGAGCCGTCGAGGAGCCTCACGGTGCCAGCACAATCTGCTGCACCTCTCACCAAATTAAAGCTATCAGTGAGTTCCCCTACTCATCCTCTCTGTGTAGTATCATCTAATTGCTCACCGGTGACCTCTAACGCCGGCGATCACCGAAAATTCCCGATTACCCTGTCCCGACAATGCAGGCTAATTTACTTCGAAGCAGCTTTCGATCCTGTGGAAGAAAATGATCAGTGACACATTTCCAGCAAGCCTATGCATTAATATCTCCAGATTGAGCTTCAATCTAAGTTTTCCCCAATTTTGAACTTCACCCGTTGCCGGCGATCGTCGCCAGGCTTCTCCAGCCATCCTCTAACAAAATTGACCATCCTAGTAGCTCCCTTATACTCAACAGATACTCCCTGAGCTTGGAATTAAGTTCAAACCTCCTACAGCAAAAACCCCCAAATCCTATGTCTTCTTCTCCGGCACAGTTCACCGGAAAAGTTTTCCCAGCCGTTTCAGCTCAAATCAGTTTGTCCAGTGTGTGTGCCTCAACCCCCTGAGTATTTTTGTCTTCTAGCCTGACACCTAATTCAGCCTAAATCAAAAGATATAGCCATGGCAAGATCTTGTCCAGAACTGCTCCAGTGCAACCAGTTCACCTCAGTTCATCACTGAATTTCATCACTTTCCAGCCATTTCTTGCCCTAGATTCTGTTGACTTAATTGTTCCTGTTATCCTTGCCTACCTCCCAGACAAAGTGGTGCATCATTTGGAGCTCTAGATCAAAAGTTATGCCAAGCCCTAGTTTCTGGCCATGTCAAGATCAATGCCAGACTATGTCAGTCAGTGGCATTAGCCCTTTTCACTTCCTTCCAGATGTGCATTTTGGGCATGACTTTGTCCCTTAGATTCCTGAGGTTGTGATCAGCATTTTCTTCTTCTATCACAACTTGATTTGAGCCCTTGAAATGCATGTTATGCTAAAACCTAGTTTTTGACACTATTCCAGTGCATGCCAGCCAATGGCATTGGCCTTGTTTACCCACTTCTGATTGTACATTTTGAAAGCCACTTTGTCCACTGAATTTGTAGAGTTATGATCTACACTTTCTTCTAGTGTCATAACTTGAGATAAGCTCTCTAGCTTTCCTTAAAGTTATGTCAGAACCTTGATCCGAATGTCAATCTGCTGACATTCGCTGTTTTTGATCAAACCAACCACAAAATTGATGTTCTTATTGCAACCTTGAGATCCTAAGAGCATCTAACATCCATTCTTAGCCAATTCCTTGAAACCCTAGATCTTGACTCAATTCAGCTTGCAATCTCAATTATCTCCAGTATCGTTCAATCATTCTTGTTGAGCATATCTGCATATAGATCATAAATCATTTTAATATATATAAGTAATATTTGTGTGTATTGTTTGTTTGTCGCCAAGCAGAACCAGAAACCAACTTCAAGGACTTCGCTGTTGATCCCGTCATCAACTGCTGTATCTTACGACGCAGAAGGCAAGTCATATCCTTGGTCATCTTGAACCTATATTTTAAATGTTGCTAAAACATAACCTTGAATATAGATAATATTGCATGAGAAAGATTGAGAATGGATGATTTATGAATTGGCAGTACTAGACTGGTTATCTGAAATAAACAAGTTTTGAGCCATGAACTATTATATGTATGTATATATTTATATTCATGAAATAAAACCCCTAACCGTGACCAGAAAAATGGTATGGATGGCGGTAGCACTGGAGGTGCTAGACTGCAAAGGAATGCAGGCACTGAAGGTGCAGGGTTGTGGATGGTCTGGTCACTGGCATATAAGGACTAGAACCTTGTGTTGTGCGTCTAGTGGCATGAACAACGTGCTAACCGCAAACCTGGTATGGGACAGGCCTGAACACGTACTTATGTGGATCGCACATGAAACCCCTGCATGAGTTGTGTTGTGATGATTGATAGGGAGGAGGACTCCCACTATCACTGAAGGTAATCTGATATCTGACCCAGCAATGGGAACATGAGTAGGGTGGAGGGTGTACCTCCAAAACTGTGGTTCGCGAGAGATCCACAGGGTCAGGGGTGAATTGCGAGTGATACATAACAAAAGTTCTTGTTATTTCCACCTTGCCGCTCACAATATGAAGTGAGTCAGGGGTCCAATCATTTTGTTATGATAGGAAAGGCCTGAAAGTGGAATATCTTGTGGGTAAATTGGTACCTCTCAGCAGAGTTAAAAACGTAGTCGAATACTCCGAGCTCCCGGGTTTATAGGAGTCTGCTGCGGTGGATTAAATCCACGGGGTGTGACACAAGTACTATTTTCTAAATAAAATGTGTTAAATCAAGATTACCCAAATGACATGTGTTGTCATGATAAGGAGTGCTGCCGTGGGCTGTCGTGTGTCGACGTGTCGCGGTAGTGCTATAATCTAGTGAACATGATTGATGATGTTGTTATATTATGAAAAGTGCTGCCATGAGCTGAAATAAGATGAGATGAGGTATGAAAGAAAAAGATTATTTTATAAACATCCATAATTCTTGACTAGTCTAGGTTCATATCATCACTACTATATGTATCTACTCTTACCTATGACTTGCTGAGTACGTAAGTGCTCACCCTTGCAACCTACAAATCAATAGACGGAGCGATCAACAATCAAGATGAAGGCATGGAGAACTTCGTGGATCCAGAAGGAGGAGAATCAGTTCCGTCATTGCCCTGATGTGTGTTGTTCTGCCGTCCACTTCTCTTTGTGGGTGGGTCACCTATCTTCTGCTGTGTAGATGTTATTTTGCTAAACCATGTATGCCGTGAAGGCATTGTAATCTTCTTATGTAATATCAAGGCCAGCAGGCCACACTGCTTAACTATTTTGTAAGTTACTCTGTTGCAATGTGAATATACTCCTGTGCTTGACTTATCCTGGGAAGTCAAGGGTATGTGTATGCTATGCATATATGGGACTAGCTGCAGCAAGCTAGGTCTCTACAGGAGTAGTCGTAGTCCCAGTTTCGGGGCGTGACAGTCATTAATTACTAAAACACTCTTTAGGGGCCTAGAAGCTACGCCGCCTCTGCGTTCTACACCGCCTCTCCATCACCACAACTGATCGCCGTAAATACCCTAATTCGTCGTTCTATTTCCAGCATCTTCCTTATTTGATCCTAGTGTTTTGTACGTACTAATTCTTCGAGTTTTGCAATTACACTAGGGTTCCCTATTGTGTTGGATTATGTACATTCCGCAGGCAATGTTGATTTAAATTAGGGTTGACATAATATGTTCCAGTGCTGTAATGAACCTATTTTGAGATTTTAACTTATCTATACTGCTATATGTGTGATCAATTGTATCCAACTGCCATGTAATGCACATTATATGTTGGAGGTGTTCTTACACATATTCTATCGGTATCTCCTGTATTTGCCGATAGAAACAATTTGTTTGCTCTATCGACAGCTCACGTGTTTACCGATAGAAAATATTTTTCAACAAGTATTAAAACTTTGGATCTGGAAGGACATGAGCCATGCAATGTACTAGTTTGGTTGGGAATTTTTACTCACTTGGTATGAATATATGGCAATGTGGATGGGTCTTCGATGTATATGTTTCAAATGCATATACATATATGACTTTTCCCAAACTAATAGATGTGATGAAGTCCTGATGACTTGCATACAGGTAATGCTAAAGATAACCAAGAGAGGGTGCTATAAACCATATTATTCCTTTTTTGGTTGTGACCTACTTTCTGTGCTACTTCAATATCTTTATATTCCATTAGCATTAGGTTTGTCAGATTATGCACAGTGGCACTTAGATGCTTGTGTGCATATTTACGTGTGAAATAATAATGTTGGCCCATGAATATTAGTATAGAAAATCATGGAGAATGTTATGTGATGACAGTGAATAGGGGCTTATCAACAAAATTCCATATATAGAGAACATTGGGCCGTTTGGCCAAACGCACGGATCTTTCTTGTGAGTTCAACCAATTTGGGAGGCCGATTGGAAAGAATGCTGGGAAGTACGCGGCCTACGTTGGGCTGTGGGCAAAAGAAAGGGTGAAGATCACCGTCCAGAGCTGGAAGGACGTGACGGCGGACGAGAGGGATAGGTTGTGGGCGGAAGTGAAGGTTAAATTAACTGAAATCGCTGAACTCTTTCGTAATCACGTTCTCTTGGCTTATACTAAAGTTTAACTAACTAGTGATTAATTGTATGCATTTTTTGAAAACAGGCTAAGTGGAACATCCCGACGATACACCTAGGACGGCCTGCTTGAAGGACATGAATGGAACATGGAAAACCTTTAAGAGCTGGCTCGTCAGTAACTTCCTCGCTGCGGGGAAATCTCCTTGCGAGAAGTACCCCTTCATATCAGAGGAGGTATGGGAGGAATTCACCAAGCACAAGGGGACTGAGGAGTTCAAGGCCCTTAGCGAGAAGAATAGGGGATCCAGAAGAGGAACGACCACCCGCATTGGCTCGGATCCCAGGGCTATGCGGGGAAGGAGGAGCAGTGGAAGAAGGAAGACGAGCAAAATCCTGTCATCGACACCCCTGAGTTGCCGTTCTCCGAGATCCGGGATGAGAGGTGCAAGCGATGGTGGAGGGGGAGGGGGTCCGTGTCATCCACGGGGTTTGTGCATTTCGCAACCCCTGGGGACGTCGACGTTGTGAGGCGAATGGTAAGTTGGCTAACCTCGTAAACTATGTGCGCACAAGTGTATATAAGGCAATTTGTCTCACAAGGTACCTTTGAATGTAACAGATCTCTTTTGAGAAAGAGGCAGTGGAGGGATTGTTTACCCCACAGAGGGAGAACGACATCCTCACCCGGGCTCTATGAAATAAGGATCATCCTGGGAGGACACGGGCGGTGGGAGCCATTGTGTCGTGGAAGGCCGGTTTCGCAAATCCAGCTCCACCGAGGAAGAAGGCCCGCTCCTGGAAGGAAAAGGAAGCGGAGCTCTCCGATAAGATACGGGCTGAGGTACGGCCGGAGATACGAGCTGAGGTGCAGTCTGAGGTCGCACAAATGATGGAAGAGTTTGCACTGTTGAGAGATGCATTGCTGGCCAAGTGTGCAGATGCGGATCCCCAGGGCGATGGTACCCCGCGGGGTCGGATAAGCAGTTGCGCTTCAAAGGTCCTCGCGGATCCAATGGATCTACTTGAGGTACTGCAAGCTTTCATCTGTGCACTTAAGTTGATGCCACTCCCATTTTGTTAGAGTTGTTTCGCTAACCTGTTTTAATATTTACAAATTTGCAGAAGCTAGAGGGTTGCATCCTACTAAATCACCTAGGCGACAGGCAGGAAGTGGTTGGACACGGCTTCATATATCCGTCTGGGCCGGATGTCCAGGTCCACTGCGTATCTCTGCGGTTGGGGTTTGCAAAGGTACAGGTGGACATGGCCATTCCGGGCTACAACGATTCTCCGTTGGCAGTCCCAACAGAGGAACTGCAGACACTTGCTGAGGCAGTGGGCTCCTACATACAGTGGCCCAAGAAGCGTCTTCTAATACAACCGGTAAATCCTATACATTTTAGATTACATCCTAGTCAGTACACTCAACTTGCAAAATCTAACATACGTGTTCATTAATTGAAGTGGCCTGCTGCCGGGCTCCCAGGGGACTGCGCCCCCAGCTCAGGGCATGAGGCCCGATCTCGTGCGACCCTAGACACATCAAAGATGGCCTCGACCCCACCCAGCGCATCCACGCCTTCACCTCCGAAGAAAGCCGTCATCACCTCGCCCTTGCCTTCGAAGGTACGCGCTCAGTCCCCGGCAAAAGGCAAGGGCAAAGGCAAGGGAAAAGGGCGACAGGGACAGCTGGAGAGGTTCAGGAACGGGTTCCCACTCATGTCAGAGGCAGCTTTGCGCAAATTGGATCGATCAACCAGAGACTTCCACGAGTGGTACCTACACCGAGCTCGGCGCAATCTGAACTTCTTAGTTCCCTACAGGCCTGGGTAGTTCCACCGTGAACCCGGGAGTATATCCGTGGCACACGAGGATCTGTTCGACCTCTACATCTGGCGGGAGCTCGATATGTCCATCATACGGACTGAAGTCCTGTGAGTTTGCTGATGCTATGTATTGCTGTTTTCTAACTCTATTTGCTAACTCTTCATTGTTGTAGTTCATTTGAAATGTAGTAACTTTCTGTGCAATACTAATGTCGTCTTTTGCATGCAGGTGCATGTACAGGCTAGCATCGGAGGCTGCGTGTGACAAGGTGGGTTTCCTTGACCCAGAGAAAATAAGCCTCACGATGCTAGAGCACGACGCTGCACACCCTGAGCAGTACATATCCAAGGCGCTGATGGCGCAGCAAGACAGAGAGTTCATTCTGGTGCCGTACCACCAAAGGTTAGTGCATTTCGTACTAATTTAACTCAATCTTGTATGTTACACCTGAGATATACTTTGAGCTAGCGGTTCTCTTTTACGTACAATGTAGGGGCCACTGGATCCTCATCGTGATCTGTCCGCCGAGGAACGAGGTGTACTACCTCGATTCGATGCGTGACAGATTATCGATCGAATATGTGGTCAAGGGGAATATGGAGGCGTAAGTAACTTATATGTTTGATTTAAATTTTGACCTCACTAGCTAATGATAATACATTAACCGGCAATACTAACTGAAATGTAGGGCTTTTGATAAATATGTGTCCGCTGGAGGGAGGCATGCCGCACCGCAGGGCTCCCTACTAGCTTGGAAAGAATATGAGGTACTCACGAGACTTTTTGTTTATACTTAATTAGTTTATGGAAACAATAGCTAACATTTCTTCGCATATGCAATTATCTCAGTGCCATCAGCAGCCGCAATTGTGGGAATACGGGTTTTATGTGCTGCGCTACATGTACGACCTAGTGCAGACAAACTTTGCCCAATTCCCCCAGGTAAGCATCGATAGCTAACTCAAATTTGAAAATTGGGTGTCACGTTCTAAATTAGGAAGTTAGTTACTCAGTATTCACACATGCTTGCAGATCGCCATGTTGAAAGACCAATACGAAAATGCAAAGATTAGAGATCTTCGACAAATCTGGGCTCAATATGTCATGGAGGAAGTTGCGCCCAACCATCCGCCATGACAATTTTCTCTCTTTCGTGTACTCTGTGCATAGACTGTTTATATACATGTGAATAAATCAATTTGTATTTGTCCATATATATGTGAATAAATGTGAATAACTGTCTAATGTGTCAATCTGTTCTATAAATTTACCCTTCTTTGCATCTGTACTGTATTGTGTATCCAATCTATACTGTATTGCATCTGTACTGCATATGTGAATGTACTGTATTGTGAATGTAAATAACGTACTGTATATGTGGATGTTCTATCGGTAAATTCATTCACAACCGATAGACTACTATGTCGCGCCCCGAAACTGGGACTACGACTACCCCTGAAGAGACCTAGCTCGCTGCAGCTAGTCCCATATATGCATAGCATACACATACCCTTGACTTCCCAGGATAAGTCAAGCACAGGAGTATATTCACATTGCAACAGAGTAACTTACAAAATAGTTAAACAGTGTAGCCTGCCGGTCTTGATATTACATAAGAAGATTACAATGCCTTCACGGCATACATGGTTTAGCAAAATAACATCTACACAGCAGAAGATAGGTGACCCACCCACAAAGAGAAGTGGACAGCAGAACAACACACATCAGGGCTCTGGCGGAACTGATGCTCCTCCTTCTGGATCCAAGAAGTTCTCCACGCCTTCATCTTGATTGTTGATCGCTCCGTCTATTGATTTGTAGGTTGCAAGGGTGAGCACTTACGTACTCAGCAAGTCATAGATAAGAGTAGATACATATAGTAGTGATGATATGAACCTAGACTAGTCAAGAATTATGGATGTTTATAAAATAATCTTTTTCTTTCACACCTCATCTCATGGCAGCACCTTTCATAATATAACATCATTATTCATGTTCACTAGATTATAGTACTACCGCGACACATCGACACACGACAGCCCACGGCAGCACTCCTTATCATGACAACACATGTCATTTGGGTAATCTTGATTTAACACATTTTATTTAGAAAATAATACTTGCGTCACACCCCGTGGATTTAATCCACCCACTACTACAGAAATGCTTTTCACTATCGGTTAAAAATCCACTCTACTATCGGTTCTCTTACCGATAGTGGTCGGCACGATAGTAGAGGGCAGCACACTTCTATCGGTTCAAAAACCGTTAGTAAAACATCTACAATCACAACGTTCACTAATCGCTATCGACTATTTCTTCTATCGGCTCGGTTTTAAACCGATAGTATTGTATAAGTTTTTTCTATCGGCTCGTATAAAAACCGATAGTATTGTTTAGGCCTTTTGTATCGGCTAGAATCTAAACCGATAGTAATCTAAACATTTTTTTCTATCGGCTCTTATATAAACCGATAGTATTTTGTCGACACATTTAGTACTGGAAACTTTATTCTATCGGTTGTTATATATAAACCGATAGTATTGTGTGGACACAGTCAGTACTGGAAAATTTATTCTATCGGTTATATTATATAACCGATAGTATTTTGTAGACTCGTTTAGTACAGGAAACTGTATTCTATCGGTTTCTAAATATGAACCGATAGTATTGTGTGGACACAGTTAGTACTGGAAACTTTATTCTATCGGTTGTAGTATATAACCGATAGTAATATTAGTTTTTCCTATCGGTTATGTAGTGGCACGGTTAGTACTAAATATTTACAAATATATATACAGCAATACAGAGATACATACAGAAATATACATACAGCAATACAGAGATACATTGGATCATTCACAAATACACCAATATTTACAAATATTCACCAATATTCACATATTGAATTTGTTCACAAATACACTAATACAGTAATATACACATGCATTGGACAGACTGAATTTATGCACATATTGATCGAGTTTATTCACAAATACATCAATGAATCTATTCACATATATTCACATATATTCACAAATCAATGAATCAACACATTCAATATATATTCATAAATACAACAATCAACACAAGTCAGTTACTATCGATCGTTGATAGCCACTTCTTCCATGACATATTGAGCCCAAATTGTTCGCAGCTCCTTCAATTGAGGCAACTCATATTGCTCTTTCAACATGGTGCTCTGCATATATGCGTGTATGAAGTTAGGATCGTACGTCACATCTAATTAAAGTTCGACTTTGAGTCAGGAAAAATAGTTACCTTAGGGAATTGGGCAAAGTTTCTCCTGATCAGGTCATACATGAATCTCATGACATAGAAGCCACATTCCCACGATTGTGGCTGCTGATGGCACTGGAAAAATTGCATATGCAAAGACATAAACCCACATTAACTCGAAAGAACTAATTAAGCTTAAATTAAAAGACTCATCATGAGTACTTCCATCCGTATTAATTACCTCATATTCTTTCCAAGAAATTGTTGTGCCCTTCGACGCGTCATGCCTCCCTCCAGCACTAGCATAATTTTTGAAAGCCCTGTATTTAATTTAGCATTGTCGATTAATATCTTATCATTAATTAGCTAGTCAGAGAAAAATTTAAGACAACTATGTTACTTACGCGTCTATGTGCCATGTGAGGGTGAAAACATGCGCCACCTTGTCGCTCATCGAATCGAGGTAATAGACCTCATTCATCCATGGGCAAATGACGGCGAGGACCCAGTGGCCCCTACATTGCATATATAAGCGAACCGTTTCATACATATGTTAGGCGTAACATACAAGAATGAGTTAAATTAGTAGGAAATGCACTAACCTTTGGTGGTACGGCGCAAGGATGAACTCTCGGTCCTGCTGCGCTAGTAGTGCCCTTGATATGTATTCCTCCGCATGTGCTTGGTCGTGCTCTAGCATCGTGAGGCTTATTTTCTCTGGGTCGAGGAAACCCACCTTGTCACATGCCCTCATCGACGCCAGCCTATACATGCACCTGGATGCAAAGTAGACATTAGTAAGTAGTGCATACAAAAAGTGATTAGATTTATGAAACGAACTGTGATAACTTCAGACAACAGCACACTCACAGGACTCCAGTCCGTATGATGGACATATCAAGCTCCCGCCAGTTGAGGAGGTCGAACAAATCCTCGTGGGCCACCGATATGCTCCCGGGCTCACGGTGAAAATGGGCTGGCCTGAAGTGAACCAAGAAGTTGATGTGGCGCCTAGACCGGGTCAGGTACCACTCGTGGAGACTTCTGGTTATTTGATCCATATTGCGCAGAAGGTACTCCGACACGAGTGGGGACCCGTTCTTGAACGTACCCGGCTGGCTTTGTTTGGCCTTGCCTTTGGCCTTGCCCTTGCCTTTGGGCGGGGAGCGAGTGTATACCTTCGAAGGTTGGGGTGTGGTGCCATCGGCCTCATTTGATGGCGAAGGGTTTGAGGCCGTCGGAGGAGGCATGGGGGCCGAAGGAGTTCGCTCATGCGTTGTGGCGGGGCTGGTGTCCTCAGGAAGTGTGCTGGTATCCATCGTCCACTTTAAATACAAACGCTTAAATTAGATTTTGAAAATTAAGTATATTAACTGAGTTGTAAGCTAGAATGGCTAGGGTTTACCTCCTGTAGTCTAACACCCTTCTTGGGCCACTGTATGTACGAGCCCAATGCCTCGCCAATTGTCCGCATTTCGTCCGTTGGGACGGGCAACGGAAAAGAGCTGTAGCCCGGGAGGGCCATGTCCACCTGTACCTTTGCGAATCCAGGCTCCAGAGGTACGCAGTGGATCCGGACATCCTCCCAAGACTGGTATACGACCCCGTTTGCAACCGCAACAGGTTTGTCGCCTATGTTGATCAATAGGGTACAGCTCTCCGGCTTCTGCAATTTGCAACAATTATAACAGGTTAGCGAAACAATTCTAACGTAACGGGAGTGGCATCAGCCGAACTGCATATATAGCTCAAGAGTTGCAATACCTCGATCAGGTCCACCGGATCCACGTGAACCTTCGAGCCAACACTACTCGGCCTAGCAGCGTCGACCTCGGCAGCTGGATCTAAACCCTTGGACTGCACAACTCGGCTTAGGCGTTCATATTTCTCGTTCATTTGAGCGAACATGTCCGCGAATTGTGCAGTCACATCTGCCCGTATCTTCTGAGATAGCTCCACTTCCCTTTCCTTCCAGCTGCCAGGCTTCTTCGCCTTTTGCCCGGGGTCCGAGAAGCCTTCCTTCCATGGCACCACAGCCCCCACGGTTTGCGTCCGCCCTGGATGCTCCTTGTTCCCTAGAGCCCGGGTAAGGATGTCGTTCTCCCTATGGGGACTGAACAATCTCTCGGTCGCCTCCTTCGAGCAAGAGATCTGTTACATTGAAAGCTCTCCATTGTGAGGAAGAAATATATACAAAGTTGTGCGCACACTAGTGATCATAGTTAGCCAACTTACGAGTCGCTGCACGACCTCGACGTCCCTGGGGTTTGGGAACGCCACAGTCCCCGTGGCCGACACGGTCCCTCTGGCCAGCCACCAGCGCTTGCATCGCTGATCGCGGATCTCGGAGAGTGGTAGGTCAGGGGAGTCGATGAAATGCGACGCGTCGTCTTCACCCTTCTTCCACTGCTCCTCCTTCCCCGCATAGCCGCGAGAACCGAGCCGGTGTGGGTGGTCGTTCCTCCTCTGGATTGCCCTGTTCTTCTCGCTGAGGGCCTTCGTACCAGAAACAATAAATTTAATGCACCACTGCTTACTGCATACAATGGTGTAACCAAGCAAAGGAACCATTCATACCTTGAACTCAGGAGTCCCCTTCTGTTGGGCGAATTGCTCCCATACCTCCTCCGTTATGAAGGGGTACTTCTCGCATAGTGATTCGCCTTTAGCGAGGAAGGTACTGACGAGGACGCTCTTGAAGGTTTTCCACGTGTTGTTCATGTCCTTCAAGCAAGCTATCTTGGGACCATCGTCCGGGATGTTCCACTTGGCCTGTTTCAAATGGTGCATATAAGTAGGACTTACCTAATCTCTAGGATAAACCAAGGGAATGTGATTACTCAAGAGTTCAGTGATTTTGATTAATTTTACCTTCACTTCCGCCCACAGCCTATCCCTCTCGTCGGCCTTGACGTCCTTCCAGCTCTGGACGGTGATCTTCACCCTTTCCTTCGCCAACAAGCCAACATAGGCAGCATAGTGCCCGGCGTTCTTCCCGATCGGTCTCCCGAACTGGTTGAACTCACAGGAAAGATCCGCGCGTTTGGCCAAACGACCCAACATCGTCGCGCCTCGCGCCTTCCTCTTGCGCTGGGACGAGGCAGCGCCATCTACGTTCGCCCTCGCCGAATCACTAGTATCAGCCGAGGAAGATGCCGACATGGCTTTACCTAAAATACCATAAACAAACCATCCAATTGATATGAAGAAAGGTACATGACAAAGTAATTCACAGAATATTCAGATGAGCAGTGCAAACTAACAAATACTATATTTCCTATCGGTTTTAAAAGGAAAACCGATAGTACTAAGGTCTATATTCAGGAAAATTTAAAAGATTAGCAATGCAAACTATGCTAATCTCTCTGCTGGAAAATAAAGTCTGTTAAAATTTAAATGAACCTAAATTTGAGATGAAAATTAGAAAATGGGAAGTAATTCACAGAAAATTCAAATTAGCTGTGCAAACTATGATGGCACTACTATTTACTATCGGTTTTCCAAGTCAAACCGATAGTAATCAAGTCAGCATTAGGAAAAATTTCAAAAATTGCTCAGCAGGAACATAAAGTAATTGCTCAGCAGGAACATAAGGTATGTTAAAAAATAAATGAACCTAAATTTGAGATGAAAATTAGAAAATGGGAAGTCATTCACAGAAAATTCATATTAGCTGTGCAAACTATGATGGCACTACTATTTACTATCGGTTTTCCAAGTCAAACCGATAGTAATCAAGTCAGCATTAGGAAAAATTTCAAAAATTGCTCAGCAGGAACATAAAATAATTGCTCAGCAGGAACATAAGGTATGTTAAAAAATAAATGAACCTAAATTTGAGATGAAAATTAGAAAATGGGAAGTCATTCACAGAAAATTCATATTAGCTATGCAAACTATGATGGCACTACTATTTACTATCGGTTTTCCAAGTCAAACTGATAGTAATCAAGTCAGCATTAGGAAAAATTTCAAAAATTGCTCAGCAGGAACATAAAGTAATTGCTCAGCAGGAACATAAGGTATGTTAAAAAATAAATGAACCTAAATTTGAGATGAAAATTAGAAAATGGGATATAATTAACAGAAAAATCAGTTTATGGTATTTACTATCGGTTCTGAGTAAGAAACCGATAGTGAACTACACTGTATGACAAATTGCTATGATTTTCATCAATTCTGTCATTCTCATAGCTATCAAGTTTGTAGTTCATGAATTTTGTAGTTCATGTATTAACTTAAAACGCATACACCTATTGACGGTATCAATGAATTGATCATGCAAGGAATTAACAAAGACCGCTCCCCAATAGCCTCTCAACTATAGCCTACACGGCAAATCCGGGGAACAAACACACAGACTCAAGATGATCATCTCTCTCTCAAATAACCTCAAAGCCTAAACAACCAACCAATTTTAAGTTAATACAAGAAGGGTAGTCAAACCAATGCTGGAGAGAATTCAAGATAACAACTGATCAATCAGCTGTCTAGAATACGACTTGCTAATTTGGACGACACAAGTAAGGAGAGAACTGAAATAGAAACTTCAATCTCCCACCAACTCAGAAGAAAGCCAAAAGATCATATAATCAATTTCATTTCTTCACTAGCTCTACTTCAAGCAGCAATCACAGAATGCACAAGCAGTAGATAAACATTCAAATACGCAAGTGACTAAGAGCCAGACAAAGAAATCAATGACAGAATAAGACTTCAATTCATAGCTTCAATCACCCCAGTCCTGTCCATTCATACAGAAACAACACAAAATCTAGAAATTGAAGAATGGCGTAAGGCTCAGTCACTAAAATATCCAATCTAGCATTGCAGTTAGTAGCCAAAACACAGATTTTTGACACCAAAGTCTACACATAGTTCTAAATTTGCAATTAGATTAACTAAGAGCTTAGTTCCATACAAAAAGAACCCCAGTTTAATGCAAATGCAATTCAAACTATCTTCACCGAGCTTATCGGTTCATCCAATATTCAGGTTTGTTCTTTACAATCATCACAGGAAACAATTTCAGATAGGTGTATACCGTTCATGAATTTTACTCTAGGTTTCTATTTGTAATCCATGGAACGAGATATGAACCATTGCATACAGAATTAAGCAATACACGCGAGCGATTTGGTCAAGAACACTTACAGTGGATCGTGGAGTGGCCGGAGGCGGTGGCGCAATGCAATGCCGGAGGCGGTGGCGCAATGCAATGCCGGAGGCGGTGGAGAACAAATACTGTTAAATTGATCTAAAGGTATTTCCTGAGAACAAATACAGATGGGTCTCAGTACATCATTTTGCACTTGTAAAGACACCTGAAACCCCATGCAAATGGCTTGCAATAATTTTGAAATAAAATAACAGTAAAGACCAATCATGGAATGAAAATTTGCAGTTTTCATATATATTTGTGAAAAGAATCAATTATTGCTCAAATCAAGTATATACTCCAATTGAAATGAAAATTTGCAGAAATGATTCTCAATGCATCACGTATGCTTTCCCAAAGAATTTTTGAAAATTGATTTGAACATTCTTCGATCCAAGTAATATACGTCACTTACATATTGCAAATTAGTCAAGAATGGTTGTCCACCCATAATCCTTCTTCGTGGTCGTCTCGCAGGTAACTTGTTTCGTCAATATCTTCGGTAGGGACAGATTGAAGGATTCCATCTAAAAATGGAGGTAGTTCGTCGAACTGATCGTACTCTTCTTCATCCACAACGTCTTCAACCCCAACAATACGTCTCTTACTGTGAAGGACAACGTGCAACTTTGGGTTGGCCGGGTCAACGATGTAGAACACCTGTGTGGCTTGCTCAGCAAGTATAAATGGATCATCTTTGTGTGCGACTCTCCTGAGATCGACTAGAGTAAACCCATAATTGTCGACTTTAACACCTCGAGGGATTTCGACCCATTGGCATCGAAACAGAGGAATCTTAAGTAATACATAATCGAGCTCCCATATTTCCTCAATAACACCGTAATATGAGTCGAGTGCTCTTACTGCCCTGGCATCCTCCGAAATAGCAAGTAGTGTCACTCCACTACATTGCATAGCACTCTTCTCATCCTGAGTTTTTGTGTAAAATGAATAGCCGTTGATGTCATACCCCTGCCAAGTCCCTACAGTAAATCTAGGCCCTCTGGCCAACCATGTAACATCTTCATCTACATCGCCCTCAGAAGCTTGCAGGACTCTATTTTCGATCCACCCAGCAAACTTCCTATTAGGTTCTCTGGTGACCCAAATCTCTGGCTTCGAGGGATTCTGTTTCCGTAACATTTCCTTGTGCTCGTGTATGTATGGCTCCACCCCCGTCATGTGCTGTAAGACCCAAAAATGGGCTTTTGCATACAGATCACTAGAGGGGACGACTGCTTTAAATCCAATCGTTCCAATGCCCTGAAGCCTGCCCTCATGCCGAGACGTAGGAACGCCAATTGGGTCAACCCCGGCCATATAGTTGGTGCAAAATTCGATCACCTCCTCGGCGGCATAACCTTCAATAATACTGCCCTCAGGCCGATATCGATTCCTTACAAATCCCTTCAAGATACCCATAAATCTCTCAAATGGATACGTGTAGCGCAGGAACACGGGTCCACAAAACTTAATTTCTCTGACAAGGTGAACAATTAGATGGACCATAACATCAAAAAAGGATGGAGGGAAATACATCTCCAGCTGACAAAGAGTGGTAGTCACATCGCGTTGCAAATCGTCCAGTCCATCCAA
Source organism: Pharus latifolius (assembly GCA_019359835.1). Taxonomy (NCBI): domain Eukaryota; kingdom Viridiplantae; phylum Streptophyta; class Magnoliopsida; order Poales; family Poaceae; genus Pharus; species Pharus latifolius. The sequence goes on along the minus strand of CM033323.1, from coordinate 31,701,080 downwards.
ATCAATTACCTGCAAGGACACAGTTGCAGCAAATATTCAGATCCAAAAAATCTGACAAGTTCCACGAATGGAGCTAATTAACTTGCTAGGAGTACACGCTTACGTACCTTGCCAGATATTGTGTTGAAGAAATAACATAGCTTTGTAATTGTCTCTCTGACTTTGACTGGGAGAATGCCTCTGATAGCAATGGGAAGCATTTGTGACATCAGTACATGACAATCATGGGACTTCATACCAACCAGTTTCAAGTCTTTCATGGACACAAGTTTTTTCAAGTTCGCAGAATACCCGCATTGAACTTTGACACCATGTAGGCACTGACAGAGTTCTGTTTTTTCTCTTTTTGACAAAGTATAGCAGGCCGGGGGGAGGTATGTCCGCTTTCCCTTCTCCAACGGTGCAAGCTCAGTCCTTATGCCCATGTCGAGCATGTCACGGCGAACGTTGATGCCATCTTTCGTCTTTCCTGGAATGTTCAACAACAAACCAATCAAACTGTCACAAACATTTTCTCTACGTGCATGACATCAATGCAATGTCGAACTTGTAAGTGCTCCCAATATGGCAGATCCCAAAGAATCGATCTCTTCTTCCAAACATTTTTTCCTGGAGGTTTAGAACATTTACCGAACTCAACTTTGATGTCCTTCACGCGCAAGTAAAGCTCCTTACCAGTCACAAACACTGGGGCTGATCCTTTCTCAGGCTTCCCATTGAATGACTTCCTCTTCTTACGGTAGGCGTGATGCATCGGAAGGAATCTGCGGTGACCCATGTACACTGTTTTTCTGCAGTTCGATAACCACATGCTTTCAGTTTCATCCAGGCAAATAGGACAAGCCTTGACTCCTTTCGTACTATACCCCGACAAATTTCCATAGGCCGGGAAATCATTTATGGTACAAAATATCATGGCCCGCAACATGAAATTCTCTCGCTTATGTGCATCCCACACCCGCACCCCTTCGCTCCACAATTTTTGTAAGTCCTCGACTAACGGTGATAGAAACACGTCAATATCATTCCCGGGTTGTCTGGGTCCTGAAATTAGTAACGACATCATGATGTACTTCCGCTTCATACATAACCAAGGAGGAAGATTGTAGATGCATAAAAGAACCGACCAAGTGCTATGTCGACTGCTCATATTTCCGTGTGGATTCATACCATCCGTACTCAGCCCAAACCTTATATTCCTCACTTCGCCGCCAAACTCACCGAATGTTCTGTTAATGTTTCTCCATTGAATGGAATCAGCTGGATGTCTTAGTTTTCCGTCTTGTTTCCGACCTTCAACATGCCAACGCAAGTACTTCGCATCTTTCGGATTTGCAAACAGCCGTTTCAATCTGGGAATCACAGGCAAATACCACACAGTTTTGGCCGGAGGCCCTTTCTTTACCTCATCACATCCATTGTGATAAATTCTGTCCCCATGCTTATACCGCGATGCACCGCATCTTGGACAAACATGCAAATCCTCGTACTCGTTACGGTACAGAACACAATCATTTGGGCATGCATGTATTCTTTCGATTTCCATTCCCAACGGACATAATAGTTTTTTGGCCTGGTAAACCGATCTTGGCAACTCATTTCCCTCTGGAAGCATGTCCGCTAACAGATCCAATAGCGCCGTGAAACTCTTATCGCTCCAACCGTTGCTTGCCTTCAAGTTATATAATCTCAACACAGAAGACAACTTTGTAAATGTTTCACATCCGGGGAACAAAGGCTTCTCAGAATCAACAATTAATTTCTGAAATTTAGCTAAATCGTTTTCGCTGTAGTCCTCTTCTACATCACGTAACATTTCATCTAAATTGTCGTCATCTACATGGACTTCCGAATGAACATTATCAATGTTTTGATCATGATCATCATTACTGCAATCCACTTCCGGGTGCTGCTGAGTGGTAGCGGTAGTGCTCGTTTCCTCAAGATCTTCACCATGCCATATCCAACGGGTATAGCGTGCGTTAAAACCACGACGAATCAAATGACTCCTAATCTGATCAGAGTTGCCGAACCTTTTTAAGTTCATACAATCTATGCAAGGACAATGCATATCTTTCTCTCCCTTCTTCGCCTTCTCTTTCTCAGCAAATTTAATAAATCCATTCACACCCTCCAAATACTCAACAGTAGTACGTTTTATTCCATACATCCAATATTCTCGGTCCATCTACAATTATTTCACAAAATTGACAAATTCAAATAAATAATTAATGACTCAGGGCATGCATATATGAATGAAACATAATTAGCTAGGCCATATGTGTGTACATGCATGAGCTGTTTAATTACATTAAATGGATTTGTATATATGAAACCCTAATTAACTTGATGCATGCATTAATTGGAAGAGCCAGCTAGCTAGCTGCTTAAATTCAGCAAGCTATAGCTAGCTGCTTAAATTCAGCAAGCTATAGCTAGCTAGCCAACCCAGCCTTCTAGCTAGCTTGGAGATACATGTATCTAGTTTAATGAATTGCAAGTAGAGAGAGAGAGGGAGAGTGTGAAAGAGTGATCGAGAGAGAGAGAGGTGATGAGAAGATGACAATACCGAGGGGGATGGAAATATGATCAACCTCTCAGCTAGCTTCTCCAGATCACTCTAGCTTGGAGTTGTGCGCGGCTGAAATGATTCCAACATGTAGAGCGCAGAGCAGGGGTCGACCTAATTAAGTTGTCCAATTTTACTATCGGTTCAACAACACTAACCGATAGTAAAATAAGGTCCCCACTGTCATAACCATTAGTGTATATGAAGTCATTTTACTATCGGTTTGTGTTGTTGAACCGATAGTACTATGTAGTATATTGTATCGGTTAGTACAGTAATAACCGATAGTAAAAAGTCAGTAATTTCACTATCAGTTACCCGAGAAAAACCGATAGTACTATTCAATATATTATATCGGTTAATACAGTACCAACCGATAGTATAAAGTGAGTAATTTTACTATCTGTTACGAACGAAAAACCGATAGTACTATTGTAATATATTATATCGGTTGGTACAGTAATAACCGATAGTAAAAAGTCAGTTATTTCACTATCAGTTAAAAATGGAAAACCGATAGTACTATTTAATATATTATATCGGTTTGTACAGTACTAACCGATAGTAAAAAGTATTTGCATTTCACTAACGTTGGATTAGTGTATAACCGATAGTAAAATGATGGTTTTCCGCCGCTGTCGTCCTATTCTATCGGATTTTTCCTAGATTGCTTACAACCGTTAGAAAATAAGGGTTAGTGGAATGCACTTCTGTAGTAGTGACCGCAGCAGACTCCTATAAACCCGGGAGCTCGGAGTATTCGAATACGTTTTTAACTCTGCAGAGAGGTACCAATTTACCCGCAAGATATTCCACTTTCAAGCCCATCCTATCATAACAAAATGATTAGACCCCTCCTCACAACCATGTGTGAGTGGCAAGGTGGAGATAACAAGAACTTTTGTTATGTCTCACTCACAATTCACCCCCGACCCTGTGGCTCTCAGCGAGACACAGTTGTGGTAGGTTGTATCCAAACCTCCACCCCTACATATGTTTCCATTACTGGATCAACGTGCGAGATCACCTTCAGTGATATGTGTGGGAGCCGTACTCCGTGTTTATCGTGCATCACTACACAATTCCAGCAGGGGTGTCATGTGCGATCCACATAATTACTTGTTCAGGCCTGTCCCATACCAGGCTTGCGGTTAGCACGTTGTTCATGCCACTAGACGCACAACACAAGGTTCTAGTCCTTATATGCCAGTGACCAGACCATCCACAACCCTGCACCTTCAGTGCCTGCATTCCTTTGCAGTCTAGCACCTCCAGTGCTACCACCATTCCAAACCATTTTTCTGGTCACGGCTAGGGGTTTTATTTCATGAATATAAGTATATAGATACATATAATAATTCATGGCTCAAAACTTGTTTATTTCACATTTTACAGATAACCAGTTTAGTACTGCCAATTCATAAATCAACCATTCTCAATCTTTCACATGCAATATTGCCTATATTCAAGGTTATGTTTTAGCAACATTTAAAATATAGGTTCAAGATGACCAAGGATATGACTTGCCTTCCACGTCGTAAGAAACAACAGTTGATGACGGGTCAACAGCGAAGTCCTCGATCTCAGCTTCTAGATCTGCTCGACGACAAACCAAACAATACACACAAATATTACTTATATATTAAGATGTTTTAGGATCTATATGCAAATATGCTTTACAAGAGTGACTGAACGATATTGGAGATAATTGAGATTACAAGCTGAACTGAGTTGAGATCTAGGGTTTCAAGGATTTGGCTAAGGATGGGTGTTAGATGCTCTTAGGATCTCAAGGTTACAATAAGAACATCAGTTTTGTGGTTGGTTGATCAAAAACAGTGAATGTCAGCGGATTGACATTCAGATCAAGGTTCTGACATAACTTCAAGGAAAACTAGAGAGCTTATCTCAAGTTATGACAGTAGAAGAAAATGTAGATCATAACTCTACAAATTCAGTGGACAAGGTGGCTTTCAAAATGCACAATCAGAAATGGGTAAACAAGGCAATGCCATTGGCTGGCATGCACTGGAATAGTGTCAAAAGCTAGGGTTTAGCATAACATGCATTTCAAGGGCTCAAATCAAGTTGTGATAGAAGAAGAAAATGTAGATCACAACCTCAGAAATCTAAGAGACAAAGTTATGCCCAAAATGCACATCTGGAAGGGGGTGAAAAGGGCTAATGCCACTGACTGACATAGTCTGGCATTGATCTTGACATGGCCAGAAACTAGGGCTTGGCATAACTTTTGATCTAGAGCTCCAAATGATGCACCACTTTGTCTGGGAGGTAGGCAATGATAACAGGAACAAATCATTCAACAGGATCTAGGGCAGAAGATGGCTGGAAGGTGATGAAATTCGAAGGAGAAGTGTGGTGGCGACACGGCACAGTGAAGCCACTGGACAACAATCTTGGCATGGCTATAACTTGAATTCTGGGCAGTTTCAGAGATCGAGCTAGAAGGCAAAAATGTTTAGGAGGTTGAGGCACACCTGAATGGCAAGGTAGATGAAGCTGAAACGGCCAGGAATAGGTTTTCCGGTGATCGACGCCGGAGAAGAAACACTGCCATTTGGGGGTTTTCGATTTAGGCCGAATGAACTCGATTCCAAGCTCATGGAGTATCTGTGGAGTATAAGGGAGCTACTAGGATGGTCAATTTTGTTAGAGGATGGCTGGAGAAGCCTGGCGACGATCGCCGGTTTCTGGAGAAGCTCAAAATTGGGGAAAGCTTCGGTTGAAGCTCAATCGGGAGATCTTGATGCATAGGCTTGCTGGAAATGAGTCACTGGTCATTTTCTTCCACAGGATCGAGAGCTAAATCGAGGTAATTTGGCCTGCATTGCCGGAACAGGGCAATCTTCGAGTTTCAGTAAATTCCGGTGATCGCCGGCGATAAGGTGCAAGGTAATCCAATTAAGTGATACAGCACGATGAGAGAGATAAGGGGAGCTCACTGGTGCTGTTAATTTGGCAGGAGATGCTGCGGTTGAGGCTGCCACCGTGAAGCTCCTCGATGGCTCACCGGAGAAGACGACTGCAGCGAGAGATTTTGCAAAATTGGCTAAGTCCTGGTGAAGAGGAGATGATACAAGGCTCTGGTGGTTTAAATAGAGCAGTGGGCGAAGCTTGCAAGGATTTACAGCATTGAATTTGTGTCAGATAACAAGATTTGCCGAGCGCAGAAGCAGCAACGGCGAGCGGCGACGCGACTGTGCACTGGTGAGGTGACTGCTGATCAAACCATTGCTTCATCGGGACGCAATGCTGTTGGGCGGTGCAAGGAAGTGGCGACAAGGGCTGGCAACGTGGCGCAGTGTTGCTGACAAAAGCCTGTTGCTGGTCGCGCGCAGGAGCACATGCTGTTCAACGGCGCTGCCACGGCGTTGCCACGGCACGGCTGAAGCAAGGACACGTACACACAAGCATGCACGGTCACGAGTGCGGCGAAGCCTCACCGGCGGCGAGTAAACACGGCGCAAGGAAACCACGGCGATCTCTGGTCGTGCACAGTAGCTGCTGTCCTGGTCGAATAGGGCTGATTTGCAATAATTGATTTTCTTGATTTGGACTGAATTGTAAATCTGAAGATTTGGAAGGTTTGATCTGGAATTGATTCTGCTGTTTTGGTATACTTAATTCCATAGATGATTTGGCACAGCAAGAAGATAAAGTTTGAGACATTTGGATGACTTTTGATATGAACTAAAAACAGAGTAGATTAGGGTAAAATAAGTCTGAATCTTATTGATCTCGAATTCTAGGATTTAGGGTTTGATTTTGAGATACTCCTATAAGAAGAATTTGTGTTGAAAAGCATTTGGAAGGTGTTCCCTGAATTAGATTTGAATTTGAAGATGATTTGCAACATTTTGTCTTTTCTGGCTTTTAGAAAATCTGGAAAAAGGACTGATCTGCGAATCTGGAGTTTTGGAAGGTTTAAGCTGAATTTGATTGCACTGATCTGGCAGATTATATTCAACAGAATATTTGGCAAGAACAGTTGATAAAATTTGGCACATTTGAATAGTCTTTGGCACAGACTGAAAATAGGGTGTTCTTAGGGTAATTGAATCTGAGTTTCAATTGATTTCGAATTAGGATGAGATCTTGAAATCTGTGCAGAAGAAGAACTTGTTTCAAATAGCATCTAGAAAAGATTTGCCAAAGAAATTCTGAATTTGGAGTTGGTCTGGAGATTTTAGTCTTTTTGGGTTTTCAGAAATCAGATAAGGACTAATTTGAAATAACTCTTGGACTGATTTGCGAAAAGGGTATAGATGATGAAATCTGGCTGTCAACTTTTTGGATTAAGGTATTGGCATACCCTTGATCATAATCCAAGAATAATTTGGTCTGCACTTGGCCAAGATTTGGATTAAATCTGGATTTCTGAAACTTAGGGTAATTGGGTAATATAAGATATTCTGTTTTCGAGAACAGAATGGAGTTGATAAATCTGGGATTTAGAGATGGAATTAAATCTGGCTTCTGAAGACTTCTAAGTTCAGAGTAACTGATAGATCACATCTGAACAATTTGATCTTGATTTGAGGTCACAGGTTAAATTTGGAGATTTTAGGGTTCAGGATAGATACTGATCTGGCTATTACTACAGATACATACATGCATGCATGCTATTTATGAAAAAGGAAATTTTCACCCCTAAACTCAGGGTGTTACATACTACCACTTTTCTATCAGTAAACTCATCCACAACCGAGAGACTACTACCACGTTTTCTATCGGTAAACTCATTTCCAACCGAGGGAGTACTAAGCTTTTTTCTATCGGTAAACTAGAAAATAACCGTCAGAATAGTGTGACTTTTCCTGCCGGTGAACTCATCTATAGCCGAGAGACTACTATAGTTTTTTCTATCGGTACACTTGAAATTAACCGTTAGAAGAGTGTGATTTTTCCTGCCGGTGAACTCATACACAACCGAGAGAGTACTAATCTTTTTTCTATCGGTAAACTCATTTCCAACCGAGAGAGTATTAAGCTTTTTTCTGTTGGTAAACTTGTAATTAATCGTTAGAATAGTGTTACTTTCCCTGCCGCTAAACGTCAGTCTACGACGGATTTTCTATCGGTACACTCCTAATATGCTGATAGAATAGTGAAGTTCTTCTAGCAGTTATTACCGATAGAAAATGTACTGGCTTGTTCTATCGTGTCTATCTCTATCGGTACAAAAACCGATAGTAAAAGGGTGTTTTTTACAGATAGAAGAACGCTTTTCTGTACTAGTGTTCGCCAAATCAGATGGGGGATTGTGAAGAGTATCTGTATCACACGAATGCATTCCTGTGTACTCCTTCTCGGTGCCACGGAAATTATTGTCACCTCATCCATCGGGGAACAAGCCGGGGTTGATAACGGAGTCTAATCTCGCCTGTGACCATGGTGATGTCGCGGGCGAGAAGTCCCAGGGGTGAGATCGTGAACTGCGGTATTGTGGAGAGATTACACAAGTTGCAGAGCTTGCTCTGTGAATTTACGAACCTCAGCCTCTCGACGCTCACGAGCTGCATCTTCTTCCCGTTTGTGCTCTTCCTCTTCTTTGGCTGCACGTTGCTCAGAGGTTTCCTTGGAAAGTATAGTGACTTCTTAGGGAACTGAGTACGCAAACGGGGAGAGTATTTCCTCATCTTGATCAGACTCAAAATCAAATATGGAATTCAAATTATCTGGAGCAAATCCTTTCAGACTGAATGCAAGATCGTCATCTCCCGCATCACTTGGGACGATGGGTTTTGGCATATATTCACCTCTTGAGGTGGCAGGACTCACTGGAGGTGATCGAATTGCCGGTTCAAGTACTAGGCCATGGACTAGGTCCTGAGGGTACTCCTCTACACAAGGTTCTGAGGGAACTTCATGTTCTTCCATATAAAGAGTTTCATCCTCCATGTTAAGATTAGCATAATCTGCAAGATCAAAATCATTTTCGGAATCATAAACTCCTGACATGGCTTACCAAGATTCTTGATGAAGAATGACACCTTGAAATGAGCCCCACGGTGGGCGCAAGCTGTCGACGATTAGGACTCTGGTCCTTAGTCAAACTTACATAAATTTAGATGATGAAATGTGAAGTCGATCTAGGTGAAACTCAAAGTATCTATGTCTAAAGAAAAAAGTAATTTATACAGGTTCAGGCCCTCTTATGATGAGTGATAGCCCTACTGCTTATCAATATCAAGGCTTACAAGGAAAGGATAAGAGGTGTTCTTAGATGAACTAAGAACAATATCCTATTCTTTGTTATACAGTGTATGATAATCTATTGTTTCTATCTCTTAGATCTGGTATTCTTGTTCTCTTATCAAATGATCTCTTTCTCTCCCGACGATCCCCCTTTTATAGCTCATCGCCGGTCGTTAGTTTCGTGATTGAAGGGTCACTGGGAAGCAGATGTGCACCAGCCATAATGTACAATTATGCTCGTTTATGACTGCACCTTTATCTGCTTAACAGTTACTAAAAGTCAATTAAAGAAGATGAAGTTATCCAAAGTGGCAGTAGTGGTCGAACAGGCTTAACTACTGGGTATGGTCGAATATGTCTAACCATATCATCATTGGATGTTTTTGGCCCTTCAATTTTCATGGTCGCGTACTGACTATGACCAGGTATTGTCATTCTTTCACTCTCCATGACCTAGGCAATCACGGGAAGATATCTCTGTGACCTGGGTATTCGTGGGTATGTGAGACCATGGACTGCTCGACCATAGTATTGTGGGTGTCTCAGGTCTACAAACCCCGCGACAATACCGGATGAGGCCATAGAATAGGTCACGTCCAGAATATCTTGGACTATCCTATTGTCTCCTTAGGTCCCTGAGACCACAGAGAGGTATGTAAATAATTTAAATCTCGTTTTGTAAGCCTTGTGACCATAGAACGACAAAGGTGACAAACTCGGGTTATAATCCTCGTCATCGGTTTCAGCCACAACGCATGTGTCTCCGCGATTGTGCCACGTGTCCCAGTCATGTTCGAAATAGATTCCTCGGCTTTGTTTTGATCAGTTTTGATCCGAACTGGTCATCCTGAGGCGGGTTGAACCAGGATTGGTCGTAGATGGGCCTTTTTGAAGTGGGTTTGATCCAAACTGGTCATTTGTGGGCAGTTTTGATCCAGTTTTGACTCAAACTGGTCGATTTTGGTTGGTTTTTGCCAGATTTGGTCAATTTTAGTCATATTGGATCAGAATTTGTCGAATCTGGTCGGTTTTGACTCAGATTTATCCGTTATCGCACCGTTTGAAGCCAACCTTCATCACCTGCACGTTAAGGAGTTATTTTTGGACATGTTTTCTTGTATACTATAAGTAGAGAAGCTTTAGGCTCAATTAGACATGCTTTCTTTAGGCTCAGTATGTCTTTTTAGCTACTTTTTAGTTTAGCTTTAGTTTAGAAGAGCCCCCTTCTCTTTTTTATTGCTTTTGTAAGCCGGCAAGAATGGCAACTTCAATTTCCAACGAATCAAGTGAGTTTTATTTAACTGTTATTCTTATCTCTGCATTATTATAGCTTTTAGCGAGTAGATCCCCTCTAGGGTTAGGGATGACCTAATCCTGAAGGTGTGATTCTTTCTCGGTCTTTATTTCAAGTTTTGAAGTAATTTCATGATGTTTTCTTCCTTCAAACCCTAAATTCTCGTTTTGGCAACAAATGTAACAGTTGAGCCTTAACAAGAATTTAGGGGAGTTCTTGAGTCCTTAGCGCTTTGACACGGGATCCTGAACAGGAGAGAGGCACTCGCCAAATGTGACAGTGGAAGCAACCCTCTGACTGTTGACCAGCGCCCCAAACTGGAAACTTAATTTATTTTGGAAAACAATTGAAATTAACTTATAATCCTCGAACCTTGGATAGAATTACGCCAGATGGTTATGGAATTTCCGCAACCCTAGATTTTCATTCCAGCTTGCAAACCCTAGATTGATAGACTTAATTGTAGAAAAACAACCTCCAAAACTCGTTTAGACTTAATCAGTGATCCATTAAGCTAGAAAGACGAATACACTTGTTCCTCATGGCATTCGACCCTCAAGTGCTCAATGTTCAACCGTTCACTTATGGTTATTACACAATCAAAACCCTTACCGTTGCGATCAAGTTTTTGGCGCCGTTGCAGGGGAACAATGGTAATTCATCTTTTTAGATAAATTTTTGCTGATATAAGTCAATCTCACTTCTGAATCTTGCTTCTATTTTCTTTTTTCTTTTCTTTGCACCACTAACCTTTCAAGGAAGTAGTGCAAAGCTAGATAGCTCGGATAAACTTGTCAAAACCACGTACAAACTTCAGTACAAGGCAAGACATGTAAGATTGGAGGAAAACTCGCAAACTTTTGAAGACATTGAAGAAAAACAAACAATGGAGGACCAAAAGAGACTCATAGATTATGCAATCCCACTAAGCATGGGATTGCAATAAGGTATTCTTAGATCACCGATTGAATCAAATAATTTTGAAATAAAACTTGTGCTTTTAAATTTGGTTCAACAAAACCAGTTCAGCGGTCTTCCCACTGAAGATCCATCATTACATCTACACATGTTTCTTGAGTATTGTGATGCTTTCAAGATCAATGGAGTAACACAAGATGCACTTCGTTTGAGGCTATTTCCTTTCTCGCTTCGCGAGAAGGCGAGAGCATGGTTATACACTCTTCCTCCTGTGTCAATCACTACTTGGGATGAACTCGCACATGCTTTTCTCGATAAGTTTTTCCTCCTGCTAAAACTGTTCAAATTCGCAACCAGATTGCATCTTTTTGTCAGTAGGTAGGTGAATCTCTTTACGACGCTTGGGAATGATACAAGGACTTGCTAATCAAATGTCCACATCACGGACTAGAAAAATGGCTTGTAGTTCAAATATTTTATAGCGGATTGAACTACAATGCACAAATGGCCGTAGATGCCGCAGAAGGTGGCGCACTAATGAACAAAATTAGACGAAGCATACGACCTCATCGAAGGTATAACTCAGAACTACACACAATGGGGAACTGAACGAGCTGCTCAACAAAATCCAACCAATAGCATGAATGTAAGTGCAATGTCACAATTCTTGGATCTTCTGCTACTTCATCTGTTAATGCAATTGCACCTATATGTGAACTGTGTGTCATACAAGGCCACTATGGCCATGAATGCCAATTTAACCCAACCATGGAGCAGGTAAACGCTTTTCAGGGTATGCAACAACGGCAACGTAATACTTTTCCTAACTCGTATAACTCTGGATAGCGCAACAATCAAAATTTTGCATGGTCAGGACAAAATCAGCAACCTCAACGCCAATAACAAAACTTTGGACAGCAGCAACTACAACAACAAAACCCCAATATCAAGCTCAAAGGCCGTCGTTCCAACCACAAAATCAGCAACCCTATCGACCGCCAAATCAATGACAACCCGAGCAGTCGAACATGGAGCGCATGCTAGAGAACTTTCTAGCAAACCGAGAAAAAGAGAAAACATCCATGAGCCAATAGATAGACTCCATATCAACTCACATCTGCATGCTCGAGACTCAAATTGCGCAACTGGCAAATCCTGCACTGAAAAATGATAACCCTCTTCCTTCTCAACCTATCAATCCTCACAATTTTGAGAAAATAAATTCTATAGCTTGTTCTAAACCTCTTGTTTCTAATACAGTGTCGCGCCCCGAAACTGGGACTACGACTACTCCTGTAGAGACCTAGGTCGCTGCAGCTAGTCCCATTCTCACAAACCTTTGACTTCCCAGGATGAGTCAAACACAGGAGTATATTACATTGCAACAGAGTACTAACAAAATATTAAGCAGTGTGGCCTGCTGGCCTTAATATTACATAAGAGGATTACAATGCCTACAAGGCATTCAGGGTTTAGCAAAATATTTAACTACACAGCAGAAGATAGGTGACCCTCCCACAAAAGAAGTTGAGGGCAGAACAACACACTTTAGGGCTCTGGCGGAACTGATTCTCCTCCTTCTGGATCCACGAAGTACTCCATGCCATCATCTTGATCAAGGTAGGCTCCATCTATTGAGTTGAATGTTGCAAGGGTGAGCACTTACGTACTCAGCAAGTCATAGGTAAGAGTAGATACATATAGTAGTGATGATATGAACCTAGACTAGTCAAGAATTATGGATATTTGTAAAATAATCTTTTTCTTTCTCATCTCATCTTATTTCAGCTCATGGCAGCAATTTTCAAAATATAACATCATCAATCATGTTCACTAGATTATAGCACTACCGCGACACGTCGACACACGACAGCCCACGGTAGCACTCCTTATCATGACAACACATGTCATTTGGGTAATCTTGATTAAACATATTTTATTTAGAAAATAGTACTTGTGTCACACCCCGTGGATTTAATCCACCACAGCAGACTCCTAAAAACCCGGGAACTCAGAGTATTCGAATACGTTTTTAACTCTGCAGAGAGGTACCAATTTACCCGCAAGATATTCCACTTTCAAGCCCATCCTATCAAAATGATTAGACCCCTCCTCACAACCATGTGTGAATGGCAAGGTGGAGATAACAAGAACTTTTGTTATGTATCACTTACAATTCACCCCTGACCTTGTGGCTCTCCGCGAACCACAGTTGTGGCAGGTTGTATCCAAACCTCCACCCCTTTGCTTATTCCCATTACTGGGTCAGCGTGCTTGATCACCTTCAGTGATATGTGTGGGAGCCGTACTCCGTGTTTATCGTGCATCACTACACATCTCATGCAGGGGTTTCATGTGCGATCCACATAATTACTTGTTCAGGCCTGTCCCATTCCAGGCTTGCGGTTAGCACGTTGTTCATGCCACTAGACGCACAACACAAGGTTCTAGTCCTTATATGCCAGTGACCAGACCATCCACAACCCTGCACCTTCAGTGCCTGCATATCCTTTGCAGTCTAGCACCTCCAGTGCTACAGCCATTCCACACCATTTTTCTGGTCACGGCTAGGGGTTTTATTTCATGAATATAAGTATATAAATACATATAATAGTTCATGGCTCAAAACTTGTTTATTTCACATTTCACAGATAACCAGTCTAGTACTGCCAATTCATAAATCAATCATTCTCAATCTTTCTCATGCAATATTATCTATATTCAAGGTTATGTTTTAGCAACATTTAAAATATAGGTTCAAGATGACCAAAGATATGACTTGCCTTCCGCGTCGTAAAATACAGCAGTTGACGTCGGATCCGTAGTGAAGTCCTCGAACTCGGGCTCTTGATCTGCTCTCCAATCAAACAAACAACCAATAATCACAATCTTTTCAATACATTATTATACTATATGCAATAATGCGAGGATGAAATTTTGATGATTCTGAAACGATTGATTTTAGAAGCTGATTAGGGTTAAGTTAAGGAAACCAATGTTAAGATTAGCTGTCAAAGGTTTACAAGGTTCCAAATGTGTCAAAGTATCAGAATGATATCAAGGTTGCGACTGGTTCGCTCAAAAACAGCGAACGTCTTTAGGTCGACATTCGGTTCAAAGCATCGACATAGGGTCGATGAATGATAGAGGGGTTATCTCAACTTGTGGTAGTAGAAGAAAATGTAGATCACAACTCTACAAATTCAGTGGACAAAGTGGTTTTCAAAATGCACAATCAGAAGTGGGTAAACAAGGCCAATGCCACTGGCTGACAAGCTCTGGCATAGAGCTGACAATGCCAAAAACTAGGGCTTGGCATAACTTTTGATCTGGAGTCCCAAATGATGCACCACTTTGTCTGGAAGGTAGGCATTGATAACAGGAACAATTAAGTCAACAGAATCTAGGGCAAGAAATGGCTAGAAAGCAAGAATTTCAGTGATGAACTGAGGTGAACTGGCTGCACTGGAGCAGTTCTGGACAAGATCTTGGCATGGCTATATCTTTTGATCTAGGCTGATTTAGGTGCCGGGCTAGAAGACAAAAATGCTCAAGAGGTCAAAGCACACACACTAGACAAGGTTTCGAGGGCTGAAATGGCTGGAACAAGCTTTCCGGTGATCGGCGCCGGAGAAGAAGCACTGCCAATTGGGGGTTTCTGCTACAGCCCAAAAGAACTTAATTCCTTGCTTGGAGAGTATCTAGGAGGTAAAAGAAAGCTTCTGGTATAATTAGATTGGCCGGAGGATCACCGGAGAAGCCTGGCGACGATCGCCGGTTTCTGGTGAGCTCGGGTTAGGGAAAAGCTTCGAATGGTGTTTAATTGGAGATTCTAAGCTTACAGGCTTGCTTGAAAAGGTTCACTGATCAATTTAGATTACAATTTGGAAAGCTAATTCGGGCTGAATTAAGCTACATTGCAGAAACAGGGCAATCGACAATTCCGGTGATCGCCGGCGTTAGGGGTCACCAGTGAGCAATTAAATAGTACTACACAGAGAGAATGAGTAGGGGAACTCACTGATGGCTTTAATTTGAAGGCTGATGCAGCGGATGAAGCTGGCACCGTGAGCCTCCTCGACGGCTCGCCGGAGAAGAAAACGAAAACAGGAATTCCAGGACTTGGCTGATTCCAGTGAGGTGTGAAGAAGCTGCTGGACACAGTGGGGTTTAAATAGTCCAGGAGAAGCTTGCAAGGAGGAGACAACGAAGTGATTTGGCACCAGAGATGTTATGGATTGCGTGAAGAACATCAGCGGCGAAGACACAGCGAAGAACGGTGATTGCGACGGCGACAGGACTGCAACTGTCCACATTGTCGTTCATCGGGACTTTGCAAAGATGGAGCAAGCGGTGGTGACAGCAACTGGGGCGGCAAAACGACGTGGCGAGAAGTTACTGACAAAAGGCTGCTGGTCGCGCGCGAGAGCAGGCGCTGGTCGTCGACGTTGCAGTGGCGCTGCCACGACACGGCTGGAGCGAGGACACGTGCGCACCGGCATGCACGGTCACAAGTGCGGTGAAGCTTCACTGGCGACGAACAGCCACGGCGCACAGGCACGGCAAACTCTGGTCGAATGCTTGCTGCTGTCCTGGTCGAAATGGGCTGAGTTGCAATTTCAAATCTTTGAGTTTTGGACTGAATTGTAAATCTGGAATTCTGGAATGGTTTAAACTGAATTTGCTTTCACTAATCTGGCAGATATATTCAACAAGATATTTGGCAAAGATGTTTGATAAAATCTGGCACATCTGAATAGTTTTTGATATGAACTGAAAATAGGGTATTTTAGGGTAATTGAAATCTGAATTTCAATTGATTTCGAATTCTGGCACTTAGGATGAGATTTTGGAATCTGAACAGAAGAGAAACTTGTGACAAATAGCATTTAGAAAAGATTTGCTGAAGAGATTTTGAGTTTGAAGTTAATCTGGAGATTTTAGCCTTTTTGGGTTTTCAGATATCAGATAAGGACTAATTTGCGATAACTCTTGGACTGATTTGCGAAAAATGCCTAGATGGTGAAATCTGGCTGTCAACTTTTTGGATTAAGGTATTGACATATCCTTGATTATGTTCCAGAAATAATCTGGTCTAAACTTGGTCAAGATTTAGATTAAATCTGGATTTCTGAAACTTAGGGTATTTAGGTAATATAGGATATTCTGTTTTCGAAAATAGAAGGAGTTGATAATTCTGGAAGTTAGAGATAGAATTGGATCTGGGTTCTGAAAGCTTTTAAGTTGAGTATAACCGATAGATCACATCTAAACAATCTGATCTTGATTTGGGGTCACAGATTAGATTTGGAGATTTTAGGGCTTGAGGTAGATACTGATCTGGCTATTGCTACTGATACATGCATGCATGCTATTGATGAAAAAGGAAATTTTCACCCCTAACTCAGGGTGTTACATATAGTGATCCTTAGGAGTGGAACAAAGCTACCGGAACGACCACCACCAACCGAAGCTGCGCCGACAAATGAAGTCGAAGAAATACAATTACAACCGGTAGAGGATGATGACAAGGATGCCGAACCAAAAGAAAAGGAAAGTGGTGAAAATCAGGTAACGCGTATTTATAATCTAGCTCCACCTTTTCCAGGAAGGTACGTAAAAGCGAAACTCGATAAGCAATTTGAAAAATTTGTTGAAATCTTGAAAAAGCTTAATGTGACTGTGTCTTTCACTGACTTAGTAACTCAAATGCCTTCTTATGAAAAATTCTTGAAATATATACTTACTAAAAAGTGGGATTTGAGTGAATTTCAAACCGTTGCTTTAACCGAAAATTATAGTGCTCTAATTCAGAATAGGATGTCGTTAGAGCTGCGGGATCAAGGGAGCTTCTCCATCCCTTGCAACATAGGTACGGTTCACATAAATCGAGCTCTTTGCAACATAGGCGTAAGCATTAGTGTGATGCCCTTAACCATTGCACAACTTTTGAGCATGGGTGAGATCAAACCTACACGCATGGTTCTGCAACTTGCCGATCGTTTGGTAAAGCATCCGGAGGAAATCCTGGAAGATGTGCCTCTTTAAGTTGGTAAATTTTATCTTCTAGTTGATTTTGTCATTCTTGATATGGACGAAGATATGTTTCTATACCTATTATAGTGGGACGACCAATGCTCCAGACAGCAGGTGCCCTCATTGATGTTCGTGCGGGAAGAATTACTTTTCGCATAGGGGAGGAGAAAATTTTGTTTAAAATGTCTAACCATGTTAACTGCCCTATGTATGAGGAAAAACTTTGCAACGTGGATGATATAGAAGAAGTCCTTGAAGAGAAGTCGCCGCTTCGACTCACTGTTGGAGAAGGAATAGATGAAATATTCGACAACAAAAAACGGACAGCAGCAACGAACCAACAAAAGAAACATCCAAAGAGAACATCTCGGATTCCAACATCACAGGTAAGGAAAAGGTAAGTAAACCTACACTTAAAACTCTTTCTTCCTCGCTGAAATATGTGCTCTCGGATGATGATGAGATGCAACCTGTCATTGTTAATGCAAACTTGGTCGATTCACAACTAGAAAAATTGATTTCTTTACTTTGTGTCCATCGCAATGCTCTAAGTTATTCAATTGATGATATCAAAGGGAATAAGTCCTAAAATTTGCATGCATAGCATCTCTCTAGTTGATGAAACTAAAACCTCTGTTGACCGTCAACAAAGACTAAACCCAAATTTGAAGGAAACTGTAAAAGTCGAAATTTCTAAACTGTTAGATTCGGGAATCATTTATCCTATGTCTGATAGTAATTGGGTTAGTCCTGTTCATGCGGTTCCTAAAAATGGAGGTATGATTGTGGTTAAGAATGCTAACAATGAGTTGATCCCTGCTAGACTTGTTATTGGATGGCGCATGTGCATTGATTATCCAAAATTAAATAGCGCCACTAGGAAGGATCACTTTTCATTACCTATCATTAATCAAATGTTGGAAAGGCTAGCCAACCATGCATATTTTTGTTTTCTTTATGGGTATTCGGGATTCTTTCAAATCCCGATTCATCCCGATGGTCAAGATAAGATGACGTTTACATGTCCTTTTGGTACTTTTGCTTACTGGCAAATGCCGTTTCGGTTATGTAACGCGCCTACAACCTTTCAACGATGTATGACGACTATCTTTTCAGATTTAATCGAGAAAATAATGGAAGTCTTTATGGATGATTTTAGCATTTATGGTTCCTCTTTTGATGCCTATCCACAAAATCTTTCTCGAGTCTTAAGCAGGTGCGAAGAAGTCAACCTAGTGCTAATTTGGAAAAGTGCCAATTCATGGTTCAAGAGGGCGTGGTACTTGGCCACGTGATTTCTGAACGAGGGATTGAAGTCGACAAGGAAAAAATGAAGTCATAACAAGTCTTCCACCACCAACGAACATGAAGGGCATACGCAGTTTTCTGGGACATGCAGGTTTTTACCATCGTTTCATAAAGGATTTTTGCAAAACTACAAAACCTCTCACACATTTGCTTGGTAAAGATGTGCCTTTTGATTTTGATAAAAAATATCTTGATTCCTTTAATCAATTGAAACTTGCATTAACTACTGCTCCCATCATACAACCTCCCAATTGGAATGAACCCTTTGAATTGATGTGTGATGCTAGTGATTATGCAATTGACGTTGTTCTAGGGAAAAGAACAAATAAGGTTTTACATGCTACATACTATGTAAGCAAAATTTTGGATGATGCTCAAAGTAATTACACTATGACTGAAAATGAATTGCTTGCTGTAGTATATGTCCTAGATAAATTTCATCCATATTCAATTGGTTCAAAAGTTATTGTCCATACTGATCATGCTGCTCTTAAGTATCTTTTGACAAAGATAGAAACCAAGCCACGACTTGCACGATGGATCTTACTACTACAGGAATTTGATTTAGAGATCAAAGATAAAAAGGGTGCTGAGAACGTCGTCGCTGATCATCTCTCGCAACTCTTGACCGACACCGCCGATGTTCACATCAATGATGCTTTACCAAACGAGCACCTTTACTTGATTCAACAAAAACCATGGTATGCTGATATCGTAAATTATTTATTTAACCATGAACGTCCTCCAGTGTTGACAAGTAGACCACGAAAGCGCTTCCTCCACGACATCCGACGCTATTACTGGGACGATCCGAATCTTTTCAAAAAGGGAGTTGACAACATATTTCAAAGATGTGTGCCCGACCACGATATCCAAAGCGTTCTTGAACATTGTCATTCATCTCCATGTGGTGGACACACCGGAACTTCAAAAACAACAGCTAAGGTTTTGCAATCAGGTTTGTTTTGGGCTTCTTTATTTAAAGATGCTTATGATTTTTTGTAAAAATGCAACCCTTGCCAATGTTCGGGAAATTTGAGTAAAAAGACATGAAATGCCCTTAACAAATATTCTTGAAATTGAACTCTTTGTTGTATGGGGGATAGATTATATGGGACATTTTCCATCTTCTATGGGTAACTCATACATCTTGGTTGCGGTTGATTATGTTTCTAAATGGGTAGAGGCTGTTGCTACACCAACAAATGAATCAAAACATGTGATTAAGCTTTTCAAAACAATCATCTTTCCCCGATTTGGTATACCGCACGCAGTAATTAGTGATGGTGGTGCACATTTTCCTAATTACCAATTTCAGAAATTGCTAATGAAATATGGGGTAATTAATAAAGTTGCTCTCACATGTCACCCTCAAACAAGTGGACATGTAGAAGTCTCAAACAGAGAAATTAAGACATTCTTGCAGAAGTTGGTGGCTCTAACTCGTACGGACTGGGCGCTCAAACTTCCAGATGTCCTTTGGGAATATCGCACTGCATTCAAGACTCCGCTAGGTATGACATCTTACAAACTTGTATTTGGTAAAAATTGCCATTTGTCTGTTGAACTGTCACACAGGGCGTTATGGGCGTTAAAAGAACACAACTGTGATTTTGACAAAGCGGGCCGAAGGCGACTACTTGAATTGCATGATCTAGAAGAGCTTTGGAACAACTCCTACGAAAGTGCCTTGATCTATAAAGACAACACAAAAAAGTGGCACGACAAACGGATCCTCAACTGTGAATTTAAGCCAGGTGATTTGATTCTATTATTCAATTATCGGTTGAAATTGTTCCCAGGAAAATTGAAATCACGATGGACTGGGCCATACATGATAGAACAGGTCTTTCCATATGGTGCCATAGAGCTTGAGCACAAAACGACACCACTTGGTTGATTCTTTTGATTCCATATATTTTTGAATGGCCGAGAATGTTCCATCGAGTGGGTCGTTAAACTAGTGCTAGCCGAGAGACAACCCGGTACACTAACATGAAGTTCTCTCTTTTATGAACACAGCAGCGTGAAAATCACTCAATTCCGACGCTGTTTGACCACTCAAAGCTTGTTTTTCATAGGCTAGGGCTGTCTTTTTTGAAAAAAAAACAACAAAATTATAATTTTCAAACTGGCCGAGACAACCACAACCACTAGCACAACAAATTTTGTGGTTTAGTTTGGTTCAAACTTTCAAAAATTAATTTTTCATCACAACGGAGACGACCGCAACCAGGTTTACGACCTCTGGTGGCTTCGGTTTGATGATTTTCAAAAACTTTATGTTTTTTTTACCTGATACGAGCACGATCGGAGGAACGATCAGTGCCGCTTTCGGGTGCATTTTTTCAAACAAAAATAAATTTTCCAAAACCAACCGAGGAGAGCACGGGCACAAGCATGACCAGTGCTACTTTCGGGTGGATTTTTCAAATATAATAAAAGTTTTCTTTTTACTAGTGCCAAACACGACCTCAACCACGACCATTCCCGGTTTCGAGTTGTCTTTCAAAGAAGATTTCAAAAGCTTCCAAATACCTCCCGATGCGACCACGATCATGACACGTGGCACGCTCGGGTTGAATTTCCAAAATATTAAAACACCTTTTTAATTTTGATCGTAAAAACCACGACACTTGGCACATCCCGTACCTGTGTTTTCCATGACACGTGCTCGTGGTCGTGCCCTGGTCTGTGCGACCAAATGGTCGAAACTCACACACATGTTTCAAACCAAACCAAACACGCCCACTGCTCGTGAGCGTGGCCCCGTCGGTGCGAGCGGCTGGTTGAAACGGGTCATGCCCGAGCCACACACGGCCCGTGCCTGTGGTAGTGGCGCCGTCGGTGTGACCACCTGGTCATAGCGGGTCAAACCCGAGCCGAACACGACCCAGAGCACGCCCCATGACCGTGGTCGCGGCAAGCTCGGTTTCCTCTCCTTTTTGGGTTGAAAATGTCCTTTTCACTCCTTTTTGTCCTTTTTCTTTCCAAAAACTTTTCTACCTCAACCTACCATCCTATATAACCATAGCATTCTTCTCTAAACAACACCCATCCATTATTTTAGCCAACCTTTTTCTCAAAGCCTCTCCACACTTGATAAGAAAACACAGTCTTGATCTTTCAATGAAAGATGTAAAATTTGATTGAGGAGGAGTAGATGTAAGTGACCTGACTACAACCGTCCAGGACGTTGCACCTTAGCAATAGATACACCAACTCCAAAGTGTTATTGATCTTGCCAGAGCACAATCAACCTACCCACGAGGGGCTTTGTCCCTGCAAGCAATCGAAGAACGAGAAAGAACAAGATGAACAAGCAACTCAATTGCGAATATAGATTAAGGTCCAAGTCTGAGAACACAAGATGGCGGGGTTCCGAAGATGAGTAAAACGGGTGGTCTAGCCGACACATGCGATTACAAGATGAAGTAGCAAAGGATAACTTTAATCTAACAAAACCCAATAAAAAATGGTGTAGGACCCCTCTATAGGGATTCAGGTTGGTGCTATAGTACCCATCCACATACAATGTATTCTTTGAGTGCAAGAAAGCTACTTTGCAAAATATCAAGCCGTCTTCCTAAACTTCTGTTCACACTACTTTGCAAAATGTCAAGCCATTTTCCTAAACTTCTGTTCACACTAGAGAAATTTTTCTGGAGGCCGAACTGTAGATGTACTGGTGCTCCTTCTTGGGTCTTGTGCTCACGCTCAAACTATAGATGTACTTGTATTCTTTTGTTGCAAAGAGGCTAGCTGGCAGCCAAGAAGCTAGGTGGCAATCATAATAGACTATTAGAGAATTCAAGTGAAAATTGGATTCATCTTCATGCTTTTCAAGTGGAATTTGAAATCCTCATCATGCTTTTCGAGTGGAAATTGGATTCCTCTTTATGCTTTTCAAGTGGAATTCGAATTCCTCACCATGCTTTTCGAATGGAAATTGAATTCCTCATCCTTATTTCTTTTTCTCAATTTTCATACTCAACTTCTTATCTTCCTACTTATAGTTGCTTGACTCCATTTCCTTGCTGGTCCACGCCCATACTCCTAAGCATAAGAATATCAGAAGGTAGTGTCTCATTCTCCAAAGTATAATTGCAAGAACAGATGAACGAGCTCACCTGGTAATTCAACTGGTGTGCACGAGCTCGAGTGATTGGACCTTCTGGTGTAGGAGGTGGTAAAGTGTATGTATCCATTGAGGTGAGATGTCCTCATCATCCTCCCCTTCTTGCATTTGAGTCATCCTCGACTCAAGCTCATCCTCTTCTCCCAAGTAAGGCTTCTAATCTTGAGGATTAAGTCATGACTTAGTTTTTTGACATGTAGTGCAGCGAGCAACGTATCATTCCACGTCCATTCTCATCCTTGGCCAAAAGAAATGACCAGCAAGTATGTCCTCCGTCTTCTTCACACCAAAGTGTCCCATCAGCCCGCCTCCATGCGCTTCCTGTAACAGCAACAAACTAACGGAGCTAGCCGGAATGCATAGCTTGTTATCTCTAAACACAAACCCATCATTGAGGACAAATTTGTTCCATTTTTTCCCTTTTTACAATTCAGCAACACATCTTTAAAATCATCATCATGCACATATTGCTTTTTAATCGTCTCTAATCCAAAGATTTTGAAATCAAGTCGTGAAAGCATGGTATATCTCCTAGACAAAGCATCAGCAATAACATTATCCTTTCCCTTCTTGTGTTTTATAACATAAGGAAAAGATTCAATGAATTCAACCCACTTTACATGTCTACGATTCAATTTACCTTGACTTTGAATGTGCTTTAATGATTCAGATCAGAATGTATGAAGAATTCTTTGGGCCATAAATAGTGCTACCATGTTTCTAAAGTTTGAACTAGAGCATATAATTCCTTATCATAAGTAGAATAGTTCAAACTAGGCCCACTCAACTTCTCACGAAAATATGCAATAGATTTTCTTTCTTGTAACAACACGCCACCCAAACCAATTCCACTAGCATCACATCCTAGTTCAAAAGTCTTAGAAAAATCTGGAAGTTGGAGTAGTGGTGCATGTGTTAACTTATCTTTCAACGTGTTGAAGGCGTTCTCTTATGCATCGCTCCAAGCAAATGGCACACCCTTTTTGGTGAGCTCATTCAATGGTGCAGCGATGGTGCTGAAATCCTTCACGAAGCGATGGTAGAATCCAGCAAATCCTAGAAAACTTCGCACCTGTGTGACTGTGTTAGGAGTCGGCCAACTCTGTATTGCCTCAACTTTGGCTTGATCAACTTCAATTCCCTATGGAGTAACAACACAGCTAAGAAAAAAGACTCGATCGGTGCAAAAGGTGCACTTCTCAAGGTTACCAAACAAGCGTGCATCACGTAAAGCATCAAAAACAGCACGTAAATGGTCAAGGTGTTCCTCTAATGATTTTCTATATATCAAAATGTCATCAAAATATACCACCACAAATATGCCAATGAAAGCATGCAAAACTTCTTTCATTAATCTCATGAAGGTGCTAGGTGCATTAGTTAAACCAAAAGGCATTACTAACCATTCATATAGACCTAACTTAGTTTTAAATGTTGTTTTCCATTCATCTCCTAACTTCATGCGATCTGGTGGTACCCACTACGCAAATCAACTTTAGAGAACACTGTAGCCACTTAATTCATCAAGCATATCATCTAACCTAGGAATAGGATGACGATATCTAATGTGATATTATTGATTTCTCTACAATCCACACACATGCGCCAGGATCCATCTACTTAGGCACTAAAATGACCGGAATAGCACAAGGACTAAGAGACTCACGCACATACCCTTTATCAAGCAATTCTTGAACTTGGCGTTGTATTTCCTTAGTTTCTTCCAGATTGGTTTTGTATGGTGCACGATTGGGCAAAGATGCCTCGGGAATGAGGTCAATTTAGTGCTCAATTCCTCGAATTGGTGGCAACCCCGGTGGTACATCCTTTGGAAAGACATCAGTGTACTCCTACAAAAGGTTAGTGACAGCAGGAGGCAAAGAATAAGATATATCCTCAAATGAAAACAAAGTTTCTTTGCAAACCAGTGCATAGCAAATAGAATTACTAGCATCCAGCTCATTTACATCAGATTTGGTAGCAAGAAAACAACCACCTTTCAATTTAATCTCATTTTTCTTCTCACTAATAGGTTTAGATTTGTTCTTTTTATGTTCCTCAAGTCCCTTTGCTACAATCTGATTTTCACTCTTAGCATGCTCCCGATTTTTCTCTTTACTAGCTCTAGCAATCTCATCTTTTAAAATAGCTTCAGGAGACATCGGATGTAACACAATTTTCTTCTCTTTATGCACAAAAGAATATTGATTGGTTCTACCATGATGCAAAGAATCTTTATCATATTGCCATAGTCTATCTAACAACATAGAGCATGCTTGCATAGGTACGACATCGTAATCAACAAAATCATGATAAGAACCAATAGCAAAATGTATTCTCACCAACCATGTGACCTTTAGTTTGCCGCTGTTGTTGAACCATTGAATGTAATATGGTTGAGGGTGCAGTTTGGTGTTCAATGCAAGCTTCTCAACCATGTCAGAGCTTGCGAGGTTGTTGCAACTCCCTCCTTCAATAATCACGCGGCATGAACGCTCCTTGATCACACACTTAGTTTGAAACAAAATGTGTCGCTGATTTTGCTCCACCTTCTCCACTTGTGCACTCAACACACGCTACACAATGAGACTCTCATAACGTTCCGCTTCTTCAGCATCAATGTGCTCTGCTTCTTGATCATGCTCATCTCCACTCCCTGCATGGTCAGCATCATCCCGCACGATCAACACACGCTTGCTTGGACATTCACTCCGCACATGGACATACCCCTTGCATTGATGACATTGAACATCTGTCACGTCTGCCACGACTGTGACATCACCTGTGAGGGGCCCAGCTCGGTGCAGCTGGTCCCATAAACCACTTGACTTCCCAGGATGAGTCAATCACAGGATTACATTGCAGCAGCAAAATAGTACAATAGTCATAATTGTATGGCCATCAGGCCTTAGTACAAAACGAGGTACAGTGCCGAACAAGGCACAAGGGTCTAACAAAATAATACATCTAGTCGGCGGAAGCTAGGCCCAAAAGCAATCCACAGGAAACAGAGGTTGACAGCAAGACAGCACCACATCAGAGCTCCGGAGGAAACTGCTCGTCATCTCCTGGGTCTGCAGCATCTTCAGGGTATCCTCCAAGGTCGTAGAACGCTCCATCTATTGATGAGTTGTTGCAAGGGTGAGTACTTACGTACTCAGCAAGTCATAGGGAAGGTAGAGATACAGATATATATATATAACATGAACCTATGCTATTGGGGAAAGAGTGAAAGGTTTTTCCAAAAATACATTTCTTTCTCAATTCTTACTCAACTTCTGATCATACCCATGGCAGTAAATAAATCATATTGATGGTGATACATATATCCCATATCCAAGGCGATATATCCTCATATCACACTACTCTTAGCAGTATTTCATAACTTAGGGCATAAACCACATGCCTCTTAATTATCATATGTTTGCTAGATTATGGTATTACCGCGACACGTCAACACATGACAGCCCACGGCAACGCCCCTTATCATGACAACACATGCCACTTGGGTAATCTTGAGCTAACAAATTTTAGTTTATAAAACAGTACTTGTGTCACACCCCATGGATTTAATCCACCGCGGCATACTCCTAAAACTCGGGAGTACGAAGTATTCGAATACATTTTTAAACTCTGCAGAGATGTACCTCTTTTTAAATCCACTTTTTCACTCGACTTCCAAGTCGGGCCAACTCCATGCGACTTATACGCATGTGACAAGGCCGAGATCACACAACGTTTTTGCAGTCTAGTATTAACAGTATCCCTGCCCGGTAAATGGACAATACCGTCCCAAGTACCGTTGTGGGTCCTCCCCACTGCCTTACTTCCTAGCCTGGGTCTATGTTCCCGCAGGACACATAACCTCTTTTGATTACAGTCGCGCACGACTTAATCTGGCGTAGGGCGTCTTCCTTCCTTACACCTTATCCTCTCATAATTTTTCTGATCTCACATCACTCATGGACGAACTGCGTCCCACCAGTTTCCATGCGAGAAACCGGATCGACAAGCCATGCAGGGAACTGATAATACTAAGAAAGCTACTAGGTTGCGCCTGTCCCATACCAGGTAAGTGGTTGGTACGTTTTTCATGCCACTAGACGCATAACACAAGGTTCTAGTCCTTACATGCCAGTGACCAGATCATACCACAAACCATGCACCTTAAGTGCCTGCACATTCAGTGCAGCCAAGCACCTCCAATGCTACCACCATTCCATACCAAAATACTGGTCACGGCTAGGGGTTCTATTTCATGAATATAAATGTACATGTTTATACTTTTATTAGTTCGTGGCTTGCTATCTTATCAAGTTCACATTTCTCAAGTATTCAATCTACCACTGCCATAATATCATTGATCTCAACATATGCAATATTAACGAGATATCTACTCATGGAATAGCATAGCAATTCATAAAATATGGGTTTCAATATGATCAAAGTATGACTTGCCTTCCGCGTCGTAAGTATCAGCAGTCGATGACGGTTCAGCGACAAGATCTTCAACCCCGGACTCTTGCTCTGAACAAGATCAACCAAGCAAACAGGCATTACAATCAATCCTATTCTTACTAATTCACTATATGCAAGATGCAAGGAGAAAATACTCTGGTGATACAAGGTTTGAAAGCGATGTGGGTTTAATTATGGAAACCAGGGTTAAAATTAGCTGTTAAGGTTTACAAGGTTCCAAAATATCAGGGTAATATCAAGGTGGTGACTGGTTCGCCCAAAAACAGCGAACGTCTTTAGGTTGGCATTCGGTTCGAGGCATCGACATAGGGTCGATGGGTGATAGAGGGCTCAACTCAAGTTGTGACAGTAGAGAAAAGTGTAGATCACAACATCAGGAGTCTAAGGGACAAAGTTATTTTCAAAGTGCATGGCTGGAAGTGGGTGAAAAGGCTCAATGCCACTGGCTGACATAGTCTGGCATAGGCTTGACACGGCCAGAAACTAGGGTTAGCCATATCTTTTGATTCAGGGCTCCAAATGATGCACCACTTTGTCTGGTGGTTAGGCATTTGTAACAGGAACAAATGTCTCAACAGGACCTAGGGCAGGAGATGGCCGGAAAGTGATGATAACCGGTGAAGAAGTTGGCTGGCCTGGAGCACAGGTAATGTGAACAGTACAGCAAACTAGGGCATAGCTATATCTCACAATCTAGGCCGAATTAGGAGTCGTGATAGAAGACAAAGTTGCTCAGAATGGTCCAAAACATCTAGATGGCAAGGTTTCTATGGCTGGATTGGCTGGATTTAGGGGATATTGGCCGGAGAAAAGATTAACTCAAACCTGATTTGGGCATTTCTGATTTAGGGCAAATAAACTTAATTCCTTGCTTGAGGATGGTCTCTGGGGCATAAGTAAGCTACTGGTGAAGTTAGATTGACTAGAGATGCACCAGAAAAGCTTAAACAGCAAGCTCAGTTCACAAGCAAAGTTCCAATTTGGGGTTTTTCATATTTTAGCAAATTCTTCGATTCTGGTTGCTTAGAGATGCTTAGATAAGTTCACTAATCAATATTGATCACAGGCTCGAGAGCTAAATCGTTCTGGATAGAGTTTAATTGCTCGCCGGAGTTGCTGGAGAGAAACGGGAATTGCCGGCGACTGGAGAGGTTTGAAGTCAATTACATGCTCGAGTATGATGAGGGAGGTGAGAGGAGCTTACTGGAGTAGCTGGAATCGAGGAGGAAGCAGTGTAGAGGCTTGGCACCGTGAGCCTCTTCTCGAGCTCGCCGAAGAAGAAGAAGACGACGGCGTGGTTAGAGATTTTGGGTGGTTCCAGTGTGAGTGCCTTCGTGCTGGGCTGGGGCGTCTTTTATAGGCACAGTGAGGGCTTGCAACGGCTGGAATTGCACGGGGAAGGGAAGCTCGAATCGATAGCGAGTTGACTGGCCGTGCGGGACAGCAGCGAAGCGACGTGCTCCAGCGGCCGTGCCGGCTTTGCAGGCTGGCGTGCGCTGTCCCAGGTGATGCAACGGCGAACTGACGGGCTCCTCCGGCATGCTTGCAACGTGGCATCGATCTTCTGCAGTGGCTGCAGCGATGGCGTGCGCGCGCGGGCAAAATTGGGGATGCTGGTGCGGCCGCGGTGGCTCCACGGTGGCGAACGACGTGCGCACACGTGGCAGAAACGCAGTGGCAAGGGTGGCGACCACGGGACTTCACCGGCGACGAAGTTCCTGGCGTGGCAGCGCGGTGGTCGCGGTTGTGCACAGCTGCTGGTCGTGCACAGTGCCTCTGGTCGAACCAGGGACCAAATTGCAAGGATTCTTATTTGAAATCTGTACTGATTTGCAATTTCTGTCTTAGAGATGGTTAATTTGAGATTTGATTTCATGGCTGAGTATAACATTTCTATTAGTACTCATTCAACTCAAATTTAGAGAAAATTTGATAAGATTTGAGGGATTTCACCTATTTTCGAAAATAGGGTAAAATTAGGGTAAAATAAATCTGGATTTTGTCGATTTCGAATTCTGGTGATTGGAGAGAGATTTTGAAGTCTGATCAAAAGGGAGATCTGTATCAAATAGTGTTTGGAAGGTGTTTCCTGAAGAAATTCTAGAGTTGGAATTGATTTGCAGATTTTAGCCTTTTCAGGCTTCCAGGTAAACAGAAAAGGACTTATTCGCAGTAAAATTTGGACTAAACTGCGAAAAGTGTTTAGATGAATCAATCTGGCTCCCAACTTTTTGAAGTGAGTTGAGGATGAACCTAGGAACATATTCCAGGGGTTACTTGAGTCTGGATAAGGTTAAATCAAGATAACTCAATCATCTGGAAACTGGGGTACTTAGGGTAAATCTGAATTTTCCTGTTTTCGAAAACAGAGAGAGGCTTAGGTACTGGGAGTTAGGGTCAGAATTTGATCTGGCTCCTGAAGACTTTTATCTTCAGGGTAACTGATAGGTTAAATCTGGATGGTCAGATCTTGATCTGGATCTAGGGAATAGATTTTGAGGTTTTTAGGGTTTGGGAGAGATTAGAGTTCGGCTGATCTGGCTACTACTACAGAGATACATGCATGCAGGGTTTTCATGCAAAACTTTTCACCCCCAAAACTAGGGTGTTACAACATCTCTCGTTCGCCCTGTAGATGCAATGGAGAGAGAACTCTTGGCGGTGCTTGGACTGACCCCTTTGTTGCCTCGGATACCCTAGATGCTGGAATTGACGAAGAAGGACGTGGCTTGTTGTTGAAGGAAGGTGGTGCGGGTGGACGGCTTGTTGGGGTAGTGGGTGTACGTGGAGACCAAGAGTTAGCACAACTTGCAGAAACATTAGACCTCATGCTTGCGTGTCATCCCTGCGCTTCTCTTTCAGCTTTACAAGCAAGATGAAATAAACAAGTAACAGAATTGTATTCCTTGTAAGCTGAGATATCCTGAATTTCATGGTTCAAACCACCCATAAATATAGCCACAGCAGCCTCCTCACCTTCCTCTAAACCACAACGTAACATCCCTATTTGCAATTCTTGATAATAGTCTTCTACACTTTTACTACCTTGCCTCAATTTTTGCAATTTATGTAACAAATCACGCGCATAATATGATGCAGCAAATCTAGCTCGCATGATTCTTTTCAAAGCATCCCAAGTCTCTGGTGTAGCATCTGGATTTTTACGACAATATTCACTCCACCAAACAGAAGAAAAATCAGTAAATTCACTAGTAGCAACACTAACCCTTGTGTTCTCAGGAAATTCATGGCAAGCAAATTTTTGATCAACAGCTAATTCCCAAGTGAGGTAAGCCTTAGGATCATATTTATCATCAAAAGGTCGCATAGTGAATTTAATCTTTCCTAGTGACTCATCATTGTCACGTACCTCACGGCGTGGGTGCAAAGGTCCTATGCCAGTGCGGTTGCGGCGTAGCTGACGTCGATGACGAGCGTCTACATCATCAACCTCGGTGTCGGCGGCATAGTCTGCAATGTTCTCATCCACCGCGCTGCCCAATACACCGTTGCTGTTGTGGGTACACTGAGTAACAGTGCCATCAGCAGGGCCAGCGGGAGCAGTCGTTGGAGGTGCACGACCCATCTCATCAGGTCGCCTTAAAATCTCAGCGAGAGAAGTGTTGACAGCACCAACGGAAGTCTCCAATGCTGTAAGCTTGCTAGTGGTGTCAA
Source organism: Pharus latifolius (assembly GCA_019359835.1). Lineage (NCBI taxonomy): Eukaryota > Viridiplantae > Streptophyta > Magnoliopsida > Poales > Poaceae > Pharus > Pharus latifolius. The sequence continues at coordinate 31,670,444 of CM033323.1, read as the reverse complement.
ATTGAGCCGCTTCCAATTGACCAAGTCAGTCATTAGTAACCCGCACATCCTCATCAAGGCCTTCAGTGTGCAGCTTTACTTGGCGCTCAAAGTGTTGTATGATGCCCCTGGTATGAGGAGAATGTGGTGTGGCCGTGATGAGGACATCCTTTCTATTGATACAATCACAACACATATGCCTACGTATCAACCGGAGGCCGCTACTATAATACAAGGACCAATTACTCGAGATCGAGCACGTCAACTCAATTACCAGGTGAATACGTTCCTAGGCTTACATACAAGTGTTTTGCAGGGAGGTGCCACAGAAGACCTAGAATTCAAGTCAGGTTCCGCCTTGCAGACCAAGTGGACATCGAATTCGAGTTCGAGTCAATTTCGGCCATCCAGACAGCATCATAATGAAATGGCCATAACTTTTGATCCAGAAGGCTCCTGGGGGTCCACGAGTACTTGACAGAAAGGATTTTTCGTCCTCTTTCCAACGGATCCGGCTGCGCATCCAAATTCCATCTCAGTCAACGGAAATATGCGAAATACTTCAGATCACTTTTCCAGTCCGAGTCAAAGTGGGCCTTGGGCCTTGTAATCGAGTCCTACTCGGCCACCCTAAGGTTTTGGCCGACCTACTCATCTCTCCCTCTCATAAATAGCCAGCCGCTGCACCTTTTAGGGGTGGGCTTTGTTTGATTAAGTTAGCCTTTGCTACTTCTTGTAATCGCGCGTGTCGGTTAGACCGCCTGAATTACTCGTCATCGGAACCCCATCATCTTGTGTTCTTTTCAATCAGATCTTAATCCATATACGCAAATTGAGTTGCTTGTTCATCTTGTTCTTGCTCGTTCTTCGATTGCTTGCAGGAACAAAGACCTTCGTGGTCAGGTTGATTGCGCGCCGGTGGGATCAATAACCTTCTGGAATAGGTGTATCGGTCGCTAAGGCGCAACGTCCTGGACGGTTGTAGTCGGGCCGCCAACGTCGACTTCCCCAAATTGAGCGTTATCCTCCTCATCGAAAGATTGGGACCGCAGTTTTATATCAATTGGTATCAGAGCCCCAGGTTGATCGGCGAGAGATTTCTAGTTCTGTGTTTTTTTTTTACCTACAGTCCAGAAAACCAAAAAAAAAAATAATAGTAGATTAGTGTCCAAGGTCCAAGCCAGTCGAGCCTTTGCTATTACTGCTTAGTGTTGCTAGTTGAATTTATGGTTGCATCGTTGTGTCGTTGCTGGTCGTAGTGTCTAATCCTTTAGAATTTCGAGTTCTTGTCACGTAGCTATCACCAGTACTTTGAGTTTGAGTAGGTTTCCTTATCGAGTCCAAGTCGAATCAGCACTGATTGCACCTTCAAATCTTAATTGGCTTCATCTTCGAATCAGAGTCAATTGTGACATCAGATTTGTTTTCTTCCTGTTTCGAGTGATCTACCAAATCAAGTTGTAAGATAAAAGGCAAGTGCAAAAAAAAAAAAGAAGAAAAAAAACAAAACAAAAAAAAAGGAAGAAGGAGCCTTATTTCTTTGCTTTGTGTTTCAGCGTCGTGGTTGCTGTTCTGTGACATCGTTGGTGACTAGACTTGCGTCTCTAGTACGGTTTAGCCTAGGACCAGCACGGTACCGCCGTTGAACGTTTATTCAACTTGCTTTGACTAACGTGGTTCTAGTTTTTCCATTGTATTCAGCCACCTACAGCTCCACAGATACTACTGCCACCCAGGTACTAGCGACCGACATCGGTACACCATATCTCCAGGAGTTGTTGCCTTGTCGGTTGCCATCACCTCCTGCTCAGCTTGGTAAGAATTGGTAAGAACTCAACAGAACAGGTTGAGTGTGAGCGCCTTGTTTAGACACATCCTAGTAGCTGCTAGGGATATATTTCCTGTTATTGCCTGCTCTTTTGCTTTTCTCTAACCATGGCAGGAGCTGAAGATGACCACTTCCAACATTCTCCTCTCACCAAAGGCATCATACAACATTTTGACCGTCAAGTAAGGGTGCGCACAGAAGCACTTGAAGAAGATGTGCGAGTTACCAATGAACACCTTGGCCAACTGGAAGCTGCTCAAATTGAGACCACGACTGCAATCACTGCTGTCAACACTTCTCTTGCTGAGATCATGAGGTGACTTGATGACATGGGATGTGCACCGCCTACTGATGTCGCGGCTGCTCACCATAACCATGACAACCATGGTGTATTGGGAAGCGCAGTGGATGAGAACGATGCAGAATATACTGCCGACACTGAGGTTGAAGATGTAGATGCTCGTCAGCGACGTCAGTTACACCGCAATCGTATTGGCATGGGTCCTTTGCCACCACGTCGTGAGGTACGTGCTTTTGATGAATTCCATGGGAAGATTAAATTCACTATTCCACCTTTTGATGGTAAATATGATCCTGATGCTTACCTTACCTGGGAATTAGCCATTGATCAAAAATTTTCTTGCCATGAATATCCTGAGAACAAAAGGGTTAGGGCTGCTACTAGTGAATTCACTGACTTTGCTTCTATTCGGTGGAGTGAGTATCGTCGTAAAAATCCAAATGCTGCACAAACTTGGGATGATTTGAAAAGAATCATGCGGGCTAGATTTGTTCCATCATATTATGCGCGTGATCTGTTAAATAAATTGCAACAACTGAGGCAAGGTAATATAAGTGTAGAAGACTATTATCAGAAATTGCAAATTGGAATGCTTCGATGTGGTTTAGAAGAGAATGAGGAGGCTGCCATGGCTAGGTTTATGGGAGGGTTGAACCGTGAAATTCAGGACATTTTGGATTATAAAGAATAAAATTCTATTACTCGTTTATTTCATCTTGCTTGCAAAGCTGAAAGAGAAGTGCAGGGGCGACGTGCAAGCACGAGGTCCATTGTTTCTGCAGGTCGTGCTAATTCTTGGACTCCTCGTACATCCGCTGTCCCAACAAGCCGTCCACCTGCACCATCTGCTCCCAACAACAAGCCAAGTACGACTTCAACAATTCCAGCCTCCAAGGCCTCTGGGGCAACACAAGGGTCTGTTCAAGCAACCGCCAAGAGTTCGTCCTCCGTGGCATCTACCGGTCGAACTAGAGATATTCAATGTCATCAATGCAAGGGATATGGGCATGTGCGAAGTGAATGTCCAAGCAAACGTGTGTTAATTGTGCGAGATGATGGTGAGTTTTCTTCTGATAGTGAATTTGAAGATGAGACATATGCTATGCTTGCAGCTGACCATGCAGGAAGTGGAGACGAAGAAACACGCATTGATGCTACAGATGGAGGGCGTGGCTATGAGAGTCTTATTGTACAGCATGTGTTGAGTGCACAAATGGAGCGGGCAGAGCAAAATCAGCGACACAATTTGTTCCAAACTAAATGTGTGATCAAGGAGCGTTCATGCCGCGTGATTATTGATGGAGGGAGTTGCAACAACCTCGCAAGCTCAGACATGGTTGAGAAGCTTTCGTTGAACTCCAGACCGCACCCTCAGCCATATTACATTCAATGGTTCAACAGCAGCGGCAAGGTAAAGGTAACACGGTTGGTGAGAATACAATTTGCTATTGGTCCCTATCATGATTTTGTTGATTGCGATGTCGTACCTATGCAAGCATGCTCTGTGTTGTTAGGTAGACCTTGGCAATATGATAAGGATTCCTTGCATCATGGTAGAACCAATGAATATTCTTTTGTGCATAAAGAGAAGAAAATTGTATTACTTCCAATGACTCCTGATGCTATTTTAAAAGATGAGATTCCTAGAGCTAGTAAAGATAAACATCAGGGGCATGCTAAGAGTGAAAATCAGAGTGTAGCAAAAGGGTTTGAGCAACATAAAAAGAAAGAATCTAACTCTGTTCGGGACAGGAAAGATGGGATTAAATTGAAAGGTGCTTGTTTTCTTGCTACCAAGTCTGATGTGAATGAACTGGACGCTAGAAATTCTTTTTGCTATGGATTGGTTTGCAAGGATGCATTGTTTTCATTTGAGGATATGCCTTCTGCTTTGCCTCCTGCTGTCACTAATCTTTTGCAGGAGTACTCTGACGTCTTTCCCAAGGACGTTCCACCAGGTCTGCCGCCAATTCGAGGGATCGAGCACAAAATTGACCTCATTCCGGGGGCATCTTTGCCTAATCGAGCGCCATACAGAACCAATCCGGAAGAAACTAAGGAGATACAACCCCAAGTTCAAGAACTGCTTGACAAAGGGTATGTGCGTGAATCTCTTAGCCCTTGTGCTGTTCCGGTCATTTTAGTGCCTAAGAAAGATGGGTCGTGGCGCATGTGTGTGGATTGTAGAGCAATCAATAACATCACCATTAGATATCTTCATCCTATTCCTAGGTTAGACGATATGCTTGATGAATTAAGTGGTTCTACTGTGTTCTCTAAAGTGGATTTGCGTAGTGGGTACCATCAGATTCGCATGAAGCTAGGAGATGAATGGAAAACTGCATTTAAAACTAAGTTTGGTCTTTATGAGTGGTTAGTGATGCCTTTTGGTTTAACTAATGCACCTAGCACTTTCATGCGATTAATGAATGAGGTTTTGCGAGCTTTCATTGGCAAATTTGTGGTGGTGTATTTTGATGACATCTTGATCTATAGCAAATCATTAGGGGAACATCTTGACCATTTGCGTGCTGTTTTTAATGCTTTACGAGATGCACGTTTATTTGGTAACTTTGAGAAGTGCACCTTTTGCATGGATCGAGTCTCTTTTCTTGGCTATGTTGTTACTCCACAGGGAATTGAAGTTGATCAAGCCAAGGTTGAAGCAATCCAGAGTTGGCCGACTCCTAAAACGGTCACACAGGTGCAGAGTTTTCTAGGACTTGCTGGGTTCTACCGTCGCTTCGTGAAGGATTTCAGCATCATTGCGGCACCATTAAATGAGCTCACCAAAAAGGGTGTGCCATTTTTCTGGGGCGATGCACAGGAGATCGCCTTCAACACATTGAAAGATAAGTTAACACATGCACCCCTACTCCAACTCCCAGATTTTTCTAAGACTTTTGAGCTAGAATGTGATGCAAGTGGGATTGGTTTGGGTGGTGTGCTGTTACAAAGAGGAAAACCTGTTGCATATTTCAGTGAGAAATTGAGTGGGCCTAGTTTGAACTATTCTACTTATGATAAGGAATTATATGCTCTTGTTCGAACTTTGGAAACATGGCAACATTACTTATGGCCCAAAGAATTTGTCATACACTCCTATCATGAATCTTTAAAGCATATTCGAAGTCAAGCTAAACTAAATCGTAGACATGCTAAGTGGGTTGAATTCATTGAATCTTTCCCCTATGTCATAAAACACAAGCAGGGGAAGGAAAATATGATTGCTGATGCCTTGTCTAGACGATATACCATGCTTTCACAACTTGATTTCAAAATCTTTGGATTAGAGACGATTAAACAACAATATGTGCATGATGATGATTTCAAAGATGTGTTGTTGAATTGTAAAGAAGGGAAAACTTGGAACAAATTTGTCCTCAATGATGGGTTTGTGTTTAGAGCTAACAAGCTATGCATTCCAGCTAGCTCTGTACGTTTGTTGTTGTTACAGGAAGCACATGGAGGCGGGCTGATGGGACACTTTGGTGTGAAGAAGACGGAGGATATACTTGCTGGCCATTTCTTTTGGCCAAAGATGAGAAGAGACGTGGAAAGATTTGTCGCTCTCTGCACTACCTGTTAAAAAGCTAAGTCATGACTTAATCCCCATGGTTTGTATATGTCTTTACCTATTCCTAGCGTGCCTTGGGAAGATATCTCTTTGGACTTTGTTTTAGGACTGCCTAGGACAAAGAAGGGGAGGGATAGCATTTTTGTTGTTGTGGATAGATTTTCTAAGATGGCACACTCCATACCTTGTCATAAAAGTGATGATGCTACTAATGTTGCTGATTTGTTCTTTCATGAAATTGTTCGCTTGCATGGTGTACCAAACACAATAGTTTCAGATCGTGACACTAAATTTCTTAGCCACTTTTGGAGAACTTTGTGGGCTAAATTGGGGACTAAGCTTTTATTTTCTTCCACTTGTCATCCCCAAACTGATGGACAAACGGAAGTTGTGAATAGAACTTTATCTACCATGCTTAGGGCTGTTTTGAAAAGTGTCGACGATTTGGACTCAGAGTCCTCAGCCGAACTTATGCAAAATTTGTAATAGCGAGACCTTTCAAGATGACCCTCTGGGAAGGTATGTAGAAAAATGGAGAACAGGAGCACAGAGAGGTTTATACAGGTTCCGACCCTCGATGGTGGGAGTAATAGCCCTACGTCCTGTTAGGATTTCACTCTAGGTGATAAAAGTTTACAAGATGGTGGGAAAACCTCTTCACAGGCGAAGGGTTTTTCTTTATGTCAATGTACAGAATGAAGCCTGAAAGGCTTGTAAAAAACTATCTAATCTAGGCCGTAGACTTGGCTGTTTGAATGGTTGAGATGTGTTGTATCTCGCTTGTATCAGAGACGTTGATCTCCTTTTGTCCTCTTTTGTTTGATGCACCATGCCGCCTTTTTATATTGGTCGAAAGGGCGCCAAATCATAACTACATCAAACAGTTGCTTGGATGGTTGGATGCGGTTTTTAGAGAACCGCTCTTAACCTCCATGTAAGTTAAACACGTGTTATTCATGGATAACTGCACGTATTAACCTCCTGACGGTTGGTCTTCCACGTGGAGGAATCTTCGGGATACTTGGAATATTCCCGCTATAGGGACAGCCGGACAAATGAACTCCAAGCACCCTGGTCGAGAATGTTCTGACCGCGGGATGTTGGCTGACCGCGCAACATCTCCGACATTCTGTTCGCGTATAGCATACGAACTTCTGACCGCGCGAAGCCTGCAGTCTGATCGCACAAAGCCTGCGACCTCGGGCTGATGCTTCTCAGAATGACTTGAGTTCGCACCGCCGGGCACGTGTCTGGCTCGAATCTGTCTTGAACCAACAGTGCATTTATTTGAACTGACCCGGGTGTCAATCCTCGTCAGCTAGCCCCCAAATTCGAAGGAAACGAAGGGACGTGTTTATTTCGAATTTAAAGTCATGCATCGGATTTTTAACCCGACTCTTCAAATCCCCCGCTTAGTGACGCACTAAGTGGGACGGTTGGTTCCCCGAGACGGGTTTTGGGTATTACGTGACAGGTAATGATGGCGCCATTGAAACGTTTTTTAACCCGAGTTGAAATTGTAAATGCTTTTAAAAACTCGAGGTGCTCAGAACGTGAACCGTCATCTTGGTGGCTATAAATATCGGGTCTTTTGTTTTGCAAAGCTCCACAATTTCTTCTCACGGCTAAGTCTTTTCTAAAGTTACCTTCATTCTTCTCTTCATACACCTCCTGATGGCAGATCACAACACCATTGAGATTGAAAGTGATGAAGAGGAAATTCTCAAGCAAGAGCCTCAAATGCCTGAAGATCCATCTCCTTCAAAGAAGAAACCCAAGGTTGACGAAGGATCTTCCAGCAGAGCAAAGGTAGAAAATGAGCCATCATCTTTTCTTCCTTCAGCTTTCTACTCCAACACCCCTGCTTTTGTTTGGGTGATCAATTTTCTGGTCGGCAAGCGGTGACTATACGACCAGAAGATCCTCAACTTGTGTTGGGGGAGCAATCTTCTGGTGGGAAGGTTGCACTTCCACCATCTGATGATCATCCGATTTTATCGGATGATCTACTTCCAAGGATGGCTACATCAACGTGTCATGAGCAGGGACAGGTAATAATCCTCCTCTCCTTTTGCTGATAGTTATAGTTAGCACAACTAACTTTTGCAAATGTAGGAGATTGGAGGCTCCAGTGATCAGCCTTCTGCTATTCCGCCTCTTCCCCTCAGACAGATCCTTCCAGAGGAGAAGAATGCCCTGGAGAAGAAGACCGAAGAGATGTCTTCGGTGATTCTGCATCTGGCAGAATGTTTTGAACGATCCCGTGAAGAGGCGCACCAGTTCCGTCGAGAGAGGGACCACGCTCAGCAACAGCGAGAACTCTCCGATTTAATTAGGAACAGTAGTGTATCTCTTGTTAGGGATGATGTAGATAGGCTTAGATTAGTTGCTAGTTCTCTGGGGGTTGTCAGTGTAGATCCTACTGACAACAACATGTCCCTAGGAGAACTCTGCAAACTTTTTTCGGATCAGGTCGACGCTCTGGTTGCCGGTATCCCTTTTGTATGTAAAGAATGCAAGAAATAAAGTTTTCTTCTTTATATAAATATTCTTTACATCTTCTGTACGAAAATATGGCCATGAGTAATACCTTCGCGACCATTCATACACAAGGAACCTTCAGTTCTGCGACCAAAATCACGCTTTTTTATGAAAGTACCGCGACCAGCTCTGATACCGCGATTAGGCTTAAAGCCGCGGTTAGAACTGAAGTTTACTGCGACCAGAATTGAAGCTTGGTCAGACCTTCACTTCGATCAGAATCGGAGCTTAATAGAAAGCATGGTCTCGATCATACCACAACCCGGTCAAAATATATCCATACGTCCAAAAATTGGGTCGTAGGATTTTTTCATAAAAATATCCAAGGCACATAAAGGAAAAATGTCTTCTGAAAAGCTCTGAAAAACTTTTCAGGCTTTTGCACTTTCAGTTTCTGAAACAAAGAAGTCTTTTTGTTTCAGATCCGATGCCTGGAACACTTTAACGAGTCCGCCAGAGATAGTATCCATTATGGGAAATGAATAAAATACTCATTGGAATGTTTAAATGGAACGTTACTCACATTAATGCGTCTCCTCGGGTCTATAAAAGGAGCAGGTGTCTTCTTGAGAAGGCCACACAGCCAAAAAACCCTCAAGATTTCCGCCGCACAAAACCCTCGTTCTTCTCAGCCTTCGTCTTCCCCAAAAGTCGCCAACTTTTCCTTCGACTCTCCACCAAAAAATGGCGTCCTGGAGCCGATCAATCCACCATTCTGAGGAGAGTTTAGTGGCATTGGAGAAGGAGGATATCCTTCCTCCGCGGCTGCTAATCAACTGGCGGCCCGCGGAGAAGGACCAAGAAACCCCGATCGTCCAAGAAGGCAAGTTGGTGGTTTTTGAAGAATATTTGCGCTGCGGGTTCCGATTCCCTGAGAGTCGGTTCTTGAAGGACATCCTCGAGCACTACGGGTTGGAGCTAATTAACCTCCACCCAAACGTAGTGTTGATACTGGCAGTGTTTCAACACTTGTGCGAGGCGTTCGTCGGAGTATATCCCAGTGTGGATCTCTTCCGGCGATTTTATTTTTCGGTGTGGTCGAAGAGCGCCAACGCCACCGGATGCATTTACTTCCGGCTAAGGGATAAGAAGGAGTATCCCTTCCCACCCCTGCGAGACTTGGTGCACGGGTGGCACCAGAAATGGTTTTACTGCACCCCGCCGACCGAGAGCGGGCTGTGGTTTGAGAACTCGCGGCCGGAGAAGCCGAGCGAGTTGGATGCTCTCCTGGCGATGAACGCGGAGTTCATGAAGCATGCCGAGGTGATCCTTCACTTAGTCGAACAAGGGTTGACAGCACGCGACGTCATCTGAGACTTTGTGAAGAACCGGGTGTGCCCCCTGCGTAAAGGGCTCATCCGGCTTGGGAGATCAAGTCCATGGCGGACAGTACCCTGGACTATAATGAAGGTATTCATTTCTGGCACTGAAATCCTTTTATGTCATTTCTGAAATGCATCAATTTAACTCGTATCTGGGAACAGTCCTGCCCTCAGCCGAGATTGAGAGGCGGACTAACTACCTTCTCAGGGCGTACAACGCCGAGGTAGAGGGCCCCAAGGGATCGCCTCGCCCCCAAAGCTTGATTCACGCCGGCGACGACCTTAAACAGGAGCGCCGAAAGGTACATTTTCCACTTGGCCTCTGTTTTTGCAGGTCTCATGTATGTCCAGCACTAATCAATTCCATTGGAATGAGAACAGCTCCTAAGGAGGTTCGCCGAGGTGACGTTTCCCAGCGAGAACGTCGGTTCCCTGGGAAAGCCGACGACAAAACACGTGAAGAAGGTTTCCTCGAGACCCAGGACGAGGAATCCTGCCCCCAAGAAAGCCAGGCTAAATCTTTGGGAAGGGTCTTCACGAAGCGTTCCTCCTACCGCCAGAAAAACTGCGGTAAGATATAACATCCCTCCGATCTTTCCAGGTGTGAACTGGAATTACTTCTTCGTCGTACAGGGAGAGGGGAGCGAGGAGGAGGAAGATGATGATATCACCCTGATTCACCGGAGGAGGAAGATTGCGGGCTCTCCATCCGGTGACACTCCAACTCGCTCCGCAGAAACAACTGCTACCGCAGAGGCGACTGTAGCAGACCCTGCGGCCACCGAAAGCCTCGTGGCCGCAGACAACATCCCAGCCCCTGAAGCCCCCGAGGCTTCAGGGCCAGTTGCCTCTACTTCCCTGGTCGGACGGACGACCGTGGTAAGATTCTCTCACAGTCTTGTTTTCTTCAATTCCCTCTGTGCATTCGATAAGTTAATGCTTGTGCAGGGAGAAGAACTTCCCCCCGTGACTCCGGCGAGTCCCAGGGAGGAAAATCCTCCACCCCCGCAGACAGGAGTGGAGGTGGTCGGACAAGACCCTACTGCGGTTGCAAACAAGGCGCCGGTCCCAGGAGTCCAGGTAAAGACTCTTATCGTTTGTCTTCATCTTCCCTTAGAAACGTGCTTACAAAGGAACACATTTAGGGAGGGAATGCCTTTTTCACCAAGAGGAAGATCAGGACAAACGACAGTTGTCCTCTTTCTCGCGGAGAGCCTTCCCAGAAATCTCAAAAACTGATGGGATTTCAAATAAGGTAAGAACCTTTATCTTGGTTGTAGTAAGATGAATCGTGACGATCACGAATAACTGCTTGGTTCCTCTTTCCTTTGTTAGGCGAAAAGAGACAGCAGCCAACCCTTCAACCGCTCCGGGGAGGGTTGAAGTCGCTGCTGGTGCAGGAGCCTCCAGTGAGGAGCGCTCCGCCCTCTTGGTCCAGGAAGTCGTCTGGGCCGTGAGGGGAGAAGAAAGCGCGGAGACCCAGTCGCAATCAACAGTGACTGGGGGTAGTGCCCAGCAGGCGCTTCCACCGGCTTCCCTTGTTGTGGCCGCATCGGGGCCTTCAACGGGTATTCCAGTTACTCCGGAAGACATTTCCTTACGGGAATTCATGAAGGTATGAAGAACTTCACTTTCGATGCCTGAATTGTGTACATAGGACACCTTTAACTCCTTTTTTGCATCATAGGAGTTATCACGGATGTCGGCCAAGTCGCATGCTATGATGGCGAGCGTTGAGGCCGTACAAAAAGAACGAGACAGCTTGCGCAGGTAAGGATCATTACTCTTCAACTTGTACAGATACAAATTGGTTATGACCACTCCTTCTGTTCTACTACGAGAGGTGGCATTGATGAAGAAAGAAGTGGCCACAGTCAAACTCCATTCGATCTCAGTGACTAGAAACCAAGAGATCGAAAACAACAAGCTGCGGTCACAACTTGCTGGTAAGTCGATTCCTGATTAGGAAGACTTAACTTCATAACACACGAGTAATCTTTTCTCTTGCTGAAGCGCAAGCGGGTCAAATAAAACAACTCAGTCAAGACAATGGACTCCTCCGTGACTCTATTCAATGTTCCGAAAGGGCGATCAGAGAGCTGAGCCGTTCGATCTTCGAAAAACTGAAGGCGGTGGCTCATCTCCTGAAGGCTGATGTGGTCGAAACCACAAGAGATAATTTCAGCCTAAATGACTGGTCTACACTAGTCATGGCCCAGGCGGAGTCACTTCTCGAGTATCTTCCTGAAGATACACGGCGACGAGAAGAGGCGATCAGAACTAGGGTTCGGTCACCCGCTTCTGCCATCCTCAGCCGGGTTCGACTTCACCATGGCCCAGATGCAGATCTAAATCTATTGGTGGGACCGGTTGAGGTCGAGAGTGAGGAACAGCTAGAGGCAGTCATGGAGGAAATCAAGCCTCTTGTAGATAAGCTCCTGACTGAGCTTGGGATCGAGTGATCCCTACACCTGTACAAAAACAATTGTATACGATGCAATGTATGTGGAAATTCATTTTTGAAAATGAATATATATTCTGATTTGCATATATATTCTTGTTTTGTGTTTGTTGCATACTATAAACATATCCCCCTAGCCCCCGCCTGTGATTGTAAATACTGAAGACTTAGTATTACAATCGCAGGAGAGAAGTGAATATAACGACCAGGGATTTGTGATCGAACCAACCATTATGATCGAAGTAACACCTAGCCTTGTTTGCAAACCAGCAGCCACTCAGATAACCGTGGACTTGCCAGGAAGCCCCGTGTGCGTTGAGAAACGGCTTATTTAGGAGTGACTTGTCTGGAAGCGGTCATGAGATCGGCCAGCAAATCCGACTAGGGCGTTATAATGATCTAACCGCAGGCGACCAGCCCCCGAGTCGAATTCGCAGCACATGGGTATAAAGGGAAATATTCATCGTATGAAACCGAAACATTTTTTGTTTTATGAAAAAATGCTAATTGAACAGGAAAAAGGGATTGACTACTTACACGTAGAACTTGCGAAGTTGATCGATGTTCCAAGTATTGGACAAGATTCGACCATCCTCCATGGCTAATCGCGCGGATCCTGGTCGCGACACCGAGACAACAGTGTAAGGGCCTTCCCATTTCGGGGAGAATTTGTTGCGATTAGACTGGTCTTGGATTTTTTGTAAAACCAGGTCGCCCACGTGAAGACTACGTGGTCGCACCCTTTTGCTGTGATACATGCGCAAGGCTTGCAAGTATGCTGCGGACTTGATCAAAGCGCGATCACGCCTTTCTTCTAAGAGGATGAGATCTTGTGACCGCTGTTCGGACTGATTAACCTGTTCGAATTGTTCTGTCCGAACAGACCCAATACTGACTTCCATAGGCAACACAACCTCGGCCCCATAGACCAGATGGAAGGGCGTCTCACCGGTGGCTCGACTAGAGGTAGTTCGTAGTGCCCATAGAACGGTATAAAGCTTGTCTGCCCAAGCCCCCGAGCGAGTCTTAAGGCGATCAAAAACACGTTTTTTGATGCCTTGTAGTATCTGCCCATTGGCCCGTTCTACAGCACCATTGCTCTGCGGATGTGCCACAGAAGCAAAACACACCTTAGTTCCGATCTGGTCACAGTAATATAGGAAAAGACCACTGGCGAACTGAGAACCATTGTCGGTGATAAGACTGTTTGGAACACCAAATCGGGCAACAATGTTCTTATGAAAGAACTTCTGTGCTGCTGAGGCGGTAATATTTCGTACCGGTTCAGCCTCATTCCACTTTGTAAACGTGTCAATGGCTACGAACAGAAACTTGTACCCGTTGACCGCTTGTGGCATAGGACCAACAATATCCATTCCCCATACCGCGAAAGGCCATGCAAGGGGAATGGTTTGTAACGCGTAGGCAGGTTGCTGAACCTGTTTTGCGTGGAACTGACACTGAGAACACATCTTGACCATACGCTTGGCATCATCGAGTGCCGAAGGCCAATAGAATCCTTGTCGAAAAGCTTTTCCGACCAGTGTTTGATATGACATGTGCGCACCGCATACACCGTCATGTATTTCCTTCAAGAGGGATGTTCCTTCCTCCTGAGATATACAACGCATGAATACTCCTTGAATACCCTTTCTGTACAGAATCCCATCTATGAGCTTGTACAGATGCGCTTTTCGAATTAACCGATCGCTTTTGGTTTCATCCTCGGGTAGGGTCCCATGTTCAAGATAGACTCTCAATGGATGAGTCCAATCCTGTTTCTGACCGAGGTTAGTAACGCAGGCTATTACCGGATCATCCTCGACCGAAGTCATGATCGAAGGATGGTCCAAGTGTTCAATGAACACTCCTGCCGGAGCGGATGTGCGTGAGGACCCAATTTTGGATAATTGGTCTGCGAGAATGTTGTCCTTTCGCGGGATGTATTGGACTTCGAAATGACTGAAGTGTTTTTCCAATCTCCTCACTTCCCCCAGGTAATGAGCCATTGTCTCATCGGAGGTGCTGTACTCCTTGTTTACCTGGTTTACGACTAGCTATGAGTCTCCCCTCACCACTAACCGACGGACTCCGAGGAATTTTGCTGCCCGAAGCCCTGCAGGAAGACCTTCATACTCTGCCGCGTTGTTGGTCGCAACAAAGTGTAGTTGGATGACATACTTAAGCTGTTCGCCCTGAGGCGTAACTAAGACCACTCCAGCCCCCGAGTGTTGAAAACTACGGGAGCCATCAAAGTACATTGTCCAGTGATCGGGGCACTCCAATTCCTCGGGCACCTGCACGGGTGGCTCAGGGTTGGTCCATTCGACCACGAAGTCGGCCAAAACCTGAGACTTAACCGCCATGCGGGGCGTGAAATGGATATCGAAGGCACCGAGTTCGACCGCCCATTTAGCGATTCGACCAGATTTTTCTGGATTCCGGACAATATCCCCCAAAAGAAAAGAGGAGGGTACTGTGATCTTGTGAGCTTAGAAGTAGTGTCGTAGCTTACGGGAAGCCATCAGTAGCGCGTAAAGTATCTTCTGGACCTCAGGGTAATGCTCCTTAGGACCATGAAGTACCTCGCTCACATAGTAGGCGGGTCTGTGTATTCCTTCCCTATCCGCGATCAAGACAGTGCTGACCGCATGCGGTGTGGCCGCCAGATAAAGAAGCAGTGGTTCTCCTTTGTCGGGAGACACCAACACTGGCGGACTGGATAGATATGTTTTTACCTCCTGAAACGCTTTTTCAGCCTCATTCGACCATGTAAAATTGTGATGCTTCCGCAAGGCTTTGAAGAAAGGTAATCCCCTTTCGCCTAGTCGCGATATAAAGTGACTTAAGGCCGCCATGCGACCAGCCAAGCGTTGAACATCTTTCATGGTCGAGGGCGACCTCATTTGTTCAATGGCCCTGATTTTCTCAGGATTAACTTCAATGCCCCTGGAACAAACAAGGAAACCAAGGAGTTTTCCTGAAGAAACCCCGAAAGAACATTTCTCCGGGTTTAATTTTATTCCAAAGCGATTTAAGTTACAGAAGGTTTCAGCGAGATCGTCCAAATGAGACAATCTCTTGGTACCTTTTACAACCAATTCGTCTACATATGCTTCGAGATTACACCCTATCTGGGAAAGAAAGGTCTTTTGCATCAAGCGCTGGTACGTGGAACCTGCGTTCTTGAGACCGAACGGCATTCTGACGTAGCAGTAGGTGCCGAACGGGGTGATGAAGGCAGTTTTCTCTTCATCTTCTTCTGCCATGCTAATTTGATGATATCCTGAGTAGGCATCCATAAAACTCATCAGTTCGCAACCCGCAGTTGAGTCGACCAGCTGGTCGATGCGGGGAAGGGGAAAGTCGTCCTTTGGGCAGGCACTATTGAGGCTAGTGTAGTCGACGCACATGCGCCACTTGCCGTTTGACTTGCGGACCATGACCAGATTGGCAAGCCATTCCGGGTGATCGACCTCGCGAATGAACCCGGCTTTTAGGAGTTTGTCCAACTCCTCCCGGATGGCTTCCTGTCGGTCAACAGCAAAACGCCTGAGCTTTTGCTTTATTGGTCGTTGTCCAGGTCGAATTACTAACCTGTGCTCGGTTACTTCCCTTGGGACACCGGGCATGTCGGACGGTTTCCACGCAAAGATATCTGCATTAGCCCGGAGGAAAGCAATGAGCTCGAGTTCCTATTTGTCATCCAGACCTGATCCGACCCGAATTGTCTTGGATGGATCATCTGGGTACAAAGGAACCAGTTTGAGTTTCTCATCTGGTCGAGGAGCAGCCTTGATCGTGTCGGTGGCGACGGTGGCGACCTGGCCGTCCCAGAGGGGAAGTTGATCAACCATCTCCAAAGATAGCCGGTCGCACGTGAGTGCCACGTTGCGACTGCCTCGGACCAAGATGACACCTTTGGGGCCAGGCAATTTTCCGCACTGATAAGCATAGTGCGTTGTCATCATGAATTTAGCGAGAGTTGGCCTGCCAAAGATTGCATTATAAGCCGAATCACAATCGATTACGTCACAAGTAACCAATTCTGTTCAGAAGTTATCTGGTTCTCCCAGTGTGACCGGGAGGACCACTTGTCCCAACGGCATCATGGAGGGGCCTGGGATTATCCCATAAAATGGATGGATTATGGGCTTGATCTTCGAACGAGGAATTTGCATCTCGTCGAGCGCCTTGACCAACAAAATGTCAAGGGAACTCCCTCCATCGATCAGGTCCCTTTCGACTCTCGCGTTACTCATGATCAGGGTAATGACCAGAGGGAGCCTCAATGGTCGAGTAAGCCCAGCGGGACAATCAGAACAATCGAATGTCAAGGGTGTATCTGATCAACGGGGGTATTGAGGTTCACCAAGAGATGTCTCCATTTGGTTAACCTCTCGGTAAAAGGCTTTGCACTGCCTTTTGGAAACGAAAGAAGAAGAACCCCCGAAAATAACATTAATATGATTTTGAGGTACCTGGTAGGACATTTCCTCGTCTCCGTCGGCGTCTCTAAGTCGGCACGCCTGCTCTTTAGGTGGTAAGGTTGGCATTGGCCCAACTCCCTGGTAGAAATCATCCAATTGTTTCAACCAACTCCAGCAATTCTTGAGGTCGTGGCCTGCGGAGTTGTGGAGTGGACACCACTTCTTGCCTTCCTGCGGATTAGTTGACTTTTCTGGCTGGTCGGCACTACGACCACCAGAAGCAACTATATTCTTAAATGAAGGTTTGTTACCTTTGGTCGAAGGCGGCTTCTCTGCGACTGCGACCTCGCGGTACTGTCCAGAGCGGTTCCTCTTCGACTTTTTCGACTTCCCACCTGATGAAGATTCCGGCTTCTTACTTGAATCTTCTTTCCTAGCGTCTTTGAAACCTGGTTGAGGTGGTAGGTCACCCTTGTCCACCATCCAGTTCCATTCGACTGCTTCGGCCGCGTCAGAGTATCGATCAGCCATGTCGAACAGATCGGCCACTGATTGAGGAGGGTGGATAAGCAAGTCTTCGGTGAATCTCCGGTATCGAACGGCATGTTTAAATTCCCTGATAACGGAGCCATCAGATATGTTCGGGATGGTATTCCTCACCCCGACAAACCTCTTGACAAACTGCCAAAGAGTTTCGGTTGAAGTTTGTCGTAGCTGATGAAGATCGTCCTCTTTACCCGGCTTTTGGTAACAGTTTTGGAAATTGCTGAGGATGGCGTCGCACAGCATTTCCCAATTATAGATGGAACCTTCGGGCTGGTTAAACAGCCAGGTTCTAGCCGGTCCTTCGAGGACTGTAGGCAGGTTGTTGGCCATGACCCGGTCATCGCCTCCTGCCGCTTGGATGGCAGTGATATAGATTTAAAGGAACTCGGATGGGTTTTGAGTTCCGTCGAACCTTTCAATGGCCCCTGGTCGAAACTTATCAGGCCAAACGACCGCACGTAGGCCAGGCGAGAAAGCTTTACAACCGACGTAGGGACCGTGAACTGCCCTATGACTCTCGACTGGGTTACGGGAGACCTCACGCAACTGTGAAGTTACTCACGGTCCCAAACGAGAGTGAACAGGAACCCGATCCCTACTACGAGAATCCTGCGTTCGCCGGTACTTATCCTGTCGGGACGGTATGGGCGGTGGGTAACTTCGCCGGCCAAAACCAGAGTGAGGACACTCTCGTTCGCGGGAACGTGTTACCGAGCGGGAAAAGGCCGTTGGGGTCGCCTCAGACGCGACCTCATCCAGCCTTTCCGCCAAGATCCTGGTAAAGGCCGGTTTCTGCGCATGCGTGACCATAGGAGGAAAGTTACGCATGACTTCCGTGATAGATCGCAGTCGACCATGGGTGCTTCTCCTAGGGGCACCAGGTGTTACTGTCTCTTCGTCCACCGGGAAACGCTCTGGTGGTAAAGAAGGGGTTTGGTCACGTTTGTGACCACGTGACCGTTGAGAAGAACTCGGAGCAGCATCGTAACGAGCCTGCGCATCTTGAAGAGCCTCTAGGTCAGTTCTGTGTAGTTCATTGTTTTGTCGCTCGAGATCTTCATCCTCCTTTTGTTTGCGATCCCGTTCTTCCCTAGCAGCCTATTGATCAGGAGTTTCCTCCGACAAAGCAGCGAACTGTCTAGGGAGAGAGGTTGCCGATGGGGAAAACATCTCAGTTTGTTCCAAGTCAGACTCGAAATCAAAGAGACGGTGAAGGTTATCAGGGTCGAATCTCCCCGGGCTGATTTCCAGGTCGATATCATCCTTCCCCTCAGCGGGGTCATATGACGGACCGGATTCATCCTCTAGCGCATTGAGAACCTCTGTGGGTTTTGACCTTGCGCTAGTCGCCCCCTGGTCGATGGACATGACCTGGAGAGATGAGTCCACCTCTGGAAGATTCTGGCCTTCAACCTCCTCCATCGGAACAGGATCACTTGGAGAAGGCATTGGAATGTGAGCATAATCCTCGAGATCAAAATCGTTCTCGGAATCATATACTCCAGCCATGTTTCAGTGAACCTCCAGATAAAAATTAGGACGCCTTGAGAAAGGCCCCACGGTGGGAGCCAGCTGTCGACGATTCGGACTCGGAGTCCTCAGCCGAACTTATGCAAAATTTGTAATAGCGAGACCTTTCAAGATGACCCTCCGGGAAGGTATGTAGAAAAATGGAGAACATGAGCACAGAGAGGTTTATACAGGTTCCGGCCCTCGATGGTGGGAGTAATAGCCCTATGTCCTGTTAGGATTTCACTATAGGTGATAAAAGTTTACAAGATGGCGGCAAAACCTTTTCACAGGTGAAAGGTTTTTCTTTATGTCAATGTACAGAATGAAGCCTGAAAGGCTTGTAAAAAACTATCTAATCTAGGCCTTAGACTTGGCTGTTTGAATGGTTGAGATGTGTTGTATCTCGCTTGTATCAGAGACGTTGATCTCCTTTTCTCCTCTTTTGTTTGATGCACCATGCCGCCTTTTTATATTGGTCGAAAGGGCGCCAAATCGTAACTGCATCAAACAGTTGCTTGAATGGTTGGATGCGGTTTTTAGAGAACCGCTCTTAACCTGCACGTAAGTTAAACACGTGATATTCATGGATAACTGCACGTATTAACCTCCTGACGGTTGGTCTTCCACGTGGAGGAATCTTCGGGATACTTGGAAAATTCCCGCTATAGGGACAGCCGGACAGATGAACTCCAAGCACCCTGGTCGAGAATGTTCTGACCGTGGGATGTTGGCTGACCGCGCAACATCTCCGACATTCTGTTCGCGTATAGCATACGAACTTCTGACGGCGCGAAGCCTGCAGTCTGATCGCGCAAAGCTTGCGACCTCGGGCTGATGCTTCTCAGAATGACTTGAGTTTGCACCGCCGGGCATGTGTCTAGCTCGAATCTGTCTTGAACCAACAGTGCATTTATTTGAACTGACCCAGGTGTCAATCCTCGTCAAAAAGAACATAAAAATGTGGGAAGAATGTTTGCCTCATATTGAATTTGCTTATAATCGTTCTCTGCATTCTACTACTAAAATGTGCCCTTTTGAGATTGTCTATGGTTTTGTGCCTCGTGCTCCTATTGATTTGTTACCTCTTCCATCTTCGGAGAAGTTGAACTTTGATGCTAAACAACGAGCTGATTTAATCCTAAAAATGCATGAGACAACTAAAGAAAACATAGAGCGCATGAATGCTAAATACAAGATTGCTGATAGTAAGGGTAGGAAGCATTTAACTTTTGAACCTGGTGATCTTGTTTGGTTGCATTTGAGAAAAGATCGTTTCCCTGAATTGAGAAAGTCAAAATTGATGCCAAGAGCTGATGGTCCTTTCAAAGTTGTAGCAAAGATTAATGACAATGCATATAAGCTTGAGTTGCCTGCAGATTTTGGCGTTAGTCCCACCTTTAACATTGCAGATCTGAAGCCATACTTGGGAGAACAGGACGAGCTTGAGTCGCGGACGAGTCAAATGCAAGAAGGGGATGATGATGAGGACATCCTTTCTATTGATACAATCACAACGCATATGCCTATGTATCAACCGGAGGCCGCTGCTATAATACAAGGACCAATTACTCGAGCTCGAGCACGTCAACTCAATTATCAGGTGAATACGTTCCTAGGCTTACATACAAGTGTTTTGCAGGGAGGTGCCACAGAAGACCTAGAATTCAAGTCAGGTTCGGCCTTGCAGACCAAGTGGACATCGAATTTGAGTTCGAGTCAATTTCGGCCATCCAGACAGCATCATAATGAAACGGCCATAACTTTTGATCCAGAAGGCTCCTGGGGGTCCACGAGTACTTGACGGAAAGGATTTTTCGTCCTCTTTCCAACAGATCCGGCCTCGCATCCAAATTCCATCTCAGTCAACGGGAATATGCGAAATACTTTGGATCACTTGTCCAGTCCGAGTCAAAGTGGCCTTGGGCCTTGTAATCGAGTCCTACTCGGCCACCCTAAGGTTTTGGCCGACCTACTCATCTCTCCCTCTCATAAATAGCCAGCGCTGCACCTTTTAGGGGTGGGTTTTGCTTGATTAAGTTAGCCTTTGCTACTTCTTGTAATCGCGCGTGTTGGTTAGACCGCCTGAATTACTCGTCATCGGAACCCCATCGTCTTGTGTTCTTTTCAATCAGATCTTAATCCATATACGCAAATTGAGTTGATTGTTCATCTTGTTCTTGCTCGTTCTTCGATTGCTTGCAGGAACAAAGACCTTCGTGGTTAGGTTGATTGCGCGCCGGTGAGATCAATAACCTTTTGGAGTTGGTGTATCGGTCGCTAAGGCGCAACGTCCTGGACGGTTGTAGTCGGGCCGCCAACGTCGACTTCCCCAAATCGACCGTTATCCTCCTCATCGAAAGATCGGGACCGCAGTTTTATATCAGGTCGCGTCCGAAGATCCTGACATTGTTAGGGGAAAACAAAAAGAACAAAAAGCAAAGTAATATAATCACAGAAAATATGTCCCTAAAAACTACTAGGAAGTGGCTATATCAAGTCGCTCACTCTCAATCCATTCTGTCAAGCTCTTACCAAGCTTAGCAGAAGGTGACGGCAACCGACAAGTCAACAACTCCTGGAGAATGCCTGTATCGATGCCAGTCACTAGTACCTGGACAGTAGTAGTTGAATATGTGGAGCTATAGGTGTTCTGAAAATAAGACAACGGAAAACTAGAACCATGTTAGTCAAAGAAAGTTGAATAAACGCTCAACGATGATACCGTGCTGGTCCTAGGCTAGACCGTACTAGAGACGCGAGCCTGGACACAAACGACGTCACGGAACACCAACCAGCACACAGAAAGTAAAGGAACTAGCTAGAGCTCCTAATTTTTTTTTTGCAGGAGCCCTAAATTCTTAACCTTGACTCAAGGGACTCTGGAATAAGCACTCACAGCACACATTTTTTTTTGAACAAGGGTATAAAGGTAAATTACAAGATCCGAGTAGGAAGGGAGGTCTTACCAAGCTTTCCAAAATTTTTTTTTTAAACTAAGAAGCACGCAACAGATAAGGACTCAACTGGAAGGGTATAACTCCGACTCGACTTGGCAGACCACTCGGACTCGACAAGGAAGTCGACTCGGACTCAAAGCGGTGGTGATGATGAAGGCGATGGAATCGGTGATGATAAATGTGACAAGAACTCGAAACTCTAAGTTCTAGACGCTAAGACCAGCAATCTCGACACGTGAAGGCGATGATGAAGGCTTGAACTGTTTTGGATCTCAATGACTAATCTATCTTTCTTTTGGTTTTCTTGACTATAGGTAAAATAAATCACAGAACTAGAAATCTCTCACCGATCAACCAGAGCTCTGATACCAATTGATAGAAAAACGCAGTCCCAATCTTTCGATGAAAGATGTAAATTTCGATTGAGGAGGAGTAGACATTAGCGACCTGACTACAACCGTCCAGGACGTTGTGCCTTAGCGATCGATACACCAACTCCAAAGTGTTATTGATCTTGCCGGAGCACGATCAACCTACCCACAAGGGGCTTTGTGCCTGCAAGCAATCGAAGAGCGAGCAAGAACAAGATGAACAAGCAACTCAATTGCGAATATAGATTAAGGTCCAAATCTGAGAACACAATATGGCGGGGTTCCGAAGATGAGTAAAATGGGCGGTCTAGCCGACACGCGCGATTACAAGATGAAGTAGCAAAGGCTAACTTTAATCTAACAAAACCCAATACAAAATGGTGTAGGACCCCTCCTTATATAGGGATTCAGGTTGGGCCTACAGTACCCATCCACATACAATGTATTCTTCGAGTGCAAGAAACCTACTTTGCAAAATATCAAGCCGTCTTCCTAAACTTCTGTTCACACTACTTTGCAAAATATCAAGCCGTTTTCCTAAACTTCTGTTCACACTAGATAGATTTTTCTGGAGGCCGAACTGTAGATGTACTGGTGCTCCTTCTTGGGTCTTGTGCTCGTGCTCGAACTGTAGATGTACTTGTATTCTTTTGTTGCAAAGAGGCTAGCTGGCAGCCAAGAAGCTAGGTGGCAATCATAATAGACTATTAGAGAATTCAAGTAGAAATTGGATTCTTCTTCATGCTTTTCAAGTGGAATTTGAATTCCTCATCATGCTTTTCGAGTGGAAATTGGATTCCTCTTTATGCTTTTCAAGTGGAATTTGAATTCCTCATCATACTTGTCGAATGGAAATTGAATTTCTCATCCTTATATCTTTTTCTCAATTTTCATACTGAACTTCTTATCTTTCTACTTATAGTTGCTTGACTCCTAATGGGAAACGGGGATGCCCAAACTTCCGTCAGGTGGAGGATAAGTCGATTAGACGGCGCGAGACACACACGATCCGGCTTCTTGATCGGCACGATCAAAACCCCTGCAATCGCAGCACCACGCGTCCTCTGGTTATCAACCGTGCGCTGCCCGGTTGACCTCACCACGAAGGCTAATCCCTGCCAGTGAATCGAGAACACAAGCAAGAACAAGAAAGATGCAACTGAATTTGCAATTGAGGATGAAACTCACGAGTTGGGGTCTCACAAACCGATGAACGGCGACACTGTTCAAAGACAGAATTGATCTAAGCAAAAACCCAAGTCTAAACGGCAGCCATGGCGGCCATATATATACTGTATGGGGCGGCCATGGGGTGGAGGACGAAACCCTAGGGGTACATTGTGAGACCCCCATTTGAGGATCACCTTGGTAACCGCCCAGGTAGGTTACACACAGCATGATGCCACATGAGCTCAAACCACACAAGCATAGTAATATCATTAAACAAGTATCAGGCCAACATGGCCAATATTACATAGCCAAAGCACCGAAAATGGCGCTAAGTAGAGTTGCTAAGAAAATAACCAGTTTATCAGAACCAGAATCGGTATCCAAGTACCGAACACACAACATAAAACACAAAGCGACGACAAACAGCTTGACTTCCATCCGCAGCGGGGTTGGAGGGGCTTCTCCCACATCTGACTTGACTTGGTGCGCAAACCTTCTAGAAAGTGGGCTCGTCCGGGGCACTTCCATCTTCTGCTGAGTACTCATAACTGAAGGAATCGGGATCCTCGAATCCCTCTTCTACAGTTGGATATAAATGCAAGGGTGAGCACTTGGTGCTCAGCAACACTCATTCCAGGGATTAATGCAATTGTACTTACATGAGGGTGAAACATATGATTCCGGGGTTTTAGTTTCATATGGATAGAGATATATAGATTTCCAAGTCATTTGTTCAGTGAAACAGTACTTTTGTCATGAAAATGATGCTTTAAACATTAAACAGGTTTTCAATAAAACATTAGATGTAGTGGTCTCCCATGAGTCACTACTTTGTTAACCGCATTATGAAAACATTCCAAAACATTACTTGTGCTATAACCCATGGATAACATCCACTACGAAAAGACTCCTGAACCTGGGAGTACAGAGTATCTGATACTTCTTTTACACTTTGCAAAGGTGTACCTCTTTTTAAATCCACTGGTTCACTCGGCTTTCAAGTCGGATCAGCTACATGTGACTTATACACATGTGACAAGGCCGAGATCACACAACGCTTTTACAGTTCAGTATTAACAGTATCCCCGCCCGGTAAATAGACAGTTGAGTCTCAAGTACCGTTGTGGGTCTTCCCCACTGCCTTACTTCCTAGCCTCTCTGGTCTATGTTCCCTCAGGACACATAGCCTTGGTCTATGTCCACGCGAGACATACGACCCTTTAAGATTACAACCGCTCACGGCTTAATCAGGTCTAGGGCGCCTTCCTTCTTTTACGCCTTTTCCTCTCATCATTTTTCTGAACTCACATCACTCGTGGCCGAACTTTGGCCTTCCAGTTTCCACGCGAGAAACCGGATCGTCAAACCATGTAGGGAACTGCTAATACCAAAAAGCTACTAAGTTGTGCCTGTCCCATACCAGGCAAGTGGTTGGTACGTTTACAATTCGCATAGAGACACAGCACAAGGTTCTTGTCCTTATGAACCAATAGTGAGGAACATTCACATTCCCTGGTGCACACCGCACCCTCTCCATACAATCCAATCCTCACTACTGATCCCTTTTATCAGTTTTCTTGACAAAACGGTTTTCATTACAACTTCTCATGTATTTGACCATTTCGAGTTTAATGTGGATATTCAGTATATGAGTCCTAGGGTGACAAAAGCATATATATGAAGGTTCAATAACAAAAGGGGTTTCATGATTCTTTAGGTAATATCTACTCATGTCATTCAAACATAACTTGTATCTCAAATAAGCGTGCATAGTAAGAAACAGTGAATATACTTCATATGAAAATATTGGGCGAGACATGATCAAAGGAATGAGGCTTGCCTTGCAATGCTGGGTCTGAATACTCAGACGGATCTTCAAAGACTTCTTCCGCTCCTTCAGCTTCTGACTCTGCGGCAATCAACCAACACACAAACACATACCATAAGCATACAGAAAGTAGTTTCCATAGAAATTGTTAAGTAAATAAGTCATGCATGCAGGGGAAAAGGGTAGGGCAAGGTCACAAGGGCTCTGGTCGAAGAAACAGCTAAAAAGGATTGAACGTCGAAGGGTCGACATTCGGTTCATGGCTTTGGCATATCTTTAAACTGATCTTAGGATGGTTTTCTGGAGAAGTGATAGAAGGGAAAGATGTAAAACACAACTCCAGGAATCTAGGGGACAAAGTGAAATTTCCATTGCTCAACCAGAGGGGTCAAACAAGGCTAATGCCAGTGGCTGACATGCACTGACATAGTGCTGGACATGGCCAGAAACTAGGGCATGGCTTAACTTTTGATCCAGGGCTCCAATTGATGCAACACTTTGTCTGGGAGGTAGGCATTACTAACAGGAATAAATCACTCAACAGGGACAAGAGCTGAAAGTGGCCGGAGGGTGGCCAAATCCGGCGATGAACTGCGGTGGCGACACGGCACAGACACAGCTCTGGACAAACATTTGGCAAAGGCATAACTCACAATCTAGGCAGATCCAGGTGTCGAGCTAGTGGAAAGAATTGCTCCGGGAGGTCAGGCAAAGCTAAAGGACAAGGTTTCAGGGGCTAGATCGGCCGGGAAAGAATTCCGGCAAACTGTGCCGGAGAGGATGACTTTGGAATTGGCGATTTTTGATACAGGGCGAAAGAGCTCAATTCCAAGCTTGGGGATGATCTCTAGGGCACAACAAGGCTACTGGAGGGGACAATTTTGCTGGGAGATGGCCGGAAAAGCTTGGCGGCGAGGTCCGGCGAACGGCCGAGGTTCCAAAATGGGATTTCTTCGATTTGAGCTCAATTGGGGATTTTGATTCTACAGGCTTGCTCTACTAAGTTCACTGATCCCTTTTCTCTACTAACACGAAGGCCAATTTGGGATGAATCGAACAGCATTGGGGAAACAGGGCAAATGGGCTTTTCCAATGATCGCCGGCGTTAGGGATCGCCGGGATGCAATTGGCTGCTATGACACAGAGAGGGGAAAGAGGGGAACTCACTGGTGAACTTGGATTGGAGAAAGGGACTGTGAAATGGGCTGGCACCGTGAGCTCACTCACTGGCTCGCCGGAGAAGAAGGTGTTCGCGGTGGTGTTTGGGACTTAGCCGATTTTCTGGAGGCTTGAGGTTTTCAAAGCACAGGGAGGGTTTAAATAGGCACGGGGACGGAGCTTGCGAGGGAAAACACGACAGCGGTTGCTTGCGCCGGGGAGAAACTTGTCGGGCGCAGGCGCAACGACGGCGACGGCGATGTGATTTGCTTCAGGCGGTGCTGCAGCTTTGCCAGTAATGCCAGGGTGCCTTGGAACTTCGTCCGGGACGGCGCAGATGCGGAGGCGACAACGTAGCTCCGGCAACGACACGTACACGCATGCAATGCCACGGCAACGGGCATGCGCGCGCGAAAACGCTGCTGGAGCGTGGCCGTTTAACCGCTGGACAAGGCGAAGCAATGGCACTGGCACGTGCGCGCGGGGTGGCTCGGTTGTTCACAACGCGGGCGACAAGAAGCGGTGGCCGGCGGCGAGCAAACGCGGCGAAAACACGGTGCGGCAACGGCGAAGACGCGCTGGTCATAGCCAACGACCAGGCGCTGGTCGAATGGACCTGAAAAGAAGTTTGGGCCGTTCTGCAATTTTTGAAACTTGTTCCAGGGACTGTTCTGTGAGGAAAATTTGAATAGAACTTGGGCCTGATTGCAAATTTGGAGATCTGAGGGTCCGATCTGAAATCTGATTTCGCAGATAAGTTGCATAAGATTATTGGAACTCATCTGGCCAGAATTTGGTAAGATCGGGCATGATCTGAAGGGTTTCGACAAAATTTGGGGAAAAGCTGTTTAGGGTAAAATAGGGTAATTAGGGTTTTAAAATGGTAAGGGTTGAAACTCAGCTTTAGGATGGGATTTTGGAGATGATCCCGAAGGGAAAAATGTTCTGAACAACACTTAGAAGGGAATGGCTGAAGCAGATTAGGGTTTGGGGTCAAGATGTGGATTTTGGCTATTTTAGGGTTTGGCAAAAACAGGGGTGTTACATACGTGGGCCTTGGGCCCAAAGTGGAGCGTCGCAGCGCACATCAGATTCTGGTCGTAATTTTGTTTTGACGATTCCTGTTGATCCGTAAGGAATTTGGACATGGGACTGGATCCGTTGGAAATCTCTCGTCGTTCTCTTGTCCGTAGAGTCCAAGAATGTCGAAAACGGACTTCGTATGTGGCCTGTACGTCCGTTTGAAGTTGGACTACGCGCAGATGGCCGAACCGGACTCGCGGATGAATTGAGCTCACTTGTGGGCTGGCCTTGGAGCGACGTGGCTTGTGCGACCTTAGAGGTGTAGAGGCGCCTTTCTTGAGCACATCTTGTGTTTGGGGAGGTGGCCAAGGTGGAGGCCGAACTTGTGGCGGCGACAGCACAAAATCCAGACGATGTACGTGCTGCCAGCTTTCGCGTCCTGGCCAAGGTGGCGGACGATGACATCTTGATGACCACCATGTTGATGTCGTCTTGGTCATAACCATGATGTACATGGTCTCATCATTCTCCCTTTCTTGATGTGGAGTCGTCCTCGACTCCATTGTGTTTTTCTGCAAAATGTTAGCACCAACAGAGAGCACAGCAATATGCATATCTTTGATAATCAAATCATTAGACACAGAACCATTAACATTTATATACTCCCTTTCTTGAAAACTATCATATACCTTAGCTCTGCCGGAATCATTCGGCCACTGAATGTGGTATGGATGTGGGTGCGGGCGTGTGGTCAAGCCAAGCTTCTTGACCAAATCTGTACTCACCAAGTTGTTGCAGCTGCCGGAGTCAATGATCACGCGCGCTCGTCGGTTGTTGATGACGAAGAAAATCTGGAACAAGTTGTGGCGCTGCTGCTGCTCGGCTTGCCCCATTTATGCGCTAAGGACACGCTGGACAATGATGGACCTGTACGCAGCGGTATCCTCGGTGCCAAAGCTGGCAGCATCATCAACCTCGTCGTCGTCCACCCTGGTGTCGTCGATCTCATCCTCAACATCGGAGGCGCTAATGTAACCTCCGTCGTCTGTGGCGATGTATGCCCGCTGGCTGGGGCACTCTTTCTTGACGTGGCCAATCCCTTGGCACTTGTGGCAGCGAATTGCCGTCGATGTACGGGCCGTGGAAGTGACGGAGGAGGAGCTCTTGACCGGTGTTGGCGGGGTCGACTTGCTGCTGTCCGCGGCACGGGCGGGCGGTGCCGTCGATGCCGGTCGTGTGCTCGTCGAAGGTGGCGGTGCAGCTGGTCGGAAGGTGGAAGAAGGCACTGTCTTCGCTTGTCCCGTAGTCATTCGGGGCGTGAAGGTGCTGCCGGTGTTGCTCCTGCTCTTAGAATGGCGTCCCTGCAACTCCTTCTCTGCTAACATAGCAAGTTGAAACAAGCGATTGACAGTTGTATATTCTTTATAATCAACAATATCCTGAATTTCTGGACGCAAACCACCGTAAAAACGAGCAATTTTATCCTCAGGTTCCTCTACTACCCCACAACGTAACATACCCTTTTGAAGCTCTTGGTAATATTCCTGAACAGTCATACTACCTTGATCTAATCGTTGCAATCTCTTGCGCATATCACGTTGGTACGAAGGAGGAACAAATCTATTACGCATAGCATCTTTTAATCTCGCCCAAGAATCAGGTTGTAAACGGGCATTTACTAGTTCATTCCACCAGATTATAGCAAAATCTTTAAATTCACTAGTGGCTTGTCTAACTCTATGAATCTCGGGAACTAGATGGGAATTAAATTTCTGCTCGACCGTCATCTCCCAATCTAAGTAAGCATCAGCATCATAAGCTCCAGAAAAGGAAGGGATGGTGAATTTTACCTTAGTGAAAGGATCATCATTGCGGTTCTGGTTATTACCTCCCATACCGTTCTGGTTGCGGCGAAGACGGTCATGCAGACGGCCGTCTCGTTGAGCAGCACGTTCCCTGGCGGCACGTTGCTGCTCATCTTCATCTTCCTCAAAATCACCCTCCTCATCGTGGTCGTTGTTGCCGTGGTTGGCGCCGCTGTTGACGGAGTCATCTCCATCAATGGTCGCGGAAGGGCGTTTTTCGACGGCATCCATCCTCTCGGTGAGGGTGGAAACTCGTCGATCGATGCTCTCAAGGGTCTTGTTCGTCGTCGTGGCATGCTCCTTGAACATCGTTTTTATCTCATCCAGCATGGTCGACAACTCTGAATGAAGGACACAGTCTTTGATGGTAACATCATCCTCGTTCCTGCCCTTCTTGCCACCTGCCATGGTTAGCACAGAAAAAGGACAGAAGGAAAACAAGCACAAGTATTATGAGCCCTATGAACTACTAGGTGGGATCTCACGCTCTCAAGCAATCTTACCAGGTTCTTACCCGGTTCTTCCCACACAGCGAGGGACGGTGCAACCGGTGGCTGGTTCGTGACACCGTGAGGGCGTGATGAAGCGATTGCAAGGGTCAATAACCTGTGCTGATCAGAAGGATGTAGAGCTTGGATATGTAATATTTAGTAGCAAGGAATATGCAATCATCGAAATCAGAATAGCAAAGCTGAATAAATATCCAAAGTACTTGTCAAAGTTGCTGGCCTAAACTCGTTCTCAGACCTAGCTCAAGCAAGCAAAACGAATGACGTAACACTGTCGATACAAAGGATACAAGCACTTTTGATTTTTTTTTTTTTTTGCTTTTTTTTTTTTTTAATCTTTGTGCGGCTTCTTTTTTTTTTTGCACTTGCCTTTTTTTTTTACCAACACAACAAAATTATGCCGCAAGAGCAGAAACTTTGCGCAGCAATTATGCACCACGCAATCTTCAAATTTGTGATATGTTCCAAAAGTAAAGTTGTGGGGAATCTTTTAAGCTTTCCAGAACTTCCAAGATCATCTAAAACAGAGTTCGTATGAAGAAGTTATGGCCAAAATACAGAACCAAACCGTAATAGATCTAAACTTGAAAACCCTAACAAAGATGGCACGAAATCTCATAGATAGAAGCCGAATTTGGGGCTGGTTCTATTGCCGAAAGCAATGGCTTTTCCTCTAGGAAATTTTTTCAGCTTTCCAACGAGCCCAAGAACGTCGAAATCCGAGTTTGTATGTGAAAGTTATGCCCGTTTTACTGAAGGGGTCACAGATTGGACGCGAACTCGAATCGGGCTCGGTTTTGTGACGAGTGGTTTTTTTGATATTTTCTTGACAAGAACACAAACCCTAAGCGGTGGATTCAACGGCGGATGCAGACTCGAGACTAGATCTAGAAACTAGACACGGACAGCGGCAACGACGACGATGGGCGAAAATTCAATAATGCAAAACAGTAAAGAAACAATGCAAAGGCTCAAAAGTCTTGGACAATGGATGCAAATATTTTTGTGTGGCAATTTTCTGGACTCTAGGGCGAACGCAAAACTAAATCAAACTAAGGGAAAAGGCGAACCTGACGGTAACCTTGCTCTGATTACCACTTAATGGGAACGGGGAGGCCCGAACTTCCGTCAGGTGGAGGATAAGTCGATTAGGATGCCCATACTCCCAAGCATAAGAATATCACATGGTAGTGTCCCATTCTCCAAAGTATAATTGCAAGAACAGATGAACGAGCTCACCTGGTAATTTAACTAGCGCGCACGAGCTCGAGTGATTGGACCTTCTGGTGTAGGAGGTGGTGAAGTGTGTGTATCCATTGAGGTGATTTCCTCACCAACACTTAGCCACACAAATCCAAATCCAAGTGTTCAAACTTCGAACCGACTGCGGATTCCGGCTCCTCGCGCCTCGACACGCCCAGATCTGAAGTTTTCTACGGTAATGACGACTCCCCGATGCAATGTCAAGAAGTTAACAAAGCACAAACACGGTATGTCTCCTCAAACTTTCTCGAATCTAGATTTCCCACATATTTACTTTACAAACCTTGATCATCTTGCTAGATTTATGCATTTACAGAAGAGACCTTGTGGCCTACTAGATTTTTAGATGTTCATGCCACTAGATCTCTAGGAATTGAAGATGATGTTAAACACCTACTTAGTAATGTGGGTTGGGACATGCTTATAGGAGTTCCAGTTCTGACTTTTCGCGAAGTCGTATGGGAGATTCTAGCCTCCTTTGAACAAAACACTATACGTGTTCCTCCCGATGAAACTAAAGGGTTATAATTTTTCAATAGATGAATTTGCAAATCTGTTAGGGTTAAAACCTGGGGGAACTTTTCATACTTCTATTATTTGCACCCCCGGTAAGTTTGGAGTGATATAGCAGAGGAAGGGCAACATCTTTTTCGACCCGGTAAATCAGAGGCCGCCAAAATTTGTAATCTAGCCTTTCGCTATTTACAGCGTCTCATGGCTAGGACAATTTTGGGCCATGATAGTAATCAGGATAAAGTTTTAGAAACCGAGGTTGAATTTTTGTGGGCTATGTTAGGTAAAATTCATATATCATCTACAGCCTACTTTGCCCGTCCCCTTGGAAGTATTGGGAAAGATTTACGCAAAACCTCACCCATTGAATTAGGTGGCTTAACACTCACATAGCAAAAGCCTTAGGGTTTGATGTTCAGGATTATCAAGAATCTGTGCCCGCAGCCACTTTAGATTTGAATGCATTGTTTTCAATGGGGTTTTGTACGAGGGAAGTAAATTCTTTTTATTGGATTATTAATGGCATTCCCTCTATCCTTTTGCCTAATATTTCTCGGGCTTGCTTATCTAATGAGTAGAATTGGAGAATGCTCCCATCTAGGTCATCTGATTCTAACTCCCCATGTGCTGCTGAGTCTAACCAACCAGCAGCGAATGTTATTGCCCCTCTGCATGTTTCCATAGAGTCCTTGCACACTAGTCTCTCCGACTTGAGGTCAGAATTTGCAGAATACAGAACTGTGATGGATTCTAAGATGAACAAACGCAAGGCCGCATCAACAGTATCTACCACTATCATGTACACGCAGGCCACATTTTTCCAGACGGCACATTTCTAGGCACACGTACCCACTACGGGGACAATTCCAAACCCACCAACTCTCCCAACAACTCTTTCATCCACCTACATATCCATCCTATACATTGCTGCATCTAGGCCCCTATTATTGTGGATTTTGATTATTAATGACATTAAGCGTTTTTGATCTAATCATGTCTTGAGCTATATGTATGCAAAGACCCAAGAGCTATTTCACCTAAGGTCGCAGTATTGCCAAAGTCGCCAGCACAAGGTCGGCAAGAAAAAAGCCGTAGAGACCTAAGCTATCTGGAGGATCTGCAAGTCGCAAGCACAAGGTCGCGAGCCGAGGTCGAAAGCACAAGGTCGCAGTGTCGTCCGAGGTTGCAAGTCCAAGGTCGCGAGCTATGGTCGCAAGCGCAAGGTCGCCAAGAATGAAGCTACAAAAGACTTAAGGTAAAATACGTATTTATTACCGATCTCGGTGTTTGGAGTTTGATCGGTTTAGAACTTTGTTTCTTAGTTTTAACTGTGCTATAAAGAGGGGTTGCAAATTCTCTCTAGATTTCCAGCATAAATCGAGAAACTCTTAGGTCATTGCATTCATTCCTTTCGGTTGGATTTGATTTGGTTTTTCAGTTGAGTTTTTGACAGCAAAAGACTTTTTGCATTTTATAGAAAGATCTAGGCAGATCTGGCTTTTTCTTTTGTTAACAAAAATATAGAACTTTAAAATATCTTTCAAATGAGCTAATAAAATCTTAAATCGGATCTATGGATTAAACGTTAGAACTGTTTTTATCCATGCTAACTGTCAGTATGCTATGCTGACTGTTAGTCTGAATGTCAATCTGTTTAAACTGACATTTGTCCAGAGAGTGTGTTTTTTGTGCCAAAAATCTTTTGACCTAAACTGACTGTCAGTATGCCATGCTGACTGTCAGTATACATTTCGACCTCGAGCTGATTGTTTTGAGTTTCTGTTTTATCTGGTCATTTTTGTGGTCGATACTGACTGTCAGTATGTGATACTAACTGTCAGTATGTGATACTGACTGTCAGTATGAGCTGACAATTTCCATATGTGATCACAAACGGCTAGCTATGTTTTATCCGTGATTTTTGTCGAGCTGTGATTTTGGACACTGACTGTCAGTATGTGTTGCTGACTGTCAGTTTGGGCTGTTTTGTTTCCTTTTTCGACCTCAAACGGCTAGCTGAGTTTTCTCCGCAAATTGCTTCGCACTGGTTGTGACACATGCTGACTGTCAGCATGCCATGCTGGCTGTCAATATGCACTGTCACTTTTACAGCTCGTGCACAATGGCTAATTTGTTTCTTGAGGCTATAAATAGTATTTCAGCAGTAGTTTTATACACCAAGAAACCTCCCTCTCTAATACACACTTGAGCATTTGTTTTAGAGTTAAAAATCTTGATGTTTTGATCAAGTCGTGAGTTTTGTGATCCACCCAGTTTTTTAGTTCGCATCATTTTGCATATCTAGAGTTTCTCGGTGATTGTTAGAGGTCTAGGAGAGACCTTGCAACCTATTACTCTTGGTGAACACCCTCACCTAGACGGTTTGGTGGCGTGGCTGTTGATCTCTCCTGTTCGAAGATTGTTGGAGAGACTCGGTGTGATTGTAAAAGGCATCAGTGCTCACCTTTCTGGAGAGGACAAGGAGCAATCACTAGTGAGAAATATCTTTCGTGGATATTGAAGCTAGAGTCATTCATTTGAGTGCTTCAATGAGGAGTAGGGGAGACTGGGTGAGTCTCCGAGACCTCGGGAAAAATCCTTATGTTTGCTCTCTTTCTCTTTATCTTTTAATTGTGCAATATATATTCATTTGTTCTTTCTTTGTAAAAGTTGTTTTAATTTGAAGTTTTTAAAGCCTCCTATTCACCCCCCCTCTAGTCGGCATCCTCGATTATACACGTGGTATCAGAGCTTGGTCTCTCAATTAAATAGGCTTTACCGCCTAGAGAGAGGATGACGTCAAATGAGGGATTTCATCTCGGTCATACAGGTCATGTGGTTTATCTTTGATGGGACTAACTATCCTTATTGGAAAGTGCGCATGTCGGTATTTCTAGAGGCTATGGGGCTTGATGTATGGGATATTGTTAACCTTGGGTTTACTCCTCCGGATGATCCGGCAAGTCACTCTGATGACGATACAAGAAAACTCCACTTAAACGCCCGTGCTAAAAATGCTCTTTTTGCCGGTTTGTCTTTAAATGAGTTCAACCGTGTGAGCAATCTCACCACCGCTCACAAGGTTTGGACCACCCTCGAAGAAATATATGAGGGAACTACTAAAGTCAAAGAGGCAAAGTTGCTCATGGTAAGGCAACGATACGAGACATTCACAATGTCATCAACTGAGTCTGTCGATTCCATGTTTAGTCGGTTCACTAGTACAGAAATGCAGTCTTCTATCGGTAAAAAAAACCCTTCTACTATCGGTTTTTGTACTGATAGAGATAGACACGATAGAACAAGACTGCACATTTTCTATCGGTAAATAACCGACAGAAGAAGTTCACTATTCTATCGGCATATTATGAATTTACCGATAGAAAACCCGTCGTATTCTTACGTCCAGCAGTTGGAAAAGTACCACTATTCTAACGGTTAACTACAAGATTACCGACAGAAAAAATCTTAGTACTCTATCGGCATATTAGGAGTGTACCGATAGAAAACTCGTCGCTAGCGGATTGAAAAGTACCACTATTCTAACGGTTAACTACAAGATTACCGACAGAAAAAATCATACTATTCTATCGGCATATTAGGAGTATACCGATAGAAAACTCGTCGTCAGCGGCTGGAAAAGTACCACTATTCTAACGGCTAATTATAAGTTTACCGATAGGAAAACTCATACTATTCTATCGGCATCTTACAAGTTTACCGATAGAAAACTCGTCAATAGCGATTGGAAAGTACCACTATTCTAACGGTTAACTACAAGATTACCGACAGAAAAAAGCTTAGTACTCTATCGGATATGTATGAGTTCACTGGCAGGAAAGGTCACACTCTTCTAACAGTTAATTTTGATTGTACCGATAGAAAAAAGGACAGTAGTCTCTCGGTTGTTGATGAATTTACCGATAGAGCATTCACATATACAGTACTTTATTTGCATTCACAATACAGTACATTCACATATACAGTACAGATGCAATACAGTATAGATTGGATACACAATACAGTACAGATGCAAGGTAAATTCACAGAACAAATTGACACATTAGGCAGTTATTCACATTTATTCACATATGTATGGACAAATACAGATTGCAATCCAATGTGGACATTTATTCACATATATATATTTATTCACATGTATATGAACAGTCTATGCAGAGTACACAAAAAGGAGAAAATTGTCATGCTGGATGGTTGGGCGCTACTTCCTCCATGACATATTGTGCCCAGATTTGTCGAAGATATATAATCTTTGCATTTTCATATTGGTCTTTCGACATGGCGATCTGCAAGCATGTGTGCATACTGAGTAACTAACTTCGATCCTAATTTAGAACGTGACACCCATTTTTGAAATTTGAGTTAGCTATCGATGCTTACCTGGGGGAATCGGGAAAAGTTTGTCTGCACTAGGTCGTACATGTAGCGCAGCACATAAAACCCGCATTCCCACGATTGCGGCTGCTGATGGCACTGAGATAATTGCATATGCGAATACATGTTAGCTATATATTGTTTCCATAAACTAATTAAGCATAAACAAAAAGTCTCGTGAGTACCTCATATTCTTTCCAAGCTAGTACGGAGCCCTGCGGTGCGGCATGCCTCCCTCCAGCGGACACATATTTATCAAAAGCCCTGCATTTCAATTAGTATTGCCAGTTAATGTATTATCATTAGCTAGTGAGGTCAAAATATAAATCAAACATATAAGTTACTTACGCCTCCATATTCCCCTTGAGCACATATTCCATCGATAATCTGTCACGCATCGAATTGAGGTAGTACACCTCGTTCCTCGGCGGACAGATCACGATGAGGATCCAGTAGCCCCTGCATTGTACGTAAAAGAGGACCGCTAGCTCAAAGTACATCTCAGGTGTAACATACAAGATTGAGTTAAATTAGTACGAAATGCACTAACCTTTGGTGGTACGGCACCAGAATGAAGTCCCTGTCCTGCTGCGCCATCAGCGCGCTGGATATGTACTGCTCAGCGTGCGCGGCGTCCTGCTCTAGCATCGTGAGGCTTATTTTCTCTGGGTCGAGGAAACCCACCTTGTCACACGCAGCCTCCGATGCTAGCCTGTACATGCACCTGCATGCGAAGGACGAGATTAATATTAATTTCACAGAAAGTTACTCAGTATTCAAATGAACTGCAACATTAATGCAGAGTTAGCAAACAGAGTTAGAAAACAGCAATACATAGCATCAGCAAACTCACAGGACTCCAGTCCGTATGATGGACATATTGAGCTCCTGCCAGTTGTAGAGGTCGAACAGATCCTCGTGTGCCACGGATATAGTCCTGGGCTCACGGTGGAACTGCCCAGGCCTGTAGGGAACTAAGAAGTTCAGGCTACGCCGAGCTCGATGTAGGTACCAGTCGTGGAGGTCTCTGGTTGATCGATCCAATTTCCGCAAAGATGCCTCCGACAGGAGTGGGAGCGCGTTCGTGAACGTCCGCGGCAGTCCCTGTCGCCCTTTGCCCTTGCCTTTGCCGCCCTTGCCTTTTGCCGGGGACTGAGCGCGTACCTTCGAAGGCAAGGGCGAGGTGATGGCGGCTTTCTTCCGAGGTGGAGGCGTGGATGTGCTGGGTGGGGTCGAGGCCGTCTTTGATGTGTCCAGGTTCGCACGAGATCGGCCCTCATGCCCCGAGCTGGGGGCGCAGTCCCCTGGTAGCCCCGCGGCAGGCCACTTCAATTAATGAGCACGTATGTTAGATTATGCAAGTTGAGTGTACTGAGTAGGATGTAATCTAAAATCTGTAGGATTTACCGGTTGTATTACAAGACACTTCTTGGGCCACTGTACGTAGGAGCCCACTGCCTCAGCAAGTGTCTGCAGTTCCTCTGTTGGGACTGGCAACGGAGAATCGTTGTAGCCCGGCATGGCCATGTCCACCTGTACCTTTGCAAAACCCAACCGCAGAGGTACACAGTGGACCCGGACATCCGGCCCAGACGGATATACGAAGCCGTGTTCAACCACTTCCTGCCCGGCGCCTACGTGATTCTGTAGGATGCAGCCCTCCGGCCCCTGCAAATTTGTAACAATTAAGTGCACAGATGAAGGCTTGCATCAACTTAAGTGCACAGATGAAGGCTTGCAGTACCTCAAGTAGATCCACTGGATCCGCGAGTACCTTCGAAGCGCAACTGCTTATCCGACCCCGCGGGGTACCGTCGTCCTAGGGATCCGCATCTGCACTCTTGGCCAGCAATGCTTGTCTCAACCGTGCAAACTCTTCCCTCATTTGTGCGACCTCGGTCTGCACCTCAGACTGTACCTCAGCCCGTATCTCAGCCCGCATCTCCGCCCGTATCTCCTCCCGTACCTCAGCCCGTATCTTATCGGAGAGGTCAGCTTCCTTTTCCTTCCACGTGCGGGCCTTCTTCCTCGGTGGAGCCGGATCTACGAAACCGGCCTTCCACGACACAATGGCTCCCACGGCCCGTGTCCGCCCAGGATGCTCCTTATTTCCTAGAGCCCGGGTGAGGATGTCGTTCTCCCTCTGCGGGGTAAACAATCCCTCCGCTGCCTCCTTCTCAAAAGAGATCTGTTACATTTGAAGGTACCTTGTGAGACAAATTGCCTTATATACACTTGTGCGCACACAGTTTACGAGGTTAGCCAACTTACCATTCGCCTCACAACGTCGGCGTCCCCAGGGGTTGCGAACTGCACAGACCCCGTGGACGACACGGACCCCCTCCCCCTCCACCATCGCTTGCACCTCTCATCCCGGATCTCGGAGAGCGGCAACTCAAGGGTGTCGATGACAGGATTTAGTTCGTCTTCCTTCTTCCACTGTTCCTCCTTCCCCGCATAGCCCCGGGATCCAAGCCGATGCGGGTGGTCGTTCCTCTTCTGGATCGCCCTATTCTTCTCGCTAAGGGCCTTGAACTCCTCAGTCCCCTTCTGCTTGGTGAATTCCTCCCATACCTCCTCCGATATGAAGGGGTACTTCTCGCAAGGAGATTTCCCCGTAGCTAGGAAGTTACTGACGAGCCAGCTCTTAAAGGTTTTCCATGTTCCGTTCATGTCCTTCAAGCAGGCAGTCCTAGGTGTATCGTCGGGGATGTTCCACTTAGCCTGTTTCCGAAAAATGCATACAATTAATCACGAGTTAGTTAAACTTTAGTATAAGCCAAGAGAACGTGATTACGAAAGAGTTCAGCGATTTCAGTTCATTTAACCTTCACTTCCGCCCACAACCTATCCCTCTCGTCCGCCGTCACGTCCTTCCAGCTCTGGACGGTGATCTTCACCCTTTCTTTCGCCAACAGCCCAACGTAGGCCGCGTACCTCCCAGCATTCTTTCCAATCGGCCTCCCAAATTGGTTGAACTCACAAGAAAGATCAGTGCGTTTGGCCAAACGCCCCAACGTCGTCGCGCCTCGCCCCACCCTCTTGCGCTGGGATGTAACAGCCCCATCTTCAGTAGTTACGATGGGGTTGGCCCTAGTCGAACCACTAGTACCATCCGATGAAGACGACGACATGTCTTCCCCTACAAAACCTTCAACAAACCATATATATGGCAATTAATTCGCCTTGGAGTTCCATAACTCAGCCCAGGACTGGAGACTAACTAGGGCGGCAAAAGGGAAAATAATACAAAAAGAAAGACATGCATAAATTACTTACTGAACTCTTCAGAAATATTTTCTATCGGTAAACACATGAGCTGCCGATAGACCATAACAATTACCTCCACACAAGACAATTTTTCTATCGGCAAACACGTGAGATACCGATAGAACATAACAATGTTCTCTACATATGGAATTTTGTTGACAAGCCACCATTCACTGTCATCACATAACATTCTCGATGATTTGCTACACTAATATTCATGGGCCAGCATTATTATTTCACACGTAAATATGCACACAAGCATCTAAGTGCCACTGTGCATAATCTTTAGCCTAGCCTGTATGTGAGTCATCAGGACTTCACAGCTATTAGGTTGGGAAAAGTCATGTATATAGGCATTTGAAACATATACATCGAAGACCCATCCACATTGCCATATATTCATACGAAGTGAGTAAAAATTCCCAACCAAACTAGTACATTGCATGGCTCATGTCCTTCCAGATCCAAATTAAGTTTTACTACTTGTGCAGAAAAATTTTCTATCGGTAAACACATGAGCTGCCGATAGAATATGTGTAAGAACACCTCCAACATATAATCTGCATTACATGGCAGTTGGATACAATTGATCACACATACAGCAGTATAGAGAAGTTAAAATCTCAAAACAGGTTCATTACAGCACTGGAACATATTATGTAAACCCTAATTAAAATCAACATTGCCTGCGGAATGTACATAAGCCAACACAATAGGGAACCCTAGTGTAATTGCAAAACTTGAAGAATTAGTACGTGCAAAACACTAGGATCAAATAAAGAAGATGCTGGAAATAGAACGACGAATTAGGGTATTTACGGCGGCGATCAGTTCTGGTGATGGAGAGGCGGTGTAGAACGCAGCAGCGGCGGGCGAAGGACGAAAATAAGAACCGGTGGCAGTGACGAACCAGTGTCCAGCCGGCGATCGTCGTGTGGGAGAGAGGAAGTGAGTGCTCACGGCGGAGGTTGGGGTTTTCTTCGCTCTCGAAGAGACGCAGTGCTCTAAGGTGGAACTGTTCGAGTGGAGGGAAACTAAAGGGTCGTGTACGAGTAATAAAGTAGTGGACGAACTTTTCTATCGGTATAACAAAATGATACCGATAGACTTATGTAATTTTCTATCGAAACAACAAAATAATACCGATAGAAAAAGTAAATTTCCCGGAAAAATCTTCGAATTAGTGGATGCATTTTTCTATCGGTATAAACAATAAAATCCCGTGAGACCAATTTTCCACAGAAAATTTTTTTAAAGTGCTTGAGATTGGGCCATTTTTCTATCGGTAAAAACAACAAAATACCGTGAGAGTAATGAAAAGGCGCCCTTTTCTATCGGTATAAACAAAAAAATCCCGTGAGCCCAATTTTCCCCAGATAATTTTTTTGATTACGTGCTTGAGATTTGTGTGCCCTTTTTCTATCGGTAAAAACAACAAAATACCGTCAGAGTAATGAAAAGGCACACAATTTAACATCAAACAGACCGTGGTTGAAAGCTGCAGAATGTTAAAGAAAGAGGGAAGATAGCCGGAAAATTGGAAAATTGACATAAAAAGAAATTGTTCATTCATTGTTGTTTTATCACTTACAAAAAAAAATAAAACCCAAAATGCTAGGTCAAGGGGTGGTCTTAGCCCTGGCTGCATGTAGAATAGAGTCAGTTAGACTTGCAGCCAGGACGCAGGACTCCTCTAGCGACAAGTTGTCCCTAGGATCAACTACTACCGCGTCAAGAAGGCCTGTGACCTCCCTCAGCTTCGCTATGGTATCCTTCATAGTCAAACCGCAGCCAGCGATGGTCATATCCGCGGCTTTCTTCTCCTCGCGAAGACGCCTCGTCCTCGCCCTAGCATTGTCACCATCCGTCTTCATGCGCTTAATGCGCTGGAAGAGATCGTCAAGGTCAAGCCGTAGCTGAGTGTGCTTGTCTGTAAGGAGCTTGTGCTCCTCCTGGAGGGCCCTCAGGTCAGCCTTCACTTTGGCAGTGTCTTCCACGGCTACCATTCCCTGTGCAAATCAACAGGTCAAGAATGAACTGAACATGGATTAACAATACAGGGGTAAACCGAGGAGATTTAGAGTTCTTACCGGGGAGGCCGTGGATGACGATCCCATGGAGGTTGCCATTGTGAAAGAGAAGATGAGGAGTCCAACCGTTCGAGAATTAGAAAAACAACAAAATACCGCGACGCATGGCGAGGTACTTATAGAGTTTCCAAGGCGACGCATGACGACACGTTTGAGAATTCAAAGCGGCAGAGTCTTCTTCTATCGGTAAAAACAGGAAAAAACCGTCAGACAACAAATACCGTGAGACAAACGAATTTATTCTAATGGTAAAATAGAACGATACCGATAGAAAACGTTTTGAAGTGCCTGAGAGAAGATGTCCTTCTCTATCGGTATAAATAACAAAATACCGTCAGAAAAAAGGGATTTTTGCTGAACTTAATTTGAAGAGGCTGCGATGAGATTTTTGCAAGTGCTATTTGAAGGGAAGAATTAAATATTTACGGGATAAAGGTACTGTACATGTTAGAACTCACGCTGTGGAGTAAAATTGAGATGTATTAATGCTGTGAACTAGCTTATCATTAAATTCTAAAGAAAAATGTACTGCCTGATGTATTAATGATAAGTTCCTCACCTTGCTGCAGAACTTGTGGGCTGTTTGCTTGGCATTTATCCCTGAAATAGAAATTAATCATCAATGGTTCTCAACCCATAATCCTTCTTCGTGGTCATCTCGCAGATATGTTGTTTCATCGATATCTTCAGTACGGATAGATTGAATGTCCTCTAAAAATGGAGGTATTTCATCGAATTGGTTATACTCCTCTTCGTCGACAACATCTTCGACCCCAACAATACGTCTCTTGCTGTGGAGGACAACATGCAAGTTTGGATTGGCCGGGTCAACGATGTAGAATACCTGTGTGGCTTGCTTTGCAAGTATGAATGGATCGTCTTGGTGTCCGACTCTACCAAGATCGACGAGAGTAAACCCGTAACTGTCAACTTGAACACCTCGAGGGATTTCGACCCATTGGCATCGAAACAGGGGAA
Organism: Pharus latifolius; assembly: GCA_019359835.1. Lineage (NCBI taxonomy): Eukaryota > Viridiplantae > Streptophyta > Magnoliopsida > Poales > Poaceae > Pharus > Pharus latifolius. The sequence goes on along the minus strand of CM033323.1, from coordinate 31,628,557 downwards.
TCTTAAGTAATCCGTAATCGAGCTCCCAGATTTCGTCAATAACACCGTAATATGAGTTCAGCGCCCTTACTGACCTGGCATCCTCGGAAATAGCAAACAGTGTCACTCCGCTACATTGCGTGCTACTCTTGGCGTCTTGAGCTCTTGTGTAAAATGAATACCCATTTATGTCGTACCCCTGCCAAGTCCCTACAGTGAATCTTGGGCCTCTAGCCAACCATGTCACAGTTTCACTTACGGAGCCCTCGGCAGCTCGCGTGACTCTTTCTTGGATCCACTCAGCAAATTTCCTGTTATGTTCTCTGCTTACCCAAACGTCTGACTTCGAAGGATTCTGTGACCGTAACATTACCTTGTGCTCGTGTATGTATGGCTCGACCTCCGTCATGTGTTGTAAGACCCAAAAATGTGATTTTGCGTACACATCACGAGCGGGGACAATAGCTTTGAATCCAATCGTTCCAATTCCCTCAAGCCTACCCTCGTGTGGGGACCTAGGAACACCAATTGGGTCAACCCCGGCCATATAATCTGTGCAAAATTCAATCACCTCCTCGGCGGCATAACCTTCCATGATACTCCCCTCGGGTCGACGACGAGTCCTTACGTATCCCTTCAATACACCCATAAATCTCTCAAATGGATACATGTAGCGCAGGCACACAGGTCCACAAAACTTAATTTCTCTGATAAGGTGAACAATCAGATGGACCATAACATCAAAAAAGGATGGAGGGAAATACATCTCGAGCTGACAAAGAGTTGTAACCACGTCGCGTTGCAAAGCGTCCAGTCCATCGGGATCAATTACCTACGAGGACATAGTTGCGCCAAATATTCATATCAGAAAAATCTTCTAATTAAGCTCCACAAATGGAGGTAGTGAACTTATAGTACGAGTGCACGTACTTACCTTGCAAGATATTGCGTTGAAGAAATAACATAGGTTTGTGATTGTCTCTCTGACTTTAACTGGGAGAATGCCTCTGATAGCAATGGGAAGCATCTGTGACATCAAGACATGACAGTCGTGGGACTTCATGCCAACCAGTCTTAGGTCCTTCATAGACACAAGTTTTTTCAAGTTCGCGGAGTACCCACATGGAACTTTAACACCGTGCAGGCACCGACAGAGTTCTGTTTTTTCGCTCTTGGACAACGTGTAGCAGGCTGGGGGGAGGTATGTACGCTTTTCATTCTCTAAAGGTGCAAGCTCAGTCCTTATCCCCATTTCCACCATGTCACGACGAGCTTTCACACCATCCTTTGTCTTTCCCGGAATGTTCAACAACAAACCAATCAAACTGTCACAGACATTTTTCTCTACATGCATGACGTCAATGCAATGTCGAACTTGTAAGTGCTCCTAGTACGGTAGATCCCAGAGAATCGATCTCTTCTTCCAAACATTTTTTTCTCGAGGTTTAGAATGCTTACCGAACTCAACTTTGATGTCGTTCACGCGTGAGTAAATCTCCTTACCGGTCAGAAACACTGGAGCTGATCCCTTCTCAGGCTTCCCGTTAAATGATTTCCTCTTCTTACGGTACGTGTGATGCACCGGAAGAAACCTGCGGTGACCCATGTACACTGTTTTCCGGCAGTTTCGCAGCCAGATGCTCTCAATTTCATCTAGGCAAATAGGGCAAGCCTTGGCTCCTTTCGTACTATACCCCGACAAATTGCCGTAGGCAGGAAAATCATTTATGGTGCAAAATATCAGGGCCCGCAAGATGAAATTCTCTTTCTTGTATGCATCCCACACCTGCACACCCTCGCTCCACAATTTCTGTAAGTCCTCGATTAAAGGTGCTAGAAACACGTCAATATCATTTCCGGGTTGTCTGGGTCCTGAGATTAGTAACGCCATCATGATGTACTTGCGCTTCATGCATAACCAAGGAGGAAGATTGTAGATGCATAAAAGAACCGGCCAAGTGCTGTGCCGGCTGCTCATATTACCATGTGGGTTCATACCATCTGTACTCAGCCCGAACCTTACATTCCTAAGTTCGCCGCCGAACTCAGCAAATGTTTTGTTGATGTTTCTCCATTGAATAGAATCAGCTGGGTGTCTCAGTTTTCCGTCTTGTTTCCGGGCTTCAGCATGCCAACGCAAGTGCTTCGCGACTTTCGGATTTGCAAACAGCCGCTTCAATCTAGGTATCACAGGCAAGTACCACACAGTTTTTGCCGGGGGCCCTTTCCTTACCTCGTGACGTTCACTGTCAATCCGGTCCCTACGCGTATACCTCGATGCGCCGCATCTTGGACAAACATGCAAACTGGAGTACTCGTTACGGTACAACACACAATCATTTGGGCATGCGTGTATTCTTTCGATTTCCATTCCCAACGGACACAACAGTTTTTTGGCTTGGTAAGTAGATCTTGGCAACTCATTTCCCTCTGGAAGCATGTTCGCTAGAAGATCTAATAGTGCCGTGAAACTCTTATCACTCCAACCGTTTCCTGCCTTCAAGTTATATAATCTCAGCACAGAAGACAGTTTTGTAAATGTTGCACATCCAGGGAACAGAGGCTTCTCAGAGTCAGCAATCAGTTTCTCAAATTCACAGAAGTCATTTTCGTTGTAATCTTCCTCTACATCACGTAACATCTCATCTAGATTGTCATCATCATCATCTACATGCACATCGGAATTAACATTACCAAAATTGGGATGATCATCGATATTATTGCAATCCACATCCGAGTCGTGCTGATTGGTAGTAGTGGTGCTTGTTTCCTCAAGATCTTCGCCATGCCATATCCAACGGGTGTATCGCGCGTTAAAACCACGACGAATCAAACGACTCTTAATTTGATCAGAGTTGCTAAACCTCTTCAAGTTCATACAATCTGTACAAGGACAGAGCATATTTTTCTCTCCCTTCCTCTCCTTTTGTTGCTCAGCAAATTTAATAAACTCATTCACACCATCCAAATATTCAAGAGTAGTACGTTTTATTCCATACATCCAATATTTCCTGTCCATCTACAATTAACAAAATTTAACGAGTAAGCCATGCATGAAACCTGCCCGATTAAGTTATGTATATGTACATGTACAGCCTCTTACAACAGATACATGTGTTGAACCCTAGCCTGACGAAATTAACACTAATTAACCTAGCTAACTACACAATACAAGCTAGTTAGCTCCTAAAACATGACGCATTTCCAGCTACCAAGCTCCCAAGCTTAGAGCTACAAACTTGGAACTACACAATACAGCTAGCTTGCAAGTAGAGAGGAAGGGAGATCTAGAGGGAGAGAGAGATAAGTGTCGACGATTAAGCATACCTTAAAGAGAGGGGCGCAATCAACTTCCCTCCAGCCTGCGCTGATCACCCTAGCAGTGTAGCTGGAACTTTCGTCACAAACAGAGGGACACAGAGTGCAACAGAACAAATTAAAGAGCAGCTCAGCAATGGTCGACTGGGGTTTTCCTTATAATGGACATTTTTCTAACGGTAAATACATGAAATAACCGTCAGACTAACTTAGGTAATTTGCCGTTCACATATTCTATCGGTAAAAACACACACATACCGTTAGAGAATATACATTACTGAGCAAATATATGTGTTTTCCTATCGGTAAATATGTATACTTACCGTTAGACATGCGTGACACAGCACGCACATGAGTTTTTCTATCGGTAAATATGTGTACTTACCGTTAGAATATGCATGACTGAACAAATATATGTATTTTTCTATCGGTAAATATGTGCATTTACCGTTAGAATATGCATGACTAAACAAATATATGTGCTTCCTATCGGTAAATATGTGTATTTACCGTTAGAATATGCATGACTGAACAAATATATGTATTTTTCTATCGGTAAATATGTGCATTTACCGTTAGAATATGCATGACTAAACAAATATATGTGTTTCCTATCGGTAAATATGTGTATTTACCGTTAGAATATGCATGACTGAACAAATATATGTATTTTTCTATCGGTAAATATGTGCATTTCCGTTAGAATATGCGTGACTGAACAAATATATGTGCTTCCTATCGGTAAATATGTGTATTTACCGTTAGAATATGCATGACTGAACAAATATATATGTTTTCCTATCGGTAAATATGTGTACTTACCGTTAGAGGAGGTACTGTTACCAAACTGGGACAAACATGCACATGCCATTTCTCACATTCAAGGAATCATATCAATGTAACATCAAACAGATCTTACATCAAACGGATCTTAACTAGAAGATAAAGCAATATATTTCGTAGGTATTTGGGACTTCATCTTGCCAAAGAAATTACAGATGCCAGTTCACAAATTCAGGTACAAACATACACATGCCAGTTCACCAATACAAATTCAGGTACAAACATACACATGCCACTTCACAAATTGAAGTGCATGTCTGAAACAGCAGTACAAATACACACCTACCTACCAATACAATTAAATACACAAATGCTCCCTGCACATTCAAGTTCATGTCCCAATTAGCAATACATGATACACAAATATACAACAATATACAAATACAACAATTCACACATTCGATGTATATTACAAAAGCCACGTCTGAAATTAACAACAGATCACGACGAGGACCCAGTGGCCCATACATGCATTTTACATAAAAGGGAACATTTGCAGGTTGCCACAATGCAACTACCGACTACAAGTTAGACCTGATACATCACAAATCCATTCATCCAAAACAGCAAATGTCTGAACCACATTGGACTTAACCATAGGAGTTCAGTTCGAAGACGCCCGAGGAGCTGGAACTGCCGTCGACATACATTTGTACGTAATGGTGATTTCCTCGGACTCAAACTCGATCAACTCAACTCAACTCAACTCAACTCCATTAACAAAAAGAACCTACCTTCCAAGATGTTGTTCTGCGTAGTGATGGTGTAGAATGGCTGTGCAAATAACAACAATTCTTCTTCTCCAAGCAGGTAAGCATCTGGCCACAAGCTGGTGCATGCAAAATCATGTAAGATGCTTTCTATAGGTCCTGATTTGAGAAACACGCCGGGCTTAAGCATCTTCTCGACCGAGCCAACCAAGATCTCGCCCTTCACGTCCTTCCAGCTCTCGACGGTGATCTTCACCATTTCTTTCGCCAACAAGCCAACGTAGGCAGCGTACTGCGATGAAGAACCGTGAAATACGTTGCCCCTCACGAGCATCATCCAAGGACCTGAACAGATCATAATCATATTGAAAAGAAGACACATCAAAATGAAGGATACAAAAAAAGCAGAATTATTGCCATAATCGGATTAGAATAATCTAGCAATATTGCAGAAATTTTACGTACCTTCCTTGGGATGCCGACGTCTAGAGGGCGTCGATGGAGGTGCGGAGGTGCAGCGGTCCCCTGTAGAGGTGCGCCGGCCGTCCATGGAGCTTACGGGTTAGGACTACGAGCCCAGATGAACTGTGAGAATGAAAGAGACATACCCGTGTATTTATACAATTATATATTTTCTATCGGTAAGAAAACAGAATACCGTTAGTAATAAAAACATCTGTAGAAGCCGAATGGTTCTATCGGCACAATAAATATTACCGATAGGAATTTTTGTACATACTCTATCGGTCTGTACGTACACTACTGATAGAATATTACTAGTTGTAGAAGGCCAACAGTTCTAAGATATTTTGTGCAATATTCTACCGGTATAAACATGCATTACTGATAGAATAAAACTATTAGAAGACGAACAGTTCTAAGCAATTTTCTATATATTCTAACGGTAAAGGAATCCATTACCGATAGAATAAAAATATTTGTAGAAGGTCAACTATTCTATCGGCGAACTACATATTGCCGATAGGAATTTTTAATATATTCTGTCGGTATATTCATACAGTAGCGATAGAATAAGTCTAGTTGTTGAAGTCGACCAGTCCTATCGGCGCACAACATTCTTCCGTCAGTACTTATGCATCTCTTCTAACGGCAAATATGTTCATCACCGCTAGAGTAAATCATACTATTTATTCTATCGGTAAGTTTCTTAGAAACCGATAGGGAAAATACATCCGTCGGGCTTTTTTGACCGCGAGGCACATTTTCTATCGGTTTTGTGCTGTTTCGCTAATAACCGATAGAAGATAGGGGTTAGTAGACTGCATTTCTGTACTAGTGGTTGAACAACATTGTAAATGAAGTCAAGGGACTAGGAGTTGTTTTTACTGACATTGATATTGTAAGAAAAATGCTCAGGGCTCTTCCAGAAAGTTTTGACACTCTGGTGACGATACTAACCAACTCCGACCTATCAACCACCACACCGACGGATCTCTATGGGAACCTCATCACCCATGAGATGCATCAAAAGGAGAAGAAGGAAGCGGCTGAACCTTCGGAGACAAAGAAGAAGGCGTTGGCTTTCAAAGCCTGCTCTAAAAAGGATTCAAGCGACGGCTCCTCCGACGAAGATCTGGCCTTTATGGTAAAGAACACTCAAAAACAGGTTACACAAGAAAGGAGTCAACATCGACACACGATCAAAGGGGCCAAAGCATTCAAACTTCAAGGACATCATATGCTATGGATGTCATGAAAAGGGACATATAGCCTCGAGATGTCCAAACAAGAACAAGACTTGGGACAAGAAGAAGAAATTTTTCAAGAAGAACAATGGTGAAACCAAAGAAGCCTGCTTCGGAGAATGGATGTCTGGAGGAGAGAGCTCCGACGATGACTCCAACGATGAAGGAAGCTGCTCCAAGAAGCTAGCCGGACTAGCTCTCGGCAACATTTCAACTAGTCCATCCCTTTGTCTTATGGCTAAAGGCGATGAAAAGGTACAATCTAATGATCCTTCATATGATGAACTAGTTGAAATGATTACTGAATTAAATGAAATTTTTGGAATCACTAAAAAAAGTATCGAGCACTTAAGGAAGAACATTCTTCTTTATGCACTCAATACTTTGAGTTAAAAGATTCATATGAAAGTCTGCTCATTAAAGATATTATTAATGCTCCATCTAAGGTAGATGTAGCCACTTCATATGATCTAGATGATACTCCTTCTAATGCTATTCCTACTAGTTCTCTTCATATATATCATGTGCTTCAAATGAAACAATTTTAAATGAAAATAATGAACTTAAGGCACAAATTGAAAAACTTGGAAAAGGGTTAGAAAATTGCTACAAAGGAAAAGTATCTCTCAATCTTATTCTTAGTAAACAAAAATGCTCATTTAGAAAATAAGGTCTTGGATACTTTCCGAAGAAAGGAAAGAAACATAATACAAAAACCATCTTCGTAAATGCATGCAACAAATTTTGTTTTAAATATCATGAAACAGGTCATTCACGTGATGCTTGTCCTTTATTGACTTCAAAGTATTTTGATGCTTGCTACATGCTTCAAAGGTCAAAGAAAGGATATGCAATGCAAAGTTTGTTGGTGCACCCATGTTAAATAAAAAGAAGAAATCAATTTGAGTGCCCAAAACTTTGATCGCTAACATCAAAGGACCCAAAATGGTTTGGGGTACCTAAAAAGACTTGATTCTTTTTGTAGGTGAACTACAAAACTGGTGGAAAACATTGGGTGCTTGACAGCGGATGCTCTGAGCATATGACCGGCAACAAGAAGTTATTCACTTCATTAGAAGACAACTCGAGCGAAAATCAAAAGATCACCTTTGGTGACAATCGTCAAGGAAATATGGTAGGCTTGGGTAAAATTGCAATATCTAATGATCTTTCAATTTCGAATGTTTTACTTGTTGAATCTCTGAATTTTAATTTGCTTTCCGTTGCACAAATTTGCGATCTTGGATTTCGTTGCACTTTTTATCCGAAGGAAGTTTTAGTTGAAAGTTTAAAAGATAACTCTTTGATCTTCAAAGGCTTTTGTTTTGGAAATCTTTAGCTTGTTTATTTTCACTCTAAAGATGCATCCGTCTCAACATGTCTTGTCTCTCAAACCTCGAAAGGTTGGCTATGGCATAGAAGACTTGCACATGTTGAAATGCATCAACTTAAAAAGCTTTTGAAACGTAATTTGGTTGTCGGCTTAAAAGATGTGAATTTTGAAAAGGATAAACCTTGTAGCACTTGTCAAGTTGGCAAGCAAGTAGCTACTTCACATCCGATTAAGCGTGTTCTTTCAAGTTGCAAACCTTTGGAACTATTGATATGGATTTATTTGGACCTTCTGAGTTCCAAAGTATCGAGGGTAACAACTATGGTTTTGTTATTGTTGATGATTTTACTCGCTATACTTGGGTCTTCTTTATTTCTCAAAAATTTGAAACTCCTGATGTTTTCAAAAGTTTTGCAAAACGTGTTTCAACTGAATTCAAACTTTCCATCAAGAAAATCCGTAGTGATCATGGTGGAGAATTTGTTAATTCAACCCTAGTTCATTTTTGTGACTCTTTGGGCATTAAACACTAATTTTCTATTTCTTACACTCCACAACAAAATGGAGTTGTAGAAAGAAAAAATCGAACACTAATGGAAATAACAAGAACAATGCTAAGTGAGTATGACACTCTTACTCGCTTTTGGGCTAAAGCCGTGCATATTGCTTGCTATTCTATTAATCGGCTTTTTTGCATCTTCTTCTAAATTTAACCCCATATGAACTTCTTATTGGGCGCAAGTCAAATGTTTCTTATTTTTGAGTTTTTGGTTGAAAATGCTACATCCTTAAGAAAAGAAACTTTGGTGGTAAATTTCATAAAAGAGTAGATGACGGCTTTCTAGTCGGATACTCCACCACTAGCAAAGCTTATCGAGTCTTTAATAAAAATACAAGTTGCATTGAAGAATCTTGTGATTTAGAATTTGATGAAACTAATGGCTCTCAAAAGGAGCAAATCTCTTGTGAAGTTTCAGATGAAGATCTTCAAGAAGCAGTGAAGAACATTACCATTGGAGACATCAAACCAGGAGAAGATAATCAAGAAGATGATGAGAACATTGAGAATGATGATCAACATACATCATCACCTCAAATTGATCCACCAGAACAAGATCAAGAAGAAGCTGCACAAGAAGAAGCACCAAGGCAACATCAAACCATCACCAAGGATCACCCTCTAGATCAAATACTTGGTGATGTCAGTAAGTGATGAGGACATCATTGCTATAGGTCCTACAACTTCTATTGCTCCTCACCGCTCAATAGGACCGATCAATAGAGCACGCGCACATCAACTTAATTGTTAGGTAAATTCGTTTATTAGATTACATTCATATACTTTGAACTCAATGCTGCCTAATGCGAGTGATCTTATTCTTATCAGGAACCTCGGTGTTGCTTTGGAGGACCAAACGAATCAATGGAGTTGCTGTTCTACCAACTGATTGGGATAACGGTGCTGTCGCCTGACCGTCGATCATACCATAACTATCTAGGTTTATTTTAGTTATGTTATGGTGTTGCGTCACCTTTTGGTTGGGTCAAGGCCCATATATCGAGTTAGAGTCCGAGTAGGGAAAGAGTCTATGTCGGTTTCAGGTTTGCTTTTCTGGCCACCGACCTCTTTTACCTTCTCTATATAATCTGGCCGAAGCATTAGAGTTCTGTGGGTTTTGTTTAGTCATAATCTTTCCTTTGTGAAGCTATTGAGATATTCTTCTTGGTCGGCTAGATCAACACCAATATCTGTGTTCGGAACCCCAACTCTTTTTCGTGATTCAATCTATATTTGCATTTTCAGATTGATTGTTTATCTTGTTCTTGCTTGTTCTTCGATCGCTTGTAGGAATAGATCTTCGTGATCATGTCGATCGTGCTTCTAGTTCGGTCGATAACAATCCGAAGTTGGTTCAGCGATTGCCAAGGCGTATCAGTCGTGTACGGTTGGTAGTCGGATCGTAAGAGTCGTCTTCACAAATCGATAGTTGTTGTTCTCATCGAAAGATCGAACCACCCCACATCCCATCATTTGGTATCAGAGCGAGGTTGATCAGTGAGAATATCCTACCTTTTTTTTTAGTGCTGTCTTATACCGAAAAGTCCACAAAAAAAATTAGGGTTAGATCATCCTTGTCCAAACCAATTTGCGCCTGCAATATCTTTTTGGTTTTTTCTTGGTTGAATCTTTGCTGCATCGTCATGTCGAGTTGCTAGTCTTAGCGCGTAACCTTTAGAGTTTCGAGTTGAGATCACGCCTCTGCTTACGCCGCTGCCACACCTGCCTGCCGCTGCATCCATCTACCTTGCATCTGTGTAAGTCGGTAAAGAAAGGGGAATCCGATTCCTAGTTGGTTTCGGATTGGTAAGAAGAAAGAAGTCAATCTCGTATCTACCTCGAAAAACAGGTCACCGATTTATTGTTGGTTTCAAAAAAAAAAGTTGTTAACTCGGGAAAAAAATCAAAATAAAAAAAATCTGAGGAGAATCCAATTTTACAATTGCGAACAAAGTGTTGAGAGAGAGAGATACTAGTGACTTTTAATTACCAATTTACCCCTGCAATTTTCCACTTTTTCGACCACTCTGCCATATCATCGCCATAGCCTCCCCACAGCCATTCGTGAACTTTGCTAACTTGCTACTGCCGACGTAAAAAAAAAAAAGAAAAATCTGAGCTTTTTACCTTTTTGCCCTCAGTCGCGTCTCTAGTTTGGTTTAGCCTAGGCCAACATACTAGTGACTAGTACTTTGAGCAACTTTTCAACTTTGCATTCTCTGAACTAATCATTGCTAACCTTTGCTACATACTTGAGCCTGTCCAAGCTACACTTTCTACCGACATACAGGTACCGATCGCTTGCAATCGCTTTATCCAATCTTTGGAGCGTTTGAGACTGTTCCTAGCGGCCGATCACCACCTGTTGCTTGGTAAGAATCGGTAAGAGCTTGATAAGAAGCTTGAATTTGAGAGAGTTTGGGTCACCTACACCTAGTAGTTGATAGGGATATATCATTGTGGTTTTGTTTCCTTGTTTGCTACTAACCATGTTAGGTTCGGTTCGTCAAAACGAGGAGGACGAAGGCCCACTTACACCTCGTACAAAGGGCATCGTACAACACTTCAACCGCTTACTGAATACGCACACTGGGCGTATCGAAGGGATTCTAGACCGTAATAACGAAGCGCTTGCTGTACTCACCACTCGAATGGAGCAATTGGAGAAGAAAGGAGCACCGGTTGCCCCGGCTGCTGCCAATGATGTACATCGATGCCAAGCATGGGCTGATGAGGTAGAAGATGATTTCAATGCCGAAGGAAATCAATATGCTGCTGATACGGAGTCTGATGGAAGATTCAATATCAACAATGATCGTGACCATCGGTGTCTTCGTTTCAATCACCAAGGTATGAGAAGAATTCCACCACGAGAGGTCCGTGGTCATGATGACTCATTCGGTAAGCTTAAATTGACTATACCTTCATTCACTGGTAAGTATGACCCTGATGCCTATCTCACCTGGGAATTAGCAATAGAACAAAAATTTACTTGCTTTGAAGTTTCTGAAGATAAGAAAGTTAGGGCTGCTACTAGCGAGTTTACTGAATTTGCATCTGTTTGGTGGAGTGAATACTGTCGTAATAACCAGAACCTACCTAGAACATGGAATGCTTTGAAGAGAGTCATGAGACATAGATTTGTGCCTTCATATTATGCTCGTGATTTGCTGAATAAATTGCAACGTCTGAACCAAGGTAGTAATTCCGTAGAGGATTATTATCAAGAGCTGCAAACGGTATGTTATGTTGTGGTTTAGAAGAAACCGATGAAGCCAAAATGACTAGATTTTAGGGAGGTTTGAACCGAGACATTCAGGACATTCTTGACTATAAAGAATACAACTCTATCACTCGTTTGTTTCATCTTGCTTGTAAGGCAGAGAGAAAAGTACATGGAAGGAAGTTGAGGCCGAGAGGGAGTTTCGGAGGTGCCCAACCGAAAGCTCCATACAACAATCGAGCCGAGCACCTGCACCGAGTTTCTCCAGCAGCAACCGATGTCCTAGTGCTTCCACAATACCTTCACGAGCGACCGAGACGAGTAAGAGTACAGTACAAGCCTCCACACAAAGTTCATCATCGATTGCTTCTACCGGAAGAGCACGAGAAACACAATGCCACCATTGTAAGGGACTTGGTCATATCATGCATGACTGCCCTAGTCAGTGAGCCCAACTCATAAAGGATGATGGTGAGTACACTTCAGCTAGTGATATCGAAGAAGAACATGCTATGCTTGCAACTGACCATGCAGGTGAAGGGCAACAAGCTGAACATGAACAATATGGTGCTGAAATTAATGATCGATATTTGAGCATCATTGTGAAGCGTGTGCTTAGTGCACAAATGGAGCGTGCTGAACAGAACCAACATCACAACTTGTTCCAAACAAAGTTCGTTGTCAAGGACCGATCATGCCGTATGATCATCGATGGAGGAAGTTGCAACAACTTAGCGAGCATAGACATGGTCGAGAAGCTTGGCTTGACCACGAATCAGCACCCTCGACCTTACTACATTCAATGGTTCAACAACTGTGGTAAGCTGAAGGTAAGTCGCATTGTGAGAGTACACTTTTCTATTAGTTCCTATCATGATTATGCTGATTGCGATGTCGTACCTATGCAAGCATGTTCCTTATTGTTAGGTAGACCATGGCAATATGATAGAGATGTTTTGCACCATGGTAGAACTAATCAATATACTCTCATGTTTAAAGGAAAATAGATCACTTTGCTACCCATGTCTCCTGAAGAAATTTTAAAAGATGAATTGAAGAGAGCTAATAGAGAAAAGGAGAGTAGCAAAAGTGAAAATCAGATTGTAGCTAAACAACTTGTTCAACCAAAAAGAATGAACCTAGTTCTAACCATGCTAAAATTAAGTTAAAAGGTTCTGTTTTGCTTGCTACCAAATATGACATTACTGAGATAGAAACTAATGCATCTGATTTCTATGCTTTAGTTTGCAAAGAAGCTTTGTTTTCACTTGAGGACATGCCTTCTTCTTTGCCTCCTGCTGTTGCTTACATTTTGCAGGAGTTTGCTGATGTATTTCCGACGGAAGTACCATCGGGGCTGCCTCCAATTCGAGGGATTGAGCATCAAATCGATCTAATTCTAGGAGCCTGTTCTTTTGGTTCCAAAGAAAGATGGATCATGGCGTATGTGTGTTGATTGTAGAGCTATCAATAACATAACAATTCGATATCGTCATCCTATTCCTAGGTTAGATGATATGCTTGATGAATTGAGTGGCTCTGTTGTGTTCTCTAAAATTGATTTGTGTAGTGGATATCAATGAATGGAAAACAGCGTTTAAAACTAAATTTGGATTATATGAGTGGTTAATGATGCCTTTCGGTTTAACTAATGCACCAAGCACTTTCATGAGATTAATGAATGAGGTTTTACGTCCTTTCATCAACAAATTTGTGGTGGTATACTTTGATGACATTTTGATCTATAGCAAATCTTTGGATGAACATCTTGAACATCTGCATGCCATTTTTAAGGTTTTACGTGATGCACATTTGTTCGGTAACCTTGAGAAGTGCACCTTTTGCACCGATCGAGTTTCGTTTCTTGGTTATGTTGTTACTCCACAGGGCATTGAAGTTGATGAAGCCAAGATCGAAGCTATTCAAAGTTGGCCGATTCCAACAACGGTCACCCAAGTGCGAAACTTTCTTGGACTTGCTGGATTTTATAGGCGTTTTGTCAAGGATTTCAGTACCATTGCTGCACCATTGCATGAGCTCATGAAGAAAGGAGTTCCGTTTGTTTGTGGTCATGCACAAGAACAATCATTCAACATCTTGAAAGAGAAGCTTACGAATGCACCATTGCTCCAACTTCCTGATTTTGGTAAGACTTTTGAACTTGAATGTGATGCCAGTGGAATTGGACTTGGAGGTGTGTTAATCCAAGAACGTAAACCTATTGCTTATTTTAGTGAAAAGTTAAGTGGTTCTAGTCTGAATTATTCAACTTATGATAGAGAATTATATGCTTTAGTTCGGACTTTGGAGACATGGCAACATTACCTTTGGCCGAAAGAGTTTGTTATCCATTTTGACCATGAATCTTTGAAGCATATTAGAAGTCAAAGCAAATTGAATCGTAGACATGCAAAATGGGTAGAATTCATTGAATCTTTTCCTTATGTTATCAAACACAAGAAAGGGAAGGAGAATGTTATTGCAGATGCTTTGTCTAGACGTTACACTATGTTATCTCAACTTGACTTCATGATTATCGGATTAGAAACCATTAAACAGCAATATGCGCATGATGTTGATTTTAAAGATGTATTGCTGAATTGTAAAGAAGGAAGAAGCTGGAATAAATTTGTGATAAATGATGACTTTGTTTATCGAGCTAACAAGCTATGCATTCCTGCTAGCTCCGTTCATCTTTTGTTGTTACAGGAGGTGATGTGACGCTGGCGGTCTGATCTTTCGATGAGAACAAGAACTATCGATTTGTGAAGACGACTCTCACAATCCGACTACCAACCGTACACGACTGATACGCCTTGGCAGTCGCTGAACCAACTTCGGATTGTTATCGACCGAACTAGAAGCATGATCGACATGATCACGAAGATCTATTCCTGCAAGCAATCGAAGAACAAGCAAGAACAAGATAAAAGCAATCTGAAATTGCGAATATGGATCCTTGTGATCAGGTTGCTTGTAGGAATCGATCCTCGTGATCAGGTCAACCGTATCTTGGCACGGTTGATAACGACTCGTGAGTGTAGTTTAACGATTGCCAGGGCGTCCAGTCTTGTTTGGTTGGTAACCGGATCGCCAAGGTCACTCTCCATCAAATCGAAGTTATCCTTCTCACCAGAAGATCGGGCATCCATGTCCTCATCAAGAGGCGCATGGAGGAGGTCTAATGGGACACTTTGGTGTCAAGAAGACGGAAGACATCTTGGCCGTTCACTTCTATTGGCCGAAGATGAGGCGTGACGTCGAGCGCTACATTGCACGCTACACTACATCTCAAAAAGCTAAGTCACGACTTAATCCACATGATTTATATATGCCTCTGCCTGTTCCTAGCACACCTTGGGAGGATATTTCTATAGACTTTGTTTTAGGACTGCCTATAACAAAGAAGGGGAGGGATAGTATCTTTATTGTCGTTGATAGATTTTCTAAAATGGCACATTTTATACCTTGTCAAAAGAGCGATGATGCTACAAATGTTGCTGATTTGTTTTTAAGGGAAATCGTTCGACTACATGGAGTGCCGAATACAATTGTTTCAGATTGTGACGTGAAATTCTTTAGTCATTTTTGGAGATCTCTATGGATGAAATTGGGGACCAAGTTGCTGTTTTCTACTACATGTCATCCCCAAACTGATGGCCAAACCGTAGTTGTCAACCACACATTATACACCATGTTGCGGGCTGTTTTGAAGAAGAACTTGAAGATGTAGGAAGAATGCTTGCCTCACGTGGAGTTTTCTTACAACCGATCGTTGCATTCAACCACAAAGATGTGTCCCTTTCAGGTAGTATATGGGTTTGTTTCTCGCGCTCCTATTGATTTATTACCTTTACCATCTTCGGAAAGGGTAAACATTGATGCTATATGACGTGCTGAATTGATTCTTAAACTGCATGAAATCACTAAGGGGAATATAGAACGTATGAATGAAAAGTACAATATTACTACTAGTCAGGGATAGAAAAGCAATAATTTTTGAACCAGGTGATCTTGTTTGGTTACACTCGCGACAAGAAAGGTTTCCAGACTTAAGAAAATCAAAGTTGCTGCCTAGAGCTGATGGTCCTTTTAGAGTGTTAGAGAGGATTAACAATAATGCATACAAGCTTGACTTGCCTGCAGATTTCGGGGTTAGTCCCACCTTTAACATTGCAACTTTGAAGCCATATTTGGGAGAGGAAGATGGACGACTCAAATGCAAGAAGAGGAGGATGATGAGGACATCACTGCTATCGGTCCTACAACTTCTATTCCTCCTCACCGCTCAATAGGACCAATCACTAGAGCACGCGCACGTCAACTTAATTGTCAGGTAAATTCGTTTATTGGATTACATTCATATACTTTGAACTCGATGCTGCCTGATGCGTGTGATCTTATTCTTATCAGGAACCTCGGTGTTGCTTTGGAGGACCGAACGGATTGATGGAGTTGCTGTTCGACCAACTGATTGAGATAATGGTGTCGCCACCTGACCGTCGATCATACCATAACTATCTAGGTTTATTTTAGTTATGTTATGGTGTTGCGTCACCTTTTGGTTGGATCAAGGCCCATATATCGAGTTAGAGTCCGAGTAGGGAAAGAGTCCATATCGGTTTCAGGTTTGCTTATCTGGCCACCGACCTCTTTTACCTCATCTATATAATTTGGCCGAACCATTAGGGTTCCGTGGGTTTTGTTTAGTCATAGTCTTTCCTTCGTGAAGCTATTGAGATATTCTTCTTGGTTGGCTAGATCAATACCAATATCTGTATTCGGAACCTAACTCTTTTTTGTGATTCAATCTATATTTGCAATTTCAGATTGCTTGTTTATCTTGTTCTTGCTTGTTCTTCGATCGCTTGTAGGAATAGATCTTTGTGATCAGGTCAATCGTGCTTCTAGTTCGGTCGATAACAATCTGAAGTTGGTTCAGCGATTGCCAGGGTGTATCAGTCGTGTACGGTTGGTAGCCGGATCGTGAGAGTCGTCTTCACAAATCGATAGTTGTTGTTCTCATCGAAAGATCGGACCACCCCACGTCCCATCAGTAAGGGTGTTCAAACTCGCTCTCGTATTACTTCTTTCTATGAACATCATTTTTTTGTATCATCTCTAGAACCTAAACATGTAGATGAAGCTCTTAGTGATCCTGATTGGGTAAATGCTATGCATGATGAACTTAATAATTTCTCTAGGAATAAAGTTTGGACCCTAGTAGAAAGACCCAAGGATCATAATGTAATTGGAACAAAATGGATTTTTAGAAATAAGCAAGATGAAAATGGTGTAGTAATTAGAAACAAAGCTTGTCTTGTTGCACAAGGTTGTTCTCAAGTCGAAGGTTTAGACTTTGGTGAAACTTTTGCACCGGTAGCAAGACTTGAAGCTACTCGTATACTTCTTGCTTATGCATCTAGCTTTAATATTAAACTATTTCAAATGGATGTAAAAAGTGCCTTTTAAATGGAGAGATATCTGAATTTGTTTTTGTGGAACAACCTCCCAGTTTCGAAGATTCCAAATTTTCAAATCATGTGTTTAAACTATCTAAAGCTCTCTATGGTCTCAAGCAAGCTCCTCGAGCTTGGTATGAACGACTTAGAGACTTTCTTTTATCAAAAGGTTTCAAAATTGGGAAGATTGATACAACTCTCTTTACAAAAATAATTGAAAAAGATTTGTTCATTTGTCAGATATATGTTGATAATATTATCTTTGGATCTACTAATGAACATTTTTGTCATGAGTTTGGAGAAATGATGTCTAGGAAATTCGAGATGTGAATGATCGGCGAGCTAAGTTTCTTCCTTGGACTTCAAAGCAAGCAACTCAAGAACGGTACGTTCGTGAGTCAAACGAAGTATGTGAAGGACTTGCTCGAGTGCTTTGGGATGGAAAATGCTAAAGCAATCAAAACACCCATGGCCACAAATGGACATCTTAATATGGACAACAATGGAAAATCTGTCGATTCTAAACTTTATAGGTCTATGATTGGTAGCTTGCTATATCTTGCTGCATCTAGGCCTGATATCATGTTTATGTGCTTATGTGCTAGATTTCAGTCAGCCCCTAAGGAATGTCATTTGATTGCTATTAAAAAAATCCTTAGATATTTATAATGGTACCCAAACTTAGGCCGTTTGTATCTGAAAAATGCAAGTTTTGAATTAATTGGTTATTCGGATTCAGATTATGCTGGTTGTAAGATTGATAGAAAAAACACATCTGGAAGTTGTCAATTGTTGGGGAGATTACTAGTATCTTGGTCTTCTAAGAAACAAAATTATGTTGCTCTCTCCACCGCCGAAGCGGAATATGTGTCGGCGGGTAGTTGTTGTGCTCAAATTTAGTGGATGAAGCAAACCCTTTTGGATTTTGGAGTCTCATTTGAAAAAGTGCCACTCTTGTGTGATAATGAAAGTGTCATTAAATTGCTAATAATCCTATTCAACATTCTAGAACTAAGCATATTAAAATACAGCACCATTTTATAAGAGATCATGTGGCAAAAGGGGATATAGATGTGAGTTACATCAGAACTGAATTGTAACTAGCAGATATTTTAATTAAACCCTTAGATGAGAGTAGATTTTGCTTTCTTAGAAGTGAATTAAATATTATTGATATATTAAATGTTAGTTGATCTAAGATAAGTGTCTAATTTTCCTGTCCTCCCGCCTTTTTGTGCTTGATGACAAAGGGGGAGAGATTCTTGAGTTTCTTGCTTCATTAAAGACATTGTTTATGCTTTGGGGAGACATTGGGGAGAAAGATTCTTGAGATATCTCATGATCTATCATTATAGATTTATATTTATAGATTCACTCTCAAATCTCAAATGACTCATATGGGTATTTATATATGCATGCATGTAGGGGGAGTTCCTGAATATCTGTTAATCACGCATACACTCAAGGGGAGTTATTCATTTTTTTATTATTATTAAACACTTGTTGTCATCAATCATCAAAAAGGGGGAGATTGTTGCATCTAGGCCCCTATTATTGTGGATTTTGATTATCGATGACATTAAGTGTTTTTGATCTAATTATGTCTTTGAGCTATATGTATGCAAAGACCTAAGTGCTATTTCGTCTAAGGTCGCAGTATTACCAAAGTCGCAAGAACAAGGTCAGCAAGAAGAAAGATGCAGAGACCTAAGCTATCTGGAGGATCTGCAAGTCGCAAGCACAAGGTCGCGAACCGAGGTCGAAAGCACAAGGTCGCAGTGCCGTCCGAGGTTGCAAGTCCAAGGTCGCGAGCTATGGCCGCATGCGCAAGGTCGCCAAGAATGAAGCTACAAACGACTTAATGTAAAATGCGTATTTATTACCGATCTCAGTGTTTGGAGTTTGATCGGTTTAGAACTTTGTTTCTTAGTTTTAACCGTACTATAAAAAGAAATTCCAAATTCTCTCTATATTTCTAGCATACATCGAGAAACTCTTAGGTCATTGCATTCATTCTTTTTGGTTGGATTTGATTTGGTTTTTCAGTTGAGTTTTTGATAATAGAAGAGTTTTGGCATTTTCTAGAAAGATCTAGGCAGATCTGGCTTTTACTTATGTTGACAAAAATAGAGCCCTTTAAAATATATTTCAAACGAGCAATTAAACTCTTAAATCAGATCTCTAGATTAAAAATTATAACTTTTTTTATCTATACTGTCTATCAGTCTGAATGTCAGTCTGTTTAAACTGACATTTGTCCAGAGAGTGTGTTTTTTGTGCCAAAAATCTTTTGACCTAAACTGACTGTCATTATGCTATGCTGACTGTCAGTATGCATTTCGACCTCGAGCTGATTGTTTTGAGTTTCTATTTTATCTGGTCATTTTTGTGGTCAATACTGACTATCACTATGTGATACTGACTGTCAGTATGAGCGGACAATTTCCATATGTGATCACAAACGGCTAGCTATGTTTAATCCGTGATTTTTGTCGAGCTGTGATTTTGGACACTGACTGTCAGTACGTGTTGCTGACTGTCAGTTTGAGCTGTTTTGTTTCCTTTTTCAACCTCAAACGGCTAGTTGAGTTTTCTCTGCAAATTGCTTCGCACTGGTCATGACCCATACTGACTGTCAGCATGCCATGCTGACTATTAGTATGCATTTGTCACTTTTACAGCTCGTACACAACGGCTAATTTGTTTCTTGAGGCTATAAATAGAGGTTTTGAGCAGTTGTTTTATACACCAAGCATCCTCCCTCTCTTATACACACTTGAGCATTTGTTTTAGAGTTAAAAATCTTGATGTTTTGATCAAGTCGTGAGTTTTGTGATCCATCGAGATTTTCAGTTCGCATCATTTTGCATATCTAGTGTTTCTCAGTGATTGTTGGAGGTCTAGGAGAGACCTTGCAACCTATTCCTCTTGATGAACCCCTTCACCTAGACGGTTTGGTGGCGTGGCCGTTGATCTCTCCTGTTCGAAGATTGTTGGAGAGGCTCGGCGTGATTGTAAAAGGCATCGGTGCTCGCCTTTCCAGAGTGGACAAGGAGCAACCACTAGTGAGAAATATCCTTCGTGGATGTTGAAGCAAGAATCATTCATTTGAGTGCTTCCACGAGAAGTAGGGGAGACTGGGCGAGTCTCCGAGACCTCGGGAAAAATCCTTGTGTTTGTTGTCTTTCTCTTTCTCTTTTAATTGTTGAAAAGGATCTAGGATATCGACTAGAGGGGGGGGGTGAATAGGCGATTTTACCAAATTACAATAAATCAAACAATTTGTAGTAAATGAGAGCAATTTAAATAACACAAGAATATATCCCGTGGTCTCGGTGATTTGCCGATCACCCCTAATCCACGTTGAGGCAAACTCAAATCTCTAACCGCTCCTCTATCTAGTCAATCTTCTATCGAGAAGTGACCTAGATCTTGAGCCGGAATAGTGTGATGAGTTATCCAAACCTCGATTTCACTAAGGATGCACTTTACCGCTCCGGCAAGGCGTGCTCAACCTTTCACAAGACGTTTTGAAGCTTCTTCACAATCTTCCTCGAAGAGCTCTTCAAAACCTTTCTCCTAGCCGTCTAGGAGCCGGCAAACTCCAAGAGTAACAAGCCGGTGATGATCACTTTGCCTTCTTCTAGTGCCACACGATTGATTCAATGATCTAAATGCAATGCACTAGAAGATCTCAAATGCACACTCTCACAAATTTGAGAATTTGAAACCTAGAGTGTATGAAACTAGCTTAGGCTCTCAAGGATGATGACAATGCTCAAGATTATGCAAAAGTCCTGAACAGGGCCGTGCATGGGAGTATATATACCCCCCACAATTAATATAGCCGTTACAGGCCGTTGGGAGAAAAAGATCACCTGGCGGTCAGACCGCAGGCACAAGCTCGGTCAGACCGCCGCAATTGCAACGGCATTAAACAGGCGCAATAAATGCTCAACTGCCCTTGTCAGGCACACATACGGTCAGACCGGAGCCTATTTCGGTCAGACCGTGAACTGTCCAGAGACGACATAGTTTCTGGACACTTTATACGGTCAGGCCGAAATATACGGACAGACCGGCCAAACGGTCAGACCGCAGTTCAAAAACTCGGTCAGACCGATTTTACGGTCAGACCGGTATATCAAACGGTCAGACCGTAATAGCTCAAAATTCCTGAAGGATAAATCAAGAGGTTCCAGGAGTCTGACCGACAAAATAACTATGGACAGACCGACCTTAAACAGAAATACAATATGCAAAGACACAACTTCGGTCAGTCCGAGATTTTAAACGGTTAGTCCGATAATTCGGTCAGACCGGTCTAACTCACGGTCAGACCGACTGAGCCAGACTGAGCTGAACTGAGCTGAAACAAGCATTTTGAGGAATATGACCTTCTAGTATGCAATGCAGGTTGATTTTAAGATTTGTGGCACATAGATGAAGTATATTGTGATACACCACATGCTCCTCTTAATAGTACGGCAACTATTCTAAAATCCGGTCAAAAATTCTTCTCTAATCACCTTAGACCGGTAAAAATGGAAAAGATCATATTTCGTACCTTTGCCCTTTTGATCAATGCTCTTTCTTCATCATGAGGCTCTTTCTTTGCCTTTCATTGACCTGTCTTTTAAGTACTCTCTTTGATACAACTAGACAGGTAACGTTAGTATAGCATTTGTAGTTGTCATTAATTATTAAAACACTCTATAGGGGCCTAGAAGCTACAATTGTGCAATATGTATTCATTTGTTCTTTCTTTGCAAAAGTTGTTTTAATTTGAAGTTTTTAAAATCTCCTATTCACCCCTCTTTAGTTGGCATCCTCGATCCTACATACATCACCACAGTTCTACCATTCTCCTCCACCAGCCTCCGACAAGTAATCTCCTAGGTATGCAAGTTTTTCTTTTTATTTTCCTTTTATTTTTTGTTTCTTTTTGTTTTTCTTTTCTGGTTTTCACTTGCCACACCTTGGATTGCACCATTGGAGCTACGTGGACCACAACATCCTCTTTCAGTACGTCATCTTTCACAACATCTACCAACCTGAACCACGTCTGCAAACAAAAATCTGTATCTCTCTCCATACATTGAGGGCAATGACTGATTTAGCTTGTGGGTGTTCGCTTAACCGTTTGCTTAGTCTGATTTAGCTTGGGGATGTTCACTTCACCATATGTTTAGTCTTCATTGAATCGATCATTTCACTACATTCCATCATAAACTGAAAAATAAAAAGAGATTTATCACCTGGATACCTGGTTTTGAAGATGATCTTTAATCAATTAGACGATTATTCTATCACATCTTTGCATATAATCCATTGAACTTAGCTCTTTGAAAAATTTCAATTGCTTATATTCAGTTTTATCTTAAATTGACCATTAAAATTTGAACTTATCTATTGAATTGTACTTGACTTCTTCTAAATTGAAGATTTCTAATAAAATCATGTTTTGGAATTAACTCTCTTATGTTACTTTTTATGCCTAGATTGATAATTGCCCTTCTCATTAAAAATAAAAAATGTGTAAGAGTAAAGTATAATCGATCCACTGTGGGGGAGGCGGTGGTGAATCGTCAACAAGCTGGGGAAGGAAAGATTGATTTAACTTGTGCACACAAAAAATATTTTTAGTAAAATTGTTGCTTAAGATGCGATTTTTTCTAATCTCGTGTAATGTATATGCGACCTGCTGGAGGGAGGTGGTGTGAATCGTTGACCAGCTGGTGAATGGAAGGTATACGGAGCATTGAGGTTCCTTATAGGGGCTCGGGAAATCGACAAAACTGTCTTTCTATAAGTGCACTTAAGTAAGCGTCTTCAGCTGTGTCTCCTCTTGCCACGATGGAATGATCTAATAAAAACATTCTGACCAAGAGCATGAAAAAGTTGAAGAAGAAAAAAAAAGAAAAAACAACAACAAAAAAAAGAGAATAAGTGTTTTAATTTTTCTTTAGAAAAGGGCAATCTAGTAACTTTGTATAATCATAGCATAACGAGTGTTTTTTTGTATGGTTTATTCTAAATCCTATATGAAAGAAGATTGTTGAGACAATTTAATTTATTAAGCTCTCTCTTTTCTAAAGTTGAAATTTGATAATATTAATATATGTATTTGGAAAATTTAATTGGCTAAGATCAATTGTCTCATATGTATAATTGTGTTGTGAATCTTCGGAAGACTGTTTATTGAAAATCAGAGAAACCAAGACATCTCAACTTTTGGAAAATCATTCATATTCTTTGCTTGAGGATAGGCAAAATGACATGAATTAAAAAAGATTAACCATTGAATATCCTTTATGTCCTCACTCTCATATGCTTCCTTCATCAAACTACAGCACTTGGATAAATATTAGTCAACAATGTAACTAGTTGGGTCTCGCTAGCTGCGTAGCTAGTAGACACTGATCTGAGATTTGAATAAGATGCTACTTTTTGGAAACAGTCACAGTTCTATGACAAACTGAAGGGAGAAAGTGATGGGACCTTGGCTGCTATTATTGGTTGGAGTAACTAACAGTACAGACAAATGAGAGTATAGTCAGTATAGTACGCATCCATAAAGACAAAAAAATCAAGTTACCTCCTCCCTCTCCTCACCTCCCTTGCAGCTTCTAATTAGCTTCACTTCCTCCTTGTCAAAGATTCTTCTCATATACACTCTTGTCTGTCTCCAACTTGGATTCAGATGCCTCACTTTTCTCTCTAGCTCTTTCCATCGATTGATCTATCTTGCTATCTAGTTCTAGAATTTAGTCTAGGAGTGAAGTATCATACATACATATCATGGATCAAGAAAGGTACTGGATGCTTACAAGGCGAAAGCTGAGTGATGAGAAGCCTCTCTTCACCACCCCACACATCGCCGTCGGCAGTGGCGGTGGCAGTGGCTTGGCGTCCTACTGCGAGTCATGGGAGGAGCGCGCCTTCGCCGAGGACTCCGCAGGCCATCTAGGTGGATGCATCTGGCCTCCGAGGTCCTACTCGTGCAGCTTCTGTGCCCGCGAGTTCCGGTCGGCACAGGCCCTCGGCGGGCACATGAACGTGCACCGGAGGGACCGTGCCAGGCTCAAGCTCTCCACGGCAACCGACGACAACGCTTGCAGTGGTGTGCCCCATCAAAACTACTGGATTCATCCGTGTCCTTCTCAAATTGGCGCCCTACAGCAAGCCTACACAAACCCTAGTCCTCCTAATGCTAATTCTTACCCTAATTCGGTATGCAGTGTTCTTGCATATCCCTCTAGATCTTTGCCTCATGCTACAGCTAAAAAAATCAGATGGAGTGAGCACATCTTGAGCAATCCTCTCGCCTCCCCATCAGCCGGAAAAGGTCATTGCAAGAAAGAAGTATTTCTTGGTGCACGTCAATTGACGATGGATCATCCAATACCTGCTGCCAGGATGTGCTCTAACTCAGACTTGCGTGTCGGAAGAGGTGAATTGACGCTAAGTGTCTTAGGCTGCCGGACTCGAAGAGATTTTGAAGATCGTGATGAGGGTGATGAAGAGGAGAATGTTAGTGTTGGTAGCAAGAGAAGAAGAATTAATCTCGCGGTATCTCCGGTGTTAATGAGTTCTTCCACTAGCAAGCATTATCAACAAGATGATAAAGATGATGATGATGATCATCATCATCATGCCAAGGTACTAAAGCTTTGTCCTGGATCCACAGTTGAAGAATTAGATCTTGAGCTTAGGCTTGGAGACGCCCAAAAATTAAAGTAGAACTCCATTTGCACGGTTGTCTTTGAATAACAATACAAATGCTTTGTATTTATTCACCTCTCTGGCTTTTAAATTAGAATTGTTTGTTTGAGATTTTCAATGTCATCTTTGTTTTTTGTTCCTCTCTTTTATTTTTCCTTTTCGAATGGTTCTCATTTGCCTTTAGATTAATTCAGGACATGCATCGTTTCTCTTTGAAATGAAAATGTACTTGCAAGATAGCGCAACTCAATTTGTTGTTAAATTTCAATTCAAGAGCATAGTTTCTTTGATTCTTCCATCCATTGACTACATTTATGTCATAATTTATCGAAGGATGGGTTAGTTAATTTCCACTGTATTCTTTGGTTATGTCCTCGAAAGTACATGTAAGTATCAATCAATCCTTCAACTAAGCTCCTCTAGCTTCATACTGATCAAGATATTATCCCTTTATTCTAAAAAAAGATATATTTCTTCTTATACATGTGCCCACAATAGTCTGTAGGCATGTTTATTATGTGTTTATTCCCTAGCAAAAGATCTACATATTTTTGTTAAGCTGCAAGCATGTAGTAATGCCTTCAGCTTAACTGATCAGCTATGGTATGATAAATGTAAACATCTTGTATTTATCGATCTGTCTGAATGGGATTAATTAACCACACAAACTTGACTCGTTCATCATGTCTCAATGTCATATATCTATTTTTGTGTGTGTGTGTGTGCGTGCGTGCGTGCGTGCGTGCGTGCGTGTGTGTGTGTGTACGTGTGATGCAGCTCGCATGCAAAAGAGATAACTAGGAGTACTGAGTATAGACACTGACTTGAAGTTTATGGGAAGTCAAAGTCAAGTTTATTTGGCTTTTGGTAATGTCTGCATCTTAACTCAGATATACTATGGTAAGTGAAAGTGTAACTGTAAACTATCTAGTACTTATCTGACTGAATTGGATTAATTAACCATACATGCATGACATTCATCAGTGCCACTGCCTTGTGTGCGTGTGTGTGTGTGTGTGTGTGTGTGTGTGTGTGGGAGAGAGAGAGAGAGAGATAAGGGTGCAGAGTATAGAAACTCATTTGAAGTGAATGAGAAGTCAAGTTTATTTTGCTTTGGTAATGTCCATCGTTTTGAACATATTTTTTTTAAAAAAAAAAATTGTTTTGAGCATAGTAATGTTTTCATCTTAACTCAGATGTGATATGGTAAGTCGAAAAGAGTAAATGTAAACTATCATGTACTTATCTGGCAAAATGGCATTAATTATCCGATGCATGACTCTTTCATCTGTGTCACTGCCTTATTTCTCTGTGTGTGTGTGTGATGCTGCTTGCATGCATGAGTGTTAACTAGGAGTGAAGGGTACAGACACTGACTTGAAGTGCATGGGAAATGAGGAGCTAGATGTCATCTTCCCCACCCTGCCCACAAATTAAGCTCTCACCCACTGACACATTCCAGCAGTAGAACTAAAACCATGCACATGCATGTGATGCCACACCCTCTCTAGGATATATATATTTCCTCTGATGCTTGTGCACCAGTACTTGGATTCCATTCTCTACAGTACATATTCCCCAGCTCTCTTCCCCATGCAGCACTTTGTTTCCCTCCGCCAAATACCTAATTTTTTCTTCCCAACAAAAGCTAAGACAAAGACATTCTTACAATCTCTGCACTGATCTGATAGAATAGCTTCAACCGCACTCTGCGCTCGTTTTGTTTCCTTCCCCTGAACGGACTTGAATACAACAGCAGAAGCCTTTTAACTGTTCCCATGCAAGATACGGCATAGATTCCCAGTGAGCTGCAGGGCATTTAGCTACCTGACAATGCTCACACTAGGAAAAAGTGCAGCACCCTATGCACTGAGCACACACGAGATGGAACTGAATAGCTAGATGTCAACTCTAACATTTATAGAGCAATTTAAGGACATGTTTGCTCATCAACTGGAAGCTTTCTGTCATGGTGCAAGCGAGCTAGTAATGTTATTATAGGACAGGTTTGTACAGGTTGCTCAAAGTGTGTAAGCTGCAGCTCACTACAAGGAGGCAGTAGTACTGGATGGGGCTTCTCTTTCCCCTGAGTAGGTTGTGCCCATGTGGACAACTTTTGATCAGTGAATTAGCTTGAAGTGTAGAAGAGTTGTCTTTGAGTGAGCTAGCTATTTAGTCTGTTGTGTAGACATACAAACAGTGAAGTATATACATTGTAAGAAGAATGTGGTCTTTAGCTGCAAGATGCTATTATGTGATTAATTATATACAGGGTTGGTGTCCAATCAAAAAGTAGTGTTGCGGTCAAAAGTCATGTAAAATACCGTGAAAATTTTCAAAAAGAATAACGGAAATATAGTTTGTTATGCTGTACAATTTGACCAAATTTCATGTTTTAAATTGTTCTTGAATAGCATATAAAACAAAGAAATTCAGCAAAATTTCTATTATTTCATCCCAAGTCTCATTGTTTTCTCTTTTCTTATCTTCTATTCTAGTCTAGTGGTAGAACATATCAAATTCTTTCCCTGGTACTATATCCAGTCTTTTTTATATTTCCCGCGATATTTTACGCAATGTAACCCTATTTGGAACTAGTTGGGGAAGAGATGGGAGTACAGTATAGTAATGTTTGGTTGTTGGTTAGGGTGGATTATATTCTTTGGGATGCTGTACTGCAAACACCATATATATAGTACTGGTGGGGTTTTATTTAACAATCATATGGGGAGAATATGGAATCAAATGCACTGATCACAGCCAGTATTTTTTAATCAACAAGATGCCAAGAGAGCTGTGGAACAAGACCAATATACCTATAGGATGTTTGCGACACAAGCGTTTTTTTTTTAATGGAATCAATACATGTACAACGACACAAGCCTTCATTAAGAACAACTAGGCTGGAGGTGATGCATGCATTTCAAGGAATTTGATTTCTTTGCAAAGAGAATCAGCTGAACAAGCTTTCATGCAAAGTTGTTAAGTTCAATGATGCTGGGTCAAGTAGAATGAGGGTGGAATTAAAATTTTTAGTGTTATGTTTAGGTATTTTTAGTTTGATAAGTTTTGTAAAATGTTTTTTTAGAGAAGTAACCTTTGTAACATATATACGTGGGTTAATTTTTTTCTCACCTTGCAAAGTTGTAATATTACACACATACCCTTCAAGCACAAAATGCTGGAATTGCCCCGTAAAGTTCTAATAGCCCTAATCATGCACTTTGAAGTCATTACCGTCAATTGGTTGTTTCGGCCGTTCCCTTTGCACCTATAAAGACAAAAGAGATTTATTGATGGGTATGTACTTTTTTTTTATCTTTTATATAATTCTCTTCACTCTTAGATCAAAGATGTCTTCTTAGATCTAGTTCTCTATGATTCATCTAACCCCCTATTTAACTTCTTCAGTGGTCGAACGCCAATAGCGAGGCGGCAAGGCGGTGGTGGTGCCGCCAACCATTGGTGGAGGCAGTAGGAGGAGGCGGCGGCTGTGGGATGATAGGTGACAAAAGTGCAATTGTAGTAGCAGTGGTGCGGTAAAGTGGCGGTGGCACTCGTCAACACGGTAATATTGACCGGTAGGGGAGAAGAAGATGAGGTGGTGGCGGCAGTAGCGGCGGTGGATTGGGAGGCGGAGGGGGTGAGAGGGAGAAGTATCGAGATTAAATTCAAATCTGAATATATGGTATAGAAGTATAAATTTTTTAAAAAAAACAGACACCTGCATTCTATATAAGCTCAAAACAAAAATACCTCCCACGACTAAAAGACATAAGGCTCAATCTGGCTCCCACCTACCCGCAATCCACCCTAGCAACTCTATGGCTTCATGCACCAAAGTTACACCTGTATGCTCTAAAGTTCAACTCGATGCCCCAAAGTTTAACTGAGTGTTGAATCTGAATGCTTAAATTAAACAACGGCTCGAACTAGGAGCTGAACCTTACTTTAGAAATTGCCGAGGCCAACTATACCGTTGTGCCATACACATAATTGGTGATGTACCTGAATCGAAACTGGACCATGGAATAGGAGCATAAAACAGAAGCATATGCATATATTGGTAATGGAATGCATAATTTGAGAAGATAGCGGAAGTTGCATGTATATCAGAAGTATATGACAGTATTTCGAATCAATGTAATGACATAAGCATGTCTATGAGAATTAAGTCATGACATGAGCATATAGATCGCTGCACAAGAGCGGAGCTACATCTAGAATTATTTTACTTCAGCATTGCACAAAAAAGGACACTGGAGGGGAATTCCTTAGAGGAAAATAAGGGACCATTGAAAGAAGGAATAGTGGGTAGCTGGAGGCAAATTAGAATTAAACAACTCAAATCTTGTTATCAGTCTGAATCAAGCAAAAAATGGATCCAGTTTTGGTTAACTCCAATGACTAACTTATGGCAAAGGAATATACTATATCAAACCTTCTTTTCATGGGTCTTTGTAGTCACCGCAAGACAGCCGGTTTTAGATGTCATTTAATTTAACCCGACATTGGTCCTTAAATGTCAGCGTTTATTTGGATTCTAGGGTGTCTAATATCTATAGTCTATAATCTGTAATCTATAATCTATACATACACCAACTTAGAGTTTACCACAATATCTATAATCTGTTGGGAAATATGAGTTAAAACACGGGATTTATAAGTGCCGGCTGTGAATCTACCACGACGTTTGAAATCGCAGGAAAAATGAATTAATCATGGTGTTTATAAGTATTGGTTTTGAATTTATCATGACATTTGTAATGTGTCAAGAAATATAAGTTAACCACTGCATTTATAAGTGTTGGCTTAGAAACTACCGCGGCATTTACATATGCTAGCAAAAAAAAAAATAATGGTGGGCTTTCAAAGATTTTGGCACACTCAAAAAATTCTTCTCTCTGCTCGCTTATCTTCTCGTGGACTCTTCTCCCTCTCCCTGTGCTTCATATCCCTTCTCCCCCTCCCAGTTCCTCTCCCTCAAACCTCTTCTCCCCATCCCTCTCCCTCTATTCTCCCCTTGCTATGCCACACCGATTGACCACCTGTGTGTTGCCTGTGCATCTCCAACGAAGGGTCTGTGCATTGCGCATGCCTCACCGACCAAGGGCCGACAATGAAGTGTTGAGCTGGTTGTGTGTTGCACATTGGGTGCGTGTGTTGGCTGCACTGGGCACACGTCCTAGCCGCACCGACAATATGTCGCACATGTGCCATCAAAAGGCATTCAGCTAAGGATGCATATGCCCTCCGATGACCTCAGGTGGCCAAAAATAAACTCTTCCTGATGAGCTCCATTGAACTTCGACGAACTTCAGTAGCTGGAAATAAACTAGATTAATATATGCCAATCTCCAGCATATGCATATTCCGTAAAGGATAAATAAACAAAATGCAAGTAAATGAGGGAAAACAACAAAAACATGGCACCACCATGGTTTCCTAAGCTTACGAAATCACTCTTCCCCAACTCCATTTTTCTTGATGGGCCATAAATGTCGTAGAAAGGTAATTTGAGGCATTTACCTCAATATGGGGGCAGTTACAAGCACCCCAAGATTTCCTCCATGTTGTAGTGAATATTTCTTGATTTAGAGAGAAAAATGTGATTCTTGTAGGGGCATTGCAATAATTTTAAAAATATAAATTATAAATACGATAATATTGATACAGAGATGAGAGATTTTCTCTTGAGGTGTAGGGATGTACGATGCCAGATGAACCCGACTACAAGAACTTTGAGGGTAACAATTTAAATCATATTGTCTCTTCTCTTGGAAGCTTTGATCCAAGCCATTTTGATGCAGGCAAAGAAACATTCAATGTATCTTGTTTCAGTCCATTCGTAATCAGGAGCTCAATGGTTCAGACAGATAATTAATCAGATTCTTCACTACCAGAACTGCTTGATTTGCCGAATACAAAAAACACTCAGCAAAATATTTGCCAAGTGGTAACATTAGGGAAATGGCACTCGACAGCAATTAGTTGGTAAAATTGGTCTTTGCCAAGTGTTTTTTTGGCAACACTTGGGAAACTTTTATTTGCTGAGTGTCTTCCAAAGCATTGGGTAAGAAATAGCACTCAGGAAACCCTGCAGGTTTGATAGAAAAAGGTGACGGCTTTGGCCATTAACAGAGTTATTTGCGAGTGTTTTTCAGACAACACTGGGCTAATTTGTCGAGTCTTTTCTAAAGCACCCATGGCAAACATGTTGGGTCCGTGAAAGAATACGTGGCAAACTTGTTTCTTCCATGTGTTTTCTAATAAAAACACCAGAAAAGGGTTCATTATTTTTTAATATTAAATTTTTTTTAGAGTGTGATTTTGCCAAACACTCGGCAAAATGTAATGTTCATCCAATTGGATGACTTGACCCAATTGGATGTGAACTAGTTTGCTCGGAAGACAAACACACAAGCGATCGTGGTCAAGCGTATAAGAGGAAAATCAACTTTTTAATTATGAGAACTCATAACCTCTGATTCAATCTATTCGATTGATCTCTTTCAACCTAATTAATTGATTCCCCTCGATCAATCTAAACAATTGATCGCTTTTCCTCTTTTTTTTCTCTCCCCCTCTCTAATTTTATTACAGGGTATTTATATATGACCGCTAGTACATGACTACGATGAGTCCAGTGGCTGTATGATGAGTCCAGCTGTGAATGGCTTGGTCTGCACTGTTACGATGAGTCCAGCTGTGAGAAGGCTTGGTCTGCACAATGACCAAGTCTGGTCAATTCGATACGACCCTCAACAACGTCTAGTCGTTTCAACAATTGAACTTGACCATGGCCATCAAGTCTTTATTGAGCCGAGATCATCCTGGATCATGACTCCCCACCGAATAAATTTCCATATACGGAGGTAGTTCGAGCTGGCAAGCATTTGCACCATTTTTTTGTAGGATCCGTAATGAACCATAACGGATTGGTTTATACCTTTTACCTTCACCCTTTAGCTGATCCTTGCTCAAGTGAAGACAAACCAGATCACCTTCGTGGAAGTGGGCTTCAACTCAATGTCGATTATGTCGTGTCGTGTATTTGAGTTGGGCCTTTTGAAGGTTCTGTTTGACCTCACCATGAAGTCGCCAGATGCCTTCAAAGAATCATTGTGCTCGATCTTGATTAGATTCCTCCTTTGTGGTTTGTGCTGAGGTAGGGATTGTGAACTCCAGGTCGAATGGACTTTGTGGCAGAAATCCTAAACATACCTCGAAAAGAGACTTTTTGGTCGACCCATGTACAGCTCGATTGAATGCTCTCGTCCCAGGTCTTGGGATGCCTTTGTTTGTAATCCCTCAGTAGATGGACAACTATACAGTTCACCACATTGGTTTGACTATCAGTTTGTGAATGGAAAGCTGTACTTCTCTTCAGCTTGGTGTCCATCATTGACCAGAGAGATCACAAAAAATGGCTGAGGAACCGGGTATCACGATTAGACACAATAGAGTTTGGGAGCCCAATATGTGTCCGAACGTGTTAAAAGAATACCCATACTGCTTCTTCTCCCGTAATGGTCTTTTAGTAGGGTATGAGTACCACCATCTTGGAAAATCGATCAACGACCACAAAGAGGTAGTCGTTGCCACGATGGGTCTTTGGTAATCCCCCCAAAAAGTCCATGGAAATGGTTTCCCATGGTCGTGAAGGAACCGGTAAGGGTGTATACAAACTCAACTTTCGATTTGCCGGTTTGGAGATGTTACAAAGAACGCAGCCTTTGAAAAAATGAGCCACGTCCTGCTACATGCGCAGCTAGAAGACATGTTGATAAAGGTTTTGGAGCGTCTTGTCACTCCGAAATGTCTAGCAATTTCCTCGAAAGGCAAACTTTCATGGCTTTCCTATTTTGAGTTCAGCTAATATTGGTTGAAAATCCGGGTCCTCCCCGTACCAAGTGGTGTAGTCCTCATGGCATGAAGGTTTGACCTGCATGAACATAGACAAACAAAGAGCAGCAACTGGTGGCCGTGACAACATGTCAGCCAATTTGTTGTGGATGCCCTTCTTGTACTTGATCACCAAATTGAATTGCTGTAGATAGGACATCCATTTCATGTGACGGCCTTGTTGAAGTTTGGACTGGGTCTGTAGATACTGGAGTGGCTGGTGGTCGGTGTGTACCACGGTCTCCTTGCCCAAGAGATAACAACGCTAGTGCTTTACTACTTGATGACGCACGCACAACTCCTTATACTAGTTGTTGGGTAGTTCTTCTGAGCACCCTGGAACAACTCTGAATGGTATGCCATTGGTCGTCCATCTTGCATGAGTACAACACCCATGGCATAGCCTAATGCATCCGCCTCCAACTCAAAGGGTCTCTGTAAACTTGGTAACGCAATGATAGGCGCCTCGCTGATTCTCTTTTTCAACAAGAGGAACGTGTCCTCATGCTTTTCAGTCCACTCGAATTTCTGGTTGGATTTGGTTAGTGCATGTAATGGAGAAACCAACATAGAGAAATGTTAGATGAACTTACAAAGGTACTGGCACGCTCTCATGATGCTTCTCACCTTTGTCACTGATTGTGGTTGAGGCCACTCGCGAATGGACTTCACCTTGTCGAGGTCGATCTGTATCGTACTATCACCGACCATGAATCCAAGATAAAGCAGAGTTTGTTTCCCAAATTCACACTTTTTACGGTTGAGGCAGAGTTGATGTTGCCACAACTGGTTGAACAGCTGTTTCACATGGATTAGGTGCTCCTCCCACAAACGAATATAGATGAGGATGTCGTCGAGGTAGACGATCATGAAGTCATCGATGAATGGCCGTATAACGTCATTCATGAGACGCATGAAACTGGCTAGGGCATTGCACAGTCCAAATGACATGACAAGCTATTCGAATAGACGTTGTCGTGTCTTGAAGGCGATCTTTCAATGTCATCCTCACAGATGCGTACCTGGTGATACCCAGACTTCAGGTCTAATTTGGACAAGATTGAAGCCTGCTTCAAACTAGTCCAACAGGTTGTCAATACGAGGAAGGGGTTAACGATTCTTGATGGTAATTTTGTTCAGTGGTCGATAGTCGATGCACATCCGCCAAGCCCCATCTTTCTTCAGTACTAGCACCACAAGGGATCCGCATGGCAAATTACTTGGTCAGATAACACCATTATCCAGTAATTCACCGATTTGCCTCTTGAACTCCTCATTCTCCAATACTGAGTTGCGATACATACTTAGATTGGGAAGTAGCGCATTGTAGTTGAACTAAATGTCATGTTTGACCAATCATTTTTGTGGTCAACCATGAACGTCTTCGAATAGCTCGTCGTATTTTTCAAGTAGACTCATCAAACAACCACTATTCTCCCTACAAGATAATGATAGTGTAGATAAAGTACTATCACCTTGGTTCCCTGGGTGAATCATAATCAACACACATTTTTGGCATGTGTTGACAATCCGTTTCACCTGATTTGTTGTCATCAAGTTTGTGGTGTCGATGTGGTCATCTCTGCTGATGACGAACTTAACCCCATTCTTTGTGAGCTCGTACTCTTGAGCCCTTCGGTGGAAATAGGTGTCCCGATAATACAAGAATGGACTCCCAAAGATCACCTAGCAGATATTGATGGGAACAACATCGCATTGAACCTCATCGATATGGCGAGAAGAAATGACAAATTCTAGAGTACATTGACTCTTGATTTGCTGGCTCACGTCAGAAGTGAACCATCCTAGAGAATATAATCGAGGGTGAGTGGTCGTCTTCAGACCAAGTCGTCATACCAACCCAGCGGAAACCAAATCTTTTGGCTTCCAGGGTTAAAAATGGCTGCGACTACCTCGTGCTTCACCTATATGTTGATGGTGAACAAATCCTCCATTGGGTTGTGGTGTATGGATGAACCCGAGCTTGTCTTCTTCAGCATTGCCATTAGAGACAACATCGTGTCCATCTTTTCAATCAAATTCAACTGGACAGTATCCTCTACGGGTGGAGCCATGGTAGCCGTGGCTGTTCGTTTGGCTGGTCCATTCTTCCTCGGTCTCTCCGGTTATAGCTCAAGATGAAGTTTGTAACACTTCTCTTTTGTGTGCCCTGCAACCTGACAATGCTCACAAGTGATACCCGTACTAGGCTTTACTAGGCTGGAGGGTACCTTTTCTAGAGCTCGTCTTTTCTTTCAACATGGTCAAAATCTCCCTCACGTTCTTGTCGTTGTAGGACTTGTTCTTTGTCTTGATCGCCATCACTACTACAGAATTCATCATCACAGTCGGGTCAAAACAGTCATCACAGATGGTTCTTACCCGTCAGTGATATTCGACTCAGTGATAATCATGTACTATCACAGACGGTTTTTGATGTTTTCAACCGTCTGTGATCTCTCCATTCACAGACTGTTATAAGATCAAAACCGTCTGTGATAATCATACTTCACAGACTGTTATAAGATCAGAATCGTTTGTGATACTCATACTACACAGACTATTATAACATCAGAATCGTCTGTGATACTCATACTTCACAGACCGTTCTAACATCAGAACCGTCTCTGATACTCATACTACCACAGACGGTTTTAATTTCAGAACCGTCTCTGATAATTTGAGTTTCGCAGACGGTTCTGTTGTCAAAACCATCTGGGATCCTCACATTATCAGAGACGGTTCTGAGATAACAACCGTCTGTGATACTCAAATTATCAGAGATGGTTCTGAGATTAGAACCGTCTCTGATACTCAGATTACCAAAGACGGTTTTGACATCAGAACCGTCTGTGATACTCAAATTATCAGAGACGGTTTTGATATCAGAACCGTCTGTGGTACTCCAAATACACAGACTGTTATGACATCAAAGCCGTCTCAGATACTCATACTAACATAGACGGTTTTGATCTCAGAACCGTCAGTAATAATATGAGTATCGCAGACGGTTCTGATGTCAAACCGTCTGTGATACTCAAATTATCAGAGACGGTTATGACCTACTAACGTTCTGTGTATTTAGAGTATCACAGACGGCTGTGAGGTCAAAACCATCTGCGATATTGTCATTATCAGCGACGGTGGTAATCTTGAAACCGTCTGTGATATTATACTCTCAGAACCATGGATCTGTAATAGTGATATCGCAGACGGTTTTTAGGTTAGAACCGTCTGTGATAGTGTTATAATATCAGAATCGTCTGTGATAGTGTGATATCACAGACGGCTCTGAGGTCAAAACCATCTGAGATAGTGATAGTGTGATATCACAGACGGTTTTTAGGTCAAAACCATCTGTGATAGTGTCATTATCAGTGACTGTTATAATCTCAGACGGTTTGTAAGATCAAACCGCCTGTGCATATTATGCACAGACGGTTTTGATCTTACAAACCGTCTGAGATTTAACAGTCACCGATGTCCTCTGTACAAATTGCATTTCATATATACAATTCATGAATTTCATACATGCACAGTACTCAAATATATACAGTCTCATATATACATGCACACAACTTAGAAACATGTACAATGGCATTTCATATGAACAAATAAATGTACAAATTGAACAAATAAATGTACAATTGAACTCAGAAATATGTACAATTGAACAAATAAATGTAATCGACAATTAAAGTCAGTGTGTTAGATGTACAAATAAATGTAAGGCCGCACTAATACGAACCTTGCGGGTCCCTAAACTTCCCCTTGGTTGATATGACCTCTGCAAGGAAAAACTCAGCGAGCATCCCTCGGACAATACCAATCTGCCGAGGGTCAAGGCTTTCTAAAGGGAAGTCGACCCCCTGCAGCAAGAGTTGGTACATAAAAAATTAGTTGCAGTTGTAAATTCTGTCAAATCGATACAAAGGGGAGCAGTTGTATACCTCGGGGAAATCTGGCCGGTGAGGGGTGATGATCAGGTCATACATGTGGCGCATCACGTAGAACCCACATGTATTGTCGTCCGGCTGCTGATGGCACTGCCAATTTACAGACCGAGAGTTAGGTGGGGACAAGTTATAAAGTAAAACAAATGACAGTTGAAATTTGTACCGAAAATTGTAACCACTGAAACTTATCGGCTCGCCGCTCGTGTTGTCTCCCTACCTCGGCAAAGTACTTTGTGAAAGCCCTGTAGATAGTCAAAATTGACAGTTTGAGGATAGCTGAAATTGACAATTTGAGGACAGTAAATCTAGATGCATGCAAGACAGGTCCACATCACCTTTCGAATACATCTCATGCCCCGCAATACGAGTACCCTTTCCTTTGCAATGAGTCAAGGTAGAACACCTTGTTGCTTTTCGGAATAAGTAGCAGCAGGATCCAGTGGTAGCTACATATTACACGTAAAGAATTAAAAATTTAATCTAAATTTGGGGG
This sequence comes from Pharus latifolius, assembly GCA_019359835.1. Taxonomy (NCBI): domain Eukaryota; kingdom Viridiplantae; phylum Streptophyta; class Magnoliopsida; order Poales; family Poaceae; genus Pharus; species Pharus latifolius. Next base: position 31,591,345 of record CM033323.1, on the reverse strand, counting down.
TGTGCACATGGAGACACTAATCTACGGGTGAAGTACTGATGAGAGCACTCACCTCTGGTTGTAGGGTACAAGTATATACTCCTTGTCGACCTGAGCAAGCAACCCTCTTTTGATGTAGTCGACAACTAAGTCTGCGTCGGTCCTAAACATCACCTCGGCGACCATCTGGGGGTCCAAGAAACCAACAGGTATGCCCTTAGATTTGGCATAGTTGGTCATGCAACTGCACGGAAGTAACCAATTAATAAATGATATATATCCGTATATGCACGGATAGTATGATACTTACAGCACCTAAGACCGTAGGATTGACAAGTCGAGCGCATCTTTGTTCAGTAAATTGTGCAGGTCTTCGAAGGTCACCGAGTAGGTCCCAATGTCGTTATGGAACTCTGCCACGGTGTACTTGACCATGATGTGCGTCGGACGCTGCGTCCTGGTCTGGTTTGTCCTCTTCATGTACCATGCATGCAGGCTCTGGCATGCTAACCCCATGCTCGAAATTGCGGTATCAGAGGCCATGGGCATCCCCAGAGCGAACGGTATGAGAGCTAGCGCACTCTTCTCGCTCTCCTTTGCCGGGCTCTTCTTTGCTTTTCCCCTACAAACCAGCTTCTTGAATGCTTGCCTCTTAGTCGGAGTCAGCTTCGTCATCGGAGGGGTATGCTGGCTAGTAGGCCGTGTGTCGGTCTGTGATGTAAGAACCTACGTATTAGGACACTAACTCTGAGGGCTATTATTACAGTACGAATTATGAAACTGGTGGGGGAATTACCTCATACAGGACGATGTCTTTCTTGGGCCATTGCACAAACGTGTGCACCGCATCCCCGAGAGTGGTAATCTCATCGTTCGGCGGCTTCTCCAACGGAAAACCCTTGCAATGGTCAAAGACACTGTCCACTTGGACCCGTGCAAAACCCTCACATAGAGGGGCACCATGGATTGTGGCCCCCGCCGTGCATGGTTGCTCCATCCCACGGGCAGCCTCGATCGGGAAGAGACCGGCCAGCACCATAAGCTTGCAGGAGGCGGGTTCCTACAAACAGTGGGCATTAACATGTTGAATTTCACCGCTTTTCACTTTCGAATGTATTAACATAGACAAACGGTCATTACCTGCAGAAAGTCCGCCGGATACTTTGGAGAGGGCTCCGTCTGCGAAGACTCCGGCGCAGACGCGCAGCTACTACAGTGGCCAAGAATGGGGGTCGGTACTTCCGCTGCTAGAAGGGGGGTGCCCTGGGTCTCCTTTCTTAGCTCTTCATACATGGACCGCATCTCCGACAATTGCTGTAGGAGTGCTTTGTCCCGAACAACGAACTCCGATCGCATCTCCTCCTTGAGCCGTTCATTGCGGGCTTGGTGGGATCTCTTTCTCCTCTTAGCCGCCTCCTCATCATCAGGGAAACCATGCCACCAAGGCACAGTGGCACCGAGGCCGCGCACGCGGCCTGGATGCTCCTTGTTTCCTAGCGCCGCTGTGAGGATATTGTAACATCCTGAGTTTTGGGGTGAAAAGTTTCTTTCTTAAAAATCATGCATGCATATGTCTCTTCTAGATCAACCAAATCAGCCTCAGCTTTATTCTGTTCTAGCCCTAAAATCTCAAAATCTATCCTGTGACCCCAAGTCAAGATCTGACTTTCCAGATTTGATCTATCAGTTATCCTAAATCTAAAAGCCTTCAGAACCCAGATTCAATTCTATCTCTAACTTCCAGAATTATCAACTCCCTTCTGTTTTCGAAAACAGAATATCTGTTATTACCTTTTACCCTAAGTTTCAGAAATTCAGATTTAATCAAAATCTGTAACACCCTGAGTTAGGGGTGAAAATTTCCTTTTTCACAAATGGCACGCATGCATGTATCTGTAGTATTAGTCAGATTAGTTTCTATCTCAAGCCCAAAAATCTCCAAAATCTATCCTATGACCTCAAATTAAGATCAGATTGTTCAGATGTGATCTATCAGTTACTCTGAACTTAAAAGTCTTCAGAACCTAGATCCAATTCTATCCCTAACTCCCAGAATTATCAACTTTTTCTGTTTCCGAAAACAGAAATACCTTATATTACTTAAATACCCTAAGTTTCAGAAATCCAGATTTAATCCGAATCTTGACCAAGTTCAGACCAGATTATTTCTGGAATATGATCATGGGTATGTCAATACCTTAATATAAAAAGTTGACAGCCATATTTCACCATCTAGACTCTTTTCACAAATCAGTCCAAAAGTTATCACAAATTAGTCCTTATCTGATATCTGAAAACCTAAAAAGACTAAAATCTCCAGATTAACTTTAAATTCAGAATTTCTTCAGCAGATCTTTCCTAAATGCTATTTGCCACAAGTTTCTCTTCTGTGCAGATATCAAAATCAAACCCTAAATGCCAGAATTCAAAATCGACAAAACTCAAATTCTAATTTACCCTAAATTAACCTATTTTCAGTTTGTATCAAAAACTATTCAAATGTACCAGATTTTATCAATTATCATTGCAAATTAACCTGTTGAATATAATCTGCCAGATTAATGAAAGCAAATTCAGTTTAAACCTTCCAGAATTCCAGATTTGCATTTCAGTCCAAAACTCAAAGAATTGAAATTTCAAATGAATCCATTTTCGACCAGGTCAACAGCAGCATTCGACCAGGCCAATTACTGTACGCACGACCAGAAACCGCCGTGCTTGTGCGCCGTGGTTGCTCATCGCCGGTGAGGCTCCGCCCGCGCTCGTAACCGTGCATGCCAGTACACACGTGTCCTCGCTCCAGCTGATGCCGTGGCAAGGCCGCTGCTACGTCGACGACCAGCGCTTGCTCCCGCGCGCGATCACGGGCTTTTTGTCAGCAACTCCTCGCCACGTCGCTTTGCCGCGCCAGTGTTGTCGCCACCGCTTGCTACAACTTTGCCAGGTCCCGATGAGGCGACACTGTGATCAATTGCAAGCTTGTCGCCGTCGCATCACCGTTCTTCGCTGTATCTTTGCCGCTGTTGCTCCAGCACGCAACCAGTCAAGTCACCGGCTGCTAATTACTTCGTTGTCTCCTTCTTGCTTGCTTCGCCTGGCCTATTTAAACACCACTGTGCTCACCAACTCCCTCACACCTCACTGGAAATCAGCCAAGTCCCAGAAATTCCTATTCCAGTCATCTTCTCCGGCGAGCCGTCGAGGAGGCTCACGGTGCCAGCGCTCTACACTTAATTTCCTGCCAAATTAACAACATCAGTGAGTTCCCCTACTCATCCTCTCTGTGTGATATCATTTAATTGTTCTCCGGTGGACTCTAACGCCGGCGATCACCGGAAATGGCTGAAAATCGAAGATTGCCCTGTTCCGGCAATGCAGGCCAAACCAATTCGAATTAGCCCTCGAACCTGTGAAGTAAATTGATCAGTGAGCCAAATCAAGCAAGCCTGTGAAGTTGGATTTCGAAATTTAGCAAGATTCGAAGCTTTTCTCTAAACCAAGCTTCACCAGAAAACCGGCGATCGTCGCCAGGCTTCTCCGGCGATCCTCCGGTCAATTTGATGTTACCAGAAGCTTCCCTATACCTCCTAGATGCTCTCCAAGCAAGGAATTTAGTTCTCTCGGCCTGTAGCAGAAACCCCAACTGGCAGTGTCTCTTCTCCGGCGCCGATGATCGGAAAAGTGATCCCGGCCATTTCAGCCCTCGAAACCTTGTCATTTGGATGTGCCTTAGCCTTCTGAGCATTTTTGTCTTCTAGCCCGACACCTAGATCGGCCTAGATTGGAAGTTACAGCCATGCCAAGATCTTGTCCAGAACTGCTCCAGTGCAACCAGTTCATCTCTGTTCATCATCAAATTTCTTGCTTTCCAGCCATTTTCAGCCCTAGATCCTATTGAATGATTTATTCCTGTTATCAATGTCTACCTCCCAGACAAAGTGGTGCATCATTTGGAGCTCCAGATCAAAAGTTATGCTAAGCCCTAGTTTCTGGCCATGTCAAGATTAATGCCAGGCTATGTCAGTCAGTGGCATTAGCCCTTTTCACTGCCATCCAGATGTGCATCTTGAGCATAACTTTGTCCCTTAGATTCCTGAGTTGTGATCTACAATTTCTTCTTCTACCACAACTTGAGTTAAGCACTCTAGCTTTTCTTAAAGCTATGTCGATGCTTTGAACCGAATGTCGACCTAAAGACGTTCGCTGTTTTTGAGCGAACCAGTCGCAACCTTGATATCATTCTGATATTTTGAGACATTTGGAACCTTGTAAACCTTTGACAGCTAATCTTAACATTGGTTTCCTTAACTTAACCCTAATCAGCCTCTAAACCCAATCATTTCAGAATCATCAAGACTTCATCTTTGCATCATTGCATATAATATAATAATATATGGAAAAGATTATGATTATTGGTTGTTTGTTTGATTGGAGAGCAGATCAAGAGCCCGAGTTCGAGGACTTCACTGCGGATCCGACGTCAACTGCTGTATCTTACGACGCGGAAGGCAAGTCATATCCTTGGTCATCTTGAACCTATATTTTAAATGTTGCTAAAACATAACCTTGAATATAGGCAATATTGCATGTGAAAGATTGAGAATGGTTGATCTATGAATTGGCAGTACTAGACTGGTTATCTGTGAAATGTGAAATAAACAAGTTTTGAGCCATGAGCTATTATATGTATTTATATACTTATATTCATGAAATAAAACCCCTAGCCGTGACCAGAAAAATGGTGTGGATGGCTGTAGCACTGGAGGTGCTAGACTGCAAAGGAATGCAGGCACTGAAGGTGCAGGGTTGTGGATGGTATGGTCATTGGCATATAAGGACTAGAACCTTGTGTTGTGCGTCTAGTGGCATGAACAACGTGCTAACCGCAAGCCTGGTATGGGACAGGCCTGAACAAGTAATTATGTGGATCGCACATGAAACCCCTGCATGAGATGTGTTGTGATGCACGATAAACACGGAGCGCGGCTCCCACACATATCACTGAAGGTGATCAAGCACGCTGACCCAGTAATGGGAATAAGCAAAGGGGTGGAGGTTTGGATACAACCTGCCACAACTGTGCCTCGCTGAGAGCCACAGGGTCGGGGGTGAATTGTGAGTAAAACATAACAAAAGTTGTTGTTATTTCCACCTTGCCGCTCATAGTATGAAGTGAGTCAGGGGTCCAATCATTTTGTTATGATAGGAAAGGTTTGAAAGTGGAATATCTTGCGGGTAAATTGGTACCTCTCTGCAGAGTTAAAAATGTATTCGAATACTCCGAGCTCCCGGGTTTATAGGAGTCTACTGCGGTGGATTAAATCCACGGGGTGTGACACAAGTACTATTTTCTAAATAAAATATGTTTAATCAAGATTACCCAAATGACATGTGTTGTCATGATAAGGAGTGCTGCCGTGGGCTGTCGTGTGTCGACGTGTCGCGGTAGTGCTATAATCTAGTGAACATGATTGATGATGTTATATTATAAAAAGTGCTGCCATAAGATGAGATGAGAAAGGAAAAGATTATTTTACAAATATCCATAATTCTTGACTAGTCTAGGTTCATATCATCAATACTATATGTACTTACTCTTACCTATGACTTGCTGAGTACGTAAGTGCTCACCCTTGCAACATTCAACTCAATAGATGGAGCCTACCTTGATCAAGATGATGGCACGGAGTGCTACGTGGATCCAGAAGGAGGAGAATCAGTTCCGCCAGAACCCTGAAGTGTGTTGTTCTGCCGTCAACTTCTTTTGTGGGAGGGTCACCTATTTTCTGCTGCGTAGTTAAATATTTTGCTAAACCCTGAATGCCTTGTAGGCATTGTAATCCTCTTATGTAATATTAAGGCCAGCAGGCCACACTGCTTAATATTTTGTGAGTACTCTGTTGCAATGTAATATACTCCTGTGTTGACTCATCCTGGGAAGTCAAAGGTTTGTAGTTTGGGACTAGCTGCAGCGAGCTAGGTCTCTACAGGAGTAGTCGTTGTCCCAGTCTCGGGGCGCGACAAAATCTTAGCCAAGTTCAGACCAGATTATTCCTGGATTATGATCAAGGGTATGCCAATACCTTAATCCAAAAAGTTGGCAGCCAGATTTCACCATCTGAACCTTTTTCGCAAATCAGTCCAAGAGTATCGCAGATCAGTCCTTTTCCAAATTTTCTAAAAGCCAGAAAAGGCAAAATGTTGCAAATCATCTCCAAATTCGAATCTGATTCAGGGAACATCTCCCAAATGCTTTTCAGTACAAATTCTTCTTTTATGAGTATCTCAAAAATCAAACCCTAAATCCCAGAATTCGAGATCAATAAGTTTCAGACTTATTTTACCCTAATCTACTCTATTTTCAGTTCATACCAAAAATCATCCAAATGTGCCAAATTTTATCTTCAATCTGTGCCAAATCATTTGTGGAATTAAGTATACCAAAACAGCAGAATCAATTCCAGATCAAACCTTCCAAATCTCCAGATTTACAATTCAGTTTAAATCAAGAAAATCAATAATTGCAAATCAGCCCAAATTCGACCAGGCCAACTGCAGTGCACGACCAGTAACCTTGCCGTGCGTTTGCGCCGCGCTTGCTCGCCGCCGGCCACGCCTCGCCTCGCCTGAGCTCGTACTCACTTGAGTTGCATGTGCACACGCGTCCACGCCCCAGCCATCGCCGTGGCAACGCCGTGGCAGCGCCGTTGAACAGCATGTGCTCCTGCGCGCGACCAGCAACAGGCTTTTGTCAGCAACATTGCGCCACGTTGCCAGCCCTTGTCGCCACTGCCTTGCACCGCCCGACATTGATGAGACTCGATGTAGCACAGCTTCGCCTTGCCAGTGTACAGTCGCTTCACCGCTCGCCGTTGTTGCTCCTACGCCCAGCAACTCATGTCAATCGACACAAATTCCCTTGCTGCCATCTCCTTGCAAGCATCGCCCTGTGGTCTATATAAGCAGCCATACCCTGTGTCATCTTCCCTTCACCAGGACTTAGCCAAATTTCGAAATTCTCCTGTCTTCGTCTTCTTCTCCGGCGAGTCCAGATTGAGGCCTCACGGTGCCAGCACGCCCTGCTGCACTTCTCACCGAATTAACAGCACCAGAAGGTATATCTCATCTCCCTCATCATGCTGTACCATCAAATTGAGTTATATTGCATCCAGTCGCCGGTGATCGCCGGAATTCCCGATTGCCCTGTTCTGGCAATGCTGGCCGATCTACTTCGAATTAGCTCTCAAACTTGTGAAGAAAAATGATTAGTGAACCTTTTGAAGCAAGCCTATGCATCAATATCTCCAGATTAAGCTCGAATTGAAGATTTCCCAAGTTTTGAGCTTCTCCAGAAACCGGCGATCGTCGCCAGGCTTCTCCGGCCATCCTCCGGCCGAATTGATTGTCCAGATAGCTTCATCTTACCCTTCTTTCACTCTCCAAGCTTGGATTGAAGTTCTTTCGGCCTGTATCAAAAAGCCCCAAATCTCATGTCATCTTCTCCGGCGCAGTTCACCGGAAATCCTTTCCCGGCCGTTTCAGCTTCATCCACTTTGTCATTCAGGTGTGCCTCAACTTCCTGAGCATATTTGTCTTCTAGCTCGATCTCTGAAACTGCCCAGAATTCAAGTTATAACCATGCCAAAATTTTGTCCAGAACTGCTCCAGTACAACTAGTTCATCTCTGTTCATCATCAAATTTCTTGCTTTCTAGCCATCTTCTGCCCTAGATCCTGTTGAATGATTTGTTCCTGTTATCATTGCCTACCTCCCAGACAAAGTGGTGCATCATTTGGAGCTCTAGATCAAAAGTTATGCCAAGCCCTAGTTTCTGGCCATGTCAAGATCAATGCCAGACTATGTCAGTCAGTGGCATTAGCCCTTTTCACTCCCTTCCAGATGTGCATTTTGGGCATAACTTTGTCTCTTAGATTTCTGAGGTTGTGATCTACATTTTCTTCTTCTATCACAACTTGATTTGAGCCCTTGAAATGCATGTTATGCTAAACCCTAGTTTTTGACACTATTCTAGTGCATGCCATCCAATGGCATTGGCCTTGTTTACCCACTTCTGATTGTGCATTTTGAAAGCCACTTTGTCCACTGAATTTGTAGAGTTATGATCTACATTTTCTTCTACTGTCATAACTTGAGATAAACTCTCTAGTTTTCCTTGAAGTTATGTCAGAATCTTGATCTGAATGTCAATCTGCCGACATTCGCTGTTTTGATCAAACCAGCCACAAATTGATGTTCTTATTGTAACCTTGAGATCCTAAGAGCATCTACCACCCATCCTTAGCCAATTCCTTGAAACCCTAGATCTCAACTCAGTTCAGCTTGTAATCTCAATTATCTCCAGTATCGTTCAGTTATCCTTGTTAATTATATCTGCATATAAATCCTAAAACATCTTAATATATAAGTAATATTTGTGTGTATTGTTTGGTTTGTCGTCGAGAAGATATAGAAGCTGAGATCGAGGACTTCGTTGTTGACCCGTCATCAACTGCTGTTTCTTACGACGCGGAAGGCAAGTCATATCCTTGGTCATCTTGAACCTATATTTTAAATGTTGCTAGAACATAACCTTGAATATAGATAATATTGCATGAGAAAGATTGAGAATGGTTGATTTATGAATTGGCAGTACTAGACTGGTTATCTGTGAAATGTGAAATAAACAAGTTTTGAGCCATGAACTATTATATATGTATTTATATACTCATATTCATGAAATAAAACCCCTAGCCGTGACCAGAAAATGGTATGGATGGCGGTAGCACTGGAGGTGCTAGACTGCAAAGGAATGCAGGCACTGAAGGTGCAGGGTTGTGGATGGTCTGGTCACTGGCATATAAGGACTAGAACCTTGTGTTGTGTGTCTAGTGGCATGAACAACGTGCTAACCGCAAGCCTGGTATGGGACAGGCCTGAACAAGTACTTATGTGGATCACACATGACACCCCTGCTGGAATTGTGTAGTGATGCACGATAAACACGGAGTACGGCTCCCACACATATCACTGAAGGTGATCTCGCACGTTGATCCAGTAATGGAAACATATGTAGGGGTGGAGGTTTGGATACAACCTACCACAACTGTGTCTCGCTGAGAGCCACAGGGTCGGGGGTGAATTGTGAGTGATACATAACAAAAGTTCTTGTTATTTCCACCTTGCCGCTCACAATATGAAGTGAGTCGGGGGTCCAATCATTTTGTTATGATAGGAAAGGTTTGAAAGTGGAATATCTTGCGGGTAAATTGGTACCTCTCTGCAGAGTTAAAAACGTATTTGAATACTCCGAGCTCCCGGGTTTTATAGGAGTCTGCTGCGGTGGATTAAATCCACGGGGTGTGACACAAGTACTACTTTCTAAATAAAATATGTTTAAATCAAGATTACCCAAATGACATGTGTTGTCATGATAAGGAGTGCTGCCGTGGGCTGTCGTGTGTCGACGTGTCGCGGTAGTGCTATAATCTAGTGAACATGATTGATGATGTTATATTATGAAAAGTGCTGCCATAAGATGAGAAAGAAAAAGATTATTTTACAAATATCCATAATTCTTGACTAGTCTAGGTTCATGTCATCACTACTATATGTATCTACTCTTACCTATGACTTGCTGAGTACGTAAGTGCTCACTCTTGCAACCTACAAATCAATAGACGGAGCAATCAACAATCAAGATGAAGGCATGGAGTACGTCGTGGATCCAGAAGGAGGAGCGTCAGTCCCGTCATTTCCCTGATGTGTGTTGTTCTGCTGTCCACTTCTCTTTTGTGGGTGGGTCACCTATCTTCTGCTGTGTAGATGTTATTTTGCTAAACCATGTATGCCGTGAAGGCATTGTAATCTCCTTATGTAATATCAAGGCCAGCAGGCCACACTGCTTAACTATTTTGTAAGTTACTCTGTTGCAATGTGATATACTCCTGTGCTTGACTTATCCTGGGACGTCAAGGGTATGTGTATGCTATGCATATATGGGACTAGCTGCAGCGAGCTAGGTCTCTACAGGAGTAGTCGTAGTCCCAGTCTCGGGGCGCGACAGATATCCCTGTCCTCCTCGCGTTGAACTCTCCGGATGCCGCCTGCGCACTCAGCGTCACCTGCAATAGGAGAACTTAGCAATACAGCCCATTGCATGCGTGTTACGAGGATAGTACGTGATCGGACAATCTTACCAGCCGGTCGATCACTTCCCTGTCCGCAGGGCTACTCACAGAGACGCTTCCGGAGGAGTTCATCGTCAATCTTGCTCGGCACCAATTGCCGGCGTGCACGTCCGTTATGCCCGCATAAGGACTGCCGACCGAAGACTGGAAAGCCTCCTCGTCCTGCTTCCTCTACAATGCCTTCTTCCCCACATACCCACCACTGCCTAGTCTGTGTGGGTGGGTATTCTTGGCCTGGTTAGCCTGGCCCTTCGCACTAAGCTCCTGGAACTCTGGCTTGGCCTTCATCTCGACGAACTGCTGCCATGCCTCGGGAGTCACGAAAGGGAAGTCATCGAAGGGGGTCTTCGACTCCTTCACATAGAGCCTGAAAACGTGGCTCTTGAAGTTCCTCCACGCCTTGTTTATTGACATCAGTGTCCTCCGGCGGATGGTGAAGTGGCGATCCTCAGGAATGTGAAACGCCGCCTGCATTTCTTCCCACAGCGCATCCTTGCACTCTGGGGGCACTTGACCCCAGTCGGAGGTGGTGATGGGCACCCGCTCCCTTGCCACTTTGCCGCATAGTGAGCGGTACTGACCGACAAGTTTGTCCGGAGCTTCTGGCACACCATTGTCGTCGAACTGGACGTGCTGCTTTTCCTGCTTGTCCAGACGCGCGCATGTCGTCTGGCCTCGCCCCTTTCTCTTCTTCTATGGGGTCACGGCGGACGAGGCGACCTCCGGCCCAGGCATCTCATCGCCAGCGAGGTCACCCTGACTCCCCGAGTGGTGCATTTCGTCACCAGACATAGTTCCTAACATAAGTGAAAGAGAGAACAGTTTAAGTAAATCTGCAACTAATAATTCTATAACAAAACCCATATACTTATAATTAACCAAGAATGACAGAAACGGCGGGGAGGCGTGGAGGTGATCGCGTCGGAGGCGGGAGGGCGATGGAGGTGATCGCGACGGACGGTGCGAGGGCGGAGAGAGCTAGGGCAAACAGTTGCGGAGACTGGAATGAGCGGGACAAACTCAGCCTTGAACTATTAACCATGACGATATTATCACAGTCGGTCCAATGCTCACAACCGTCTGTGATAATATTATCACAGTCGGTTCTCGCATCAGAACCGTCTGTAATAATCGACATAGTGATAGTCACCAGAGAGATTATCACAGACGGTTTTGAGTTGAGAGTCGACTGTGACTCTGATTATCACAGACGGTTTGGAATTGAGAACCGACGGTGCACGTCAAGAACTCAAAGAGTCGGACACTGTTGAAAATATCACAGTCGGTTATATATATATATAACCGTCTGTGATAATATTATCACAGTCGGTTCTCAAATAAAAACCGTCTGTGGTAATCTACATAGTGAGAGATTATCACAGACGGTTGTGAGTTGAGAACCGACTGTGACTAAGATTATCACAGACGGTTGCGACTTGAGAACCGACCGTGCACGTGTACACTTGAAGAGTCGGAGACGCTGTTGGGAATATCATAGTCGGTTCTATATTCATACCCGTCTGTGATAGGTCAAAACCGTCTGTGATAATCTCTCTATTGAACGTTAGTTTTACAACTTGAAACTGATTTGTAGTTTTCAACTCTGAATGCTCGAAAACACATTTTAAATGAACACTCAGATATTTCAAATGTAGTCCAAATGCTCTGTAAATTGGTTACAGTGTACGTAGATCCGATAGTTGGTTACAATGTGGAGCATGCTCAAATAAATTTAACATACAATGTACGTGGAGCATGCTCAAGTTAATGTTACATCCAAATGGGAACTTTCACCGACAATTTCCACGTACACAGCCATGTTATCCTCAACTTTCCACTTGCCGCGGCCCTGCAAAAACGAGAATTACAGGAGATATAAGCTATACCGATGGAAACAGAGAGATAAGGACGTACAGTTGATTACCTTTAAAGTATAACCCTTCCTGGTGATCCATACGCACGTAACTGGTTTCGTCGGTGTCTTCAGTATCGACCTGTACGCCATCTCCAAATGGAGGAATCTCATCAAATTGATTGTATTCCTCCTCGTCTACGACATTTTCAACTCCAACAATCCTTCTCTTGCCATGAAGGACGATGTGCTACTTCTTATTGGCCGGGTCAGTGACATAAATGACCTGAATGGCTTGATTTGCAAGTATGAATGGCTCATCTTTATAAGTAACGCGATCGAGATCCACAGAAGTGAAACCGTAATTGTCAACCTTCACACCCTGTGGGATTTGGACCCATCGGCATCGAAACAGGGGAATCTTGAACAGTACGTAATCGAGCTCCCAAATTTCTTCAATGAACCCGTAGTACGAGTTCAATCCACGTACTACCCTTGTTGGGCCTGTCTTGGTGAACCCCTCATGGAATGCTTCTACGCTCACTCCACTATTTTGCACAGTGCTCTTTCGATCTTGAGCTTTCGTGTAAAATGTGTACCCATTGATGTCGTATCCCTGCCATGTCTGTATAGTAAACGTGGGCCCTTTTGCCAACCATTTAAGGTTCTCACTTGCGGACTCTCCGGTGATTCACACCTTCATCCACGCGTTGAATCGACTGTTATGTTGTCCCGTGATCCAAACGTCGGATCGGCGAGGATTGTCTTGTCGTAGCATCTCCTTGTGCTCGTCGATGTACGGAGACACCTCCGTCATGTGTTGCAAGACCCAAAAATGAGCTTTCGAGTACATATCGAAATCAGGAGTGATGGCTCTCCGTCCAATAGTGCCGACACCATCAAGCCTCCCCTCGTGACGAGACACAGGAACTCCTATTGCTTCTACCTCGGCCATGTAATCGACGCAGAACTCAACAACCTCTTCTGCTGCATAACCTTCGACAATGCTACCATCGGGCCGGGACCGATTCCTCACGTAGGCCTTAAGTACACCCATGTACCTCTCGAATGGATACATATAACGTAGGAACACGGGTCCACATATCTTGATTTCTCTGACAAGGTGGACGGTGAGATGGACCATGATATCAAACAACGATGGAGGAAAATACATCTCAAGCTGGCAGAGAGTTCGAACCACCTCGCTCTGCAGAGAATCCAGTCCATCGGGATCAATGACCTTCGAAGAAATTGCATTGAAGAAAAAACATAGCCTCGTGATCGTCTCTCTGACCTTATGCGGCAGAATACTCCTGATGGCAACAGGAAGCATTTGTGTCATCAACACGTGACAATCATGAGACTTCATACCCAGCAATTTCGAATCGCCCATGGACACAAGCTTTTTCATATTTGCGGAGTAACCCGATGGAACTTTAACACCAGAGAGACACTTACAGAGTTCTGTCCTCTCAGCCTTGCACAAAGTGTAGCATGCGGGGAGGAGGTATATACGGCCTTTATCGTCCTCTCTCGGTGCTAGCTCGGGCCTGATTCTCATTTCGATCATGTCACGCCGCACATTGACGCCATCCTTTGTCTTCCCTGGAATGTTCAGCAATAGGCCGATTAAACTGTCACAAACATTCTTCTCTACATGCATGATATCAATGCAATGACGAACCTCTAAATGCTCCCAATACGGTAAGTCCCATAATATCGATCTCTTCTTCCAAGTGTTCTTCGTGCGGGGTTTCATTTTATTACCACCCTTTCCAAACACAACGTCTATGTCCTTCACCCGTAAGTAAACATCTTTCCCGCGCGTAGGCTTCGGGACTGAACCATCTTCCTTGTGGCCGTCAAATTCCCTCTTCCTCTTACGGTACGCGTCATTCTTCGGAAGAAACCTACGGTGACGCATGTACACTGTTTTCCTGCAATTCTTCAGCCACACGCTCTCAGTCTCATCTTCGCAGTGGGGGCAGGCTTTGGCTCCTTTCGTAGTACGGCCCGACAAATTTCCAAGGGCTGGGAAATCGTTGATGGTGCAGAATATCATAGCACGTAGGATGAAGTTCTCTCATTTGTATGCGTCCCATACCTGCACCCCTTCGTTCCACATTGTTAGGAGATCCTCTATCAATGGTGCTAGGTACACATCAATATCGTTTCTGGGTTGTTTTGGTCCTGAGATAAGTAGAGACATCATGATGTACTTGCGCTTCATACACAACCAAGGAGGAAGGTTGTAGATACACAAAAGAACCGGCCAAGTGCTATGCCGACTGCTCATGTTACCAAAAGGATTAATTCCATCGGTACTCAACCCGAACCTTATATTCCTCAATTCTGCTCCGAAGTTAACAAATTCCCTGTCGATGTTTCTCCACTGCGAAGAATCAGCGGGGTGTCTCAGCTTTCCATCCTTCTTCCGGTCTTCCGAGTGCCAACGCAGTAATTTTGCCTCTTTACGGTTTGCAAACAAACGCTGCAAGCGGGGAATGACTGGCAAATACCACAGTACCTTAGCAGGAGGTCCTTGCTTTATCTCCGCGCAGTCGCCGTCGTTTGTTCGGTCCTTAGTACGCTTATAGCGGGATGCGCCGCACACCGGACAAACATGCATATTCTTGTAGTCATTACGGTAAAGGATGCAATCATTAGGGCATGCGTGTATCCTTTCTACTTCCATTCCCAAAGGACACAACAGCTTTTTCGCTTGGTAGGTGTTTTTTGGCAACTCGTTTCCTTCCGGGAGCATCTCCGCCAAAAGATCTAACAGTGCTGTGAAACTCTTGTCGGTCCAGCTGTTGCTTGCCTTCAATTTTAACAGTTCAAGCACAGAGGCCAACTTTGTGTACTTCGACTTGCAACCAGGGAACAACGGCTTTTCTGAGTCCTCAATCAAGCGCTTGAATTTGCCAAACTCCCTTTCACTGTAATTTCCTTCCACATCACGCAACATGTCATCTAAATGGTCATCCTCTGGCATTTCCTCGTCGAAGTCGTTGTTCGGATCCGACATGTCCTGTTCCTCAACCTGAGTGGCAGTTGTTTCTGCAGTTGGCTCTTCTCCATGGTGGACCCAACACGTGTACCCCTTTTTGAAACCACGTCTTATCAAGTGGGCGACAATTTGAGATGAGTTGGTGAACATCTTAATATTCTGGTAGTCTACACAAGAACAGTACATATATGGTAAACCCTTCTTCGCCATGTCTTGCTCAGCAACATTTTGGAAATCAAAAACACCTTTCATGTATTCCTCACCCACTCGGTTGTCATTATACATCCAGTCTCGGACCATCTGCAATTAATCAAATTCATACACATGCTAATTAGTAAATCAATGGAGATCGATATTGATGATGAAATCAAGTAATGTGTATGCCTTGGGAGCAAGTACCAACCTTGGTTCGATCCTCAAATTTTTGCCCCCAAATGCTCCCCCGGCCTTTCGAGATTTCGCTCTTCCTTGCCCCAAATCTCTTCGAACTGGACAGTGTAGGTCGAGGAAGAGAGTACGACTACCTCAAAACATCCGCCGAAAGACCTTTATACCAGGTTCAATACAGACGGTTCTATATAATACCGTCAGTAATATAGTGCATTATTGAAGAATAGAATATTACTGACGGGTTTCACTCTATTAACCGTCGGTAATATCAGTGCATTATTGAAGAACAGAATATTACTGACGGGTTTCACTCTATTAACCGTCGGTAATATCGGTGCAATTTGTGTAACTATGAAAGAAATATCACAGACGGTTATGACCTCCAAACCGTCCGCTTTACTATCACAGTCGGTTTTTACCTAAGAACCGTCTGTGTATTTGATTATCACAGACGGTTTTTATCTAAGAACCGTCTGTGTATGTGATTATCACAGTCGGTTTTTACCTCAGAACCGTCTGTGTATGTGATTATCACAGTCGGTTTTTATCTCAAAACCGTCTGTGTATGTGGTAATCACAGTCGGTTTTTACCTCAGAACCGTCTGTGTTATCACAGATGGTTTTAATGTCCGAACCGTCTATAATATCCCAGATTGTTTGTTTGCATTCGACTACTGGTCATCAGTTGTTCCACTTGTTTTTCATATTTGGTTCTATCTTGTTTCAATGTTAGTATTTAAAAAAATGAACATTCAGACTATTTGGTTTTATCTTGTTTTTCATATTTGTTTTATATATATGTCTGAAATTAAAACCGTCTGTAATCTTTCAAGCAGAGACGGTTTTGAGTTAAAAACCGTCTTGATCGCAGCAGTATTTTCTTGTTAACATTTTTACACAGACATCGTTTGGTGATTATCAGTTACATAATCAATCGAAAGTCAGATATATAAGGAAAAGAAATTTCTTATTTCTTACAATCTTTCCATACATAAGAGATACTATTAATTAAGCGACCAATTGATTAGTGTCGACCTGTTCCGAAAGTAATTTACAAAGTTCTCCTAGGGACGTATTGGCATCCGTAGGATCTACACTGGCCGCCCCAGGAGAACTACCAATGGCTCTAAGACTATCAACATCATCTCTCACCAAAGGAGTGGATTTGGCATCAGTAGGATCATCCAAGAAATTAAAGTTGATACAACAAAGGTGGAGATGAAGCTGCAACTCAAAGCATGCACTCTGCCAAGTGCAGAATGGCAAAAGACATCCCCTCAGAATGCTTCTCCAGCGCCTCTTTTTTTTTTTGGAGAGTTCTGCACAAGGCAGCTTTCTCCTCCTGCACATATGCTTCTCCAGCTTCTCCTAGGGGCGTATGCTGGGAGGGTGAAGATGATTGCCAAGCTTCGGAGTGGATTTGGACGTGGAAGTGTGAGCCTTACCCCAGAAAAGCTGATGATACAAAGGTGTTGGAGAGGGGATATTGGAAGGATTATTGTGGATCTCCAAAGGTGGAGTCGATGCAACTGGAGGGGTTGCAAGGGGCAATGTGGCAACACAGGCCTCAGCACCCTCTAGAGTCTTCGCTGCAGCTCCACTGTACGATCTTTCATCATTTCTAAGTCTCTTCTTTGGAGGGAGCATTTCCTCAAGCACCTGTGGATTTCGAAATGCATTTGTTTCGAGGTAATCAAGTCATAAAAGAAAGATCTCCATTAGAGTTTCAGAGAGGACTTACTTTCTGAAGATCCTGATCGAGTTCATTCCTTATCTCTTCCTCATCACTCTGATCAATTTCAATAACCTCACTGGAATCTCGGCTCGCCATCAAGGTGGGAGTTGAGGAGGGAATAAAGATAGGGATTTAGGAGCCTCGCTATTTATAGAAACAGAAGGTGACGGTTCATATGCGCGGGTGCCTCGAGTTCTAAAAAGCGCACTACTGGTTTTCAAGGTCAATAAATTCATGATATATAACTTCTCGGGAGATAAACTGCAACACGGCAAAGGAAGTTGAAGAGTCAGATTACATAATTCGATGCAAATTAAATTTGAAGTAAATAATTAAGTCTCTTCATCTACTCAGTTATTATGTGCGGTTATCAACAATTGCATGTAGAGAATTGCATTGTTGGGACTATCACAGACGGTTGGGAGATCAAAACCGTCTGCGTTAATATTACAGACGGTTTTGATGTCCGAACCGTCTTTAATATGTCTGTTGAATATTGAACTGTTCGACTTCTACAAATACTTGTTCCCTCCCTGGAGTTTTGCTTCCAGTTGAACCGCTGAGAATTTGAAGCGTCGATAAATGTTCGACAATCACAGTCGGTCCTTACATAAAATTCGTCTGTAATTTTACTATCACAGACGGTTCGGAGTTAACAACCATCTGTCATATTGATAGAAGTTGAGAATTCGAGGCGGCGGACACTGTTGGGACTATCACAGTCGGGCCTTACATAAAAACCGTCTCTAATGTGACTATCACAGATGTTTTTTACCTCAGAGCCGTTTGTGATATTCAAAGCACGTTGATATATAACTTCTATATTCTTTTTATATTATTTGCATGGGACCTGCGACTTCTATATTGTTTCTATATTATTTCAAGGGCTCCGATCACAAGCCAAAGATCGCAATAGTCGTTCCTTGATCGCACACAGTGTACATACCTTTGTATGGTCGAATGTTCGACAAAAGCTAAAGAAAGATAAAGAAAGAGGGAAGATTGCATGCAGTCCAAGAATGCGCTGGAAAATTAGAAAGTTGACATAAGAACAAAGTTTTCAATAATTTGTTTCATCACTTACAAAAAAAAGTAAAAATACAGAATGCTAGGTCAAGGAGTGGTCTTAGCCCTGGCTGCATCTGGAATAAAGTCAGTTTGACTTGCAGCCAGGACGCAGGACTCCTCCAGCGACAAGTTGTCCTTCTCAGGATCAACTACTTCAGCGTCGAGAAGGCCTGCGACCTCCCTCAGCTTCGGGATGGTATCCTTCATTGTCAAACCGCAGCCAGCGATGGTCATATCCACGGCTTTCTTCTCCTCGCGAAGACGCCTCGTCCTCACCCTAGCATTGTCACCATCCGTCTTCATGCGCTGAATGCGCTGGAAGAGATCGCCAAGGTCAAGCCGTAGCCGAGTGTGCTTCTTCGTGAGGAGCTTGTGCTCCTCCTGGAGGGCCCTCAGCTCGGCCTTGACTTTGGCAGTGTCTTCCACGGCTCCCCTCCCTGTGCAAATCAACAGGTCAAGAATGTATTGAACATGGATTAACAATACAGGGGTAAGTCAAAAAGATTGAGCGTTCATACCGGGGAGGGCGAGGCTGACGATGCCATCGAGGATGCCATTGGCGCAGACAAGCTAAGGAGTCAAACAGTCTGAGAACTATAAAAACTTGTAAAGTAAATGACAATTTTTCCACTATCAATTTATAGAACTTCCAAAGCGATGCTTCGTGTTCTCCTAGGCGCCGTGCGCGAAGATCGGAGACAGAAATGATCACAGTTGAGAATTCGAAGCGCCGGTACTTTTCTAGTCGGTTCATACATCAGAACCGTCTGTGATAACTACACTATCACAGACGCTTCGTTGTTTACAACCGACTGTATAAATCACAGTCGGCTCTGAGTTCCGAACCGTCTGTGATGGTATAATTATCACAGACGGTTTTGAGTTCCGAACCGTCTGTGATAAGTAGACTATCACAGACGGTTCTTAGCTGGGAACCGATTGTATATCACAGTCGGTTTTTAGGTTAGAGCCGTCTGTGATAAGTATACTATCACAGACGGTTTTGTGTTCAAACCCGTCTGGTTTATTGTCATAGTTGTTTTGGACGTCCGAACCGTCTGTGATATCTGAACATATTCTCCCGACAGGCCTTCACAGACGGTTTTCCATTGAACAGTTCATACCCGTCTGTGATGTGCCGTCCTGGATGTCTGTTTCTGTGGTAGTGTCCACACTTCACCAGAAACCAGCCAAATTCCAAATCTTTACTGTTTCGTTTTCTTCTCCGGCGAGCCGTCGAGGAGGCTCACGGTGCCAGCTTCATTCACATCATCTCCTGCCAAATTAAAGCCATCAGTGAGTTCCCCTACTCATCCTCTCTGTGTAGTACTATCTAATTTCTCCCCGGTAACCTCTAACGCCGGCGATCACCGGAAATTGCAATTTGCCCTGTTTCTGTAATGTGGCTCAATCCAGTACAAATTAGCTTTTGATTTTGTAAACAAAATTGATCAGTAAGCCAAATCAAGCAAGCCTGTGAAGTTAGATTTCGAAATTAAGCAAGAATCGAAGCTTTTCCCTAAACCAAGCTTCACCAGAAACCGGTGATCGTCGCCAGGCTTCTCCAGTGATCCTCCGGCCAATCTAATTATACCAGAAGCTTTCTTATACCTCCTAGATGCTCTCCAAGCAAGGAATTAAGTTCTTTTGGCCTGTAGCAGAAACCCCCAATTAGCAGTGTTTCTTCTCCGGCGCCGATCACCGGAAAAGTGTTCCCAGCTATTTCAGCCCAAATCACCTTGTCTTTTAGATGTGCCTTAGCCTCCTGAGAATTTTTGTCTTCTAGCCCGACACCTAAATCAGCCTAGATCAAAAGATACAGCTTTGCCAAGTTTGTGTCCAGAAATGATCCAGTGCAGTGTGTTCATCTTAGTTCATCATCAAATTTCTTGCTTTCCAGCCATTTCTTGCCCTAGATCCTGTTGACTTAATTGTTTCTGTTATCAATGCCTACCTCCTAGACAAAGTGGTGCATCATTTGGAGCTCCAGATCAAAAGTTATGCTAAGCCCTAGTTTTTGGCATTGTCAGCTCTATGCCAGAGCTTGTCAGCCAGTGGCATTGACCTTGTTTACCCACTTCTGGTTGTGTAATTTGAAAACCACTTTGTCCACTGAATTTGTAGAGTTGTGATCTACATTTTCTTCTACTACCACAACTTGAGATAAGCACCCTAGCTTTTCTTAAAGCTATGTCCAAGCTTTGATCCGAATGTCGATCTGTTGACATTCGCTGTTTTGATTAAACCAACCACAAAATTGTTATCCCTATTGTAATCTTGAAACCCTAAGATTATCTAATCACCATCCTTAGCCCAAATTCCTTGAAACCCTAGAACCTCGACTCAGTTCAGTTTGCAGTTCAAATTATCTCCAGTATAGTTCAATCATTCTTGTTGAGCATTTCTGCATATAAGTCATAAAACATTTTAATATTATAAGTAATCATTGTGTGTTTGTTTGTCGTCGAGCAGATTCAGAAGCTGACTTTGAAGATTTTGCTGTTGACCCGTCATCAACTGTTATATCTTACGACGCGGAAGGCAAGTCATATCCTTGGTCATCTTGAACCTATATTTTAAATGTTGCTATAATATAACCTTGAATATAGGCAATATTGCATGTGAAAGATTGAGAATGGTTGATTTATGAATTGGCAGTACTAAACTGATTATTTGTGAAATGTGAAATAAACAAGTTTTGAGCCATGAACTATTATATGTATGTATATACTTATATTCATGAAATAAAACCCCTAGCCGTGACCAGAAAAATGGTATGGATGGCTGTAGCACTGGAGGTGCTAGACTGCAAAGGATATGCAGGCACTGAAGGTGCAGGGTTGTGGATGGTCTGGTCACTGGCATATAAGGACTAGAACCTTGTGTTGTGCGTCTAGTGGCATGAACAACGTGCTAACCGCAAGCCTGGTATGGGACAGGCCTGAACAAGTAATTATGTGGATCGCACATGAAACCCCTGCATGAGATGTGTAGTGATGCACGATAAACACGGAGCGCGGCTCCCACACATATCACTGAAGGTGATCAAGCACGCTGACCCAGTAATGGGAATAAGCAAAGGGGTGGAGGTTTGGATACAACCTGCCACAACTGTGTCTCGCTGAGAGCCACAGGGTCGGGGGTGAGTTGTAAGTGATGCATGACAAAAGTTCTTGTTATCTCCACCTTGCCACTCACACATGGTTGTGAGGAGGGGTCTAATCATTTTGATAGGATGGGCTTGAAAGTGGAATATCTTGCGGGTAAATTGGTACCTCTCTGCAGAGTTAAAAATGTATTCGAATACTCCGAGCTCCCGGGTTTATAGGAGTCTGCTGCGGTGGATTAAATCCACGGGGTGTGACACAAGTACTATTTTCTAAATAAAATGTGTTAAATCAAGATTACCCAAATGACATGTGTTGTCATGATAAGGAGTATTGCCGTGGGCTGTCGTGTGTCGACGTGTCGCGGTAGTGCTATAATCTAGTGAACATGAATGATGATGTTATATTTTGAAAAGTGCTGCCATGAGCTGAAATAAGATGAGATGAGAAAGAAAAAGATTATTTTACAAATATCCATAATTCTTGACTAGTCTAGGTTCATATCATCACTACTATATGTATCTACTCTTACCTATGACTTGCTGAGTACGTAAGTGCTCACCCTTGCAACATTCAACTCAATAGATGGAGCCTACCTTGATCAAGATGATGGCACGGAGTACTTCGTGGATCCAGAAGGAGGAGAATCAGTTCCGCCAGAACCCTGAAGTGTGTTGTTCTGCCGTCAACTTCTTTTGTGGGAGGGTCACCTATCTTCTGCTGTGTAGTTAAATATTTTGCTAAACCCTGAATGCATTGTAGGCATTGAAATTCTCTTTATGTAATATTAAGGCCAGCAGGCCACACTGCTTAATATTTTGTTAGTACTCTGTTGCAATGTAATATACTCTTGTGTTTGACTCATCCTGGGAAGTCAAAGGTTTGTGAGAATGGGACTAGCTGCAGCGAGCTAGGTCTCTACAGGAGTAGTCGTAGTCCCAGTCTCGGGGCGCGACAGGAACCGATTGTATCTATCACAGTCGGTTTTTAACTTAGAGCCGTATGTGATAAGTAGACTATCACAGACGGTTTTGTGTTCAGAACCGTCTGGTTTACTGTCACAGTTGTTTTTGACATCAGAACCGTCTGTGATATCTGAACATATTCTCCCGACAGGCCTTCGCAGACGGTTTTCCATTGAACAGTTCATACCCGTCTGTGATGTGCCGTCCAGGATGTCGTTTCTGTGGTAGTGCATGCTTCATCAAGATGATGGGTATTGGCGTGTTGCTCATCTTCGAGGACGGCACCCCGTGGAGGAAAAATTTGGTAAGCTGAAATTTACTATACCAAAATTTGCACGAGAGAGCAATCCGGACGCATACCTCACATGGGAACTTAAGGTGGAGAAGATTTTCCAGATGCACAATTATTCGGAGGAGAAGAAATTGCTCATGGCTTCACTTGAATTTGATGGCTATGCATTGATTTGGTGGGAACCAGTTCTTAATCAGCGAGAAGAACACGGAGAAACTCCTATTGCTTCATGGGAGGAGATGAAGCGTGAGATGAGAGCTAGGTTTGTTCCTAACCATTACAGACGTGATCTTTTCGATAAATTGTAGAATTTGAGGCAGGGATCACGTTCGGTGGAGGAGTACTACAAAGACATGGAGCAAGCCATTATTAGAGCACGGGTGCATGAAGATGAAGAACAATCTATTGCACGCTTTCTACATGGCCTCAACAAGAACATCAAACGAATTGTCACTTTTCAGCCCTACAACACCGTCGTCGAGTTGGTATATCAAGCGACAAAAGCGGAGAAGCAATTGCTTGAAGATGCTAAACCAGCACCAAGGGCGCCTTCCTTCAACATTAAGGCACCACCTTCCTTGCCAAATGCATCTAAAGCACGTTTCACCTTGGGGCGAGGTACAACTTCCACCGATGTCAATTCTAGTACTATTAATGCTTGTTCTTCTTCTATTGCAAAATCAGCACCTCTAGGTAGTGAGCAGAAGAACACTCCATCCACCACCTCCTCAACTGGATCCACAGGAAAGATTAGAGATGTGCAATGCTTCAAGTGCTTAGGGTGTGGACACATTGCTAGGGCATGTCCTAACAATCGTGTGATGCACATAACTGAGGATGGAGAGTACGAATCAGGAAGTGATAATGAGATTGAACACAATGAGGTGCACGTAGAGGAGGAAGAAGAAGAGTTCTATTGGGGGAAATCTCCGCGAGACTAAGTCCAGGTAAGTTGCGTCACATTTGCCCGGGGACGTGGCCTCCGTTGCCTGCCCCGGGCGCCGCCTTTTGGCTCCCGGGACCCGGCCTCCGGCGCCGGTCTCGGGCGCCGCCATTTGCCCGGGGACGTGGCCTCCG
The DNA here is from genome assembly GCA_019359835.1 of Pharus latifolius. Taxonomy (NCBI): domain Eukaryota; kingdom Viridiplantae; phylum Streptophyta; class Magnoliopsida; order Poales; family Poaceae; genus Pharus; species Pharus latifolius. Next base: position 31,567,683 of record CM033323.1, on the reverse strand, counting down.
GGCCTGCCCCAGGCGCCGCCTTTTGGCTCTCGGGACCCGGCCTCCGGCACCGGTCCCGGGCGCTGCCATTTGCCCGGGGACGTGGCCTACGGTGCCTGCCCCGGGTGCCGCTTTTTGGCTCCCGGGACCAGGCCTCTGGCGCCGGTCCCAGGCGCCGCCTTTTGGCCCCCGGGACCCGGCCTCCGGCGCCGGTCCCGGGCGCCGCCATTTGCCCGGGGACGTGGCCTCCAGTGCCTGCCCCGGGCACCGCCTTTTGGCCCCCGGGACCCGGCCTCTGGCGCCGGTCCCGGGTGCCGCCTTTTGCCCGGGGATGTGGCCTCCGGTGCCTACCCCGGGCGCCGCCTTTTGCCTGGGGACATGGCCTCCGGTGTATGTCCCGGGACTCATCGCCCTTATAAAGGTAAAGTCTCTGGTTGTTGATCACGTGCAGGTCACGCGAGGAGCGCCTCGGGAATCAGCGACCACCTGTCAAGCATCCAAGGCGCTTGACCGGGAGAAGGACGTTGCTACCCCTCAATCCGACGGTAGCGTCCGGGGTAGTTTAGTCATTTTTGCTTCTTTTTGGGGCTATAAATAGCCCTTGTATCCCTCTGTTGTAAGACAAGTGATTCATTTATTCGAATAGCCAAAACTCACAGGTGTGCTCCGGAAGCCTCTCCCCCGGAGAGAGCCTCCCCAGTCGACTCCGGTCAGGAGCACGCCGACAGGACTAGGGCCCCCACCGGGACCCGAACCTGTATAAATCCTCGTGTCAATTCTTGTGTTTGTCCGGCGGGGGAGGACCGGTCACCCGGTCAGCCCGCGCCGCGTAGTCTTCGCTAGGATCGTTCACAAAACCTGCCAGGGTATTCGCAATACCATGACAGTTGGCGCCGACCGTGGGGACTCGTGACGAGACGCCATGGCTCCCCCAAGAACAAGGGCTCACACCCTTCCCGGTGACGCCGGTCTCGGAGACCTGGCGCTGCCCGTCCGGGACACGGCTGTCCCGGCGCTTCCTCCCGGAGGCGATCAGGCCCAGGTACCGCCCCCCACCTTTCCTCTTAACTTAGGCGCTTCTACCTCCAGGTCGCTCCCGGTGACCGCGGGGACCTCGGCCGGGACCAGTTTCCCCCCGACGGCTCCCCCGGCTCCCCGGGACGGCCTGGTTGAGGATCTCGTGGAGGGCCAGCTCAGCACCCAGCGCTCTATGGATGAGCTGCTCAGCATGTTGGCGCGGCCTCCGGCCCCCACATTTGCGCCGCACCCATACCCGGGAGCTATGCCCCCGTTTATGGGTCATCCGGCGGCCCCTTCGTTCTCCGGAGGTTTGGCCGCCCCGTATGACCCCGCTGGGGGATTCCCTCCCCTTGCGGGCTATACGTCCGGACCTTTCTCGGCACCCGGGCCCGTCCCGGTGCCGAGGGGCTACTTCCTGCTGGGCCCTTCGTGGCACCTGGGGGATCCTCTGTTCCGGGCCCATTCCCGGGGCCGGCGGCCCATTACGTGCGGGGGTTTTCCCTACGCCGGAGCCAGTCCCGCCCCGCGCGTCGCGTTTATCGCATCGGGGGCGGCCGACAGAGCAGCTCCCGTGCCTCAGCGGACTTCCCCCCGCATCAGCTCCCCGGCTCCGGACGCCGCCCCGGGGGCTCCCCCGATGCCGGTTCCGGAAATTACAGGGGCTTCCCCCTTTCCAGTTCCGGTCATTGCCACGGGGGCTCCCTGCACTTCGGTTCCAAATGTCGCCGTGGGCGCCCCCTCCCCGGTCCCGGATAATACAGGGGCTTCCCCCTTTCCGGTCCCGGGGGTCTTCGCAGGGGCTCCCCGCAACCGGCCCTGGAAGCCTCCGGGCCGGTAGCTACAGTGCATAAGCTCCCTCCCTCGGCGGAACAGGTCCGTTTCTCCCGGGGGGAGGTCGAGCGAATGCATTCACCTGAGCGCGGGGAAGAACTTCCCCCTGGCCGTAGGCGTGGGGAGCCTCGCTCTCGCACCGGTCGGGGGAAGAGACCCGCTGAAGAGCCAGCCTCTCCGGAGGAGAGCCCGGACGTGCGGGAACTCAGCCCCGGTCCAGAAGAGAAGCGTCGCCACCGCCACTCCGGCGGACCCCTTGGACTGCTCCCAGACTCCGATAACGAGGGTGTGTCCCCCGTCAAAGAAGACTGCGACCGGGGCTCTCCCCGGGAAGTGCAGGGGGCTAACCAGCCCCTATGCCGGAGACTTCGCAGCATCCGGTGGCCGTGGCCCTACCGCCCTCCGCACATCGAGCACTATAACGGTGGGGCAGACCCTTACGAATTTGTGCAGGTATACTCCACCGCCATCTCCGTGGCCGGGGGGGACGAGACAGTATAGTGCAACGTCTTCCCCCTCTACCTCACCTACATAGCCCGCTCCTGGTTCTACAACCTGAAGGCCGGCTCCATCAAGTCTTTCACGCAGCTCAAGCGGGAGTTCTGCGCGAACTTGCAGGGGAACTACGTGCGTCCCCTGGACTCCTCGCAGCTGTACACCGTCCGGCAGAGGACCGGGGTGACCATTCGAAGCTTCTTCAAGCGCTTCGCCCAAGTGAAGAGCAAGGTGGCTCATGTCCTCGACTCTACGGTCATCGAAGCATGCAAAAGTGGGATCCTCCCGGGGGAGCTCCACTGAAGGCTCTCCCAGAGCTACCCCTCCTCGACCGACGAGCTCTTCAACGTACTCGACAAGTACTCTCGGACGGAGGAAGATGACATCTGGAAGAAGACCCTGGGGGCTCCCGCCCCCGCCGACCAGGGGGCCAAGGATCCCCTCAAACACCCCAGACAGGGGGGACATAACGAGCCACAGCCTCGGGACACCTTTGTCCTCGAGGGCGCAGGCGGCTCGCGCGACCCCCCGAGAGGCAACCGCCCCTTCCCCAAGCCGAAAGGCCATGGGGGAGGACAGTCTTCGCGCGGCAGGGAAGGCCCCGCGGGGAGAAGTCGGGAAGGACCGTGGTGCAGCTTCCACGGGTCCAGTACCCACGCTACCCGAGACTGCCACCAGCTGCTGCAACGCTTCGCGGCGTTCCTCGATCAGCGCGGGCAGGGGGGGACTCCGGCCTCCTTGCTCCCTCAGCCAGCTGTTCCGGCCCTTCCCACTCCCGCGGGGGGTCAGCAGATGCAAATGCAGACGCAGGAGGGGGAGCCTTCAGAAGCTCTCCCCTTTGAAACTTCTCAGCGCCGCATCAACGTCATCGTGGGAGGGTCCGCCTCCGGGCGGGACTCTAAGCGCCAGCGTAAGGAGTACGCGCGCGAGGTTAACGTCGTGGGGGTGCTACACACGTCTCCGCCACCCAAGTGGTCGGACGTCCCCCTCACCTTCATGGCGGAAGACGCGCGAGGGGTTCACTTCCCCCACGACGACGCGCTCATCGTCTCCACGACTATCTACAACTACCACCTGGCCTGCATCCTCGTGGACGGCGGGAGCTCCGCCGACGTCCTATTCCTGAAGGCCTTCAAAGAGATGCAGTTGGATGAGAAGCTCCATCAGCCCACAGCGGGGCCCCTGCAAGGTTTGTCCCGGGGAAGGCGATCCACCCCGTGGGCAAGGTAGATCTTCCTATGACGTTCGGCACCCCGGAGAACTATCAGACCGAGCTGGTCCGCTTCGACGTAGTGGACCTCCCCTCCTCCTACAACGCGATAATGGGGAGGACCACAATCAACCGGCTGGGGACTGCCACCCATCAAAACTACCTCTGCATGAAGAACCCCGGGCCGCAGGGCATGATCAGCGTCCGGGGAGACCAAGACATGGCCCGTGCTCTGTACGAGCGCGCTGCTGCCACAATCGAAAGCGTCAACCTCATAAAGACGCCCGGGGGGAGGCCTCTCCCCGGGATCCAGACGTCGCTGCGCCACCGCCCGGGAGGCCCCTCCTCAAGCCGCGTCCGGAAGGGGGCCTCCGGAAGGTCCTGCTATCCCCCGGCGACGAAGACAAAACCGTCCGGATTGGGGCGGAGCTCCCCGAGGAGCATGCAGCGCAACTTGCGGCTTTTCTGCGCGAAAACTCCGATGTTTTTGCATGGAAGCCTTCGGACATGCGGGGCGTCGCCCGGGAGGTCATTGAGCACAAGCTCGCAGTGGCCCCCGGTCACCCCCCGATCAAACAAAAGCTGTGAAAACTCTCCCTCGAGCGCCAAGAGGCAATCAAGGTGGAGATCACCCGGCTCCGAGAGGCGGGGTTCATTCGGGAGGTCCTGCACCCCGAGTGGCTCGCGAACCCCGTCCCCGTGAAGAAGTCAACCGGCAGGTGGCGGATGTGCGTGGACTTCACTGACCTTAACCGCACCTGCCCCAAAGACAACTTCCCGCTCCCGCGAATTGATCAACTCATCGACTCCACCGCGGGGTGCGACCTTATGAGCTTCCTAGACGCCTACTCGGGCTACCATCAAGTCCGGATGGCGGAAGGGGACGAGGAAAAGAGGAGTTTCATAACTCCCCTCGGAACCTTCTACTACGTCCATATGCCCTTCGGGCTCAAGAACGCGGGAGCGACTTTCCAGTGCCTCATGTCGCTGGTCTTCGAAGATCAAGTCGGCTACAACGTCGAAGTCTACGTAGATGACGTGGTCGTCAAAAGCCCCCGCGCAGCCTCCCACATCGACGACCTGGCGGAGACCTTCCGCAACCTCCGCGCGTTCGGGCTCAAGCTCAACCCGGAGAAGTGCGCCTTCGGCGTGCGCGGAGGGAAGCTCCTGGGTTTCCTCGTGTCCCAGCGGGGCATAGAGGCAAATCCCGAAAAGATCCGGGCATTCTTGGCCATGCCCCCGCCGCGCTCCGTCAAGGACGTCCAGCGGCTCTCCGGCCGCCTAGCTGCGCTCAGCCGCTTCGTCTCGCGGTCGGGGGAGCGAGGCCTCCAGTTCTTCAAGATCCTCCGGGGGCTCGAGGGGTTCCGTTGGACCCCCGAGGCCCAGGAGGCCTTCGACGACCTCAAGAAGTACCTCACGAGCCCTCCAATGCTCGTGAGTCCGTCTCCAGAAGAGCCCTTGCTCCTCTACCTTGCCGTGACCCCGGTCGCCGTAAGCGCGGTGTCGGTGAAGGAGCAAGGGGGGCAGCAGCGTCCCGTGTACTACGTGAGTGAGGCCCTCCAAGGGGCCAAAACTAGGTACACGGAGATGGAGAAGATCTACTACGCCCTCCTAATGGCGTCCTGGAAGCTTCTCCACTACTTCCTGGGACACTCCATCACCATCCCGTCGTCCCTCCCCCTGGGGGAGGTACTGCGGAACAAAGAAGCCACCGGCCGGATTGGGAAGTGGGGGGCCGAACTCGCCCCCTTCTCCCTATCCCTCACAGGCCACTCCGCAATCAAGTCGCAGGTCCTCGCCGACTTCGTCGCAGAGTGGACTCCTGCCTCTAGGTCCGGGGATGAAGACCTCCCTGTGTCGCCCCAACGCAGTGATCATTGGACTCTCATGTTCGATGGGTCACTGTGTCTCGCCGGGGCTGGTGCGGGAGTAGTCCTCCGGAGCCCCGAGGGGAAGGAACACGAGTACGCCGCGCGGCTCGGGTTCCCCGCAACCAACAACGTCGCCGAGTACGAGGCTTTGCTCCTCGGGATGCGCCTTGGGCGCTCCCTGGGGATCCGGCGCCTCCTAGTGAAGGGAGATTCTCAGCTCGTTGTTTGCCAGATGGACAAGTCTTACCTGTGCCATGACGCAAACTTGAGTCTTTATTTGCAAGAGGTGTGAAAGTTGGAGAGGCATTTCGACGGCCTCGAGGCCCGGCATATCCCGCGAAGGGACAATGACCGGGCCGACGCCTTGGCCCGGGCAGCAAGCGCCCGGGAATCGCTCCCCAAGGGGGCCTTCTTGGAAATCATCACGAAGCCCTCCGTGGCCTCCCTGGACACGGGCGACGAGCCTCGCGTCCCGGAGGTCGCCGAGATCACCCGGACTCCGTCATGCATGGACCCCCTCATCTCCTTCATCAAGGGGGAGGGGGACCCTCCAAGTGAGACCGAGGCTAAACGCCTCCAGGCCAAAGCCCAGGCATATCTCCTGCTGGAGGGGAGGCTCTACAAGCGGGGGGCTTCCGCCCTCCTGCGCTGCCTCCCCCGGCCGGAGGGACTCCAACTTCTCGAAGACATCCACGCGGGGGGCTGTGGTTCTCACCTAGCCCCGCGTGCCATCGTGGCCAAGGCTCTCCAACAGGCCTTCTACTGGCCCACGGTCATGAGCGACGCGCGAGACCTTGTCTCCGCGTGCGAAGCATGCCAGAAGATGGCCAAGGGCTCAAACCTCCCCCCTGTAGCGCTGCGGACTATCCCCATCACTTGGCCCTTCGTGCGCTGGGGGATGGACCTCTTAGGGCCTTTCCCCCCAGCGCCCGGAGGATACAAGTATGCGGTGGTCGCGGTTGACTACTTTACAAAGTGGGTAGAGGCGGAACCCTTGGCCAGCATCCCGTCCCGGGCCGTTCAGTGATTTTTCTAGAAAAACGTCATTTGCCGTTTTGGTGTCCCCCGGGATATCACCGTGGATAACGGGACCCAATTCGACTCGGCTTATTTTCGGGAATTCTGCGAAGGCCTGGGGCTCGTCGTCCACTTCGCCTCAGTGGCCCATCCCCGGAGCAACAGGGCTGTCGAGAGGGTCAACGGCGTAATCCTGCAGGGGTTGCGCCGGAGACTCGGGCAAACCGCTTCTAAGCGGGGTGCATGGGCAGAGGAGCTCCCTAGCATCCTCTGCTCCATGCGCACGACCCCACCCCGGGCGATGGGACGTACTCCCTTCTCCCTAGTTTACGGGGCGGAGGCAGTCCTCCCCCCGGAGATTGGCTTCCGGTCGCTGCGAGTCGAGCTCCTGGAAGGAGCCACGACCGCAGCGAACCAAGCCAACGAGGCCAACCAGCGCCTGGAGATTCACCTCGTGGAGGAGGAACGCGACCGAGCGCTCCTCCGCCACGCCCTCTACGAGCGCGAGATGGCGCGCGCATACAACCAGCGCGTGCGCGAAAGATCCTTCCGTCTTGGGGACCTTGTCCTCAAGCGCGTCACAGACCCCCAAGCCCAGGGTAAGCTCTCCCCCAAGTGGGAGGGCCCCTACAGGATCTCCGCGTTCCTAGGCTCGGGGGCTTACAAGCTCTCCAACCTTCAAGAGCAGGAGCTGAAGTACACGTGGAACTTGCGTTTACTTCGCAAGTTCTATGTTTGGCCTAACAGGCCCGTCCCCTCCCCCGGAGCGATCACGCCGGAGGGGGAGGAGGGACACTGTATTTACTTTTCCCTCCCCCTTCGCGGCTTCGCAGGGGGAGGCGCTGTATTTCATTTTGTTATCAATACATAGATCTTGCTCTTCAACTATCTCATTACAGGTCCTTCTCATTACCGCCGCTAACAGCGATGCCCTCCCCGCGAGGATGCCCTCCCTGCGAGGAAGCCCTCCCCGTGAGGATGCCCTCTCCGTGAGGAAGTGGGCCCAGACCAAGCAAGTCCCTCCCGTAGGGCGGCTTACGATCAGCCCTCGTGGACTGAGGGTGTAAGCCACAACCCGGTCCCCAGTGGCCGCGGTAACGAGTCACTTTGGGAGACTAGTCCCCTACCCAAACACTCAGACCCGTCATCGGGCACTTCCTCCTCCGGGAGTAGACGCTCTCCCCAGTGGGACGTCTAATGGCTTTCTTGGATATCTTTTCCCCGGAGACTTTATTCCCGGCTCCCCGTTCTCACGGCAACCGGACGATTGTCTCCCGGAAGGATTTTCTCCAGAATCTTCGTCAGGATTTCTGGCCCTATTCCCAGCTCCCCGTTCTCATGGCGATCGGATGATTGTCTCCCGGAGAAATTACGAATTTCTTGGACATTTCTTCCCCGGAGACCCTATTCCTGGCTCCTCGTTCTCACGGCGACCGGACGCTCGTCTCCCAGGAAACTCGCCTCCGGAAATCTCATCGGGTTTTCTTGGGTTTCTCCCCAAGGAGGCCTTATTTCCGGCTCCCCGTTCTCACGGCGACCGGATGATTGTCTCCTGGAAGGTCTTTCCCTAGGAAACCTCGTTTTAGAATTTCCTAACTTGGAAAAATTCTTATGCTACAGGTTATCTTCACCCTGGGGGCCTTGCTACCCCCACAGCGCGCGGAGCTACCCTCCGGCCCGCTGTGGGCGGGGGGGATAAGGAACCCCTGGGTATCGACCACACCGACCGCGAGCAAACTTAGCTCATTCTTATTAAAAGGAGTCGTCCAGACCATCCAAGAAAAAACAAAAGGACTCAAAGAAGAAGCAAACACAGCTTTATTGATTGTCAAACCCGGAGGACATCTTCCCCCTCCGGTGGGCAGCGGAAACAATACAACCCGGGTCAAAACCCGGAAGTTCTCTACATCCTAAGGCTCCTATGCCTAATACTCCCGGAGGCCCTCTGCTAGCTCCCGGGCCAAGTCTCGGTACAATGCGCGCACGTGACGCCGAGCTTCCCAAAGCACATCCTCAGACTAGTACTCGTAGCCCGCTGGTGGAAGAATGCTAAGTGGGGGGACCATCCGGAACCCCGGACGCGGAGGGGACAACTCGGCGCGATGATTGTCAAAATTGTCCAAGTGCCACTCTGGATGCCACCTTAACCGGACGGGCTCCCGGATGGTGTCCCCGCTGTGCTCCCCAGAGATGAGGCTTAGCAAGATTAAAGCCGCTTGGGCGTCCCCCGGGGAGCCCCTCCCGGACCTTCGCCCGGGAGTAACCTCCCGGGAACCCTGGTAACATTGCATTCAATTCAAGACTTAGAAAAATTTCTAATTGTATTGCATTCAAAATGTCTTTTTTACAAGTGTCCGGGGCTTCCCCTAAGAAGCTACCGGGATCAAAATCCTAAGAAAGCAAAAAGGGTCCTATCTAAGACCCGGGGGGAGGCTCATACTTTGCCATTGGTGTCCTCCCCACGGGGGGCTTTCGCCGGGGCCGGGGCGTCCTCTACCGGAGGCGCCGGCGCCGGGAACCTCACCCGGACAATCCGGTCATAGAAGCCCCAGGCAAGTTGCTCCACCTCCCGGCGCGAGGGCTCGAAGAACTCGGGGATGCTCCGGGGGATGCGGCCCCCGATCGCCCGGGTACCGACCCCCCGGTTGTGGGACCCCCATTTGAGGAATCCCGTGGCAACCGCCCAGGTGGATTGCACACAGGTTGGACCATTACAAAACTCACAACAAGCGGAAACCAGTTATTGCATAAACATAATTAAACAGGTACGAGGTCACAAGGACCAATATTACATTAACATAGCGCCCAGAATGACGCTACTTAGAGTTGCTATGAAAATAACAAGTTTATCCATACAAGAGTCGGCATCCAGATACCGAACACACAAAACAAGACAGACAGCAACGACAAAGATCTTCACTTCTGGCAGCAACGGTTCTGGTAGGGCTTTCTCCACATCGGACTCAACTCGGCACGAGACCCTCCTAGAACTCCGAATCATCTAGGGCGTTCCCATCTTCTGGTTCATCTTCGTAACCAAAGGAATCGGGATCGGCGAATCCCTCTTCTGATTTGTTTAAAAAGGCAAGGGTGAGCATGCTTTGACACAATGCTCAGCAAGTCGTTTATTTACAAATGCAGTTATATAGATGAGGAGTGATCAAGAAAAGGGGTTAAATCTTATAATCTTAAATAGTATAGATTTCAATCTTTTGATCTTTCAAATAAGAGTTTTATTTTCAACAGCGGGGTTTTTGAAAGCCTTATGATAGACTTTAAGAAATCATTGTGAATGGCGGTCCTCCGTGATCCACCATTTGAATTAACCATATTATGAAACATTTCGAATAGTTACTTGTGTTGAACCACATGGATAAATCCACCGCGAACATACTCCATGACCTGGGAGTACAGAGTATCCGATACTTTTCTTACGCTTTGCAAAGGTGTACCTCTTTTTAAATCCACTTCTTCACTCGACTTTCATGTCGGGCCAACTCCATGTGACTTATACACATGTGACAAGGCCGAGATCACACAACGCTTTTGCAGTTCAGTATTAACAGTATCCCCGCCCGGTAAATAGACAATTAAGTCTCAAGTACCGTTGTGGGTCCTCCCCACTGCCTTACTTCCTAGCCTTTGGCCTATGCTCCCGCAGGACACATAGCCTTGGTCTGTCCACGCGAGACATTTGACCGTCACGATTACAACCGCTCACGGCTTAATCGGAGGCATAGGGCGTCTTCCTTCTTTCACCTTTTCCTCTCATGCTTTTTCTAAACTCACATCACTCACGGACGAACTGCGCCCAACCAGTTTCCACGTGAGAAACCAGACCGACAAACCATGCAGGGAACTGCTAATACCAAAAAGCTACTAGGTCGTGCCTGTCCCATACCAGGCAAGTGGTTGGTACGTTCTTCATGCCGCATAGGGGCACAACACAAGGTTCTAGTCCTTATGAATTAATAGTGAGGAGCCATCCACATTCCCTGGTGTGCACCGCACCCTCTCCATACAAACCAATCCTCACTATCAATACTAATTTGACATTTCATTTCACAAAAGGGGTTTCAAATCCATTTCTCACATATTAGCCATTTCACATCCAACATGCATACTTAAATAAGATTAAAGCCTAAGCATGGTATCCTAGGGTGACAAGGTTGCATGATGATTCGATATCAAAAAGGGGTTTCCACATGAAAGTTGGGTCATATCTATTCACATATTTCTAAACATAGTTCTATCAAATATTCAGCATGCATATATCTTTAAAACAGTGAATCTACTTTATTTCAAAATACTGGGTGAGACATGATCAAGGGTGACGACTTGCCTTGCCAAGTTGGGTCTAAGAAATCAGCTGGATCTTCAAACGTTCCTTCCAAATCTTCCGCACCTTGCTCTGCATTCGCACGAGAGCACACACAACACATACAATACATAAGCATCCAGAAAATAGGCTTTATACAAAACATAAGTAAAATATACACATGAATGCAAATGAGGGAGATTGGGCAGAAACAGAACAGCGGAGAAAAGGATTCTAGGGTTAGGTTCACTGGACAAGACTCGAATGCGACGAAAGCCATGGGTTGGCATTCGGTTCGCGAACAGACAATGTCCGAGAAGGACACTAGGATGATTTAGGGCTTCTAGATAATCAAAATTGGTGCAAGAGGTGGCATTGTGTGCCAAATGCTGTGAGGGACCTAAATGACAAAGTGGACTTTTCAGAAAAGCCCTTGAATTAACAGAAATTCACAGCAAAGCTCAGGACACAGGAAATCGAATGCCACTGTACAGCAGCGAACTAGGGCACATGTGTCTGGACGAATCACACATGCATTGCTTTGCCAAACATGTCAGGGAGGTAGGCGGGATCAAGACAAGGTTGCTGGTGGGAGGAATTTGACTGGGGTGGCTGGCCGGCGACGAACGGCGAGGTTGAAATCTTCGGCCGCCTGAGACAAGGACGAGCCACGGTGACAGGGAACTGGGGTTAGCTAAACTCCAAATTGACCGAGGGGAAACACTTCTGGGGTGGTGTGGATTGTTCTGGAGAGAGGGATTGGGCAGTGGTTAAGCGTGCGAGCTCGTCGACGTTGTCACCGGAGTTGGAGAAGACGGTGAACGACGAACTGGCTCCACACTGCAATGTAGGCTATAAGCTTTGGGCTACACCATCTAGGGGTTACAGGGAAGGTGTAGGTGGCTTTAGTTTGGAGAGAGCAGCAGCGAGCCACGCCGGCGACGTGAGACGTCCACGGTGGCGCGCGAAAATTGGGAAAACGCACGGTACTGCTTCAATTTGAAAATGGCTGAACAGGCTTGCTAAGAGAGGGCTAAGGATCATTTGATTCTACTGGAGTGAGTGATGAAAAGCACTGGAACGGGTTTAATTTCTGGAACAGGGGTCTTCTGGTTTTCCGGCGATCACCGGTGATGATGAGCACTAGGATGCAATTGGTTGCTTGGACACGGGAAGATGGGTGTGGTGAACTCACTGGTGAGCTTGGATTGAAGTGAGGGGCTGTAGTTTGCTCTGGCGTCGATGGCCTCAAAATCGGCTCGTCGGGGAAGAAAGGGAAACAGTGAGCAAACTGGAAAAATGGCTAAGTCCTGGCATTGTACTTCTTCACAGCGCTGAAGGGGTTTAAATAGGCGATGAGGCGGAGCTTGCAAGGGGAAACGGCGAGAGAACTTGTGCCGGGGACGAGACCGGCCGGGTGCAGCTGCGACAGCGGTGACCGGCGATGTGATTGCGTACTGGCGGTGTAGCGACTCTACAGGCTTTGTCGATTGCATTGGGACTTCACCAGTGATGGCGCAGATGCGGAGGCAGTAGCAAAGCTCCGGCAACGACACATAACGCATGCAATTGCCACAGCAAAGGTTGTGCGCGCGAATGCAATGCTCTGGAGCGCGGGCGTTTATCCGCTGGTCATGGCGCGGTACTGGTGGCTGGCACGTGCGCGCGGGGTGGTTCATTTGCTCACAAGTGCAGGCGACAAGAAGCGATGGCCGGCGGTGAGCAACTGCGGCGAGAAAACGCGGCGTGGCTCCAGCGATGCAGCACTGGTCGAGGGCACGACTAGGCGCTGGTCGAAAACAGCAGCAAAAGACTAGAAGGGCTGATTTGCAATTACAGATTCTTGATTCCAGGGACCAATCTGTAAATCTGGCATTTGGCTTAGGTAGAAAGGGTTTTGATTTTGCCAAATTAATCCACAAGGTTTAAGATATTGATCAACAGCTAGGGATGACAAAATTTTGGACATTTAGGCAAGTTTTGAGATGAACTGAAAACAGGGTAATTAGGGTAATCTGGATTTTAGAAATTTGACAAGGCTGAAACTAGGGTTTCGGAAGGGTTTTGGAAATTCTTCCAGAAGGGAAAAATGTTCAGAATAGTGAAGGGAAGATTTTCACTGAATCAAATCATGATTTGGAAATGATCTGTGGCTTTTAGCCTTTTTGGGGTTCCTCAGATATCTGAAAAGGACTAATTTGTGAATCTTTTGGACTGATCTACGAAAATGACTTGAACGAAGGAGTTTGGCTGCCAACTTTTTAGAGTAACACTCTGGCATCACCAAGATCTCATCCTGATGTGCAGATAGTCAAGGCAGGCTAGGGTTGGGAAAAACAGGGGTGTTACAACCTAACCTCCTTAAAAACAATCTCGTCCTCGAGATTCTGGTAGGTCTGAGAACAGGTACGGAAAGTTTCGGCGTAGCTCTTCTTCCTTCTCCCAAGTGGATTCTTCCTCTGAATGGTTGTTCCATTGGACTCTGCAGAATCTGATGGTCCTTGATTTTAGCCTCCTTTCGCTGATTTCAAGTATCTTGATAGGGTACTCTTGATATGACAAATCTGATTGTACTTCTGCTTCTCTGGGTGATATCTGTTCTGTTGGCCTCTTCAAACATTTCCTCAGTTGGGACACATGGAAGACATTATGTACTCCAGCCAACTCAGGTGGTAGTTCTAGCTTATATGCTACCTCTCCTTGCTTTTCCAGAATCTTATAAGGTCCAACATATCTCGGGCTCAACTTTCCTTTCATTTGGAATCGACGCACTCCTTTGTAAGGTGTTACTTTAAGATAGACGTAATCACCTTCTTCAAATGATAGTTCTCTTCTTCTGTGGTCGGCGTAGCTTTTCTGTCGAGACTGAGCCGTTTTCATTCTTTCCTAAATGATCTTCACATGAGCTGTGGCCTCTTCCACTAGTTGTGGCCCTAAAAATTGCTTTTGACCCACTTCGGTCCAGTATAGTGGGGTACGGCATTTCCTTCCATAGAGTGCTTCGTATGGTGCCATCTTTATACTTGCTTGATAGCTGTTGTTGTATGTGAATTCAGCATATGGCAAGAATGATTCCCAAGAATCTCCATATTCCAACGTACAAGCTCTTAGCATATCCTCCAAAACTTGGTTCACTCTTTCAGTTTGTCCTCCAGTCTGCGGATGATAAGCAGTACTGAACTTTAACTTGGTTCCCAAGATTTCTTGCAGTTCCTCCTAGAACTTTGATACAAACTGGGGTCCTCTATCAGATACTATTGCTTTTGGTACTCCATGCAAGCTAACAATTCTTGAAAGGTATAGTTCTGCCAATTGTTTGGTTGAGTATTGGGTTCTCACTGGTAGAAAATGTGCTACTTTTGTCAACCTGTCTACTATGACCCATATGGAGTCGTAACCTTTTCTGGTCCTCGGTAATCCCGTTACGAAGTCCATTCCGATTTCGTCCCATTTCCATTCTGGGATTGGTAGGGGTTGTAGCGGTCCTGCTGGCTTCAGGTGTTCAGCTTTCACCCTTTGACAAGTGTCGCAAGATGCTACGAACTCAGCGATTTCTCTCTTCATCTTTCTCCACCAAAATTGACTCTTCAGATCTCGATACATTTTTGTACTACTCGGGTGGATTGAGTATGGGGTATGGTGAGCTTCATGTAAAATTGCATCCTTGATTCCCTTATCATCCGGAACGCGGATTCGATTATGGTGCCACAAAATCCCTTGTTCATCTTCTCTGAAATCGATTGCGTTACCGAGCTTCATATCCTCTTTCAGCTCCTGGATATGTGGATCCGTTACTTGAGCTTTTCTGATTTGATCCTTTAACTCACATTCCATCCTTAAAGTAGCAATGGATCCTTGTTCAACCAATTCCAACTGTAGTCTTTTGAAATCCTTGAGCAGTTGGTGTGGTAAATCCAGATTCTTTGCTTGGCTACAGTAGGACTTTCTACTCAAAGCATCTGCCACCACATTTGCTTTTCCAGGGTGGTAATGGACCTCAAGGTCATAATCCTTGATAAGTTCCAACCATCTTCTCTGTCTCATGTTCAGATCCTGTTGTGTGAAGATGTACTTTAAACTCTTATGATCTGTGTAGATGTCACACTTATTACCCAGTAAGTAGTGTCGCCAAATTTTCAATGCATGCACGATAGCAGCTAACTCTAGATCATGCGTTGGGTAATTCTCCTCATGAGGTCGTAATTGTCTTGATGCGTAGGCTACCACTTTTCCTTCTTGCATCAGAACACAACCTAATCCTTGCTTAGATGCGTCACAGTAAACTTGAAAATCCTTCTTGACGTCAGGCAGTATAAGGATAGGTGCAGTTGTCAGTCTCTTCTTCAACTCTTTGAAGCTTTCTTCACACTTCTCAGTCCACGTAAATGAGGCATTTTTCTTCAACAGCTGGGTCAGTGGCCGGGTGATTTTGGAGAATCCTTCAACAAATCTTCTGTAGTATCCGGCCAATCCTAGAAAGCTTCTTACTTCTGTCACAGTCTCCGGTTGTTTCCATTCCATCACTGCTTGAATCTTCGAGGGATCCATGAATATCCCTTTATCCGAAATGATGTGGCCTAAGAAAGAAATTTCTTTCAGCCAGAAGGCGCACTTATCAAATTTAGCATACAGTTGATGATCTGTTAGCTTCTTCAGCACTAGCCTAAGATGCTCAACATGTTCTTTCTCTGTCTTGGAGAAAATCAGTATGTCGTCCACAAATACAATAATGAACTTGTCCAGATATTCCATGAGGACTTTATTCATCAGGTTCATAAATATAGCTGGTGCATTCGTTAGTCCGAATGGCATCACTGTAAATTCGTACAGTCCATATCTAGTTATGAACGCAGTTTTCGGAATATCCTTCTCTCGGACCTTCAGTTGATGATAGCCTGATCTCAAGTCAATCCTTGAAAATACTTGGGCTCCTCTAAGTTGATCGAAAAGATCATCAATCCTTGGCAGAGGGTACTTGTTTTTTATCGTCATATCGTTCAGCTTCCGGTAATCAATACAAAGTCTCAGGCTACCGTCTTTCTTCTTGGCGAATAGCACTGGGGCTCCCCAAGGTGAAGAACTTGTTCTGACGAATCCTTTCTCTTCCAATTCTTCCACTTGCTTTCTCAGTTATTCTTGCTCTTGACCTGTCATGCGTGCAAGTTTTCTAGCATAAGGGGCTGATCCAGGCTTTAGCTCAATGGCAAACTCCACATCCCGGTCTGGTGGCATTCCGGGGAGTTCTTCAAGGAATACTTCTGGGAATTCGTTGACCACTGGGACATCTTCTACTTTGATCTCTTCGGCACTATTCAGGCAATCCATGAGATCACTCAATGGGGTTCTACTTGCACTGAATGTAACTTGTCTTTCTTCGGCATTGGTCAGGGTGACGGTCTTCTTCTCACAATCTATCTGACCTTTGTATTTGGCTAGCCAGTCCATTCCGAGAATGATATCTAACCCTTGAAGATTCAGAACTAGCAAGTCTGCTAGAAATCCTAAGTTGCCGATACAGAAGGCAATGTCTCTACAGATAGATTTCACTGGCATTCTAGCTCCAGGGGATTGGATTAGAATGGAAGATTCTAGTGCAGACTCAGGCAGTTCACTTCCCAAAGCAAAAGATTTCGACACAAATGAATGCGTAGCACCCGAATCAAATAAAGTAACAGCAAGTTTAGAGTGGATTTGAATTCTACCGATCACGACGTCTGAGGCTTCTCCTGCTTCGGCTGTGGTTGCATAGTTCAGTCTGCCTCGGCCTGTTGCTGACATCCCTCTTCCTCTGCTATTCTGAGTTCTTCCTCCTCTTGATGGTTGAATGCCTCTACCAGGGTTCTGAGCTGGGGTAGTGGATCCTGCTACTCTAGCTCTAGCAACACTGAATGGCAAGTGTTGGAGTGAGCAAGTTTCTTTGCGATGACCTCTTCTCCCACAGTGATAGCATTCGACGTTCTTCAAGGTGCAATCCTTGTAAAGGTGATTCCCTTTACATCCGGTGCATTGTGGTGTTGAGGTAGGTGCTGGTCTTGGAGCTCTCTAGGGCTGTCTGAAATTGGGTCGAAAACTTGGTGCTGGTCTTCCTCGATTGGTATTGCCTTGATAAGGGCTAGACGAAGCTTTCCTCTTCCGATCTTCCTCGATTATTCCTGGCTTTTCCTCCATCTTGAGTAATCTGTCGACCAAGATATGGAAATCTGTAAATTCTTGTGAGGCTATCTGATACTGTAAGAAGTTTTGCAGGCCTTCACAAAATCGATCGATCTTCTTCTCTTCAGTTGCAATATCCTCTGGTGCATATCTCGCGAGCTGGATAAACTCATGTAGGTATTGTCTGATTGGTTTATCCCCTTGCTTGAGATTTCTAAACTCTCGGCGCTTGGCTTGCAGGACGCCTTTTGGGACATGATATTTACGGAATTGCTCCTTGAATTCATCCCATGTAATTGTGTCTGGACTTGGGTGTACGGATTGATAATTCTCCCACCAAGCTGCGGCGGGTCCAGATAGTTGGTGTGGTCCATACAAAAGCTTTTCCTCATTATTGCATCTAACCGTGTTCAGTTTCCTTTCCACATCCCTTAACCAATCATCGGCCATAATGGGGTCTTTGGTACATGAAAAGGTTGGAGGGTGAGTTTTCTGAAAGGCTGATAACTTAGCTCCGATCGTTGATCCTCCGGTCTGTCCTGATTAGAATTGTTGCATCATCTGCTCCCACATCTGGTTCTGTGCAACCATGGATTGTTGCCTGTTATGCTCCATCCATATCAGCACTTCGTTGATGTTACTGCCCTGCGGTATGGAAGATGATCCTGACTGGTTCTGATCAGTACGAGCTCTGTTTCCAGGTGCGTCTCTTGTGTTCTCAGTATTTCCTTCGGACATCCTTCCTTGAGATCTTCCGCGGGTGTTAACCATTTTGTTCTGATTAGGGATCAAAGAAATACTGCCGATTCAGAGAGAGACACAGATAAGGTACAAGCAGAAGGCTGAGATCAATTCATGAGACAGGGATTGGAAAGTGCAGGATGTTTTTTCATAAGATAGTTTTTCACAAGATACATAATTTTAGCCTCCACGGCTTACAAGTACAGCATACAACCAACACAACTAAAGAAACTACAAACAAGGGCACAGACAAACAAAAGATCTAGCGATTGCCGGGGTCAGGTGCAGAAAAAGGGTCAAGCCAAAAGGAAGTCTAAGATCACTCGTCGGTTTCGGAAGAACCACAGGGTTCCACCTCTTCTGGATCTTCTTCTTCAAGGTCTTCGTCTGCATCCATCGGATCTAACTCCATGTCGTCGTCTTCTTCTTCATCAGACAAAGTATCGGTGTCGTCTTCAACAACTTCTTTTCCTTTGCCGATAGGAGCTTCTCCTCTTCCTCCAGTGTTGAGGCGTTCAGGGTCTTGGGAATTGATGATGATTCCACGCGATGCTGGTGTGAATTGGCCAAGGTAATCCTTGAGCTTTCCCACACTCTTGCGTGCGGTAATCCTCAGCTTCGGACGATTCTTCTTGTTGACGGACTCCGATGTTCCGGGGTTTCTATCTTTGCTTGGACCGACTAACTCTTGGATTTGCTTCTCTTTTTCTTGAAGATCTGCTCGGGCTCTTGCAAGCATTCCCTCGAGGTAGTGGCGATCATCCCGAGTGTTCTCATGCTCGCGCAACAAACGGTAATACCCGGTTTCTAGAGCTTGAACAACATCCCTAGTATTCGTTAGCACTGCATCTCTTTGGTCACTTGATGGGTGGACAACTCGGCGATCTGACCTGGGGATTTGATGACAAGGCACAAAACGGAAAGGGGAATCTACAAGGAAATCTGACGAGGATTGTCACCCGGGTCACTTCTAATAAACTTTTGGTTCAAGACAGGTTCAAACCAGACATGTATCTGGCGATGCGAACTCAAGCTATTCTGAGGGGCATCACCATGAGGTCGCAAGCTTTACGCGATCAGGACGCGGGTTTCGTGCGATCAGGCCGACAGCCTTGTGCGGTCAGAAGTTCGTATGCTATATGCGGACTGGATATCCGGGATGTTGTGCGGTCAGCCCACATTCCGCGGTCAGAACATTCTCGACCAGGGTGCTTGGAGTTTATTCGGTTATCCTTATATCAGGATATTCCAAGCATCCCGAGGGTTCCTCCACGTTGAAGACCAACCGTCAGAGGTTAATATATGCGGTTATTCATGATTAACACGTGTTAATCACCTCCGTGGAAGTTAACAGCGGTTCTCCAGAAACCGCATCCAACCGTTTGATGCAGTTTTCTTCATATGGCACCCTTTCGACCAGTATAAAAAGGTGGCAAAGTACATCAAACGGGGGATCCAACCCATTTGGAAGAACAAGACCCCTGATACAAGTGAGATACAAGGTATCTCGACCACTCAAATAGCCAAGTCTACGGCTTAGATTAGATAATATTCACAAGTCTCCTAGAGCTTCTTTTTTGTACACTTATATAGGAAAAACTTTCGCCTATGAAGGTTTCTTTCCGCTAGTTTGTAAACCTTTATCACATATAGTGAAATTCTAACAGGACGTAGGGCTTTTACTCCCACCATCGAGGGCCCGAACCTGTATAAATCTCTCTGTGCTCCTGTTCACCATTGTTCTACATACCTTCCCGGAGGGTCATCTTGAAAGGTCTCACAATTACAAATTTTGCATAAGTTCGGCTGAGGACCCCGAGTCTAAATCGTCGATAGCTGGCGCCCACCGTGGGGCCTTTCTCAAGGCGTCCTAATTGAAATCCGGAGGTTCGCTGAAACATGGCTGGAGCATATGATTCCGAGATCGATTTCGATCTCGAGGATTATGCCCATATACCAATGCCTTCTCCAAGCGATCCTGTTCCGATGGAAGAGGTCGAAGGCCAGAATCTTCCACAGGTTGAATCATCTCTCCAGGTCATGTCAATCGACCAGGAAGCAACTGGCGCAAGGTCAGAACCCACAGAGGTTCTTAATGTGCTAGGTGATGAATCCGGCCCGTCATACGACCCCACTGAGGGAAAATATGATGATGACCAAGAAATTAGCCCAGGAAGGTTCGACCCTGATAACCTTCACCGTCTCTTTGATTTTGAGTCCGATTCGGAACAAACCGAGATGTTTTCCCCATCGGCAACCTCTCTCCCTAGGCAGTTTGCTGTGCTGTCGGAAGAAACTCCCGATCAACAGGCTGCCAGGGAAGAACAAGATCGCAAACAGAAGGAGGATCAAGATCTCGAGCAACAAAACAACGAATTGCGCAGAACTGCCCTAGAGGCTCTTCAAGATGCGCAGGCTCGTTACGATGCTGCTCCGAGTTCTTCTCGACGGTCGCGTGGTCGAAAACGTGACCAGACCCCTTCTTTGCTACCGGAGCGTTTCCCAGTGGACGAAGAAACGATAACACCTGGTGCCCCTAGGAGAAGTACCCATGGTCGACTGCGATCTATCGCGGAAGTCATGCGTAATTTTCCTCCTACGGTCACGGATGCGTAGAAACCGGCCTTTTTCAGGATCCTGGCGGAGAGACTGGATGAGGTCGCGTCCGAGGCGACCCCAATGGCCTCTTCCCGCTCGGTAACGCATTCCCGTGAGCGGGATGGTCCTCATTCTGGCTCCGGCCAGTGGAGTTACCCGCCGCCCGTACCGTCCCGACAGGACAAATACCGGCGAATGCAGGATTATCGTAGCAGGGATTGAGTTCCTGTTCACTCTCGTTTGGGACCACGAGTAACCTCGCCATTGCATGAGGTCGCTCGAGACCCAACCGAGAGTCACAGGGCGATTCACGGTCCTTACGTTGGTTGCAAATCTTTTTCGCCTGGCCTACGAGCAGTCGTTTGGTCCGATAAGTTTCGACCAGGGGCCATTGAGAGGTTTGATGGAACTCAGAACCCATCAGAGTTCCTTCAGATCTATATTACTGCCATCCAAGCAGCAGGAGGCGATGATAAGGTCATGGCCAACTACCTGCCTACAGTCCTCGCAGGACCGGCTAGAACCTGGTTATTTAATCAACCCGAGGGTTCCATCTACAATTGGGAAATGCTGTGCGATGCCATCCTCAGCAATTTCCAAAATTGTTACCAAAAGCCGGGTAAGGAGGACGACCTGCATCGGCAGCGGCAAACTTCGACCGAAACACTTCGGCAGTTTATCAAGAGGTTTGTCGGGGTGAGGAATACCATCCCAAACATATCTGATGGCTCCGTAATCAGGGCATTTAAGCATGCCGTTCGATACCGGAGATTCACTGAAGACTTGCTTATCCACCCTCCTCGATCAGTGGCCAATCTGTTCGACATGGCTGATCGATATTCCGATGCAGCCGAAGTGGTCGAATGGAACCGAATGGTCGATAAGGGGGACCTACCACCCCAACCAGGCTTTAAGGACGCCAGGAAAGAAGATTCAAGCAAAAAGCCGGAGTCTTCACCGGGTGGGAAGTCAAAGAAGTCGAAGAGGAACCGCTCTGGACAGTACCGCGAGGTCGCAGTCGCAGAGAAGCCACCTTCGACCAAAGGTAATAAGTCTTCATTTAAAAGTAAAACTGCCTCTGGTGGTCGGGATTCCGACCAGCCAGAAAAATCAACTAATCCGCAGGAGGGCAAGAAGTGGTGTCCACTCCACAACTCCGCAGGCCACGACCTCAAAAACTGCAGGAGTTGGTTGAAACAACTGGACGATTTCTACCAAGGAGTTGGGCCAATGCCAACCTTACCGCCTAAAGAGCAGGCGTGCGGGATTAGAGACGTCGACGGAGACGAAGAAATGGCTTACCAGGTACCTCAAAATCATGTTAATGTCATTTTCGGGGGTTCTTCCTCTTTCGTTTCCAAAAGGCAGTTTAAAACCTTCTGCCGAGAGGTCAACCAAACGGAGACATCCCTTGGTGAACCTCAATACCCCCCCCCGTTGGTTGGATATGCCTTTGACGTTCGATCGCGCTGACTGTCCTGTGGGGCTAACCCGACCATTGAGGCTACCTCTAGTCATTACCCCAATCATCAGTAATGCGAGAGTCGAAAGGGTCCTGATTGACGGGGGAAGTTCCCTTGATCTTTTATTGGTCAAGGCACTAGACGAGATGCAAATTCCTCGTTCGAAGATCAAGCCCATAATCCATCCATTTTATGGGATAATCCCAGGCCCCTCCATGATGCCACTGGGACAAGTGGTCCTCCCGGTCACTCTGGGAGAACCAGACAACTTCCGGACAGAATTGGTTACTTTCGATGTAATCGATTATGACTCAGCTTATAATGCAATCTTTGGCAGGCCGACTTTTGCTAAGTTCATGATGGCAACGCACTATGCTTATCAGTGCGGGAAATTGCCTGGCCCCAAAGGTGTCATCTCGGTCCGAGGCAGTCGCAACGTGGCACTCACGTGCGACCGGCTATCTTTGGAGATGGTCGATCAACTTCCCCTCCGGGACGCTCAGGTCGCCACCGTCGCCGTCGATGCGATCAAGGCTGCTCCTCGACCGGATGAAAAACTCAAACAAGTTCCTCTGTACCCAGATGATCCATCCAAGACAATTCGGGTCGGATCAGCCCTGGATGACAAATAGGAACTCGACCTCGTTGCTTTCCTCTGGGCTAACGTAGACGTGTTTGCGTGGAAACTGTCCGACATGCCCGGTGTCCCAAGGGAAGTAATTGAGCACAGGTTAGCAATTCGACCTGGACAACGACCAATAAAGCAAAAGCTCAGGCGTTTTGCCGCTGACCGACAGGAAGCCATCCGAGAGGAGTTGGACAAACTCCTACAGGCCGGGTTTATCCGCGAAGTGGATCACCCGGAATGGCTCGCCAATCCGGTCATGGTCCACAAGTCAAATGGCAAGTGGCGCATGTGCGTCGACTATACTAGCCTCAATGCTGCCTGTCCGAAGGATGATTTTCCCCTTCCCCGCATCGACCAGCTGGTCGACTCGACTGCGGGTTGCGAACTGATGAGTTTTCTGGACGCTTACTCAGGATATCATCAAATTAGCATGGCAGAAGACGATGAAGAGAAGACTGCCTTCATCACCCCGTTCGGCACATACTGTTACGTCAGAATGCCGTTCGGTCTCAAGAACGCAGGTTCCACGTACCAGCGCTTGATGCAAAAGACCCTTCTTTCCCAGATAGGGCGTAATCTCGAAGCATATGTAGACGATTTGGTTGTAAAAAGTACCAAGAGATTGTCTCATTTGGACGATCTCGCTGAAACCTTCTGTAATTTGAATCGCTTTGGAATAAAATTAAACCCGGAGAAATGTTCTTTCGGGGTTTCTTCAGGAAAACTCCTTGGTTTCCTTTTGTGTTCCAGGGGCATTGAAGTTAATCCTGAGAAAATCAGGGCCATTGAACAAATGAGGTCGCCCTCGACCATGAAGGATCTTCAACGCCTGGCTGGTCGCATGGCGGCTTTAAGTCGCTTCATATCGCGATTAGGCGAAAGGGGATTGCCTTTCTTCAAAGCCTTGCGGAAGCATCATAACTTTACATGGTCGGATGAGGCCGAAAAAGCATTTCAGGAGGTAAAGACATATCTATCCAGTCCGCCAGTATTGGTGTCTCCCGACAAAGGAGAACCGTTGCTTCTTTACCTGGCGGCCACACCGCATGTGGTCAGCGCCGTTCTGATCGCGGATAGGGAAGGAATACATAGACCCGTCTACTATGTGAGCGAGGTACTTCATGGTCCTAAGGAGCGCTACCCTGAGGTCCAGAAGATACTTTACGCGCTACTGATGGCTTCTCGTAAGCTACGACATTACTTTCAAGCGCACAAGATCACAGTACCCTCCTCTTTTCCTTTGGGGGATATTGTCAGAAACCCAGAGAAATCTGGTCGAATCGCCAAATGGGCGGTCGAACTCGGTGCCTTCGAGATCCATTTCACCCCCCGCACGGCGGTTAAGTCTCAGGTTTTGGCCGACTTTGTGGTCGAATGGACCAACCCTGAGCCACCCGTGCAGTTGGCAGAGGAACTGGAGTGCCCCGATTACTGGACAATATACTTTGACGGCTCCCGTAGTTTTCAACACTCGGGGGCTGGAGTGGTCTTAGTTACGCCCCAAGGCGAACAGCTTAAGTATGTCATTCAACTACACTTTGTTGCGACCAACAATGCAGCAGAGTATGAAGATCTTCTTGCAGGGCTCCGGGCAGCAAAATTCCTCGGAGTCCGTCGATTAGTGGTGAGGGGAGACTCACAGCTGGTCGTAAACCAGGTAAACAAGGAGTACAGCACCTCCGATGAGACAATGGCTCATTACCTGGGGGAAGTGAGGAGATTGGAAAAACACTTCAGTCATTTCGAAGTCCAATACATCCCGCGAAAGGACAATATTCTCGCAGACCAATTATCCAAAATTGGGTCCTCACGCTCATCCGCTCCGGCAGGAGTGTTCATTGAACACTTGGACCGTCCTTCGATCATGACTTCGGTCGAGGATGATCCGGTAATAGCCTTCGTTACCAACCTCGGTCAGGAACAAGATTGGGCTCATCCATTGAGGGTCTATCTTGAAAATGGGACCCTACCCGAGGACGAAACCGAAAGTGATCGGTTAATTCGAAAAGCGCGTCTGTACAAACTCATAGATGGGATTTTTTATAGAAAGGGTACTCAAGGAGTATTCATGCGTTGTATATCTCAGGAGGAAGGAAAATACCTCTTGAAAGAAATACATGACGGTGTATGCGGTGCGCACTCGTCATATCGGACACTGGTCGGAAAGGCTTTTCGACAAGGATTCTACTGGCCTTCGGCACTTGATGACGCCAAGCATATGGTCAAGATGTGTCCCCAGTGTCAGTTCCACGCAAGGCAAGTTCATCGACCTACCTATGCATTGCAAACCATTGCTCTCGCATGGCCATTCGCGGTCTGGGGGATGGATATCATCGGTCGTATGCCACAAGCGGTCAATGGGTACAAGTTTCTGTTCGTAGCCATTGACACATTTACAAAGTGGATTGAGGCCGAACCAGTACAAAATATTACCGCATCAGCCGCACAAAAGTTCTTCCATAAGAACATTGTGGCACGATTTGGTGTTCCAAACCGTCTCATCACAGACAATGGTTCTCAGTTCGCCAGCGGTCTTTTCCTGGACTACTACGATCAGGTTGGGACCAAGGTGTGCTTTGCTTCTGTGGCACATCCACAAAGCAATGGTGCCATAGAACGAGCCAATGGGCAAATACTGCAAGGCATTAAAAAGCGCGTCTTTGATCACCTTAAGACCCGCTCGGGGGCTTGGGCAAACGAGCTCTATACCGTTCTATGGGCATTACGGACTACTTCTAGTCGAGCCACCGGTGAGACGCCCTTCCATTTGGTCTATGGGGCCGAGGCGGTATTGCCTATGGAAGTAAGTATTGGTTCTGTTCGGACAGATCAGTTCGAACAGGTTAATCAGTCCGAACAACGGGCGCAAGATCTCATCCTCTTAGAAGAACGGCGTGATCGCACCCTGGTTAAATCCGCGGCATACTTGCAGGCTTTACGCTGGTATCACAGTAAAAAGGTGCGACCACGCGATCTCAACGTGGGCGACTTGGTTTTACGAAAAATTCAAGACCAGTCTAATCGGAACAAATTCTCCCCAAAATGGGAAGGTCCTTATACTGTTGTCTCAGTGCCGCGAACAGGATCGGCGCGGTTAGCTATGGAGGATGGTCGGATTTTGTCCAATATTTGGAACATCGATCAACTTCGCAAGTTTTATGTGTAAGTATTCCACTCACTTTTTTCCTATTCAATTAGTATCTTTTGATAAAATAAAATATGTTTTGCTTTCATACAATGAGTTTTTCTCTTTGAGCCCGTATCATATGCATTCGACCTGAGGGCTGACCGCCGGCGGTCAGATCATTACAAAAATCTAATCGGATTTGCTGGTCGATCTCATGACCACTTCCAGATAAGTCACTCCTAAATAAGCCGTTTCTCAGCGCATACGGGGCTATCTGGCAAGTCCTTGGTCATCTGAGTGGCTACCAGTTCGCAATAAGATTAGACGTTACATTGATCCTGATCGTTGGTTTAAAACGCACACCCCTGGTCGTTACGCTTATGTTTTCTCCTCTGCTTATAACACTAAGGCTTCAGTATTCATAAGTAGATGCGGGGGCTAGGGGGAATGTGCTTATAGTATGGAACTCATAATATAAAAATGCAAAATATGTACTTTGATGTGCTTATATGTATTGCAAAAATGATTTTTTACATACATTGCATTATACACAATTGTCTAGATACAAAAATAAGGACCATTCGATCCCCAGCTCAGTCAGGAGCCTATCTACGAAGGGCTTGACCTCCTCCATGACTGCATCGAGCAGCTCCTCACTCTCGACCTCAACCGGACCCACCAGTGCGCTCAGATCTGCATCTGGCCCATGGTGAAGTCGAACCCGACTGAGTACGGCTGCTGCGGCTGATCGAACCCTGGTTCTGATCGCCTCTTCGCGTCGCCGTGTATCTCCAGGGAGATACTCAAGCAGTGATTCTGCCTGGGCAGTGAGCAGCGATGTCCAGTCGCTTACGCTGAGGTTATCCTTCTTCGGTTCTACCACATCGGTCTTCAAAAGATCAGCCACGGCCTTCAGTTTTTCGAAGACCAGGAGGCTCAGCTCTTTGATCGCCCGATCGGTGTGGCGAATCGAGGATTCAAGAATCCCCTTGTCCCGACTAAGCTGTGTAATTCGACCTGCTTGCGCTGTACAGAGAGAGGAGATTATTTGCATATTATGGATTCAAGTCTTCTTAATCAGGAATCGGCTTACCAGCATTTTCTGATCGAAGTTTGTTGATTTCGGTCTCTTGTTTCTTAAACATCGAGACTGAACTGAGCCTCATTTTGGACACCTCTTTCTTCAAAAATGTAACCTCTCTGCAGCGAAATCAAAGCAGTCACAACCAAAATGCACCCATACTAACCAAAGGGTAATGATTCTCACCTGCGCAAGCTGTCGCGTTCTTTCTGAATGGCTTCTGTACTGGCCATTACAACATGCGACTGGCTTGTTAGCCAGGATAACCCCTGTGATGCAAAGGAAGAGGATCAAAGGTGTCCTAAGTACAATTCAGGCACGAGAGCAGAGGTTTATTATACCTTCATAAACTTTTGTAAAACAGCATCATCCAATCCAGCGGGGATCCTCGCCAGAGCCCCGGATGTGCTTACTACAGGGACAGTTGGTGGGAGTGCCGGCTAGGCGCAACCCCCAGTAGTCATCGGTTGTGACTGGGTCCCTGCATTTATTCCTTCCCCTGCGGTCTGGACGACTTCCTGGACCACAGGGGTGGAGCGTTCTTCGTTGGAAGCTCCTGTACCAGCTGCGGCTTCAACCCCTCCGGAGGCGGTTGAAGAGCTGGGCGCCGTCTTTCTTTGCCTGACAAGAAAGACAATTTGAGCAGTTTTTATTTAAAGATTATTGCCAGTTTAAGGTTCTTACCTTATTTGAAATCCCATTCGCTCCTGAGATTTCTGGGAAGGTTCCCCTTGGGAAGGAGAACCATCATCGGTTCTTGCCTTCCTCATGGCAAACAAGGCAGCTCCCCCCTGGATTTGTTCAGCTATGAGCATATTTCTAAGAAAAGGATAGAGACAAAAAGCAAGGTCTTTACCTGGGCTACCGTACTGGCTGGTGGGACTACATCCGAAGGCCTTGACAACTCCTGGGTCGCTGGAGCGGCCGCAACCGGCCTTTGCTGAACTACTACATTTGTCCGGTGCATCTGTCCGGTGAAGGCCGGACATTGTCCGAAGTGACCGGACAATGTCCGGTCAGTACAAATGTTAACAGCATATTGAATTAAGACAAATGTATTTGTTCGGAGGTTTTGTCCGAAGTGACCGGACAATGTCCGGCCAATACAAAATCTGGGCTATTGTAAGGGACATTTTGTCCGGACAAATCCCATATGTCCGGCCCATACAAAAATCTGGAGTGTTTTATGTTAAGTGTCAACAGAGACAGATACATCTGCCCGGACATTTTGTCCGGACAAATGTATCTGTCCGGCGTGTACAAATCATTTTAAACAGGGGTGTCAACAGAGACAAATGCATCTGTCTGGACATTTTGTCCGGACAAATACATTTGTCCGGCCTTCACAATTTAATCCAAACGGCTACTGACACTCGCATTTCACGTGAATAACGGTCAAAATTTTTGTACTGACCGGACATTGTCCGAAGTGACCGGACAATGTCCGGCCAGTACAACTTTCGCTCAATCTTCTTGATTTCGACCGTTTTTGCTGAGAGTATAAATAGATCACTGTTGTAGATGTCTTACACACACGAAATACATCTCAAAAACCCTGAGCAACAGTGTGCAAGCCCTCTCACATCCATTCTCTAGCAATTGAAGTCAAAACTTGAGAAATCTTGAGTGCTAGTTGAGTGAATTTGTTTTCAAGCCTTCTTGCATTTGCATTGTGTTCATCAAGCTTTGAGGTTGATCAAGCAAGGTGCTAGGCTTGTTACTCTTGGTGATTGCTGTCACCTAGACGACCCGGGAGGTCCGGCGATCTCTCCATTGACGGTGTGTCGGAGAGGCCCGGCGATTGGTTGTAAAGGCTCGGAGCTCGCCTATCCGGAGAGGAGAAGGGCTACCTCTAGTGAAATTGAAGCATAAGCTCAAGCGAAGAGCGCTTCAACGAGGATTAGTGGAAATCGGCAAATTTTCGAGACCTCGGGAAAAACTCGATCTTTTCGGTTACCTCTACTACTTGCTTAATTTTCATAGTGATTGAATTGTTGCTATTAATATTTTAGAAAGTGCTAAATCTGAATTGAATTGTCTTTCATATCCTTAGAAGTTTTTTTATTGCAATCTTAGGTTGTTAAACCCTAATTTAGAAGAAAAATTTTAAAACCGCCTATTCACCCCCCTCTAGTCGGCATCCTTCGATCAACACGTGGTATCAGAGCGCTAGGTCTCTCATTTTAGGCTTAACCGTCTAGGGAGAGGATGTCGTCGATCAAAGAGAACTATAATGGAAAGGTCCCCTTCTTCAAGGGTGACAACTATTGCTATTGGAAAATTGGGATGGCGGTTTATCTAGAATCCATTAGTCTTGATATATGGAGGGTCAGTAGAGATGGTTTTAGGGCTCCAATGGACTTGGAAAATCTCACACCTCTAGAATCGAAAAACGTTCAAGCAAATGCTCAAGCAAAAAATGCCATATTTAATGGTCTTCATTTAAGTGAATTCAATCGCATTAGTAATCTTGATACATCCTATGAAATGTGGAAAACCTTAGAGGTAATTCATGAAGATACATCAAAAGTCAAAGAAGCTAAGCTAATTAAATTAACTAGAGAATACAACTCCTTCTTCATGCTTGAATCTGAAAATGTTAGTGACATGTATACTCGACTCAATCTATTAAGCAATGATCTCAAAGGTTTAGGTACAAAATTTGAAGATATTGATATTGTGCGTAAAATGCTTATAATTTTACCATCGAGTTTTGATACAATTGTGACAGTGCTTATCAATGGCGATCTCTCTTCCACAACTCCTACCGAGCTCTTGGGTACTCTTATTACCCATGAAATGCAAAAAGAGGAAAAGAAAGGGATTGTAGAAGCATCCGGATCAAAGAAGAAAAACTTGGCATTTAAGGCAAAAGTCGAGGAAGCCAAGGAGGATAGTTCGGATGAAAGCTCCGATGGTGATCTAGCTCTTCTTGTGAGAAAAACCCGCAACTCCTAAACAAGATCAACAAAAGAGGATTTGAATTTGACAAAAGACGAGGACCACACAAGAAGACCAGATTCAAGAACATTACATGTTATGAATGTAATGAGAAGGGACACTTTGCCTCAAGATGTCCAAATAAGAAGGGTGATCATCAAAGATCATATGAGAGGAAAGATGACGGTGAAGGCACAAAAGGTAAAAAGAAGCTTTTCAAGAAGTTCTATAACAATAAAAACAAGGGCCAAGCCTATATTGGTGAATGGTACTCCGGATCGGAGGAATCCGAATCAAAGGATGAAGTACCATCATCTTCTAAGAAAATGGCGGGAATTGCTATCGGAGAAGCCACTTCGTTTGAAGACAAGTCATCATTATGTCTTGTGGCTAGTGATGATGCTAAGGTATCGGATCTTGAACCTTCTTATGAGGACCTTGTTGATATGGTTATGGAATTAAATGAGGCATTAGGTAAAGTAACTAAGGAAAACAAAATGCTTAAGAAAGAATATTCAATACTTAGTGAGTTATATGTAGAACTAAATGACTCGCATGAGGCACTTCTAGTTAATGAAATTATTGATTCTAAACAAACTAGTGAAATAGGAATTACTTGTGATATTCTAGACGAATCAACTCATAGTGTCTCTCATTCAAAATCAATCACTTGTAATGCTTTAGAAATTAATCATGAAAATGTTTGTGATGAAATTGTTGATAACAACTCTAACTTGATTTTAGAAAATTTAGAACTCAAGGCACAAGTGGAAAAGCTAAATCTAGGACTAGCAAAATGCTTTAAAGGAAAAGAAATCCTAGACAAACTTCCTAGTGAGCAGCGATGTTCATTTAGAAAAGAAGGTTTAGGATATGAACCGAACAAAAGAAAGAAGTTGAGTACTAAATTAACTTTTGTAAAGGCCACTAATATGTTTTGTCACAAATGCCATAATGTAGATCATTTGCCGGAAAATTGTCCCTCAACTTCTAGAGCTAAAGAAAATAAGTATCACTCCCATTACATGCTAAAGAAAACAAAATACGGAAAAGTAATTGCAAAATTCATTGGTTTGCCTCATCAAAATAAACATAAAAAGAAAATTTGGGTTCCAAAAACCCTTGTTGCTAACTTTCAAGGACCCAAACAAGTTTGGGTACCTAAAACCGTCTAACCCTTCTTTTAGGTAAACTACAAAACCGGTGGGAGGCATTGGGTGCTTGATAGCGGATGCACCCAACACATGACCGGTGATGGAAGTCGGTTCTCTTCATTTGAGAATGGTTGCAATGACATTGACAAAATCACGTTTGGTGATAATAGCAAAGGAAAGGTAATTGGGTTAGGTAAAGTCACAATCACAAACAACCTTTCCATCTCAAATGTATTACTTGTTGAATCTTTGAATTTCAATTTGCTTTCGGTTGCAAAAATTTGTGATTTGGGTCTTAGATGCATTTTCGAACCAAATGGTGTTATCATTGAAAGTCTAGAAGACAAGTCTTTAATTTTCAAAGGTTTTCGATATGGAGATTTGTATTTGGTTGATTTCGGTTCAAAAGACTCTTGCATTTCAACATGTTTGGTTGCAAAAAATTCTTTGGGATGGCTTTGGCATCGTCGTTTGGCACATGTTGGGAGGCATCAATTGAACAAACTTTTAAAAAGAGATTTAATCCTAGGTATGAAAAATATAAAGTTTGAAAAGAATAAACTTTGTAGTGCGTGTCAAGCGGGAAAACAAGTTGCTAGTACTCATCCCGCTAAAAATGTTTTGTCAACATCTAGACCACTTGAGGTTTTGCATATGGACTTGTTTGGTCCACGGAAACTCAAAGTATTGGTGGTAGTAACTATTGCTTTGTCATTGTTGATGATTTCTCTCGATTTACTTGGATTTTCTTCTTAAATCATAAACCCGATGCTCCAAGTGTGTTTAAAAGATTTGCAAAACGAGTTGAAAATGAATTTGAATTTTCCATCAAGAAACTTCGAAGTGATCATGGTGGAGAGTTTCAAAATTCGGATTTTATTGAGCTTTGTGATGAATCTGGAATTAAACACGAATTTTCCGTACCATATACTCCTCAACAAAACGGTGTTGTGGAAAAGAAAAATCGAACATTAATTGAAATGGCTCGAACTTTGTTGGATGAATATAAAACCCCCACTAGGTTTTGGGCCGAGGCCGTAAATACGGCTTGTTATGCCATAAATCGGCTTTATACTCATCCTTTGTTAAACAAAACTCCTTATGAGCTAATTATTGGATGAAAACCAAACATCTCATATTTTCGAGTTTTTGGTTGCAAATGTTACATCCTTAAAAAACACATGCATCTTGGAAAATTTCAAAGACGTGTTGACGAGGGCTTTCTTGTTGGATATTCGTCAACTAGTAAGGCTTATCGTGTTTTTAACATCATAACCGAATGCATTGAAGAAACGTGCAATGTTGAGTTTGATGAATCTAATGGCTCTCAAGAAGAGTATGAAGATGTTGAGAATGTAGGAAATGAAGAATTATGAGAAGCTATGAAGAATATGACGATTGAAGATATCAAGCCCAAAGATGAAGATTCAAAGTCACCCGATCAAGAAAATGAAATAGCTTCTATGATTCCGGAGGCCCCTACTCAAGTTGATCTTGATTCAGAAATAAAGGAAAATGAAGATCAAACATTGCAAAATCCAAGACTTCATCAAACCATCACTAAGGATTATCCCGTCAACCAAATAATAGGTGATGTTGGTAAAGGTGTCCAAACTCGCTCTAGAATTGCATCTTTTTGTGAACATGTATCTTTCATTTCTAGTATTGAGCCTAAATGCATTGATGAAGCTTTAGCGGACCCAGATTGGGTAAATGC
Source organism: Pharus latifolius (assembly GCA_019359835.1). Classification (NCBI taxonomy): domain Eukaryota; kingdom Viridiplantae; phylum Streptophyta; class Magnoliopsida; order Poales; family Poaceae; genus Pharus; species Pharus latifolius. The sequence goes on along the minus strand of CM033323.1, from coordinate 31,535,340 downwards.
TATGCATGATGAGTTAAACAACTTTACTAGAAATAATGTTTGGGAACTTGTAGAACAGCCTCCTAATCACAATATAATTGGTACAAAATGGGTCTTTCGAAATAAGCAAGATGAAAATGGCATAGTTGTAAGAAATAAAGCTAGATTGGTAGCACAAGGTTATTCTCAAATTGAGGGATTAGATTTTGATAAAACTTTTGCTCCCGTAGCTAGACTAGAGGCCATTCGCATCTTACTTGCATTTGCATCATGTTTTGAAATCAAACTTTTTCAAATGGATGTTAAAAGTGCTTTCTTAAATGGTGAAATTTCAAAACTTGTATTCGTAAAGCAACCACCGGGTTTTGAAGATCCAAAATATCCAAATCATGTCTATAAACTCTCAAAAGCCCTTCATGGTCTTAAGCAAGCCCCTAGGGCTTGGTATGAAAGGTTGCGAAATTTCCTAATTTCACAAGGTTTTAAAGTTGGAAAAATTGATACAACACTCTTTACCAAAATCATAGACGATGACTTCTTTGTTTGCCAAATCTATGTCGATGATATAATTTTTGGTTCCACTAACGAATCTCTTTGCCAAGCTTTTGGTGAAACCATGTCCAAGGAATTTGAGATGTCTATGATAGGAGAATTGAGCTTTTTCCTCGGACTTCAAATTAAGCAAATCAAAGAAGGCATATTTGTGAGTCCAAGCAAATACGTGAAGGATTTGCTCAAAAGATTCGGTATGGATGATTCAAAACCAATCAAGACTCCTATGGCTACAAATGGGCATTTGGACTTGGATGAGGGAGGTAAACCGGTAGAACTCAAATTATATCGTTCTATGATTGGTAGTTTATTATATCTTACTGCTTCTAGACCTGATATTATGTTTAGTGTATGCATGTGTGCTAGGTTTCAAGCTGCTCCTAGAGAGTGTCACCTAACTGCAGTAAAAAGAATCTTTAGATATCTAAAACATACACCAAACATAGGACTTTGGTATCCTAAGAATGCTAGTTTTGATCTCCTAGGATATTCGGATTCTGATTATACCGGTTGTAAAATTGATAGAAAAAGTACTTCCGGTGGTTGTCAACTTCTAGGAAGATCATTAGTCTTGGACTTCAAAGAAACAAAATTCAGTTGCACTCTCAACCGCCGAGGCGGAATATGTTTCGGCCGGTAGTTGTTGTGCACAACTTCTCTGGATGAAGCAAACCTTGTTAGATTATGGCATAAGAGTCAATTGTGTTCCGCTGTTATGTGATAATGAGAGTGCTGTTAAAATTGCCAACAATCATGTTCAACACTCTCGAACAAAGCACATTGACATTAGACATCACTTTCTAAGGGATCATGTATCAAAAAGGGATATAGTGATTAGTCATGTTTCAACCGAAAATCAATTAGCGGACCTATTCACTAAACCCTTGGATGAGTCAAGATTTAGCAAGTTAAGAAATGAATTGAATGTTATTGATATTTCAAATGTTATTTGATCTCTTACTTATCTTGAATTGGTTGTTAGTTTGATTGTATCTAGCATATATATTCTTGCCTATAAATTTATATATCCAATCAATGTAGGCATCTATGCCAATCACTTCCTATTTTGAAGAAAAAGTCCAAAAATTCACCACTTTGTCGTTTTTCAACAAAACTTGGAGAACACATTAAGGGGGAGCAACTTTAAGATCATTGAATGCTTGTATACCCCAAAATTGTGTACAAAAAGGAAAAATATGCATGTTGTTTATCAAAAGGGTCAATTTTAAAATCAAAAGGGCTAAAAAGTGCCAAAATGTTCAAAATGTGTTAAAATAACACAAAATCTTCAAAAATATCTTTCAAATATGTTCTCAAAGGTTTTGAAAGTGAAAAGAAAGGATTTCGAGCTAAAATGTTGAATTTTGACAAAATTGAACATCTAAGGATCTTGTTTTGGCCTAAAATGACTTATTTCTATAAATCAAAATCGGTTGAGTTTTGACAAAAATTTTCTACATGAAACACTTAGAGATCAGTCATTCGAAGACATTTCAGGTTGAACTTTTTCTCAAAAGACCTATGGTTTGCAAATTATCACATTTCTCAAATCGCCCGAAAACGAGCGTTGACATGAAAATACCCAAAATGTGCATTTTTTGAATTTCGCTGTTTGAGCCAAGATCTCTTCCATGTTTTGGCTTGAAATAGTATTTAGAATTCATACAAGGCCAAACATCTCAGAAAAATTCGAGTTTCATGGAAATTTGACAAATTGGTGAAAAACCGTTCTATTTTACCCTTTTTCCTTAAAACGCGATTCGGAGGCTCATCCTAAAGTCGTTTTCTCTCAAATTTCTTCTCAAAGCTAGCTGGATATATTCCAAACATGATATTTGAGCTTATCCAAAATTCAAACCTCTGTTTGAGTCAAATCTGAAAAAATTGCAAAAATTCAGAAGTTTCAGAAGCGTATCTGAACGGACCGGACAGTGTCCGGCCAGATCGGACTTTGTCCGGACATATCGGACTTTGTCCAGTCATATCGGACAGTGTCCGGTCAGATCGGACTTTGTCCGGCATGTGCATATCGGTTCAGTTATTAAAACCTCCCGTGATCTTTTTGCTTCCCCAAATCAATCAAATCATCCTGTTGCTGCTGTTCTCCACCTCTTCCACTGTTCATCTCCTCTTCTCCGGACAAGAAGATTAGTCCGGCCATCTCCTGATGAGGGCATCACCCATGCGGACATGATCAACACTCCTTCCACTACAACGTCGCTGAAGTCGCCGATATCCATGCCAGGACGATGTGCTGAAAAACCAGGACGACATGCTGACGAGGAACGTCAAGTGGGCCTCAATCCTGTGGCCAAGCTATTCAAGCCATCAATGGGGGAGGTTAAACACTCTATCATCAAGGCCCAAGAGCATCTCCCACGTTCAAGCAAGCCCAAGTGCAAGCCCAACTCTCCCGGAGGCCCGGTTCGGCCATCAGCAACCACCCTGACTTTAAACGGACGCCCAGGCCACATACGAGGTCCAAATGAGGCAAATGAGGACATTCTCGAAAGATTAGGAGATTATCTTTCCAATGCATCCGGCCTCAGCGAAAAATTCATTCTGGATCATCGGGAAATTGTGAAATACTCCAATGGATCAAATCTGCCCAGTGCTGCGACACTTTCTTTAGGCCGTGGGCCTTGTAATTTGTCGGAGGGGCCTAGGCCCAGATTGAGGACGTGGGGAGAAACCCTAGAACGTCCTCCACCTTGTCCTCCACCCATTTGGCCGTCCTCCCCCTCCCTCCACCATAAAAACTAGCCGCCGACGTCATATTTGGTGAGGTTTGGTTGTGTGTTGGTAGACCCCGTGTGCGTCCCCCCTCGAATTTGCGTGTGTCGACTAGACCACCCGAGTCGAGTTATCGAACCTCAAATTTATCCAAGTGCTTCATCCATATTTGCAATTTTAGATTGCGTTTATCTTGTTTCTTGCTTGTTCTTCGATCGCTTGCAGGAAACGACCTTCGTGGTCAGGTCAATCGCGTTCTTGGCGTGGTTGATAACGAGCAGGTTTGGTGGTTTAACGATTGCCGGGCTCCTATCCTTGCGAGGTTGGTAGCCGGATCGTCAAGGTCTCCTCTCCGAACATATCGGAATTACCCCTGTGAGTCTCATCAGAAGATCGGGCCGCCCCGTGTGCGCTTCATTTGGTATCAGAGCGTCGGTTGACTGGTGAGAATCCTTGTATCTTTGTTTAGTAGATTGATTTTCATACCTAGAGTCCAGAAAAATCCCCACAAAAATATTGTGTTCATCGCAATCCCATCCATCGTACCAAGACTTTTGAGCCTAGATCTGTTCTTAGTTTTGCATCATCGAGTTTAATCCATGTGTTATATTTGTCATTAGTTTCTGTCTCTTTCGTCTTTGTGTTCTTCGCATCGTTGCTATTCATCCCCGTGTTTGCCATTCCTTAAACCAAAAACATAAAAAAAATCACTTTTGTGCATCACGCAGAAATCCCCACATCTCATGTGGATCCTGCCATCAATTGCATGATACCTTCCTTGTTGAGTTCCTGTTGCGCAAACAAATTCTATAAATACAGCCAATCTAGTTTGTACGCAAGGAAACCTGCCATATTTAGTCCTTAATCATCTCCTTCCATTGGCAAATTCGTGAGGCACCCGTACAAGGCAACCATCGGCCAAATCCGTTTGCATGCCACACGGAGATTTAATTGCATCGTCCTGGTCCTCAGTCCACAAATAAAAAAATCCACCGAATCAGCACATCCCAAGTTTCTTCTTCCTTTTGTTTCCTGTGATCGAGAGCACTAAAGAAAAGAGAAAATTTTTAGCAAAAGAAAATAGAAGAAGAAAAGAAAGGAATAAAAAGGTGTTGTTTGCAAAGAAAAAAAAAAGGTGCTCTCGGCCATGGAGAATTTTGTGAAACTTCTCTGATGTGATCTTTTGGCATAGATTTTGCTCACAACTTATACTCAGTCTTGCACGGTGCTTATATCCCCTTTTGTTACCTGTCCTATTTTGCTAGCCTTATCCCATATCTTTGTGACAGCAACTTAGGGCATTGTTAACTTTTGGATTCTTATTTGATTTTGCATTTACTGAGTTACATATCTATTATTTCTTTGCTACATATATTAGCCTGTCCAAACTCCACATACTACTAACCAAACAGGGACAGACCTTGCTATCGCTTTACCACCACGTGTGCTTGAATTATCACGAACCAGCCACCGATTGCACCGCCTACTTGTGTGGTAAGAACTTGTAAGAGCAAGGTAAATACTTGAGCGAGTGTGACTTGAGAAGCTCCACAACCTAGTAGTTCATAGGAAATATATACTACTTGTGTATTTTCTTGTTTGCTACTAACAATGACAGGTCACATCTTTCCTCGACATGTGAAGAAGCATGAATTATTTGCTCCACCTCCTCCTAGCGATATGTTCGATGACTATGATGCAGAAGATGCTTATCTCGACTTGAAACTTTTGCGACAAGGTAAAATGAAGGTAAAAGAGTACTATAAGAAATTTAAAACCTTGTTACGGCTAAGTGAATTAAATGAATGTGAAGAGGCAATTGAAAATAGATTTTTAAAAGGACTTAATGAGGAAATTCGAGATATGCTCATTCATGAAACATACAGTTCTCTTTCTCAATTATTTAAATGTGCTTGTAAAGCTGAACATAGGTTTATTGAATCACTGAATGAATTTCTTGCCTCATTAGATGGACCCATTGTTGCTCCTATTGCCGTAGCTAACATTATGCAGGAAGATAAGCATCACCAAGAGGAGGATAAAGAGGATCGCATGAAAGAAGATGAGATCATTGCCACGAGTAGAGAACAAACCATTGAAGTTACACCTGCATCAATGGATGAGACCCTGCAAGGTAATGAAAAAGGTGACGCTCTTACTCAATGTGATGATAACATTTTTGAAAAGGAAAATAAACATGTTATTCACATTGCTAGCGAAAGGGATGAGCTGAATGTGATATCTTCTTTAAATACTTTGGGTTACATTAAATTTGATGAATGGTATAATCTAAATAATTTAGAGAAGATGCTTTTTGCACGTGCTGAAATTTCATGGCTATCAAGAAATATTATTTATGCTATCGTCAAAAATAATGATAAAGGCTATTACATGGTCAATCGTGTTTATATATGTTCTCACTCCATCGATTTGATTACAGAGGATGTGCATACTGTTTTGCCCTGTGTCACTACTAACCTTTTGCAGGATAGTGTGATGGAGTCGAGGACGACTCCAATTCGAGAAGGGGAGAATGATGAGGGCATCACCCATGCGGACATGATCAACACTCCTTCCACTACAACGTCGCTGAAGTCGCCGATATCCATGCCAGGACGATGTGCTGAAAAATTAGGACGACATGCTGATGAGGAACGTCAAGTGGGCCTCAATCCTGTGGCCAAGCTATTCAAGCCATCAATGGGGGAGGTTAAACACTCTATCATCAAGGCCCAAGAGCATCTCCCACGTTCAAGCAAGCCCAAGTGCAAGCCCAACTCTCCCGGAGGCCCGGTTCGGCCATCAGCAACCACCCTGACTTTAAACGGACGCCCAGGCCACATACGAGGTCCAAATGAGGCAAATGAGGACATTCTCGAAATATTAGGAGATTATCTTTCCAATGCATCCGGCCTCAGCGAAAAATTCATTCTGGATCATCGGGAAATTGTGAAATACTCCAATGGATCAAATCTGCCAAGTGCTGCGACACTTTCTTTAGGCCGTGGGCCTTGTAATTTGTCGGAGGGGCCTAGGCCCAGATTGAGGACGTGGGGAGAAACCCTAGAACGTCCTCCACCTTGGCCTCCACCCATTTGGCCGTCCTCCCCCTCCCTCCACCATAAAAACTAGCCGCCGACGTCATATTTGGTGAGGTTTGGTTGTGTGTTGGTAGACCCCGTGTGCGTCCCCCCTCGAATTTGCGTGTGTCGACTAGACCACCCGAGTCGAGTTATCGAACCTCAAATTTATCCAAGTGCTTCATCCATATTTGCAATTTTAGATTGCGTTTATCTTGTTTCTTGCTTGTTCTTCGATCGCTTGCAGGAAACGACCTTCGTGGTCAGGTCAATCGCGTTCTTGGCGTGGTTGATAACGAGCAGGTTTGGTGGTTTAACAATTGCCGGGCTCCTATCCTTGCGAGGTTGGTAGCCGGATCGTCAAGGTCTCCTCTCCGAACAGATCGGAATTACCCCCGTGAGTCTCATCAGAAGATCGGGCCGCCCCGTGTGCGCATCATCTCCCGTCCGGTCCTCGATTTGATCTCCTGAGCATCCTCTCCTCCTTTGGTTTGGGTGAGTTTTTCTCCTTTTGCTCCACAGGTTCATGCATTACATTCCATAGGGATTCTAGGGTTTGAAACTAACAAAATGATCATGCATGTCAAATCTAGTTATAGATTCATGAAATTGACATCTCTGAGTGGTCATATTTAAGCTAATTTGTGCAAAATTGGAGTTTGTCATAGACATGCATGATATAAGTAGATCAAATTGCCATCTAGGGTTAGACTTTGAAACAAAATCAACTATGCTTTGAATGCAATGTGATGATCTAATAGAATCAAATCTGTAGAGTTAAATGACGGATTTATATCGAATTTGTTCAGATTATTTACCATGCACAAGATGAGTGGTTAAGATGAGAATATCGTAGATGATTTCCTTTGATTGCCCTAGATCCTTGATTTTGATCAAAGCAAATTGAGTAGAACAAAATTGAATCAAAGAGCAGAAAAGGATGGTATGGAGTGCAAGCTAACATCTATTAGCAAACGCATGAGTAAGAATTGATTCATATAAGGACTAGGTCATGCATCCATATCCTTCGGAAGATTAGTTCATGCTTCTCCTATCACCTCATTCGAGTCATATCATGAACAAATTATCTATGTTTTCTCTCCAGAGTCACTATGACTGGAAGAATGAAGCAAACTAGCCGTCGTCATGGGCCTGGATCTTCTCAACAGGCTCAACCTATCGACTGGGATTCTTTGGCTATTGATGAGGATGATGCAGCTCCAGCATCTCCCATTGTATCTCCCATTGATGATTCCGACTCAGTCGATAGCAGCAGCAGTAGTGGTGATGAGCAACCCAGAGGCCATCAGACTTTCACCGCTAGTGCTATTCGGCGACTTCGTCGAAAGAACCCATACGAGCATCCGAGGACATGTACTGAGAGGAATTTCTGGAATGCCTTCCAGATGTCTCAGTATCACACTAGATTCTCCTCTGCCAAAGTGTTTGGGCATCAGGCCATTGACTGGAACTTGATCGAGAGCAAAGTTCACTATCCTCTCCGGGGCAAGTTCATGGCTGTCAGATTGCTCTCCTTCACCGAGATGAAGGAAGACTGGAAGTGGAACGTGGACATTATCCGCTCATTCTTCGCATCTCTTCATGTTGCCTCGGATCGATCCCACGTCGTCTTCATGAACAACAACTCCAGAAGGACTCTCACCAAGGCACAGTTTGAAGAGGCTCTACAGATCGAGCATGTTGACAACAGCCTCTTCGCCTTTGATGAAGTTCGAGTTGAAGACGTGGCTCATCTCTTCGACAATCCAGATCCAAATATTGGTAAAGTCTCTCAACTGATTCCTCCGGTGGCCATTCTAGAAAAGCTGAACCGCATGACTATCTTACCAAAAACCGGAGATCGCGGGGCTGTCACGTCTACCATGCTGCGGCTTCTGAGAGCCCAAGTTGACGAGACACCTTTCGACATTGTGGAGTTCATGTTCCATGAGATGCAGGAAGTTTAGATGGACTCGAAAAGGCTTTTTCCCTTCGCACCTTTCATCGCTCATACTCTGACCTACTTTGGACTGCATCGAGCTTCCCGTCCTACTTCTATGGAATATTACCGGTTGAAGAGTCTGGGGATCCTTATTCGCTATGAAAATCAAGTTGGATCACCAGTTCATGAGCCTATGTCTCCGGTCGCGGGAGCTCCCTCTCCACTTCAGTCCTACTCCATCTCCCAGAGCCCTGATGTCTCAGCTCCATACATGATGATCATGGAGCGGCTTGATCAGATGTCCATGCGATTCGAGACTCGCTTCGATGAGGTTGACACCAGATTGAGCTCCATCGACCATCGCCTCAACGTCATCGAGCCTCGCATCGATTCTATGAGTCAGGATATCTCTGAGCTGCGGGGACGATTCGATGCAAGCCAGTATCAGCATCGTCATCGCGGCGATTCTTCTTCCGATCATCCTCCGCAGTCCTAGATTATCTTTCTCCTGTATCTATGATCATTTGTATCTATGTCTTCTCTCCTTTTATGGATGTTTGATGACAAAGGGGGAGAGTTATGTTATGTATATGTGGTATGGATATGTGTTATGTCATATGTTTATCAGTGGATGATATGTGTGATGTTGTTATGTTTTATGTCGTCGTTTTATCATTTATGAATGTATGAACATGAACATGGAAATAGCTTTGTTATAAAAATGCTGCTTTGCTATCTCTCTTGTGTATGTATGTATGTGTTGATACGTATGGATATCTCGTTATACCTTGTTATGAATATGTTTATGAACTTGAATGTAAGATTCAGGGGGAGCATCTCTTGCTTATACTCATATTTTTGATATCCATATGTTTTATGCATAACGGTTGTCATCAATCACCAAAAAGGGGGAGATTGTTGAATCTTGAGCCCTAATTAGGGTTTTGGTGATTAATGACATCCGTGAGATTTGCGACTAACCTCTGTATGTGAGACACAGATAAATCAAAGGAGAAAGCATCAAGGAAAGACAAAGCAAGGTTATGAAGACTCCATGAAGCGAAAACGACAAAAATCTCGACAAGAGTACAAATACATAAACCTAGTGTCTTCTCGTTTTGAAATTTTCTAGGTTAGATGGTCGTACTATTAAGAGGGGTCTTAGCACAAGTATCTTGATCAACCTTGAAGTTTTTAGAAGCATATTTGCATTTGCATTTGCCCTAAATCAAAGTTGAGTAAAAAATTCAGAAGTCTGTTTTCGTTTTGTACTGGCCGGACAGTGTCTGAAGTGACCGGACAATGTCCGGCCAATACAAACAATTTCAGAACTTTGCAAACAAGTGCAATAGAGACAAATACATTTGTCCGGTGCATCTGTCCGGTGAAGGCCGGACATTGTCCGAAGTGACCGGAGAATGTCCGGTCAGTACAAATGTTAACAGCATATTGAATTAAGACAAATGTATTTGTCCGGAGGTTTTGTCCGAAGTGACCGGACATTGTCCGAAGTGACCGAACAATGTCCGGCCAATACAAAATCTGGGCTATTGTAAGGGCTGTGTTAACAAAGACAAATCTATTTGTCTGGACATTTTGTCCGGACAAATCCCATATGTCTGGCCCATACAAAAATCTGGAGTGTTTTATGTTAAGTGTCAATAGAGACAGATACATCTGTCCGGACATTTTGTCCGGACAAATGTATCCGTCCGGCGTGTACAAATCATTTTAAACAGGGGTGTCAACAGAGACAAATGCATCTGTCCGGACAAATACATTTGTCCGGCCTTCACAATTTAATCCAAACGGCTACTGACACTCTCATTTCACGTGAATAACGGTCAAAATTTTTGTACTGACCGGACATTGTCCGAAGTGACCGGACAATGTCCGGCCAGTACAACTTTCGCCCAATCTTCTTGATTTCGACCGTTTTTGCTGAGAGTATAAATAGATCACTATTGTAGATGTCTTACACACACGAAATACATCTCAAAAACCCTGAGCAACAGTGTGCAAGCCCTCTCACATCCATTCTCTAGCAATTGAAGTCAAAACTTGAGAAATCTTGAGTGCTAGTTGAGTGAATTTGTTTTCAAGCCTTTTTGCATTTGCATTGTGTTCATCAAGCTTTGAGGTTGATCAAGCAAGGTGCTAGGTTTGTTACTCTTGGTGATTGCCGTCACCTAGACGACCCGGGAGGTCCGGCGATCTCTCCATCGACGGTGTGTCGGAGAGGCCCAGCGATTGGTTGTAAAGGCTCGGAGCTCGCCTATCCGGAGAGAAGGGCTACCTCTAGTAAATTGAAGCATAAGCTCAAGCGAAGAGCGCTTCAACGAGGATTAGTGGAAATCGGCAAATTTCCGAGACCTCGGGAAAAACTCGATCTTTTCGGTTACCTCTACTACTTACTTAATTTTCATAGTGATTGAATTGTTGCTATTAATATTTTAGAAAGTTCTAAATCTGAATTGAATTGTCTTTCATATCCTTAGAAGTTTTGTTATTGCAATCTTAGGTTGTTAAACCCTAATTTAGAAGAAAAATTTTAAAACCGCCTATTCACCCCCCCTCTAGTCAGCATTCTTCAATCAACACTAAGTACTTCTAGCACTTGTTGTACATGATCAGCATGTTCTTCCAAAGATTTGCTATATATCAGAATATCATCAAAGTATACTACAACAAATCTTCCAAAAAAGGCTCTTAGAACATGATTCATTAAACGCATAAAAGTACTTGGAGCGTTAGTTAATCCAAATGGCATGACTAACCATTCATACAAACCAAATTTAGTCTTAAATGCAGTCTTTCATTCATCTCCCAATTTTACTCTTATTTGATGATATCCACTTCTTAAATCAATCTTAGAGAATGTAGTAGCACCATTAAGTTCATCTAACATATCATCAAGTCTAGGAATAGGATGGTGATACCTGTCACGCCCGAAACTGGGACTACGACTACTCCTGTAGAGACCTAGCTCACTGCAGCTAGTCCCATTCTCACAAACCTTTGACTTCCCAGGATGAGTCAAATACAAGAGTATATTACATTGCAACAGAGTACTAACAAAATATTAAGCAGTGTGGCCTGCTGGCCTTAATATTACATAAAGAGGATTACAATGCCTACAAGGCATTCAGGGTTTAGCAAAATATTTAACTACACAGCAGAAGATAGGTGACCCTCCCACAAAAGAAGTTGACGGCAGAACAACACACTTCAGGGCTCTGGCGGAACTGATTCTCCTCCTTCTGGATCCACGAAGTACTCCATGCCATCATCTTGATCAAGGTAGGCTCCATCTATTGAGTTGAAAGTTGCAAGGGTGAGCACTTACGTACTCAGCAAGTCATAGGTAAGAATAGATACATATAGTAGTGATGGTATGAACCTAGACTAGTCAAGAATTATGGTTGTTTATAAAATAATCTTTTACTTCCATACCTCATCTCATCTTATTTCATGGCAGCACTTTTCATAATATAACATCATCATTCATGTTCACTAGATTATAGCACTACCGCGACACGTCGACACACGACAGCCCACGGCAGCACCCCTTATCATGACAACACATGTCATTCGGGTAATCTTGATTTAACACATTTTATTTAGAAAATAGTACTTGTGTCACACCCCGTGGATTTAATCCACCGCAGCAGACTCCTATAAACCCGGGAGCTCGGAGTATTCGAATACGTTTTTAACTCTGCAGAGAGGTACCAATTTACCCGCAAGATATTCCACTTTCAAGCCCATCCTATCAAAATGATTAGACCCCTCCTCACAACCATGTGTGAGTGGCAAGGTGGAGATAACAAGAACTTTTGTTATGCATCACTTACAATTCACCCCTGACCTTGTGGCTCTCCGCGAGACACAGTTGTGGTAGGCTGTATCCTAACCTCCACCCCTTTGCTTATTCCCATTACTGGGTCAGCGTGCTTGATCACCTTCAGTGATATGTGTGGGAGCCATTCTCCGTGCTTATCGTGCAGGGGTTTTATGTGCGATCCACATAATTACTTGTTCAGGCCTGTCCCATACCAGGCTTGCGGTTAGCACGTTGTTCATGCCACTAGACGCACAACACAAGGTTATAGTCCTTATATGCCAGTGACCAGACCATCCACAACCCTGCACCTTCAGTGCCTGCATATCCTTTGCAGTGTAGCACCTCCAGTGCTTCCGCCATCCATACCATTTTTCTGGTCACGGCTAGGGGTTTTATTTCATGAATTAAATATATAAATACATATAATAGTTCATGGCTCAAAACTTGTTTATTTCACATTTCACAGATAACCAGTCTAGTACTGCCAATTCATAAATCAATCATTCTCAATCTTTCTCATGCAATATTATCTATATTCAAGGTTATGTTTTAGCAACATTTAAAATATAGGTTTAAGATGACCAAGGATATGACTTGCCTTCCGCGTCGTAAAATACAGCAGTCAATGTCAGATCAGTAGTGAAGTCCTCGAACTCGGGCTCTTGATCTGCTCTCCAATCAAACAAACAACCAATAATCACAATCTTTTCAATACATTATTATACTATATGCAATAATGCGAGGATGAAATTTTGATGATTCTGAAACGATTGGGTTTAGAGGCTGATTAGGGTTAAGTTAAGGAAACCAATGTTAAGATTAGCTGTCAAAGGTTTACAAGGTTCCAAATGTCTCAAAGTATCAGAATGATATCAAGGTTGCGACTGGTTCGCTCAAAAACAGCGAACGTCTTTAGGTCGACATTCGGTTCAAAGCATCGACATAGGGTCGATGAATGATAGAGGGGTTATCTCAACTTGTGGTAGTAGAAGAAAATGTAGATCACAACTCTACAAATTCAGTGAACAAAGTGGTTTTCAAAATGCACAATCAGAAGTGGGTAACAAGGCCAATGCCACTGGCTGACAAGCTCTGGCATAGAGTTCACAATGCCAAAAACTAGGGCTTGGCATAACTTTTGATCTGGAGTTCCAAATGATGCACCACTTTGTCTGGAAGGTAGGCATTGATAACAGGAACAATTAAGTCAACAGGATCTAGGGCAAGAAATGGCTGGAAAGCAAGAAATTCAGTGATGAACTGAGGTGAACTGGCTGCACTGGAGCAGTTCTGGACAAGATCTTGGCATGGCTATATCTTTTGATCTAGGCTGATTTAGGTGTCGGGCTAGAAGACAAAAATGCTCAGGAGGTCAAAGCACACACACTGGACAAGGTTTCGAGGGCTGAAATGGCTGGAACAAGCTTTCCGGTGATCGGCGCCGGAGAAGAAGCTCTGGATTTGGGCATTTTCAACATAAGCCGATTGAACTCGATTCCTTGCTCTATGAGTGATAGAAGGGTATGAGGAAGTTACTGGAACGGTTAGTTTGGTCAGAGAATCACCGGAGAAGCCTGGCGACAATCGCCGGCGACTGGTGAAATCTGGATTTGGGGAAACTTTCAATTCAAGCTCAATCTGGAAATTTAAATACACAGGTTTGCTTAAAAAGGTTCACTGATCATTTTTTATTATAGAATCAAAAGCTAATACGAATTGAATCGGGTTGCATTGCCGGAACAGGGCATTTTGCAATCCCGGCGATCACCGGCGTTAGGGTCCACCGGAGAGCAATTAGATGATACCACACAGAGAGTATGAGAAGAGGAACTCACTGATGGCCTTAATTCGAAGTTTGATGCAGCGGATGAAGCTGGCACCGTGAGCCTCCTCGACGGCTCGCCGGAGAAGAAAACTAAAACAGCAATTCTGGGACTTGGCTGATTTCCAGTGAGGTGTGGAGGGAGCTGCTGAGCACAGGAGTGCTTAAATAGGCCAGGCGAAGATTGCAAGGAGGAGACAACGAAGTGATTTGGCAGCCGTGATGAGATTGCTTGCGTGCTGGACATCAGCGGCGAAGACACAGCGAAGAACGGTGATGCGACGGCGACAAGCTTGCAGCTGATCACAGTGTCGTTCGATCAGGACTTGACAAAGCTGTAGCAAGCGGTGGCGACAACTACTGGCGCGGCAAAGCGACGTGGCGGTGAATTGCTGACAAAAGCTGCAGGTCGCGCGCGGGAGCAGGCGCTGGTCGTCGATGTTGCAACGACGTTGCCACGGCAATGGCTGAGGCGAAGACACGTACACACAACATGCACGGTCACGAGCGCGGGCGAAGCCTCACCGGCGACGAATAGCCACGGCGCACAGGCACGGTGAGCTCTGGTCGTGCGCACAGTAGATAGCCTGGTCGAAAATGGACTGAACTGCAGTTTCAGATTTTTGATTTGGACTGAAATGTAAATCTGGAATTCTGGGAGGTTTAAACTGAATTTGCTTTCACTAATCTGGCAGATATATTCAACAAGATATTTGGCAAAGATGATTGATAAAATCTGGCACATCTTAATAGTTTTTGATATGAACTGAAAATAGGGTATTTTAGGGTAATTGAAATCTGAATTTCAATTGATTTCAAATTCTGGCACTTAGGATGAGATTTTGGAATCTGAACAGAAGAGAAACTTGTGACAAATAGCATTTAGAAAAGATTTGCTGAAGAGATTTTGAGTTTGAAGTTAATCTGGAGATTTTAGCCTTTTTGGGTTCCCAGATGTCAGATAAAGGACTAATTTGCAATAACTCTTCGACTGATTTGTGAAAGAGTCTAGATGATAAAATCTGGCTGCCAACTTTCTGGTTTAAGGTATTGGCATACCCATGATCATATTCCACGAATAATCTGGTCTGAACTTGGTCAAGATTTTGATTAAATTTGAATTCAGAGTATTTAGGGTAATATAAGGTATTTCTGTTTTCGAAAACAGAAAGGAGTTGATAAATCTGGGATTTAGAGATAGAATTGGATCTAGGTTCTGAAGGCTTTTAGATTCAGGATAACTAATAGATTACACCTGAGCAATCTGATCTTGATTTGGGGTTCACAAGAAAGATTTGGAGATTTTAGGGCTTGAGATAGATACTGATCTGGCTACTACTACTAATACATGCATGCATGCTATTTATGAAAAAGGAAGTTTTCACCCCAAAACTCAGGGTGTTACAATACCTAATGGTTATTAATAGCACGATAGTCCACACACATTCTCCGAGAACCATCCTTTTTAGGGACTAAAATGACTGGGACAGCACAAGGACTAAGACTTTCACATACATACCTTTCATCAAGTAGTTCTTGTATTTGGCATTGAATTTCCTTTTCTTCTTCAGGATTGGTGCAGTAAGGTGGTCTATTGGGAAGTGAGGCACTTGGGATGAGATCAATTTGGTGCTCAATGCCTCGAATGGGAGGTAAACCGGCAAGTATCTTGTCTGGAAATATATCTTGGAATGCCTGCAACACTTTGGAAATAGCACTAGGAAGAGAGGTTATGTCATTAATTGTAATCAATATATGTTTGTATACAAGTACCACATGCATCAAATTATGATTGTTGCTAATTTCCTTAATATCAGATTTTGTAGCTATCATTACTAGCTTCTCTTCTTCTTATTATCCTTTATCTTTTTCTTTTTATTTTCAGCAGTCATTCCCACTTTCTTTTGCATATTTTGGCCTAAAATTTGATTAGGTGTCATGGGAAATAATTTCTTGTTTCGGCCGTTGATTTTAAAAGTGTGTGTATTAGTGCGCACATCATGTATTACATTACGGTCATATTGCCACGGTCGTCCTAACAATAAATGGCATACAGTCATAGGAACAACATCAAAAGTTATAGTATCAATATAATCATGAATTTTAAACGTAACTTGAACCATATGTTGTATTTTGACACTTCCACAGTCACTTAGCCATTGGACATGATAAGGATGAGGGTGTTCTAATAATTTTAATTCAAGTTTATCACACAATTCTTAGCTAGCTAAATTATGAAAACTACATCCATCAATAATAAGATTGATTACCTTATCATTTACCTTGGCTTGAGTTTGAAAGAGATTGAGGCGTTGTGGGTGTTCATCTTCTTTTAGTTGTACACTAAGGGTTTTAGTGACAACTAAGGCAGTGCCTGTCTCATAAGGGCAATCATCACACTCTTCATCTTCCTCAGGAGCATCTCCAAGCTTATCTGGGTCAGGCATGGGCTCCTGGTTCTCTTCATTAGTAGATTTGTATTCTCCATCTTCAGTGACAAGCATAGTTCGATTGTTTGGGCATTCTCTTGTCATATGCCCTTGACCCAAGCACTTGAAGCATTGGATCGCACTAGTCTTGGTGGTTGAAGCCAGCAAAGATGATGATGCAGTTGTTTTCTTCGTACTTGATGGAGGGACTAATTTTGATACTGAATCAGAACTAGTATTAGTGGCAAAAGAAGTACTAGAGGAGGATATACCTCGTCCCAAGTTAAATCGAGCTTTGGGCATGTTTGATGGAGCTCTCAAGTGGAAGGAGGGTGTTCTTTTTGGTTTGGCATCTTCTTGTAGTTGTTTCTCCGCTTTCGTTGCTTGATGCACCAACTCAATGACGGTGTTGTAGGGCTGAAATATCACAATGCTTTTAATGTTCTTGTTGCGGCCATGCAGAAAACGTGCAATGGACTGTTCTTCATCTTCATGCACCCGCGCTCTAATCATGGGTTGCTCCATGTCCTTGTAGTAATCCTCCACCGATCGTGATCCCTATCTCAAATTCTGCAATTTATCAAAAAGATCACGTCTATAATGGTTAGGAACAAAACAAGCTCTCATCTCACGCTTCATTTCCTCCCATGAAGCAATAGGGGTTTCTCCTTGTTCTTCTCTTTGATTGAGGACTTCTTCCCACCAAATCAGCGCATAACCATCAAACTCAAGTGAGGCCATGATCAATTTCTTCTTCTCCGAATAATTGTTCATCCGGAAGATCTTCTCCACCTTGAGTTCCCATGTGAGGTATGCATCTGGGTCGCACTCACCTACAAATTTTGGAATTGTAAATTTTAGCTTACCAAATTTTTCCTCCGCGGGTCCTCTTTCTTGACGATGAGCATGTCACCGATAGCCGTCATCTCGATGAAGCACGAAGTCATTGTTATCAACATCATCAAGGGTACCACACCCACGACTGCGCCCATGACCATGGACATCTCCACGGCCTCCTCCTTGGCGTCATGGGTGTGGTGGTCGATCCGCATTAGCGGCAGCATGATCTCTGCTCTCACGTGTTCTTCGGGCAGCAATCTCCTCAGTTGTCTCATCGAGCTCCTCACCTCCATGAACACTATCTTCTCCTTGCGATCTGTCTCTGCGAGTCTCATGCATCTCTTATCAAACTCATCAATCAAAATATCAATCATCTCTTTATGCATGTTAGTCATGTTCTCATTAAGTTTTTGATTGAACTCCCTTGTTATCCTAATAAACTCCTGTTGTGTCACATAAGGTGGTAGTGGTGCGCCTCCCCCACCCTCCTCGTTATCTGCAAACACAAAAGCAAGACAACAAGTATATAAGGGATGTTATGTGGAATCACTCAAGCTTAGCCTCTCACTTACCAACCGAAGTTCTTATGACTACTTTACGGGTTGAAGAATTGCGTGTACTCTCGTAATGATAGACAGTTGAAGGTGATGGAATAAGTGAATCAAGGTCCAAGCCCGATAATTGACAGTGGCTATTTGTGGAGCTTGGAGGGTTAGTATAATTCCTATACAATTGAAATTATAGATATTGTAATGATAAGTAATAATCCAAACTAGAATTCCATTGCCTAGTTGCCGAGCTCAAGATATAAATGAAGATTATAGGCAACTCACACACAAAAATAATTGAACTTGAGGCAATCAAAGGAATGGGCTAGTATGAGATATGAAAGAACACCAATAGCTCGTATTGCACAAGTTTTGGAGAGACGCTAGCTAATTGCCCAAACCAATGTAGCAGGACATTATATTACTCCAAACAACAAACTAGCACAATTTGGAAAACAGGGAACAACTAGGTAGTGCTCTTACTTACAAATCAACAACCTTCTTTCCTTCTTTCTTTTCAATTTTTTTTTGGTTGCCAATCAAGATGAGAGTAGCTCTTTAAGTCACCCTAGTTCAGCAAGGAAACAAACTTCACAAAATTATGCAAAGATTGTTGTGTCAGTAGCCCTAGAGCAATAAAAAAAGAGCTAGTCTCAATAGGTTCAAAGTTTTTTCAAAGGAGTGATTGGCTAAAAAAAATGATAATGACACTTCTTTTTGTATTTTTATGGTTTATGTGGACTCATACAAAACACAAATTGGAACCACACCTTAAATGAAAAATGAACGAAAGAAGCAATGCGAAGGGAAAAACAAGACCATCAACTAAACTTCGTTCTAGTGGATCAAAACTTAGCAAAACTCACCAAGATTTTTCAATTGAACTATGGCATAGAATAATATTTTTGTGTGGCCTTTTCTGGATAGGAATGAAAACAACAACTATAGTAGCCAAAAGGTAAAATCCTACCATGTCAACCTTGAGCTCTGATACCAACTGATACGGATCGGTCCACGGTTTGCCCCGATCTTCATGGCGTAGTGACGAGGATTGACACCTGAGTCAGTTCAAATAAATGCACTATTGGTTCAGGACAGATTCGAGCCAGATATGTGCCAGGCGGTGAGAACTCAAGTCGTTTCTGGGAAGCATCAGCCCGAGGTCGCAGGCTTTGCACAATCAGATCGCAGCTAGTGTGCGGTCAGAAGTTCGTGTGCTGTGCGCGGACAGAAGGTCAAAGATGTTGCGCGGTCAACCAACATCGCGCGGTCAGAGAATCTTCGACCAGGGAACGTGGGAGTATTCTTTTCCTATAACAGTAATATCCCAAGTATCCCGAAGATTCTTCCATGTGGAGATCAACCATCAGGAGGTTAATACGTGCAGTTATCCACAAATAACACGTGTTAAATCTGAGTGGGAGTTAAGAGCGGTTCTCCAAACCGCATCCAAGCAACTGCTTGATGCAGTCACGACTTGGCGCCCTTTCAAACAGTATAAAAGGGCGGCATGATGTATCAAACAAGAGAGATCGATCAAGAGATCAAGACACGACTCAAACAGCCAAGTCTACGGCCTAGATTAGATAGTTTTTATAAGCCTCCCTGGCTTCTTTCTATACACTTACATAGGAAAAACCTTCGCCTGTGAAGGTCTTTTCCTGCCATCTTGTAAATCTTTGCTACGTATAGTGAAATCCCAACAGGACGTAGGGCTATTACTCCCACCATCGAGGGCCCGAACCTGTATAAATTTCTCTGTGCTCCAGTTCTCCATAGTTCTACATACCTTCCCGGAGGGTCACCCTGAAAGGTCTCACTATTATAAATTTTGCATAAGTTCGGCTGAGGACCCCGAGTCCGAATCGTCGACAGCTGGCGCGCACCGTGGGGCCTTTCTCAAGGCGTCCTAATTTTCATCCGGAGGTTCGCTGAAATATGGCTGGAGTATATGATTCCAAGAACGATTTCGATCTCGAGGATTATGCTCACATTCCGATGCCTTCTCCAAGCGACCCTGTTCCGATGGAGGAGGTTGGAGGCAAAAATCTCCCAGAGGTTGAATCATCTCTCCAGGTCATGTCCATCGACCGGGGAACGACTAGCGCAAGGTCAGAACCCACCGAGGTTCTTAATGCGCTAGAGGGTGAGTCTGGTCCGTCATACTACCCCGCTGAGGGGAAGGATCATATCGACCTGGAAATCAGCCCGGGGATATTCGACCCTGATAACCTCCACCGTCTCTTTGATTTCGCGTCCGACTCGGAACAAACGGAGATGTTTTCCCCATCGGCAACCTCTCTCCCTAGACAGTTTGCTGCCTTATCGGAGGAAACTCCTGATCAATAGGCTGCTAGGGAAGAACGGGATCGCAAAGAGAAGAAGGATCAAGAACTCGAGCAACAAAACAACGAACTGCGCAGAACTGCCCTTGAGGCTCTTCAAGATGCGCAGGCTCGTTACGATGCTGCTCCGAGTTCTTCTCGACGATCACACAGTCGCAGATGCGACCAGACCCCCTCTTTGCCTCTGGAGTGTTTCCCGGTGGACGAAGAAACGGTAACACCTGGTGCCCCTAGGAGAAGTACCCATGGTCGACTGCGATCTATCGCGGAAGTCATGCGTAACTCCCTCCTACGGTCACGGATGCGCAGAAACCAGCCTTCACCAGGATCTTAGCAGAAAGACTGGATGAGGTCGCATCTGAGGCGACCCCAACGGCCTCTTCCCAGTCGGTAACACGTTCCCGCGAACGAGAGTTTTCTCACTCTGGTTCTGGTCGGCGAAGTTACTCGCCGCCTGTACCATCCCGCCAGGACAAGTACAGGCGGACACAGGATTCTCGTGGTAGGGATCGAGTCCCTGTCCACTCTCGTTTGGGACCACAGATAACTCCACCGTTGCGTGAAGTCACCTGTGACCCGGTCGAGAGTCACAGGGCAGTTCACGGTCCCTACGTCGGTTGTAAAGCTTTCTCGCCCGGCCTTTGTGCGGTTGTTTGGCCTGATAAGTTTCGACCAGGGGCCATTGAAAGGTTCGACGGAACTCAGAACCCATCCGAGTTCCTTCAAATCTACATCACTGCCATCCAAGCGGCAGGAGGCGATGACCGGGTCATGGCCAACTACCTGCCTACAGTCCTCGAAGGCCCGGCTAGAACTTGGCTGTTTAATCAGCCCGAGGGTTCTATCTACAACTGGGAAATGCTGTGCGATGCTATCCTCAGCAATTTCAAAAACTGTTATCAAAAGCCGGGTAAGGAGGACGATCTTCATCGACTACGACAAACTTCGACGGAAACCCTTCGTCAGTTTGTCAAGAGATTTGTTGGGGTCAGGAATACCATCCCGAACATATCTGACGGCTCCGTTATCAGGCCATTTAAACATGCCGTTCGATACTAGAGATTCACCGAAGACTTGCTCATCCACCCTCCTCGATCAGTGGCCGATCTTTTTGATATGGCCGATCGGTACTCCGACGTGGCCGAAGCGGTCGAATGGAACCGGATGGTCGATAAGGGTGACCTACCACCTCAACCAGGCTTCAAAGACGCCGAGAAAGAAGATTCAAGCAAGAAGCCGGAATCTTCGTCGGGTGGGAAGTCAAAAAAAATTGAAGAGGAACCGCTCTGGACAACACCGCGAGGTTGCAGTCGCAGAGAAGCCGCCTTCGACCAAAGGTAACAAACCTTCATTTAAGAATAGAATTGCTCCTGGTGGTCGTAGTGCCGACCAACCAGAAAAGTCGACTAATCCGCAAGAAGGCAAGAAGTGGTGTCCACTCCACAACTCCGCAGGCCACGACCTCAAGAACTGCAGGAGTTGGTTGAAGCAATTGGATGACTTCTACCAGGGAGTTGGGCCAATGCCGACCTTACCGGCTAAAGAACAGGCATGCAGACTTAGAGACGCTGACGGAGACGAGGAGATGTCCTACCAGACCAACTCTTGCTAAGTTCATGATGGCAACGCACTATGCTTATCAGTGCTGCAAATTGCCTGGCCCCAAACTTGTCATCTCGGTCCGAGGCAGTCGCAACGTGGCACTCACGTGTGACCGGCTATCTCTGGAGATGGTTGACCAACTTCCCCTCCGGGACGCCCAGGTCGCCACCGTTGCCACCGACGCGATCAAGACTGCTCCTCGACCAGATGAGAAACTCAAACTTGTTCCATTGTACCCAGATGATCCATCCAAGACAATTCAGGTCGGATCAGGACTGGATGACAAATAGGAACTCGATCTCATTACATTCCTCCGGGTTAACGCAGATGTGTTTGCGTGGAAACCGTCTGACATGCCCGGTGTCCCAAGGGAAGTAATCGAGCACAGGTTAGCAATTCGACCTGGACAACGACCAATAAAGCAAAAGCTCAGGCGTTTTGCTGTTGACCGACAGGAAGCCATCTGAGAGGAGTTGGACAAACTCCTAAAGGCCGGGTTTATTCGTGAAGTTGATCACCCGAAATGGCTCGCCAATCCGGTCATGGTCCGCAAGTCAAATGGCAAGTGGCGCATGTGCGTCGACTACACTAGCCTAAACAGTGCCTGTCCGAAGGACGACTTTCCCCTTCCCCGCATCGACCAGCTGGTCGACTCAACCGCGGGTTGCGAACTGATGAGCTTCCTGGACGCTTACTCAGGATATCATCAAATTAGCATGACAGAAGAAGATGAAGAGAAAACTGCCTTCATCACCCCGTTCGGCACCTACTGCTACATCAGAATGCCGTTCGGTCTCAAGAACGCAGGTTCCACATACCAGCGCTTGATGCAAAAGACCTTTCTTTCCCAGATAGGGTGTAATCTCGAGGCATATGTAGACGATCTGGTTGTAAAAAGTTCTAAGAGATCATCCCATTTGGACGATCTCGCTGAAACCTTCTGTAATTTGAACCACTTTGGAATAAAATTAAACCCGGAGAAATGCTCTTTTGGGGTTTCTTCAGGAAAACTTCTTGGTTTCCTCGTTTGTTCCAGAGGCATCGAAGTCAATCCTGAGAAAATCAGGGCCATCGAACAAATCAGGTCGCCCTTGACCATGAAAGATGTTCAACGCCTGGCTGGTAAAGAGGATTACCTTTTTTTCAAAGCCTTGCGGAAGCATCACAATTTCACATGGTCCGATGAGGCCGAGAAAGCATTTCAGGCGGTAAAGACATATCTATCCAGTCTGCCAGTGTTGGTGTCTCCCGACAAAGGAGAACCATTGCTTCTTTATCTGGCGGCCACACCGCACGCGGTCAGCGCTGTCCTGATCGCGGATAGGGAAGGGATACACAGACCCGTCTACTATGTGAGCGAAGTGCTTCATGGTCCTAAGGAGCGTTACCCTGAGGTCCAGAAGATACTTTACGCGCTACTGATGACTTCCCGTAAGCTACGACACTACTTCCAAGCTCACAAGATCACAGTACCCTCCTCCTTTCCTTTGGGGGATATTGTACGAAATCCAGAGAAATCTGGTCGAATCGCAAAATGGGCGGTCGAACTCGGTGCTTTTGATGTCCATTTCACGCCCCGCACGGTGGTTAAGTCTCAGGTCTTGGCCGACTTTGTTGTCGAATGGACCAACCCTGAGCCACCCGTGCAGGTGCCAGAGGAATTGGAATGCCTCGATCACTGGACAATGTACTTTGACGGTTCCCGCAGTTTTCAACACTCGGGGGCTGGAGTGGTCTTAGTGACGCCTCGGGGCGAACAGCTTAAGTATCTCATCCAATTACACTTCGTTGCAACTAACAACGCAGCGGAGTATGAAGGTCTTCTTGCAGGGCTCTGGGCAGCCAAATTCCTCGGAGTCCGTTGATTAGTGGTGAGGGGAGACTCACAGCTGGTCGTAAACCAGGTAAACAAGGAGTACAGCACCTTTGATGAGACAATGGCTTATTACCTGGGGGAAGTGAGGAGATTGGAAAAAAATTTCAGTCATTACGAAGTCCAATACATCCCGCGAAAGGACAACATTCTCGCAGACCAATTATCCAAAATTGGGTCCTCACGCACATCCGCTCCGGTAGGAGTGTTCATTGAACACTTGGACCATCCTTCGATCATGACTTCGGTCGAGGATGATCCGGTAACAGCCTGCGTTACCAACCTCGGTCAGGAACAGGATTGGACTCATCCATTAAGAGTCTATCTTGAACATGGGACCCTACCCGAGGACGAAATCGAAAGCAATCGGTTAATTCGAAAAGCGCGTCTGTACAAGCTCATAGATGGGGTTTTGTATAGAAAGGGTATTCAAGGAGTATTCATGCGTTGCATATCTCAAGAGGAAGGTAAATCCCTCTTGAAAGAGATACATGACGGTGTATGTGGTGCGCATGCGTCATATCGAACACTGGTCGGAAAGGCTTTTCGGCAAGGATTCTACTGGCCTTCGGCACTTGATGATGCCAAGTACATGGTCGATGTGTCCTCAGTGTCAATTCCACGCGAGACAGGTTCATCAACCTGCCTATGCGTTACAAACTATCCCCCTCGCATGGCCTTTTGCGGTTTGGGGGATGGACATTGTTGGTCCTATGCCACAAGCGGTCAATGGGTACAAGTTTCTGTTCGTAGCCATTGATACGTTTACAAAGTGGATTGAGGCCGAACCGGTACGAAATATTACCGCCATAGCAGCACAAAAGTTCTTTCATAAGAACATTGTTGCTCGGTTCGATGTTCCAAACCGTCTCATCACAGACAATGGTTCTCAGTTCGCTATTGGTCTTTTTCTGGACTACTACGATCAGATCGAAACCAAGGTGTGCTTTGCTTCGGTGGCGCATCCACAGAGCAATGGTGCTGTGGAACGGGCCAACGGGCAGATATTGCAAGGCATCAAGAAGCGTGTTTTTGATCCCCTTAAGACTCGCTCGGTGGCTTGGGCAGACGAGCTCTGCACCGTTCTATGGGCACTGTGAACTACCTCTAGTCGAGCCACCGGTGAGACGCCCTTCCATCTGGTCTATGGGGCCGAGGCTGTGTTGCCCATGGAAGTTAGTATTGGGTCCGTTCGGACAGAACAATTCGAACGAGTTGATCAGTCCGAACAGCGATCACAGGATCTCATCCTCTTAGAAGAAAGGCGTGATCGCGCGTTGATCAAGTCGGTGGCATACTTGCAAACTTTGCGCAAGTACCATAACAAAAGGGTGCGACCACGTAGTCTTCACGTGGGCGACCTGGTTTTACGAAAAATTCAAGACCAGTCTAATCGCAACAAATTCTCCCCAAAGTGGGAAGGCCCTTATACTGTTGTCTCACTGCCGCGACCAGGATCAGCGCGATTAGCCATGAAGGATGGTCGAATTCTGTCCAATACTTGGAACATCGATCAACTTCGCAAGTTCTACGTGTAAGTACTCAATCCCTTTTCCTGTTCAATTAGCATTTTTCATAAAACAAAAAATGTGTTGATTTCATACGATGAATATTTCCCTTCATGCCCATGTACTGCGAATTCGACTCGGGGGCTGGTCGCCGGCGGTTAGATCATTACAACGTTCTAGTCGGATTCGCTGGCCAATCTCATGACCGCTTCCAGACGAGTCACTCCTAAATAAGTCGTTTCTCAACGCACACGGGGCTTTCTGGCAAGTCCTCGCTCATCTGAGTGGCTGCTAGTTTGCAAACAAGGCTAGGCGTTACACTGATCATAATTGCTGGTTCGATCACACATCCCTGGTCGTTATATTCACTTTTCTCCTGCGTTTGTAATACTAAGTCTTCAGTATCTACAATCACAGGCAGGGGCTAGGGGGGATATGTTTATAATATGAAACAACATAAAACAAGAATATATTTGAGAATATATTCATTTTCAAAAATGAGTTTCAACATACATTGCATTATACATAACTGTTTCTATACAGATATAGGGATCACTCGATCCCAAGCTCAGTTAGGAGCTTATTTACAAGTGGTCTGACCTCCTCCATGACGGCCTTCAATTGTTCCTCACTCTCGACCTCAACCGGTCCCACCAATGGATTCTGATCTGCATCTGGGCCATGGTGAAGTCGAAACTGGCTGAGAACGGCGGAAGCGGCTGACCGAACCCTAGTTCTGATCGCCTCTTCTCGTCGCCGTGTATCTTCAGGAATATACTCGAGAGGTGACTTCGCCTGGGCAATGACTAGTGTAGACCAGTCATTTTGGCTGAGGTTATCTTTTGTGGTTTCGACCACATCAGCCGTCAGGAGACGAGCCACCGTCTTCAGCTTTTCGAAGATCGACCGGCTCAGCTCTCTGTTCACCTTCTCGGAGGTTTGAATAGAGCCCTGGAGGATCACCTTGTCCTGACTGAGTTGTCTTATTTAACCTGCTTGCGCTGCAGTAAGAGAAAGGGTTACTCACATGTTATGAAGTTAAGTCTTCCTAATCAGGAATCGACTCACCAGAGAGTTGTGACCACAGCTTGTTGATCTCGATCCCTGGGTTTGAAGCCACGGAGATCAAATGAAGCTTGACTGTGGCCACTTCATTCTTCAGAAACGCCACCTCTCTGTGACAGAACAAAAGGAGTGGCCATAACCAATTTGTATCTATACAAGTTGAAGAGTAATGATCCTTACCTGCGCAAGTTGTCTCGCTCTTGTTGTATGGCCTCAACGCTCGCTATCATAGCATGCGACCTGGCCGTCATCTGGGATAGTTCCTGCAATGCAAAAAGAAATTAAAGATGTCCTATGTACAATCCAGGCACCAAAAAAGAAGTTCATCATACCTTTGTGAATTCCCGGAAAGAAACATTTTCCGGGATGACAGGAGGTCCCGTTGAAGGCCCTGTTGCGGCCACGACGGAGGCAGCTGGTAGAAGTGCCTGCTGGGCACTACCCCCAGTCGCTGTTACTTGCGACTGGGTCTCCACGCCTGCTTCTCCCCTCACGGCCCGGACTACTTCCTGGACCAAGGGGGCGGAGCTCTCCTCACTGGAGGCTCCGGCACTACCAGCGACTTCAACCCTCCCCGGAGCGGTTGAAGGGCTTGGTGCTGCTTCTTTTCGCCTGCCAAGGAAAAATGGACCAACTGTCACAATTCGTGATCATCACAACTTATTTTAATACAACCAAGATAGGGGTCTTACCTTATTAGAAATCCCATCAGCTTTTGGGATTTCAGGGAAGGCTCTCCTCGAGAAAGGCGACAGTCGTCGTCTGTCCTGGTCTTCCTCTTGGTGAACAAGGCCTTTTCCCCCTAGGTGCGTTCCTCTGTAAGCACATTTCTAAGGGAAGGTAAAGACAAATGGTAAGAGTTCTTACCTGGGCAACCTGTCCGGTTGGCGGGGTTGCGTCCGAAGGCCTGGATGGCTCCTGGACTTCTGGGACCGGCACCTCGTCCACAACTACCACGGGGCCTTGTTCGGTTACCTCCACTCCTGTCCGCGGGGGTGGAGGATTTTCCTCCCTGGGACTCACAAGAGTCGCAGGGGGAAGCTCTTCTCCCTGGATAAACATTAACTCAGTGAACAAGTATACAGAGGGAATTGAAGAAAACAAGACCATGAAAGAATCTTATCGTGGTCACCCCTTCGACCAGGGAGGTAGAGGCAACTGACCCTGAAGCCTTGGGGGCTTCAGGAGCAGGGGTGTTACCCGCGACCACGGGACTTGCGGTGGCCGCGGAGTCTGCTATAGTCGCTTCTGCGGTAGCAGTTATTGCTATCGGACAAGTTGGAGCGTCACTGGATGGAGGGCCCGCAATTTTCCTCCTCCGACGGATTAGGGGGATGTCGTTTTCCTCCTCTTCTTCGCTCCTCTCCCCCTGTATGACGACGAAGTGATTCCAGTCTGCACCTGGAAAAACGGAAGGAACGTGATATCTTACCGCAGTCTTCCTTGCGGTAGGAGGGATGCTCCGTGAAGACCCCTCTCCAAGATTTGGCCTGGCTTTGTTGGGGGCGGGATTCCTCATCCTGGGTTTCGAGGAAACCTTCTTCACGTGCTTCATCGTCGGCTTCCCCAGGGAACCGACGTTCTCGCTTGGGAACGTCACCTCGGTGAACCACCCTAGGAGCTGTTTTCATTCCGGTAAAATTGTCAGTGCTGGACATATATAAGACCTGCAACACAGAAGCCAAGTGAAAGATAACATACCTTTCGGCGCTCTTGTCTAAGGTCGTCGCCGGCATGAACTAAGCTCTGCGGGCGAGGCGATCCCTTGGGGCCTTCTACCTCGGCATTGTAAGCCCTAAGGAGGTAATTAGTCCGCCTCTCGATCTCGGATGAGGGCAGGACTGTTCCAGAATGCAAGTTAACTGATGCATTTCAAAAATAAAAGATCTCAGTGCCAGAGAAGGGTACCTTCATTATAGTCCAAGGTGCTGTCCGCCATGGACTTGATCTCCCATGCCGGATGAGCCCTTTCACGTAGGGGGCTCACCCGATTCTTCACAAAGTCTCGGATGACATCGCGTGCTGTCAACCCCTGTCTGACTAAGTGAAGGATCACCTCGGCGTGCTTCATCAACTCCGAGTTCATCGCCGGGAGGGAGTCCAACTCGCTTGGCTTCTCCGGCCACGAGTTCTCGAACCACAGCCCGCTCTCGGTTGGCGGGGTGCAGTAGAACCATTTCTGGTGCCACCCGTGCACTGAGTCACGCAGGGGTGGGAAGGGATAGTCTTTCTTCTCCCTTATCCGGAAGTATATGCATCCGGCGGCGTTGGCACTCTTTGACCACGCCGAGAAGTAGAAGCGTCGGAAGAGTTCCACATTGGGATACACTCCGACGTACGCCTCGCACAGATGTTGGAATACTGCGAGGATTAGGACTCCATTTGGGTGGAGGTTGATCAGCTCCAACCCATAATGCTCAAGAACGTCCTTCAGGAACCGACTCTCAGGGAATCGGAACCCGCACGCAGATACTCCTCAAAAACCACCAGTTCACCCTCTTGAACTACTGGGGTTTCTTGGTCCTTCTCCGCGGGCCGCCAGTTGATTAGCAGCCGCGGAGGAAGGATCTCCTCCTTCTCCAACGCCAATAGACTCTCCTCTGAGTGGTGGATCAATTGGCTCCTAGACGCCATTTTTGGTGAGGAATTGGGGGAAAGGTTGGCGGCTTTGGGAAGATGGAGGCTGAAAGGAACGAGGGTTTTGTGCGGCGGAAATGGCAAGGGTTTTGGTTGTGTGGCTTCCTCTAGAAGCTACCTGCTCCTTTTATAGACCCCGAGAGGCGCACTTCTGTGAGTAACGTTCCACTGAATATTTTATTCAGTTCCCATAATGGATACTGTCTCTGGCGGACCCGTTAAAGTGTTCCAGGCATCGGATCCGAAACAAAAAGACTTCTTTGTTTCAGAGTCTGAAAGTACAAAAGCCTATAAAGTTTTTCAGGGGCTTCCAGAGGACGTTTTCCGTCATATGCCTTGTATATTTTCATGAAAAAATCCTATGGCCCAATTTTTGGACGTATGGATATATTCTGATCGGGTTGTGGTATGATTGGGACCATGTTTTTGACTAAGCTCTGATTCTAATCGAAGTGACGGTCTGACCGAGCCTCAGTTCAGGTCGCAGTACGCTTCGGTTCTAACCGCGGCTTTGAGTCTGATCGCGGTATCAGTGCTGGTCGCAGTACTACGATAAAAACGCGGTTCTAACCGTAGAACTGAAGTTCGCCTGTGTATGAGTGGTTACAAAGACATTCCTTGTGGCCATATTTTCGCACAGAAGAGCTAAAGAACATTTATGTGAAGAAAGAAAAATTTTATTTCTTACATTCTTTGCATACAAAAGGGAAACCGGCGACCAGAGCGTCGACCTGATCCGAAAGAAGTTTGCAAAGTTCTCCTAAGGACATATTGCTGTCAGTAGGATCTACACTAACAACCCCAGAGAACTAGAAACTAATCTAAGCCTATCTACATCGTCCCTAACAAGAGACGCACTACTATTCCTAATTAAATCAGAGAGTTCCCGCTGTTGCTGAGCGTGGTCCCTCTCTCGACAGAATTGGTGCGCCTCTTCACGGGATTGTTCAAAACATTCTGCTAGATGCAGAATCGCCGAAGACATCTCTTTGGTCTTTTTCTCCGAAGCCTTCTTCTCATCTTGAAGAATCCGTATGAGGGGACGAGGCAGAATCGTAGCAGGCTGATCACCAGGGCCTCCAATCTCCTACATTTGCAAAAGTTAGCTGCACTAACTATAACTATCAGCAAAAGCAGATGAGGATTATTACCTGTCCCTACTCGTGACAGGTCGATATAGCCATCCTGGAAAGTAGATCATCCGATAAAAGCGGATGATCACCAGATGGTGGAAGTGCAACCTTCCCACCAGGAGATTGCTTCCCCAACACAAGTTGAGGATCTTCTGGTCGAGTAGTCACCGCTTGCCGACCAGAAAATCGATCACCCAAACAAAAGCAGGGAATGTTGGAGTAAAGAACAGAAGGAAGAAAGAATGTTGATATATCTTCTACCTTTGCTCTGCTAGAGGATCCTTCGTCGACCTTGGGTTTCTTCCTTGAAGGAGATGGATCTTCAGGCATCTGAGGCTCCTGCTTGAAAATTTCCTCTTCATCACTTACAATCTCGATGATGTTATGATCTGCCATCAGGGAGTGTATGAAGAGAAGAACGAAGGTAACTTTGAAAAAACTTAACTGTGAGGAGAAATTGTGAAGCTTTGCAATTCGAAGGTTTCGGTACTTATAGCCTCCAAGGTGACGGTTCACTTTCCAAACGCCTTGGGTTTTTAAAGCATTTACAATTTCACCTCGGGTTAAAAAACATTTCAACGGCACCATCATTACCTTTCACGTAATGACCAGAGCCCGTCTCGGAGAACCAACCGTCCCACTTAGTGCGCCACTAAGCGGGGGATTTGAAGAGTCGGGTTAAAAATCCGATGCATGTCTTTAAATTCGAAATAAACACGTCCCTTCGTTTTCTTTGAATTTGGGGGCTAGCTGACGAGGATTGACACCCGAGTCAGTTCAAATAAATGCACTGTTGGTTCAGGACAAATTCGAGCCAGACATGTGCCCGGCGGTGCGAACTCAAGTTGTTTCTGGGAAGCATCAGCCCGAGGTCGCAGGCTTTGCGCGATCAGATCGCAGCTAGTGCGCGGTCAGAAGTTCGTGTGCTGTGCGCAGACAAAAGGTCGAAGATGTTGCGCAGTCAACCAACATCGCGCGGTCAGAGAATCTTCAACCAGGGAACGTGGGAGTATTCTTTTCCTATAACAGGAATATCCCAAGTATCCCGAAGATTCTTCCACGTGGAGATCAACCGTCAGGAGGTTAATACGTGCAGTTATCCACAAATAACACGTGTTAAACCTGCGTGGGAGTTAAGAGCGGTTCTCCAAACCATATCCAAGTAACTGCTTGATGCAGTTACGACTTGGCGCCCTTTCAAACAGTATAAAAGGGCGGCATGATGTATCAAACAAGAGAGATAGATCAAGAGATCAAGACACGACTCAAACAGCCAAGTCTACGGCCTAGATTAGATAGTTTTTATAAGCCTCCCTAGCTTCTTTCTGTACACTTACATAGGAAAAACCTTCACCTGTGAAGGTCTTTTCCTGCCATCTTGTAAATCTTTGCTACGTATAGTGAAATCCCAACAGGACGTAGGGCTATTACTCCCACCATCGAGGGCCCGAACCTGTATAAATTTCTCTGTGCTCCAGTTCTCCATAGTTCTACATACCTTCCCGGAGGGTCACCCTGAAGGTCTCACTATTATAAATTTTGCATAAGTTCGGCTGAGGACCCCGAGTCCGAATCGTCGACACGTAGGATTGGAGATAATTAGATCCATGCAACCTGATGAATGACACCGCCAACCACCGTCTCTATTACGGAAACCTGCGACACTCGATTCACCCAACCACACGTTTCGATCCCTTTGTCTACTCACTCATGTGGAGTAAACGTGTTCTTACAATCACCGAAGTAATCACAAGAACGACGGAGACAAGAATCTCAGATAATTCCCAATTCTGAGGGGTGGAAATGCTTCACTCAAACCCTAGAACAAAGAAGTATTTTATTCTGAAAATTTTCATTCTATTCATTACAATATAGCACTTGCCTATTTATAGGCTACAAAATCTCCTTGCTAACTCAACATGAGTTGTATTTTTTACAACTCATTACGTGTTGTCATGGTACACTTTACAACTAGTTTACAACTCAACAGAGGATGTAAATTTGAACTTTACAACTAGTTTACAATTCAACAAAGGTTGTAAATTGGAACTTTACAACTCATTTCTTTTTGACCAAGAAAGTGGTTGTAAAATTCAATTTTACTACTGTTACTTCTTGTCCAAGAAAGAAGATAGCTAAGCGATGACATCAGCGTTGATGTTGACATATGCGATGATCTCATGTGTAGGCCATGCATATTTTTAGAATATCCTTATGTTCTTCTGTTCCTTCTTATAGTTGCTTGGCTCCTTCTTCATGGTACCTGACTACAATTAGAGTAGAGGTGATCTGTTTGAGACCTAGCCTTGGTTTTCGCACTAGGCTCGCCCAGATTCTAATATGCGGAATAATGGGATCTTATTAGTTATATATATACGGATCGGATTACAATTCCGAACAGGGAACAAATTCCTTTCCTAGTCGCGGACCAATCCATGGTCACGAAACCTTTCCGAGCACGGTTAAGGTCACGAAGCCGTATGTGATCAGGACTTGGTCGCGAATCTGTATGCGATCAGGACTTGAAGATCCTCCCAGATCAAGAGGCATTAGGTAGTAATCCATTCTCATCTGTATTAAAACGTTGTTCCTTAAGGAAAAGGTTCATCTGTTGTTGTATTTGTTTGGCTCGAGCTCTTGTAATTGGTCCTGTTGGTGCTGGAAATGTACGTGAGGAAGTATGTGATGTATGTGTGCTATAGATGTCCTCATCAATAACATTGAATTTAATAAAGTTAATATACCTCCAAGGGAAAGGAAGGAAAGATGCCATCTTGTAAGCCTTTTCTCTATTCTATTAACTTGCCCTTCAAAATCAGCCACTTTTTGTCTCATAGTGCCCAAAGGTAGTCCTAAATAAGTAAATGAAAAAGAACCCACTTTACAACCAATAATCCCTGCCAAATTAACAACTATATCAAAGTCACAATGTATAGGGACTAAAAATGACTTATCAAAGTTCACTTTCAGCCCTGTTGAGAATGCAAATGACTACAGGAGGGCTTTTATCAAGAAAATTTCTTTAGAGGAAGCTTTTAGAATAATAAGAGTGTCATCTGCATATTGAATGATAGGAAAATCTTGACATGTTAACTTATTAATCGGAAGGCCCAACAAACCCTTCCTTTTAGCCGAATTCAAAATACTTTGAAGCAAGTCTGCTACCATCGCAAAAAGCAATGGTGAAAGAGGATCACCTTGTTTGACACCTCTTTTGCAATCAATAATTTTTCCAAGAACATTATTAATCAGAATATTAGTAGACCCTGAATTCAATAAGGAAGAGATCCAAGATAACCATTTATTACCAAATCCTCTAACTTGCATGAATTCCATAATTGAATTATACTCAATAGTATCTAAAGCTTTCTGAAAATCTAATTTGAGCAACACAGTTGGGATCTTTTTTGTTTTACAAATATGTATGTATTCAAAAGTCCAAGCCAAACAATCTTGAATAGAACGATTTTGAATAAATCCACACTGATTTTTATGAACTGTAGTTTCAATCACTTTCTGAAGCCTAGAAGCAAAGATCTTCACAATCAATTTGATGCTACTATTCACAAGAGAAATCGGTCGAAAATCTTTGACAAACGAAGCACCTTCTTTTTTTGGCAAAAGAACAATCCAAGAGGAATTAAGTCTTTTAATATCCAACGATCCCTCAAAAAAACTTATAAAGAGCTTATAAAAGTCTTACTTGATAATCTCCCAACATGATTTATAAAATAAACCATTAAATTCATCTGGACTAGGACTTTTATTAGTGGCCATATGAAAATTGACCTTGTCAATTTCCTCTTGAAGAAAAGGACTTTCTAGTTGAGAAAAATCTCCCTTGAAATCATTAAGCAATTCTTCAAGATCAAAAAACACATGAATGATAATTGGAAGTCCCAATCTTGTCTTTGAAAGACCACCAAAGGAATGCTACAACAAGAATAGTCACTTAAAGAAGAGATAAAATTATTCCTAAATTTTTTTGATGCCACAGCATGAAAAAACTTGGTATTTTCATGACCAAACTTTGCACAACGAAACTTGCCTCTCTATCTCCAATATTCATTCTCAACTTTCAAGAGATAATTTAAATGAACTTTGAGAGAGAGCCGAAATTTAAATTCCATAGAGTTAAGAGATCTCAGCTCCTCTAAACCATCTAACAGAGTAATAATCAGAGTGGAGTTTTCAATCCAAGATTTCCTTTGATTCGGCTTTTTACCCCATGACTTTAAAGCTTTGCGAAGCACTTTAAACTTAGTAACAATTACTTTTGTGATATTATCCTCTCCATTGATAGAATTCCAGGCTCTTGAGACAACATCCTTAAAACCTGACCAATGCACCCAATGATTCTCAAATCTGAAAATATGATCTATGGGAAAATTTGAATTAATTCTAACCACACAAGGCCATGATCAGAAGTGGATTTACTTAATAGTGATACCGTAGTATAAGGGAAGGTTTCTATCCAATCTCCATTAGCAAAAAACTAGTGAAGCTTTTCCAGAAGCGGATTAAGTTTCATATTCGACCAAGTGAAACTTCTCCCTTTAAAAGGGATCTCCTCAAGCTAAAGCTAATTAATTGCAGCATTAAAACCATCCATTTCATTTAGATTAATTCGACCACTATTTCTGTTTTGACTCAATCTCATGAGATTAAAATCACCCAAGACCAACCAGTTGTAATTATCTGGTATCAAAATATTTTGGAACCATAACAGAAAATCATGCTTTCCTTGAGAAGTACAAGGAGCATAAATGTTTGTTACCACCCAGGTCAATCCAGAAACTTTATGTACTAATTCAACTGCCAAAGAAAACCTATTCTTATAAACCCCTTCACCTTGAAAGAGTTTAGAATTCCAAATTGTTAGAATGCCCCCTGAATTGCCAACTGAAGGAAGAAAATCAAACTCCAAAAGGTTCTTAGCGAAGCAACTTTTAACCAAAAATAAGTCCACTACCTCTGTCTTAGTTTCTTGGAGACAGATAATACCACATTTTGCTTCTCGAGCCTTATTAGACATAGCTCTCTTTTTAGTAGGGGCATTCAATCCTCTTATATTCCAACTAAGAATACTATATATACTGTTTTTAGCCATAGATGATGTAAAAATGCAGTCCCGATCTTTTGATGAAAGATGTAAATTTTGATTGAAGAGGAGTAGACGTTAGCGACCCGACTACAACTGTCCAGGATGTTGCAACTTAGCGATCGATACACCAACTCCAAAGTGTTATTGATCTTGCCGGAGCATGATCAACCTACCGACGAGGGGGCTTTGTCCCTGCAAGAAATCCAAGAACGAGCAAGAACAAGATGAACAAGAAACTCAATTGCGAATATAGATTAAGGTCCAAATCTGAGAACACAAGATAGCGGGGTTTCGAAGATGAGTAAAACGGGCGGTCTAGCCGACACGCGCGATTACAAGATGCAGTAGCAAAGGCTAACTTTAATCTATCAAAACCCAATACAAAATGGTGTAGGACCCCTCCTTATATAGGGATTCAGGTTGGTGCTACACTACCCATCCACATACAAAGTATTCTTTGAATGCAAGAAAGCTACTTTGCAAAATATCAAGCCGTCTTCCTAAACTTCTGTTCACACTACTTTGCAAAACTGGTGCTCCTTCTTGGGTCTTGTGCTGGTGCTCCAGCTGTAGATGTACTTGTATTCTTTTGTTGCAAAGAGGCTAGGTGGCAGCCAAGAAGCTAGGTGGCAATCATAATAGACTATTAGAGAATTCGAGTGAAAATTGGATTCCTCTTTATGCTTTTCAAGTGGAATTTTTATTCCTCATCATGCTTTTCAAATGGAAATTGGATTCCTCTTTATACTTTTCATACTCAACTTCTTATCTTCCTACTTATGGTTGCTTCACTCCATTTCCTTGCTGGTCCACGCCCATACTCCTAACCATAAGAATATCACAAGGTAGCGTCCCATTCTCCAAAGTATAAATATTGCAAGAACAGATGAACGAGCTCACCTGGTAATTTAACTGGTGTGCACGAGCTCGAGTGATTGGACCTTCTGGTGTAGGAGGTGGTGAAGTGTGTGTATCCATTGAGGTGATGCCCTCATCATCCTCCCCTTCTTGCATTTGAGTCGTCCTCGACTCAAGCTCATCCTCTTCTCCCAAGTAAGGCTTCAAATTTGCAATGTTAAAAGTGGGACTAACCCCAAAATCTGCAGGCAACTCAAGTTTATATGCATTATCATTAATCTTTTCTAACACTTTGAAAGGACCATCAGCTCTAGGCATTAACTTTTACTTTCTTAACTCAGGAAATCGATCTTTTCTCAAATGCAACCAAACTAAATCTCCAGGTTCAAAAGTTACATGTTCCTCCCCTTACTACCAGCAAGTTTATATTTAGCATTCATGCGCTCTATGTTTTCTTTAGTTGTTTCATGCATTTTCATCATCAAATTAGCACATTGTTTAGCATCAAAATTCAACTTCTCCGAAGACGGAAGAGGTAACAAATCAATAGGAGCACAAGGCAAAAAACCATAGACAATCTCAAAAGGGCACATCTTAGTAGTAGAATGCAGTGAACGATTATAAGCAAACTCAACATGAGGCAAGCATTCTTCCCACATTTTTATGTTCTTTTTCAAAATAGCCCTAAGCATGGTAGATAAAGTTCTATTGACAACTTCAGTTTGTCCATCAGTTTGGGGATGACAAGTAGTATAAAATAAAATCTTAGTCCCAAATTTAGCCCATAAAGTTCTCCAAAAGTAGCTAAGGAATTTAGTGTCACGATCTAAACTATTGTGTTTGGTACACCATGCAAGCGAACAATTTCACGAAAGAACAAATCAGCAATGTTGGTAGCATCATCACTTTTATGACAAGGGATGAAGTGTGGCATCTTAGAAAATCTATCCACAACAACAAAGATGCTATCCCTCCCCTTCTTTGTTCTAGGAAGGCCTAAAACAAAGTCCATAGAAATATCTTCCCAAGCTATGCTAGGAATAGGTAGAGGCATATAAAAACCATGAGGATTAAGTCGTGAATTAGCTTTTTGACATGTAGTGCAGCGAGCAACGTATCGTTCCACGTCCCTTCTCATCCTTGGCCAAAAGAAATGACCAGCAAGTATGTCCTCCGTATTCTTCACACCAAAGTGTCCCATCAGCCCGCCTCCTTGCACTTCTTGTAACAGCAACAAACGAACGGAGCTAGCCAGAATGCATAGCTTGTTAGCTCTAAACACAAACCCATCATTGAGTACAAATTTGTTCCATGTTTTTCCCTCTTTACAATTCAGCAACACATCTTTAAAATCATCATCATACACATATTGCTTTTGAATCGTCTCTAATCCAAAGATTTTGAAATCAAGTCGTGAAAGCATGGTATATCTCCTAGACAAAGCATCAAAAATAACATTATCCTTTCCCTTCTTGTATTTTATAACATAAGGAAAAGATTGAATGAATTCAACCCATTTTGCATGTCTACGATTCAATTTACCTTGACTTCGAATATGCCTTAATGATTCATGATCAGAATGTATGACGAATTCTTTGGGCCATAAATAGTGCTGCCATGTTTCTAAAGTTCGAACTAGAGCATATAATTCTTTATCATAAGTAGAATAGTTCAAACTAGGCTCACTCAACTTCTCACTAAAATATACAACAGGTTTTCCTTCTTGTAGCAACACGCCACCCAAACCAATTCCACTAGCATCACATTCTAGTTCAAAAGTCTTTGAAAAATCTGGAAGTTGGAGTAGTGGTGCATGTGTTAACTTATCTTTCAACGTGTTGAAGGTGTTCTCTTGTGCATCGCTCCAAGAAAATGGCACACCCTTTTTTGTGAGCTCATTCAATGGTGCAGCGATGGTACTGAAATCCTTCACGAAGCAACGGTAGAATCCAGCAAGTCCTAGAAAACTTTGCACATGTGTGACTATGTTAGGAGTCGGCCAACTCTATATTGCCTCAACGTTGTCTTGATCAACTTCAATTCCCTGTGGAGTAACAACATAACCAAGAAAAGAGACTCGATCCATGCAAAAGGTGCACTTCTCAAGGTTACCAAACAAGCGTGCATCACGTAAAGCATCAAAAAAAGCACGTAAATGGTCAAGGTGTTCCTCTAATGATGTGCTATATATCAAAATGTCATCAAAATATACCACCACAAATCTGCTAATGAAAGCACGCAAAACTTCATTCATTAATCTCATGAAGGTGCTAGGTGCATTAGTTAAACCAAAAGGCATTACTGACCATTCATATAGACCGAACTTAGTTTTAAATGCTGTTTTCCATTCATCTCCTAACTTCATGCGAATCTGGTGGTACCCACCACGCCAATCAACTTTAGAGAACATTGTAGAGCCACTTAATTTATCAAGAATATCATCTAACCTAGGAATAGGATGACAATATCTAATGGTGATATTATTGATTGCTCTACAATCCACACACATGCGCCATGATCCATCTTTCTTAGGCACTAAAATGACTGGAACAGCACAAGGACTAAGAGACTCACGCACATACCCTTTATCAAGCAATTATTGAACTTGGTGTTGTATTTCCTTAGTTTCTTCCGGATTGGTTCTGTATGGTGCACGATTCGGCAAAGATGCCCCAGGAATGAGGTCAATTTGGTGCTCAATCCCTCTAATTGGTGGTAGCCCCAGTGGT
Organism: Pharus latifolius; assembly: GCA_019359835.1. Classification (NCBI taxonomy): domain Eukaryota; kingdom Viridiplantae; phylum Streptophyta; class Magnoliopsida; order Poales; family Poaceae; genus Pharus; species Pharus latifolius. Next base: position 31,496,717 of record CM033323.1, on the reverse strand, counting down.
ACATCCTTTGGAAAGACATCAGTGTACTCCTGCAAAAGATTAGTGACAGCAAGAGGCAAAGAAGAAGATATATCCTCAAATGAAAACAAAGCTTCTTTGCAAACCAGTGCATAGCAAATAGAATTACTAGCATCCAGCTCATTTACATCAGATTTGGTAGCAAGAAAACAACCACCTTTCAATTTAATCTCATTTTTCTTCTCACAAACAGGTTTAGATTCATTCTTTTTATGTTGCTCAAGTCCCTTTGCTACAATATGATTTCAACTCTTAGCATGCTCCTGATTTTTCTCTTTAATAGCTCTAGCAATCTCATCTTTTAAAATAGCTTCAGGAGACATTGGATGTAACACAATTTTCTTGTCTTTATGCACAAAAGAATATTCATTGGTTCTATCACGAAGCAAAGAATCTTTATCGTATTGCCATGGTCTACCTAACAACATAGAGCATGCTTGCATAGATACGACATCGCAATCAACAAAATCATGATAAGAACCAATAGAAAAATGTATTCTCACCAACCGTGTTACCTTTAGTTTGCCACTGTTGTTGAGCACATTGGCTGAGGGTGCGGTTTGGTGTTCAATGCAAGCTTCTCAACCATGTCGGAGCTTGCGAGGTTGTTGTAGCTCCCTCCGTCAATAATCACGCGGCATGAATGCTCCTTGATCACACACTTAGTTTGAAACAAAATGTGTCGCTGATTTTGCTCTGCCTTCTCCACTGGTGCACTCAACACATGCTGCACAATGAGACTCTCATAACGTTCCGCTTCTTCAGCGTCAATGTGCTCTTCTCTTGATCATGCTCAACTCCACTCCCTGCATGGTTAGCTGCAAGCATAGCATAAGTATCTTTATCCAAATCACTAGCAAAAGAAAACTCACCATCATCCCGCACGATCAACACACGCTTGCTTGGACATTGACTCCACACATGGCCATACCCCTTGCATTGATGACATTGAACATCTCTCGTTCGCCCCGTAGATGCAACGGAGGGAGAACTCTGGGCGGGTGCTTGGAATGATTGTTGCCTCGGATGCCCTCGATGGTCTACCTAACAACATAGAGCATGCTTGCATAGGTACAACATCGCAATCAACAAAATCATGATAAGAACCAATAGCAAAATGTATTCTCACCAACCGTGTTACCTTTAGTTTGCCGCTGCTGTTGAACCATTGAATGTAATATGGCTGTGGGTGCGGTTTGGTGTTCAATGCAAGCTTCTCAACCTTGTCAGAGCTTGCGAGGTTGTTGCTGCTCCCTTTGTTAATAATCACGCGGCATGAACGCTCCTTGATCACACACTTAGTTTGAAACAAAATGTGTCTCTGATTTTGCTCCACCTTCTCCACTTGTGCACTCAACACACGCTGCACAATGAGACTCTCATAACGTTCCGCTTCTTCAGCATCAATGTGCTCTGCTTCTTGATCATGCTCATCTCCACTCCCTGCATGGTCAGCATCATCCCGCACGATCAACACACGCTTGCTTGGACATTCACTCCGCACATGGCCATACCCCTTGCATTGATGACATTGAACATCATTCCATCATCCCGTAGATGCAATGGAGGGAAAACTCTTGGCGGGTGCTTGGACTGACGCCTTTGTTGCCTCGAATGCCCTGGATACTGGAATTGACGAAGAAGGACGTGCCTTGTTGTTGAAGGAAGGTGGTGCGGGTGGACGGCTTGTTGGGGCAGCGGGTGTGCGTGGAGACCAAGAGTTAGCACAACCTGCAGAAACATTAGTCCTCTTGCTTGAGCGTCATTCCTACACTTCCCTTTCAGCTTTACAAGCAAGATGAAATAAACGAGTGATAGAATTGTATTCCTTGTAAGCTAAGATGTTCTGAATTTCACGGTTCAAACCACCCATAAATCTAGCCATAGCAGCCTCCTCACCTTCCTCTAAACCACAACGTAACATCCCTATTTGCAATTCTTGATAATAGTCTTCTACACTTTTACTTCCTTACCTCAATTGTTGCAATTTATGTAACAAATCACGCGCATAATATGATGGAACAAATCTAGCTCGCATGATTCTTTTCAAAGCATACCAAGTTTGTGGTGTAGCATCTGGATTTTTACGACAATATTCACTCCACCAAACAGAAGCAAAATCAGTAAATTTACTAGTAGCAGCCCTAACCATTTTGTTCTCACGAAATTCATGGCAAGCAAATTTTTGATCAACAGCTAATTCCCAACTGAGGTAAGCATCAGGATCATATTTACCATCAAAAGGTGGCATAGTGAATTTAATCTTTCCTAGTGGCTCATCATTGTCACGTACCTCACGGTGTGGGTGCAAAGGTCCTATGCCGGTGCGGTTGCGGCGTAGCTGACGTCAATGATGAGCGTCTACATCATCTACCTCAGTGTGGGCGGCATAGTCTGCAAAGTTCTCATCCACTGCGCTGCCCAAGACACCATTGTGGTTGCGGGTACGTTGAGTAACAGTGCCATCAGCAGGGCCAGCGGGAGCAGTTGCTGGAGTTGCACGACCCATCTCATCAAGTCGCCTTAAAATCTCAACGAGAGAAGTGTTGACAGCGCCAACAGAAGTCTCCAATGCTATAAGCTTGCTAGTCGTGTCAATTTGAGCCGCCTCCAATTGACCAAGTCGGTCATTAGTAACCCGCACATCCTCATCAAGGTCTTCAGTGTGCAGCTTTACTTGGCGCTCAAAGTGTTGTATGATGCCCCTAGTACGAGGAGAATGTGGTGTGGCCGCGTCCGAAGATCCTAACATTGTTAGGGGAAAACAAAAAGAACAACAAGCAAAGTAATATAATCACAGAAAATATGTCCCTAAAAACTACTAGGAAGTGGCTATATCAAGTCGCTCTCTCAACCCGTTCTGTCAAGCTCTTACCAATTCTTACCAAGCTTAGCAGAAGGTGACAGCAACCGACAAGTCGACAACTCCTGGAGAATGGCTGTATCAATGCCAATCACTAGTACCTGGACAGTAGTAGTCGAATATGTGGAGCTATAGGTGGGCTGAAAATAAGACAATGGAAAACTAGAACCATGTTAGTCAAAACAAGTTGAATAAACGCTCAACGATGGTACTGTGCTGGTCCTAGGCTAGACCGTACTAGAGACGCGAGCGTGGACACAAATGATGTCACGGAACACGAACCAGCACACAGAAAGTAAAGGAACTAGCTAGAGCTCCTGATTTTTTTTTTGCAAGAGCCCTAAATTCTTAACCTTGACTCAAGGGACTCTGGAACAAGCACTCACAGCACACATTTTTTTTTTGAACAAGGGTATAATGGTAATTACAAGATCCGAGTAGGATGGGAGAACGAGCAAGAACAAGATGAACAAGCAACTCAATTGAGAACATAGATTAAGGTCCAAATCTAAGAACACAAGATAGCGGGGTTCCGAAGATGAGTAAAACGGGCAGTATAGCCGACATGCGTAATTACAAGATGAAGTAGCAAAGGCTAACTTTAATCTATCAAAACCCAATACAAAATGGTGTAGAACCCCTCCTTATATAGGGATTCAGGTTGGTGCTACAGTACCCATCCATATACAATGTATTCTTCGAGTGCAAGAAAGCCACTTTGCAAAATATCCAGTCGTCTTCCTAAACTTCTGTTCACACTACTTTGCAAAATATCAAGCCGTTTTCCTAAACTTCTATTCACACTAGACAGATTTTTCTGGAGGCCAAACTGTAGATGTACTGGTGCTCCTTCTTGGGTCTTGTGCTCGTGCGCCAACTGTAGATGTACTTGTATTATTTTGTTGCCAAGAGGCTAGGTGGCAGCCAAGAAGCTAGGTGGCAATCATAATAGACTATTAGAGAATTCAAGTGGAAAATTGGATTCCTCTTCATGCTTTTCAAGTGCAATTTGAATTCCTCATCATGCTTTTCGAGTGGAAATTGGATTTCTCTTTATGCTTTTCAAGTGGAATTTGAATTCCTCATCATGCTTTTCGAATCGAAATTGGATTCCTTTTTATGCTTTTCATACTCAACTTCTTATCTTCCTACTTATAGTTTCTTGACTCCATTTCCTTGCTGGTCCACACCCATACTCCTAAGCATAAGAATATCACAAGGTAGCATCCCATTCTCCAAAGTATAATTGCAAGAACAGATGAACGAGCTCACCTGGTAATTTAACTGGCGTGCACGAGCTCGAGTGATTGGACCTTTTGGTGTAGCAGGTGGTGAAGTGTGTGTATCCATTGAGGTGATGTCCTCATCAATAGATGAAATCAAAACACAAAAATAAACTATTACAAACATTGCAATAGTTAAATTCACAAGCCAACCACCAAAATAACAAAGAGAACAATTTACATTGCTTGGTATGAGAAACAAAGACAGCTTCTCCCAAAGAAGAATTACCAACAGAATCCCCCGAAGAACTGGAGATGTCCGAGAAGGAAAGATCCATTGACTCATGAGCTGCTGGAATCCAGGTAGGCCAATTTTGCAAATTTTGATTGTTATTGACTATAGCATTCGAGTGTGGATCTCCTTCCATTTCTTCCTCAAAAGATTCTTGGTTATCATCCTCATCATTAGCATCATCTTCATTCACCATCTTGATTAACATCCCCTTGATCATGTTCATTACTAACATTGCCACCAGGCTGATGAAAGTCATTAGGATCATCTTCATCACCAATTTGAGCACCAGTGTGCCTAACAAAACAGATAACCACCTGAACAGTCCAGCTTAAACCAAAATTCTCATTAGGCTCACTAATGACAAGGAATTTGGGAATATCAGTTAAGTCAGTAACCAAATACTTAATCATAATGTGCGATCGATCCACATTAACCTGAAACTCCTTGTCCCATTCTTTAAGAATGGTGACAGATGAAACTACTTTGGCTGAATTATGAAAAGACCAAAAGTCTAAAGGAAAATTCAGCAACATAAGCCACACATAGTGATTAAAACTTTTCCTTCTAAGATTGTGATGAGGAGATCTCCACTACTGTTACACCCACTACACCAACACCTACTGCCACTCCTCCAACAATACAAGGACCACTCACTAGAGCTCGTGCTCGCCAACTCAATTATCAGGTACTTTCATTCCTAGGGGATAATTTTAATTTTGCTAAGCATTTGATAGTGCCTAAATCAAGTTGTTACTTGATACTCAGGAATGATGCACCAAGCATGGATACACGAGACAAGCTATGGAGCATAGGAATGAAGAATGGAGACGATGGCAGCATCACAAAGAGAAGAATATCAAGTGGAGGAGATATGTGATGATAACCAAGTCGAGTTGGAGTCCAAGACGGATTCGAGTTGGAGTCCAGTTCGACTATCCAGGAGCAACCTGCCTTCAAATGACCATAACTCCCTCATACGAAGTCCAATTGAGCCGTTCTTATAGTCCACGGAGAAGCCAATGATGAGGTCTTTCCATCGGATCTACCCCCACATCCAAATTCCTTCTGGATCGCTAGCAATTAACAAAACAAATTTTGACCAGATTTTGATTGGGCCAAGTCGGTGCTGCGAGACGTTGTTTTGGGCCTTTGGCCCATGTATTTCCTAGTAGGGTGTGGGAAACCCTAGCCACGCTTCCTCTTCATATACTCAGCAGCCGTCACTATTTAGATTTGGGTTTTGTTAGATTGGTTTAGCTATGTGAAAACTTAGAATCTTCGAGTTGTGCTGGACAGCCACCTCGTCAAGATCATCAATAGAACCCCACTCTTTGGTTCTTTGTATTCATGAACCTCAGTTTCATATTTGCAATTCAGATTTCTTTTACTATCGTTCTTGCTTGTTCTTCGGTTGCTTGCAGGAATTGAACCTCGTGTTCAGGTTGATCATGCCCACAGCAAGATCAATAACCCTCCGGAGTTGGTTTAGCGATTGCTAAGGCGCATCATTGTCGTACAGTGTAGTCAGATTGTCAAAGTAACTTCCACCAAATCAAAAGCATCCCTCTCATCGAAAGATCGGGACCCATATTCTTCATCAAGTGGTATCAGAGCACCAGATTGCTCGGTGAGAGTTTACTTCTTTACTAGATTAGTTTTTTTTTTCATACCTAGAGTCCAAAAAATTGCCCTACAAAAAGATTTATTTTCCGTTGTCCAAACCATCGTCATTAGCCTTGCATCGTTCTTGCCAGTTTGCATCTTTGAATTTTCATCCATCATTGTCGAGTGCTGGTTTTTAGTTTTAGTCTTGGTCTAGTTTAGTCTTGCATCTCATCACGGAGTCGAATTGCACGTCGATATCCTCGTCGTCGCGTCCAATTCGAATCTGCCGCTGTCCAGTTCGTTTTTTCCTCATATCTTCCTCATACGAACTCGGATGTTTACATTATTGTACTTTTTGGAAACAACAGATTGTCCTCTACAACTTTTCTGTTGAGGTCGAAGTCAGATTCAGCTTTCATCTTTGAGATATTGGGCCGTTAATGTCGATAGTGTAGAGTTTGAATCTAATACGTCTGTTTCAATATTTTTTATCATAACTCTTTCATCCGAACTCGGATTGGGATAAACTTATACTTTCTGTAATCACTGCAAGAAATCCCACAAAATGTTAGTTGGGGTAATCTTCAAATTCGGTTGTTTTTATCACGCTAAAATTTGGGCAAAGTTAGTTGTGTAATCTTCAAACTCTAGTCCAATTCGGATTCAAATTCCTTAATCTGAGACAGCTTCGGTAAAATTGTCATATCTTTTGATTCTCAACTATGTTTTTGACGTTCTTATACTTTTTGGAAATATAAAAAGATCCTCTACAACTTTTCTGTTGGGTACATCTTCAGATTCGGAGCTTTTGAAGTCCGAAATTGCTAAACAATATTTCTGTCCTAGTTGTGCAGCCCAAAAGAAAAAGGCAAAGTGCAACAAAAGCCGCACTGTTCATAAAAAGAAAAGAAGTAAGAAAAAGGCAAGTGAAAAAAAAAGAAAATCAGAGAAGAAAAATGTGTGTAGCCAGAGAGGAGAATTTTCTGTGATGCATCTTTTGGTTCTAGTCTTTTGTGTTGCTAGTTGCTTGCTTGAGCTAGATTTGAGTCTAGGCTAGTTCCAGCACATTGACGATTACTTTGGACTAATTTTTAATCTTGCATTATTGATCTTGAATTGTTGCTACACATATAATAGCCTATCCAAACTCCACATTCTACCCGTACGTTTGTTCGGTCCCTGGGCAATCGCTTTATCTAAGCTTCAGAGAACTTTTGACGCTGCCAACGGCCGACAACACCTGCTATACGGTAAGAACTTGTAAGAGTTTTGGTTCAGGCTTGCGAGTTGGGCGACTATTCACCACATCCTACTTAGTGATAGAAACATTATACTTGTGATTTTGTTTCTTGTCTTCTACTAACAATGTCAGGTGACGAGGATTCGCTGCATCATTCTCCCCGCACGAAGGGCATATTGCTCACTTTGAGAGGATGACGCGGATCAACACAGAGGGCCTTACTGAGGATGTACGACTCACTAATGAGCACATGTCATGTAAGAAAATTGTCTCTGGTCCATCGAGGCCGCACAGGGAGTTGCTAACACTACCCTTGCCACCATTTTTTCTAGACTTGATATGCTTGCAGCTGCTGCCCCGGGAACTTCCATGCCACCACCTCGTCTCCCAAGCAACAATAGCAGCGTACTACGTGCACAACGGGTTGCCATTGGTGCCCCGGGTTCCCAGCACACCCCCGCTGCCTCGGCCACCCAGACACACATCGCCAACACTTCGGTTGAGCACTCTAGGGCTACAGTAGCTTCGGGAGCTGAGTTCGAAGATCAAAACAGTGAGAACTACGATGACTATGCCACTGATTTGGGGATGAGAATGCCGTCAATTACGACAACAACCACGTCCATCGTCGGCTACGTTTTAATCGGCAGGGTATGCGATGTGATCCACCGCGACGCGAGTTACGTGATCGTGATGATGTTTTCTCTAAGGTAAAATTCAATATGCCGCATTTCGAAGGTAAATATGATCCTGATGGATACCTCAGTTGGGAATTACTTGTTGATCAAAAATTTGCATGCCATGATTTCCCTGAGGATAGAAGAGTTAGGGCTGCTACTAATGAATTCACTGATTTTGCTTCAATTTAGTGGAGAGAGCATTGCTGCATTCATCCAAATAATATACCCACCACTTGGGAAGCATTAAAGCGGATCATGAGACATATATTTGTTCCCTCATATTATGCTAGAGATTTATTAAATAAATTGCAGCGCCTACGCCAAGGTACTAGTTCAGTGGAGGAATACTATCGAGAAATGCAAATTGGCATGTTGCGTTGTGGTTTAATTGAGAATGAGGAAGCTTCTATGGCTCGTTTCTTAGGTGGTTTAAATCGAGAAATCCAGGACATTCTAGATTATAAGGATTATAATTCGATGACTCGTTTATTCCATCTTGCTTGTAAAGCTGAACGTGAAGTGTAAGGACGACACTCAAGGGCGAAAGCTAACTTTTCTGCAGGTCGCACTACTTCGTGGCCGTCTCACACCTCCGCTGTTCCGTCCGGCCGTACGACCATACCGATTTCCTCCAACAACAAACCGGCATCCTCTACTTCAATTTCAGCACCATGAGCACCCGTGCCGACAACAAGTGCCACACAAGCTCCTACAAAAGGTTCATCGTCGTCGGTCGCTTCAACGGAACGAACAAAAGACACTCAATGCCATCGCTGCAAGGGTTTCGGCCATATGATGAGGGAGTGTCCGAGCAAGCGCGTGCTAATAATTCGCGAGGATGGCGAGTACGATTCAGCAAGCGATTTTGACGAAGAAACCTATGCTTTGCTTGCTGAACATGAAGATGACGACCAAATTCAGAACATGAAGAAGAGCATGTGAGCGCCGATGATGCTGACCAATATTTGAGTATTATTGCACAACGTGTGCTTAGTGCTCAGATTGCTCGTGCCGAGCAAAGTCAGCGACTTGTTTCAAATTAAAGGCGTCGTCAACGAGCGATCAATTCATATAATCATTGATGGTGGGAGTTGTAATAATCTGGCCAGCATGGAGATGGTGGAGAAGCTAGCAATCTCCACCAGACCACATCCTCACCCCTACTACATTCAATGGTTCAACAACTGCGGCAAGATTAAGGTAACTCGTATGGTGAGAGTACATTTCGCTTTAGGTTCTTATCATGATTATGTTGATTGAGATGTCGTACCTATGCAGGCATGCTCTATGTTATTAGGTAGACCATGGTAATATGATAAAGATTGTTTACATCATGGTAGAATAAATCAATACTCTCTCATGCATAACGGAAAGAAGATTGTGTTGCATCCTATGACCCCTGAACAAATTTTGAAAGATGATCTTGCTAGAGCTAGCAGAAATAAAAATCAGGAACTCCCTAAATCTGAAAATCAGATTGTAGCAAGTGAGTTGGAGCAATTTCATAACAAGAATAAAACTGAACCTAGTCTTTCTAAGGAAATAAAATTAAAAGGTTCCAGCTTCCTTGCAACTAAATCTGAAATTTCTGCTTTAGATGTTAGCAATTCTATTTGTTACGGCTTGATATGCAAAGAAGCATTGTTTTCATTTGAGGATATTCCATCTTCTTTGCCTCCGGCTGTTACTAACATTTTGCAAGAGTACGCTGATGTATTTCCGCGAGAAATACCGCCGGGATTTTCCACCTATTTGAGGGATTGAGCATCAAATTGACTTAATTCCCGGCGCTTCATTGCCCAATCGTGCGCCATACCGTAGCAACCCAGGAGACTAAAGAAATTCAACGACAAGTTCAAGAATTGCTTGATAAAGGGTATGTTCACGAATCCCTTAGTCCATGCGCTGTTCCTGTTATTTTGGTGCCTAGGAAAGATGGTACGTAGCGTATGTGTGTTGATTGTCGAGCCATTAATAATATTACTATCCGTTATCATCATCCTATTCCTCGGTTAGATGATATGCTTGATGAATTACGTGGCTCTACTATGTTCTCCAAAGTTGACTTGCGTAGTGGCTATCACCAAATTCGCATGAAATAAGGCATGAGTGGAAAACAGCATTTAAAACTAAGTTCGGTTTATATGAGTTGTTAGTTATGCCTTTTGGTTTGACTAATGCACCTAGTAACTTCATGAGATTAATGAACGAGGTTTTACGTGCTTTCATTGGCAAATGTGTGGTAGTCTACGTTGATGACATCTTGATTTATAGAAAGACTTTGGAGGAACATTTAGAACATTTACGTGCTGGTTTTAATGCTCTACGTGATGCACGTTTGTTCGATAACATCGAGAAGTGCACCTTTTGCACCGATCGAGTCTCGTTTCTTGGCTATGTTGGTACTCCACAGGGCATTGAAGTAGATAAAGTCAAGATCGAAGCTATCCAGAGTTGGCCGACTCCTAAAACGGTCACACAGGTGCGAAGCTTTCTAGGACTTGCTGGATTCTATCGACGTTTCGTCAAGGATTTCAACACCATCACCGCACCGCTGCATGAACTCACAAAGAAAGGCGTTCCATTCATTTGGAGCGATGCGCAAGAGGAAGCCTTCATCATTTTGAATGATAAGTTAACTCAAGCTCCTTTACTACAGCTCCTTGATTTCAATAAAATGTTTGAGCTAGAATGTGATTCTAGTGGTATAGGACTTGGTGGTGTTTTGTTGCAAGAAGGTAAACCAGTTGCATACTTTAGTGAGAAGCTTAGTGGGCCTAGTCTGAACTATTCAACTTATGATAAAAAATTATATGCTCTAGTTCGGACTTTAGAGCATGGCAACATTATTTATGGCCCAAAGAATTTGTCATCCATTCTGATCATGAATCTTCGAAGCACATTAGAAGTAAAGGAAAATTGAATCGTAGACATGCTAAGTGCGTAGAATTTATTGAATCTTTTCCATATGTGATCCAACACAAGAAGGGGAAGGAAAACATTATTGCTAATGCATTGTCTAGATGATATACTATGCTTTCACAGCTTGACTTCAAAATTTTTGGTTTGTGGACAATTAAGGAGCAATATGAGCATGATGTTGATTTTAAAGAAATATTGCATAATTGCAAAGAAGGACGAACTTGGAACAAATTCATCATTATCGATGGATTCGTGTTTCGTGCTAACAGGCTATGCATCCCAGATAGCTCTATTCGTCTCTTGTTGTTACAGGAGGCGCATGAAGGAGGACTTATGGGACACTTTGGCGTAAAGAAGATAGAGGACATACTTGCTAATCATTTCTTTTGGCCTAAGATGAGACAACCTGTCGAGCGTTACGTCACTCGCTGCACTACATGTCAAAAAGCTAAATCACGACTTAATCCTCATGGTTTATATATGCCTCTTCCTATTCCTAGCATTCCGTGGGAGGATCTTTCTATTGACTTTGTTTTAGGACTGCCTAGGATGAAACGGGGGAGGGATGGTATATTTGTTGACATGGATAGATTCTCTAAGATAGCACATTTTATTCCATGTAATAAAAGCAATGATGCTACTAATGCTGCTGATTTGTTCTTTCGTGAAATTGTTCACTTACATGGTGCGCCAAATACTACAGTTTCCGATCGTGATACTAATCTGCCTGCAGAGTTTGGGGTTAGTCCCACATTTAACGTTGCAGATTTGAAGCCATACTTGGGTGAAGAAGACGAGCTACCGTCGAGGACGACTTCGATTCAAGAAGGGGGGGATGATGAGGACATCTCCACCACTGTTACACCCACTACACCAACACCTGCTACCACTCCTCCAACAATACAAGGACCACTCACTAGAGCTCGTCCTCATCAACTCAATTATCAGGTATGTTCATTCCCAGGGGATAATATTAATTTTGCTAAAGATTTGATAGTGCCTAAATCAAGTTGTTACTTGATACTCAGGAATGATGGACCAAGCATGGATACACAAGACAAGCTATGGAGCATAGGAATGAAGAATGGAGATGATGGCAGCACCACAAAGAGAAGAATATCAAGTGGAGGAGACATGTGATGATAACCAAGTCGAGTTGGAGTCCAAGATGGACTCGAGTTGGAGTCCGGTTCGGCCATCCAGGAGTAGCCTGCCTTCAAACGACCATAACTCCCTCATACGAAGTCCAATTGGGCCATTCTTATAGTCCACCGAGAAGCCAATGACGAGATCTTTCCAACGGATCTGACCCCACATCCAAATTCCTTCGGGATAGCTAGAAATTAACAAAACAAATTTTGACCAGATTCTGATTGGGCCAAGTTGGTGCTGCGACACTTTGTTTTGGGCCTTTGGCCCATGTATTTCCTAGTAGGGCGTGGGAAACCCTAACCACGCTGCCTCTTCATATACTCAGCAGCCGTCACTGTTTAGATTTGGGTTTTGTTAGATTGGTTTAGCTACGTGCAAACTTAGAATCTTTGAGTTGTGCTGAACAGCCACCTCATCAAGATCATCAATGGAACCCCACTCTTTTGTTCTTTGTATTTGTGAACCTCAGTTTCATATTTGCAATTCAGATTGCTTTTACTATCGTTCTTGCTTGTTCTTCGGTTGTTTGCAGGAATTGAACCTCGTGTTTAGGTTGATCGTGCCCATGGCAAGATCAATAACCCTCCGGAGTTGGTTTAGCGATTGCTAAGGTGCATCATTGTCATACGGTGTAGTCGGATCGTCAAAGTCACTTCCACCAAATCGAAAGCATCCCTCTCATCGAAAGATCGGGATCCATATTCTTCATCACAAAGTTCATCATCAATTGCTTCTACCGGAAGAGCACGAGAAACACAATGCCTCTGTTGTAAGGAATTCGGTCATATCATGCATGACTGCCCTAGCTAGCGAGCGCTACTCATAAAGGATGATGGTGAGTACACTTCATCTAGTGATATCGAAAAGGAATATGCTATGCTTGCAACTGACCATGCAGGTAAAGGGCAACAAGCTGAACATGAACAATATAGTGCTAAAATTAATGATCGATATTTGAGCATCATTGTGAAGCGTGTGCTTAGTGCACAAATGGAGCGTGCTAAACAGAATCAACGTCACAATTTGTTCCAAACAAAGTTCGTTGTCAAGGACCGATCATGCCGTACGATCATCAATGGAGGAAGTTACAACAACTTAGCGAGCATAGACATGGTCGAGAAGCTTGGCTTGACCACGAATCAGCACCCTCGACCTTACTACATTCAATGGTTCAACAACTGTGGTAAGCTGAAGGTAACTCGCATTTGTGAGAGTACACTTTTCTATTGGACCCACGAATTCAGATTGCTTTTACTATCGTTCTTGCTTGTTCTTCAGTTGCTTGCAGGAATTGAACCTCGTGTTCAGGTTGATCGTGCCCACGGCAAGATCAATAACCCTCCAGAGTTGGTTTAGCGATTGCCAAGGCGCGTCATCGTTGTACGGTGTAGTCGATCTTCAAAGTCACTTCCACCAAATCGAAAGCATCCCTCTCATCGAAAGATCGGGACCAATATTCTTCATCAGATTGGGTCCTCCATTATGCCTCGTAAGAAATAGAAGAAAATCCTTTGTAACATGCAGGCCTTCATCAAGCATACAGTCTCTAATAAGAGGAGAGGCAAAACACACCATTGTCGAACCTGTGCCCAATGCAGAATGGGAGATATGAACCTGCAAACCCCTCTCATTTTCCAAATAGTACCTGGGATGATTAGCATCCAGTGTAAGATCTGCCACTACAACAGCTTCATTGGCTTCTGATCCAAGAGCAACACATTGAGTACGAAGAGGCCTATCTGGGACGACAATCTCCTCTAGTCCATGGCATAAAAATGGTGTGGGATCAACCCAGAAATTTGTCATGTTCTTTGAAGAAGAATTGAATGCTAAAGGTGAAGTAATGGCTAACAGGACACATCGATCTTTTTTACTCAAAGAAGGGCTAAGTAACGTAGTGGAATGCGAACCGCCTCTATTAATCACCATATCCTTGAAAATCCCAGAGAAATTCTCAGAAAAAATCATTTGCTTGTTATTCTTGGCACGAGTACCAAAGAGAGGATTCGAAATTCCAAATAAGAAATCATTAACACCTCCACTAATTGGCTTCGTTGCATGGATGCCAATCAGATGCATAGAAAACCAGGTCTTTGTGAAAGCACCCTTTGGAATGTAAAATTTTTGTTTACTTTTAGCCTTAAAATAGTATCTCCTAATATGGCCATAATTAAAACAAGTGAAACATCTAACAGAAGATAAACAGTCTCTTTTAAGATGACCAAGAGCAAGACAATTAAAACAACTCTTGAAAGAATTAGGACGACCACCTTGCTTAAGAAAATTTGGATCCACTTAAATACCACTAGAAGACCTTCTTGCCGAAAACAATACGAAGGATTGGTCGAAAATACCTTACGAACAGATTGATGACAAGGAAACGAAGGCAAGCTCGAAAGAATCCTACGACCAATTTGTCAAATAGGAACCAAAGTTTTGGTCGAAACAGACCCACGAACAACTTCCCGAACAGGAGAAAAAGGGTTGGTGGAAATACCCCCAGAACTTATTTTCAACCAAACCTGCCTAACCTCCTAAGCTTTTCCTTTACCTTTCTGAGATGAAAACCAATTTGAGGATCTATAGTTGACAAATTTCCATTCCTTAGCTTGTTCAGAAGACCATTTAACAAATTCAGCTTGCCAATTAGGGCCTCCATCTCTCCAAAAAAAAGGATAAGGAGAACTACTCATGAATGATCGTATCAGAATACAGAATTTTAAAACCAACTTTCTTATTTGCCACAGAGAAATAGAAACCAAAATCTGAGAATTGAACCACATTGAAAAGTTTAGCATCACTTCCAAAGTATGTAGCTAAAATGTCAGCAATCACCCTCTCAAAAGGCTTGAAAGCTGAACGCTTGATGAAAAGCGTGATGAAGAATTCTTTGAAGTCTCTGGCGTAATCAAAAGTCACTCCAGAATGGAAAGAATACTCAACTTCTTTCTCAATAGACACTCCAATATTCCAATCTAAATCCTTTGGATCAAACATGATGAAAATAGAAGAAGCCTGAGACAAAAGAGAAAAGCCTCCTCAGTCAACCAGAAATAGAAACCAAAGAACAAGAGATCACGGATCAACAACGATCACAGGAAACCTAACACCAGAACAAATCTCCAAACACCATCAAGAAGGCAAGATTAGATCACACCAAGATCCACCAAGAACTAAACATCAGAGGGAGAACCCAAGGACAAAACCCTTCAAAGGAACTCCTCTACCAAAAACCCAAAACCAGAGAAAAAAGAACAAATCGCAATAGCTGAAGTGCCCCAAGGCACTTAGCATAGTTGCTGACGAACCTTAACTCCGATCAAATCCCAGCGATGAGTGGATTGGTGCAGGGCGACCCCCAACGGCTTCTCATGCCACTCCTTCCCGTGACCATGGTCGGCCATGATTTAATTGCTTCAATTTTTGACTCATCAACAACAACTCCCTATTTACTCACAACAAAACTAAGAAAAACAACACTTTCTTTGCAAAAAGTGCACTTGTCGAGGTTTCCAAATAACTTGTTATCTCTCAAAACAGCAAGCACAATTCTAAGATGTTCAACATGATCATAAAGTGTTTCACTATAAATCAAGATGTCATCAAAGTAAACTACAACAAATTTACCAATGTATTCTCTCAAAATATGGTTCATTAATCTCATGAAAGTACTGGGGTGCATTTGTTAGACCCAATTGCATAACTAACCACTCATATAAACATTGTTTTATTTTGAAAGCAGTTTTCCATTCATCTCCAGGTTTCATTCTTACTTGATGGTAACCACTTCATAGATCAATTTTAGAGAATATAATAGATCCACTTAGCTCATCTAACATATCATCAAGTCTAGGAATTGGATGCCTATACCTTACTGTTATATTATTAATGGCTCTAGAACCAACACACATTCTCCATGAACCATCCTTTTTAGGCACTAACAAAATAGGAACAACACATAGACTTAAACTCTCCCTAACATATCATTTGTTAAAAAGCTCACCACAACTCTTAGCCATTGCATCTTGGGATGAGAGTGTCTCCATGTTTTTAAACCAAGCTTAGTAATCATCTTAGTGCTAGCTGTCGATGATTCGGACTCGGGGTCCTTAGCTGAACTTATACAAAATTTGTAGGTTGTGAGACCTTTCAGGATGTCCCTCCGTGAATGTATGATGAATTAAAGAGAACTGGAGCACAGAGAGGTTTATACAGGTTCGGGCCCTCGATGGTGGGAGTAATAACCCTATGTCCTGTTTGGATTTCACTATGTATGGTAAAAGGATTTACAGAGTTATGGAAAAGATCTTCACAGGCGAAGATTTTCCCTATATGTTTGTACAAGGCAAAGCCTGGAAGGCTTTGTGAAGGCTATCTAACTTGGACTACTATCTTCGAGTTGCTTTTGTTTGATCTGGTTCGATCAATTGATCTCTCGATTCGACACCCCTGTTTGATGTATTAGATTACCCCTTTATACTGGTCGAAAGGGTGCCAAGTCACAACGGCATTGAACAGTTGCTTGGATGCAGTTTCGGCAACCGCTCCTAACTCCCACGCAGGTTTAACACGTGTTATTCGTGGATAACCGCACGTATTAACCTCCTGACGGTTGTCCTCCTACGTAGAAGAATATTCGGGATACACGGGATATCCCCGTTATAAGGGCAAAACAATCCCGCGCCCCCTGGTCGAAGGTGTTCTGACCACGCAATATTGGCTGACCGCGCACCATCTGCAGTCTTCTGTCCGTGTATAGCACACGAACTCCTGACCGCGCACTAGCTCCAGTCTGATCGCGTAAAGCCTGCGACCTCGTGCCTGTGCTTCTCAGAATGACTTGAGTTCGCACCACCAGGCGCTTTTCTGGTTCGAATCTATCCTGAACCAGCCGTGCATTTATTTGAACTGACTCGGGTATCAATCCTTGTCACTAGCAATGTTATTGCAACTACCACCATCTATGATTAGTTTGCAAATCTTATTACTTACCTTGCACCTTGATTAGAACAAGTTGTGTCTTTGTCCTTTCTCAGCCTCCACCATATGTGCACTTAGGAAAGGTTTCACAACCAAACACTCAGCTCCATATTCTGGTTCTGCTTCATAGATTGAAGGTGTGTTTTGCTGGTGGTTCTTCTTATAGGATCGAGGATGTCGACTAGAGGGGGGTGAATAGGAGGCTTTAAAAACTTCAATTTAAAACAACTTTTGCAATAAAAGAACAAATGAATTTATATTTCACGATTAAAATAGCACGAATTGCGCAAGAGGTTCTTTCGCATTCGATTAGGGACACTAGCTACCCTTTTCTAGATTTGTGGCGGGCTAGAGAAGCACCTAAAGTACTAAACAGAATAGGTATTAGTTTTGTTATGGTTGGAGCAGCAAACTCGGATTCAGCGGTTGGTCGAGGGCTCTTTCTTTTCAAGTTGTCTCAGTCGGCAAGAGAGTAGAACACAAACACAAGATTTTTCCCGAGGTCTCGGAGACTCGCCCGGTCTCCCCTACTCCTCATTGAAGCACTCAAATGAATGAGTCTTGCTTTAATGTCCACAAAGGATATTTCTCACTAGTGGTTGCTCCTTGTCCACTACGGAAAGGCGAGCACCAATGCCTTTTACAATCACGCCGAGCCTCTTCAACAATTTTCGAACAGAAGAGGTCAACGGCCACGCCACCAAACCGTCTAGGTGAGGGCGTTCACCAAGAGTAATAGGTTGCAAGGTCTCTCCTAGACCTCCAACACGCACCGAGAAACTCTCGATATGCAAGAATGATGCGAACAGAAAACTCGGTGGATCACAGAGCTCACGACTTGATCAAAAGATCAAGATTTTTAACTCTAAAAAAATGCTTAAGTGTGTATAAGAGAAAGAGGCTACTTGTTGTATAAAACAATTGCTCAAAGCCTCTATTTATAGCCCAAAACAACAAAAGAGCTGTTGTGCATGAGCTGGAAAAAAACAGTGCATACTGACAGTCAGCATGGGTCATGACCAGAAAGAAGTAAAATCCGGAGAAAACTCAGCTAGCCGTTTGAGGTCGAAAAAGGAAACAAAACAGCACAAACTAACAGTTAGTGTGTCAAACTGACAGTCAGTATCTACCTCAACGACTAACAAAAATTACGAATAAAACTTTGCTAGCCGTTTGTGGTCGTATATGGAAATTGATATCTCATACTGACAGTCAGTATCGACCAAAAAAATGACCAGATAAAATAGAAACTCCAAACAAATAGCTCAAAGTCAAACCTCATACTGACAGTCAGCATGGCATACTGACAGTCAGTTTAGTTCAAAAGATTTTTGGCACAAAAAACACACTCTCTGGACAAATGTCAGTTTAAAGAGACTGATATTCAGACTCACAGTCAGCATAGCATACTGACAGTCAGCATAGATAAAAACAATTATAACTTTTGATCCAGAGATCTGATTTAAGTGTTTGATAGCTCGTTTGAAAGATAATTTAAAGGGATATTTTTTTATCAACAGAAGCAAAAGAAGATCTGCCTAGATCTTTCTATAAAATGCAAAAACTCTTCTACTATCAAAAACTCAACTGAAAAACCAAATCAAATCCAATCGAAAAGAATGCAATGCAGTGACATAGTAGTTTCTCGGTTTATACTGGAAATATAGAGAGGACTTGCAACCCCTCTTTATAGTATGGTTAAAATTAAGAGATAATTTCCTAAACAGATCAAACTCCAAATGCCGAGATCGGTAAAAATAAAAACAAATATTACCTCAGGTCCTTTGCATTTTTAATCTTGTGATTTTCATTTTGTCTTTGTCCTTCACGACTTGTGCTTTTCACGTTGGTTCACCTTGATCATCTTGTACATCTTTCCAACTAGGCTTTGTATCAAGTGACTCAAAAAACACAATTAGTCTTAAACGCTTGTTTTCGTTAATCATCAAAATAAGGCATAATGGCCTAGATGCAACAACCTCCCTCTTTTTGATGATTGATGACAACAAGTGTTCAATAAACAAAAAAAATGAATAACTCCCCCTGACTCCCTTTGAGTGTATGCATGAGATCACAAGTCAATATCATAACTCTCTTTGATAGCAAATCCAGATCATATAACATGGATATCAATCAATATATTAAAGACGAAATCAACTCATATATATAAAAGTAATTAACATCATATAAAAACCAAATCATCATATAAAACAAGTGGTAAAACATCAAATCATCCAGACATAACAACCAATAGATATATCCATGACACGTCATAAAAAATTATCCATCCAAAACAAGACATATCGAACATATCCATAACACAAATATAAACTAGAGTCATATCCATCCATAAACAAAAATACATCAAAGACATCAATGTCATACAAAAATCTTCTCCCCCTTTGGCATCAAACACAAAAAGGTGGGAGCAGACACTACAGCCTAATCCTCCTCACTGGAGAGACCTAGAACGGCTGTATCTCCGGAGCCTGCTGGAGATCCAGTCGGGTCGATGCCTGGTGAAGCTAGAGGAGTGGAAGCTGGGGCTGCGAAGGCCGATGCAGCAGGGGGTCGGAGCAGCAGGGACTAAAGCAGATCCCGGTGAGGAAGAAGCTGGGTGAGCCCTCTTGCGAGGGACTGGAGAGACTGAGGCTGGCAGGCGACTCAAAATCTCCTCCTGCTGGGCAAGCAGACGAAGGAGAATTTGATGATGCTCCTGCTGAGTGATGAGAATCTGCTGCTGGGTCTGTATCACCTGAGTGAGCTAAGAGGTGGAGGAGGATCCGATGCCTGTGTCTCCGGTAGGAGCTGGATCTGCTGCCTGTCCTACAGCCTCATCGCCCGACTCACCAGCTGCATCATCGTCAGATGCAAAATAGTCAGGTCCAACAGCAGCTACAGGGCGGGCACCAAGACACCGATCGGCTTGGCCCGGAGGTAGAATTGAAGAGGATGGTGGGGCCAAGGGAGCTCCGAGTCAACAGCCCAGATATGAAGAAGCATCACCATGATGTATGGTGTATACAGCAGCTGGCGACGAGGAGAAAGAATGATGTGCTGAATCTCACTGATGATGAGGTCAGCAACATCGAAAGGCTCCTCCTGAAAGATAGAGATGAGAACGTGGAGGGCAAGATAAGTGACTCTGGCCCTTTCTCCGGTCATGGGGACCAAAGTGAGACGGAGGATCCGCAGGGCCAAATCGACATAGCGACGTAGGCCAGCAATGTGACGGAGCTGGAAAGGGCCGGAATAGAGCATGGCCACCTCCCGATGCTCAAGGTTGGGTAGGGGATGGGGCTGGCGACCAAAAGCTGGGTGAACCAGTCCGAAAGCGGCCTCAAACTGCTGCTTCGTGACAGTGTGGACCTAAGGCCTGTCATGAAGGTCAGCGAGTCACGCTGAGGAGAGATGAAGATGGTGGCGTAGAACTGGTGGATAGGCTCATTGGCCCAGTGAAGGGAGGAATCAGAGACGAGATCTTTGATCCCAACGGAGGAGAAGGAGTCCGCCAGGGAGACGATGCCTGTGCGAGATGCGATTGTCTGCCAGGAGAGGGAGTGATGGGCAAAGATAGGGACACGACTATAGACGCTGGTGCACAGGTCAAGGTGGAGGTTTGTGTAGAAGGTCAGGACGCTACAAGAATCGCGACCTGTGGGACGAGGCAAAAGATAGGAGTTTGTGGCGCGGAGGGTGCGAAGGTGACTCGCGTGCCACCAGAGTAATCCACGGGGACGCGCTCGGGCGGAGGCGAAGAACGGGTCTCAGATGTCTGACCCATTGAACAACTGCTGTTTGCAGCATTCTTTCGATGAGCCACATGACGAGACGATGAGGGATGCGACTACATGGCGAAAGGATAACAGAGAGGAGAAACGAGGAGCTGAGTAGAGAACTGAACGGAGGATGCCGGCGAATCATCGAAGCGATGACGATGGCGAACAAGGTTGGTGAAGGTAGGGGCACAGCACTAGTGAGAAGAAGGCACGACACTAACGAGGAAAAGTACCGGCGAGGAGCGATGAAACGCCGGCGAGGAGTGGTGCGACAAAGTGGCGGCACGGTGAGGCGGCGGCGCGGTGTGGCGAATGCGCGAGGAGGTGGCGGCGACACGGGAGGCAGTGGCTAGGAGAGGTGGCGGCGCAGCACGACGAGGAATCACTGGCGTTGAAGGAGGCGCAGCACCGGTGACGAGGGGACGGCAAAAAGGGGCAACGACGGCAAGGAGAGGAGGCGAAGAGACACGAAAAAGAAACAGGGTTTTAGGGTTCGGGGTCCCACACTGACAGTCAGTGTGATATGTTGACAGTCAGTTCAAAAACCAGAAACATGGAACTGACAACCAGTGTACAACACTGACAGTCAATACACAGAACTGAGTTTCGAAGCTAATAGTTGGTGTCTGAAACTGGCAGTCAGTGTGTCATGAAACTGACTGTCAGCCTGAACAATTAATTTGACCAGAAGCAAATTTTGACCAGAGAGGGAATAAAATATATTTTAAAACAAACAACATATCAACTAGCATTTGAAATATCAATAATGTTCAATTCACCTCTGAGAAACCAAAATCTAGTTTCATCTAGGGTTTGGAGAAAATATCTGCTAGTTGCATGTCTGTTCTGATATAACTTACATCAATATCCCCTTTTGCCACATAATCTCTTATAAAATGGTACCGTATTTCAATGTGCTTAGTTCTAGAATGTTGAACAGAATTATTAGCAATTTTAATGGCACTTTCATTATCACATAAGAGTGGCACTTTATCAAATATAATTCCATAATCCAAAAATAACTACTTCATCCACAAAATTTGAGCACAACAACTACCAGCAGACACATATTCCGCTTCAGTAGTGGAGAGAGCTACAGAATTTTGTTTCTTAGATGACCATGATACTAGTGATCTCCCCAATAATTGACAACTTCCAGAAGTGCTTTTTCTATCAATCTTACAACCAGCATAATCTGAATCTGAATAACCAATTAATTTAAAGTTTGCATTTTTCGGATACCAAAGACCTAAGCTGGGATAGCATTTCAAGTACCTAAGGATTGTTTTAATAGCAATCAAATGACATTCCTTAGGGGCTGATTGAAATCTAGCACATAAGCAAACACTAAACATGATATCAGGCGTAGATGCAGTAAGATATAACAAGCTACCAATCATAAACCTATAAAGTTTAGAATCGACCGATTTTCCATTGTTGTCCATATCGAGATGTCCATTTTTGGCCATGGGGGTTTTGATTGCTTTAGCATCTTCCATCCCAAAGCGCTTGAGCAAGTCCTGCACGTACTTCGTTTGGCTCACAAATGTACCGTTCTTGAGTTGCTTGATTTGAAGTCCAAGGAAGAAGCTTAGCTCACCGATCATTGACATCTCAAATTCCCTAGACATCATTTCTCCAAACTCATGACAGAATGTTCATAGATCCAAAGATAATATCATCAACATATATATGACATATGAACAATTTTTTTTCAATCATTTTTGTAAAGAGAGTTGTATCTACCTTCCCAATTTTGAAACCTTTTGATAAAAGAAAGTCTCTAAGTCGTTCATACCAAGCTCGAGGAGCTTGCTTGAGACTATAGAGAGCTTTAGACAGTTTAAACATATGGTTTGGAAATTTTGAATCTTTGAAACCAAGAGATTGTTTAGATATCTCACTATTCAAAAATGTACTTTTTACATCCATTTGAAATAATTTAATGTTAAAACTTGATGCATAAGCAAGAAGTATACAAATAGCTTCAAGTCTTGCTACAGGTCCAAAAGTATCACCAAAGTCGAAACCTTCGACTTGAGAAAAACCTTGTGCAACAAGACGAGCTTTGTTTCTAACAACTATACCATTTTCATCTTGCTTATTTCTAAAAACCTATTTTGTTCCAATCACATTATGATCCTTGGGTCTTTCTACTAAAGTCCAAATTTCATTTCTAAAAAAATTATTAAGTTCATCATGCATAGCATTAACCCAATCAGGATCACTAAGAGCTTCATCTAGATGTTTAGGTTCTAGAGATGATACAAAAGAGTGATGTTCACAAAATGAAGCAATACGAGAGCGAGTTTGAACACCCTTACTGACATCACCCAATATTTGATCTAGAGGGTGATCCTTGGTGATGGTTTGATGTTGCCTTGGTGCTTCTTCTTGTGCTGCTTCTTCTTGATCTCGCTCTGGTGGATCAATATGAGATGATGATGTAGGTTGATCATCATTCTCAACGGTCTCATCATCTTCTTGATCATCTTCTCTTGGTTTGATGTCTCCTATGGTAATGTTCTTTACAGGTTTTTGAAGATCTTCACCTGAAACTTCACAAGAGACTTGCTCCTTTTGTAAGCCATTAGTTTCATCAAATTCTATATCTCATGATTCTTCATTGCAACTAGTATTTTTATTAAAGACTCTATAAGCCTTACTAGTGGTAGATTATCCGACTAGAAAGCCTTCATCTACTCTTCTTTGAAACTTACCACCAAAATTTGTTTATCTTAGGATATAGCATTTACAACCAAAAACTCGAAAATAAGAAATATTTGGCTTATGCCCAATAAGAAGCTCATAAGGAGTTAAATTCAGAAGACAATGCAAATAAAGCCGATTAATAGAATAGCAAGCAGTATGCACGGCTTCAGCCCAAAAATGAGTAGGAGTGTCATACTTATTTAGCATTGTTCTTGCTATTTCTAATAATGTTCGATTTTTCTTTTCCATAACTCCATTTTGCTGTGGAGTGTAAGAAGTAGAAAATTCGTGTTTAATTCCAAGCGAGTTATAAAAATCAACTAAAATTGAATTAACGAATTCTCCACCATGATCACTACGGATTTTCTTGATGAAACGTTCGAATTCAGTGGAAACATGTTTTGCAAAACTTTTGAAACCATCAAGGATTTCAGATTTTTGAGAAATAAAGAAAACCCAAGTGTAGCGAGTAAAATTATCAACAATAACAAAACCATAATTGTTACCCCCGATACTTTGAAACTCAGAAGGTCCAGATAAATCCATTTGCAGCAGTTATAAAGGTTTGCAAGTTAAAATAGCACGCTTAATCGGATGTGAAGTAGGTATTTGCTTGCCAGCTTGACAAGCGCTACAAGGTTTATCCTTTTCAAAATTCACATCTTTTAAGCCAACAACCAAATCACGTTTTAAGAGCTTTTTCAGTTGATGCATTCCAACATGTACAAGTCTTCTATGCCATAGCCAACTTTTTGAGGTTTGAGAGACAAGAAATGTTGAAAGGGATGCATCTTTAGAGTGAAAATCAACAAGATAAAGATTTCCAAAACGAAAGACTTTAAAGATCAAAAAATTATCTTTTAAAGTTTCAACTAAAACTTCCTTCGGATAAAAAGTGCAACAAAATTTGTGCAATGGAAAGCAAATTAAAATTCAGAGATTCAACTGTTGGATCGAGGATGCCGACTAGAGGGGGGTGAATAGGAGGCTTTAAAAACTTCAAATAAAAAACAAGTTTTTATACCAAGAAGAACCAAATGCAGTTTAATATATTAAAGAGAGAAGATAGAGAGAACGAACACAACGATTTTTTACCGAGGTCTCGGAGACTCGCCCAGTCTCCCCTAATCCTCGTTGAAGCACTCAAGCGAATGAGTCTTGCTTCAATATCCACGAAGGATATTTCTCACTAATGGTTGCTCCTTGTCCACTCCGGAAAGGCGAGCACCGATGCCTTGTACAAACTTGCCGAGCCTCTCCGACAATCTCCGAACGGAGAGATCAACGGCCACGCCACCAAACCGTCTACGTGAGGGCGCTCACCAAGAGTAATAGACAGCAAGATCTTATCTAGATCTCCAAACACATACCGAGAAACTAAGTGAATGCAAATGCAAAAGAACTGAAACTCTCGGTGGATCGGAAAACACTCGACTTGATCAACAGACCAAGATTATAAGTGGAAAACTAAAGCTCAATAGTGTATAAGAAATGTTACTACTTGTTGTATCAAACTCATGCCCAAAGCCCCTTTTTATAGCCTCAAGAATCAAATGAACCGTTAGAGCTAGGGCTGAAAATCAGCAACTCAAACTGACAGTTAGTTTGCCTAACTGACAGTCAGTTTAGTGCACAACGGCCGACAAAATTTATGGATAAAAAATAGCTAGCCGTTTGTGGTAGTTTAAGGAAAGCTGAAACCCACAACTGACAGTCAGTTATGCAAACTGACAGTCAGTTCGACCACAGATTCGACCAAAAACAAATAGAAACTCAGTTAAACACACTGTGGTCGAAACCCCAACTGACAGTCAGTATGGACAAACTGACAGTCAGTTTAGTACAAAAATTTTGAGCCCCAAATACACCCTCTCTGGACAATTGTCAGTTAACACGAACAGACATTCAAACTGACAGTCAGTTTAGTAAATTGACAGTCAGCCTGAACAAAAACAGAGATAACTTTAAATCCAGAAATCCACAAGAGGTGTTTAATAGCTCGTTTGAAAGCTAATTTCAAGGACTACATTTTTGTCAACAGAAGCAAAAACTAGATCTGCCTAGATATTTCTGAAAATTGCAAAAACGCTTCTGCTGTCAAAAACTCAATTGAAAACCAAATAACTGACAGTCAGTTAAAAACATCCATAACTTTTGATCCAGAAATCCGATTTAAGTGTTTGATAACTTTTTTGAAAGATATTTTAAAGGACTATCGTTTTGTCAACAGAATCAAAAGCCAGATCTGCCTAGATCTTTCTATTAAAAGCAAAATTCTTCTGCTGGCAAAACACAACTGAAAAACCAAATCTTTCAAACCAAATTCAAATCAAATCCAATCAAAAAGATGCAATGCAATGATCTAGTAATTTCTCGGTTCATGTTGGAGGTATAGAGAGGACTTGCAATCCCTCTTTATAGTATGGTTAAAACTAAGAAATAATTTCCTAAACCGATCAAACTCCAAACACCGAGATCGGTCAAAATAAAACAAATATTACCTTAGGTCTTTTGCATCTTTAATCCTTGCAACTTTCGTTTTGGTGACCTTGCACTTGCGACCTTGACTTCCAACCTTTAACTGCGACCACAGCCAACATTGCGACCTTGCGCTTGCGACTTTGGACCTGTGACCTGCAGATCTTCCCGGATCACTTGCAGACTTTACAGAAATCGTTCTGCATAGAAATAGCTCAAAGACAAGGTTAGTCCAAAATACTTAATGTCATCAATAATCAAAATCAACCTAAAAGGGCCTAGATGCAACATCAACAAGTAAACATTTGAAATTGAAAGATCATTGAATATTGCAATTTTACCCAAGCCTACCACATTTCCTTGACGATTGTCTCCAAAGGTGATCTTTAGAATTTTGCTCAAGTTGTCTTCCAATGAGGTGAACAACTTCTTGTTACCGGTCATAAGCTCGAAGCATCCGCTGTCAAGCACCCAATGTTTTCCACCAGTTTTGTAGTTCACCTGCAAAAACAAAAGAATCAAGTTCTTTTAGGTACCCAAATATTTTTGGGTCCTTTGATGTTAGCAATCAAAGCGTTGGGCACCCAAATTGATTTCTTCTTTTTATTTAGCATGGATGCACCAACAAACTTTGCTATATCGTATCCTTTCTTTGACCTTTGAAGCATGTAGCAAGTATCAAATTAGTTTGAAGTCATGAAAGGACAAGCTTCATGCAAATGATCAGTTTCATAGCATTTATAACAAAATATATTGCATGCTTTTACAAAATTGGTTTTTGTATTTGGTTTCTTTCCTTTCTTCGGAAAGTTTCCAAGACCTTCTTTTCTAAATGAGTATTTTTGTTTACTAAGAATAAGATCGAGAGATACTTTTCCTTTGTAGGAATTTTCTAATCTTTTTCCAAGTTTTTCAATTTGTACCTTAAGTTCATTATTTTCATTTAAAATTGTTTCATTTGAAGCACATGATATATCAAGAGAACTAGTAGGAATAGCATTAGAAGGAGTATCATCTAGATCACATGAAGTGGCTACATCTACCTTAGATGGAGCATTAGTAATATCTTTAATGAGCAGACTTTCATATGAATCTTTTAACTCTGAGTATTGAGTGCGTAAAGAAGAATGTTCTTCCTTAAGTGCTCGATACTTCTTTTTAGTGATTCCAAAAATTTCATTTAATTCAGTAATCATTTCAACTAGTTCATCATATGAAAGATCATTAGATTTTACCTTTTCATCGCCTTTAACCATAAGGCAAAGGGATGGACTAGTCGAAATGTTGCCGAGAGCTAGTCTGGCTAGCTTCTTGGAGCAACCTCCTTCATCGTCAGAGTTGGAATCGGAGCTCTCTCCTCCGGACATCCATTCTCCGAAACAAGCTTCTTTGGTTGCACCATTGTTCTTTTTGAAGAACTTCTTCTTCTTGTCCCAATTCTTCTTCTTGTTTGGACATCTTGGGGCTATATGTCCCTTTTCGTGACATCCATAGCATATAATGTCCTTGAAGTTCGATATTGCTTTGACCCTTTTGGTCGTGTGTCGATGTTGACTCCTTTCTTGCGTAACCTGCGGAGAAGTTTTTGAGTGTTCTTTACCATAAGAGCTAGATCTTCGTCTGAGGAGCCGTTGCTTGAGTACTTTTTGGAGCCGGCTTTGAAAGCCAACGTCTTCTTCGTCTCCGAAGGTTCGGCCGCTTCCTTCTTCTCCTTTTGATGCATCTCATGGGTGATGAGGTTCCCATAAAGATCCATCGGTGTGGTGGTCGATAGGTCGAAGTTCGTT
Organism: Pharus latifolius; assembly: GCA_019359835.1. NCBI lineage: Eukaryota > Viridiplantae > Streptophyta > Magnoliopsida > Poales > Poaceae > Pharus > Pharus latifolius. The sequence goes on along the minus strand of CM033323.1, from coordinate 31,468,983 downwards.
AGTACCGTCACCAGAGTGTCAAAACTTTCTGGAAGAGCCCTGAGCATTTTTCTTACAATATCGATGTTAGTAAAAACAACTCCTAGCCCCTTGAGTTCATTTACAATGTTGTTCAACCGAGTAAATATGGAATCCACGGACTCGGTGGATGACATTGTGAATGTCTCGTATCGTTGCCTTACCATGAGCAACTTTGCCTCTTTGACTTTAGTAGTTCCCTCATATATTTCTTCGACGGTGGTTCAAACCTTGTGAGTGGTGGTGAGATTGCTCACACTGTTGAACTCATTTAAAGATAAACCGGCAAAGAGAACATTTTTAGCATGGGCGTTTAAGTGTAATTTTCTCATGTCGTCATCGGAATGACTTGACGGATCATCCGGAGGAGTAAACCCAAACTTAACAATATCCCATACATCAAGTCCCATGGCTTCTAGAAATACCGACATGCGCACCTTCCAATAAGGATAGTTAGTCCCATCAATGATGGGCGCACAACCGGTATGACCGAGATGAAAACCCTCATTTGACGTCATCCTCTCTCTAGGTGGTAAAGTCTATTTAATTGAGAGACCACGCTCTGATACCACGTGTAGGATCGAGGATGCCGACTAGAAGGGGGTGAATAACAGGCTTTAAAAACTTCAATTTAAAACAACTTTTGCAATAAAAGAACAAATGAATTTATACTGCACGATTAAAATAGAAGAGAGTAGAACACAAACACAAGATTTTTCCCGAGGTCTCAGAGACTCGCCTGGTCTCTCCTACTCCTCGTTGAAGCACTCAAATGAATGAGTCTTGTTTCAATATCCACGAAGGATATTTCTCACTAATGGTTGCCAACAAAAGCAAAAGTCAGATCTGCCTAGATCTTTCTAGAAAGTGCAAAAACTCTTCTACTATCAAAAACTCAACTGAAAAACCAAATCAAATCCAACCGAAAAGAATGCAATGCAGTGACCTAGTAGTTTCTTGGTTTATGCTGTAAATGTAGAGAGGACTCGCAACCCCTCTTTATAGTACAGTTAAAACTAAGAGATAATTTCCTAAACCAATCAAACTCCAAACGCCGAGATCAGTAAAAATAAAAACAAATATTACCTCAAGTCCTTTGCATTTTTAATCTTGCGATTTTTGTTTTGTCTTTGTCCTTCGTGACTTGTGCTTTTCACATTAGTTCACCTTGATCATCTTGTACGTCTTTCCAACTAGGCTCTGTATCAAGTGACTCAAAAAACACAATTAGTCTGAAACGCTTGTTTTCATTAATCATCAAAATCAGGCATAATGGCCTAGAGGCTGTTGGATCAAGGATGCCGACTAGAGGGGGGTGAATAGAAGACTTTTAAAAACTTTAAAGCTCAAAACAATTTAAAGCAAATCAAGAACAAATAATATAAGCAAAGGGAAAAGAGAACGAACACAACTATTTTTACCGAGGTATCGAAGACTCGCCCAGTCTCCACTAATCCTCGTTGAAGCACTCAAATCACTTGAGTTTTGCCTCAATATCCACAAAGGATATTATCACTAATGGTTGCTCCTTGTCCACTCCGGAAAGGCTAGCACCGATACCTTGTACACACTTGCCGAGCCTCTCCGACAATCTCCAAACGGAGAGATCAACGGCCACGCCTCCGAACCGTCTAGGTGAGGGCGCTCACCAAGAGTAAAAGGCAGCGAGGTCTTCTCTAGACCTCCAAACACGCACCAAGAAGCTAAGTGAATGTAAAATGCAAAGAACTGAAATGCTCGGTGGATCGGAAAAACACTCAACTTGATCAAAAGATCAAGATTCTATGTAGAAAACTAAAGCTCAAGAGTGTATATGAAATGCTGCTGCTTGTTCTATAAAACTTATGCCCAAAGTCCCTATTTATAGCCTCAAGAAGCAAATGAACCGTTGGAGCTAGCGCTGAAAATCAGCAACTCAAACTGACAGTCAGTTTAGTACAAAAAAATTTGAGCACAAAATGCACCCTCTCTGGACAATTGTCAGTTTAAACTAACTGACATTCAAACTGACAGTCAGTTTAGCAAACTGACAGTCAGCCTGAACAAAAATAGAGATAACTTTAAATCCAGAAATCAAAAAGAGGTGTTTAATAGCTCATTTGAAAGATAATTTCAAGGGCTACAATTTTGTCAACAGAAGAAAAAGCCAGATCTTCCTAGATCTTTCTAGAAAATCGAAAAACTCTTCTGCTATCAAAAACTGAACTGAGAAACCAGATTTTTCAAATAAGTTCAATAACCAAATCCAACCAAAAAGATGCAATGCAATGACCTAGGTTTCTCGGTTTGTGATGGAGATAAAGAGAGGACTTTCTCCACCCCTCTTTATAGTATGGTTAAAACTAGAAAATAATTTCCCTAACCGATCATCTCCAAACGCCGAGATCGGTAAAAATAAAAACTCATAATACCTGAGGTCTTTCGCATCTTCATGATTTGCGTCTCATCTTTTGCTCTTCTGCATCTTGTGCTTCACTTCAAGTCGGGTTCATCTTGATCATCTTGTATTTCTTCCCAACTGATCCCTATATCAATCAATCTCAAAAGCACGATTAGTCCGGAACACTTTGTTTTCATTAATCATCAAAATTAGGGTTAGGCATGAAGGCCTAGATGCAACAATCTCCCCCTTTTTGATGATTGATGACAACAAGTGTTCAATAACAAAATAAATGAAATAGCTCCCCCTGAGTATATGCATCTCATCATATCAGAGCATAAACCAATACATATACATCAGGGTGCCCAAGTCATAGATGTGCAAATATCACAAAGTCATATCAAAGCATACACATCTCAAAATCAAGACGTCATATATATCAAAGTATCAGAGCTCAAAAACATCATCTCAAGAAACCAAGTCATCATATATATAAAGATATCAGAGCTAATCAGAGTCATCATATATATAAAGATATCAGAGCTAATCAGAGCTACACAGATCACACACAGACATATATGATAAACAAAAACATCTCCATATATATAAAAATGAACATCTGTTCAATACAGCAAAAGAGCTACTAATATCCAAAATACTTCTCCCCCTTTGGCATCAAGCACAAAAAGGGAGGCAAAGATACAAATCAGAGCCTAAGGCTTATCATCTGAAGAAAAGCCTAAAATGTCTGTATCTCCGGAGCCAGCTGGAGATCTAGACGCATCGATGGCTGGAGACACCGGAGGGGTCGCAGCTGCAACGGGAGCTGGATCAGCAGCAACAGGAGCAGGAGCTGGTGCAACAGGAGCTGGATCAGCAGCAACTGAAGCTGAGCTCGGAGAAGACGCAGCCTGGCGGGCCCTCTTGCGAGGGACCGAAGATCCGGGAGCAGACAGGCGACGCAGAATCTCCTCCTGCTGTGCAACCAAACGAAGCAACATCTGGTGATGCTCCGCCTGGGTGCTGAGGATCTGCTGCTGCACCTGAAGAATCTCCTGAAGTTGAGAGGAAGAAGACGCAGATCCGGTGTCAGTCCCTGCAGCTGGAGCTGGAGAAGACTCCTGAGCAGGAGCCTCGTCCTCTGACTCCCCCGCAGCAGCATCATCTGATGCGGGAGAACCAAGGCCAGCAGCTACAGCAGGGCGAGCACCAAGCCGGCGATCAGCCTGGCCCGGAGGATAGAAGAGAAGCGGATGATGGGGCCATGGCAGCTCAGTGTCGACGGCCCTGATATGAAGAAGCACCGCCATGATATACGGAGCGTATATCAGCTGACGGCGCAGGGAAAGAAGGACGTGCTGAATCTAACTAATGATGAGATCAGCGACGTCGAATGGCTCCTCCTGAAAGATGGAAATCAGGACGTGGAGGGCCAGATAGGTGATCCTAGCCCTATCTCCGCTCATGGGTACCAGAGTGAGACGGAGGATCCGTAGGGCTAGGTCTACATCGCGGCGCAGGCCGGCAATGTGACGGAGCTGGAAGGGGCCGGAGTAAAGCATGGCCACCTCCCGATGCTCCAGATCTGGAAGGGTATGGAGCTGGCAGCCAGAAGGAAGGCGCACCAGTCCAAGCGCCGACTCCAACTGATCCTTCGTGACAGTGTAGACTTGGAGGCCTGTCATGAAGGTCATGAAGTCGCGCTGAGGGGAGACGAAGACGGTGGAATAAAACTGGCGAATGGGCCCCTCAGCCCAATGCAAGGAGGAATCGCGACTAGGTCGCAGATCCCTACAGTGCCGAATAAGTCTGCGAGGGTGGCGATGCCTGTGCGAGAGGCGATCGTACCCCACGACAGAGAGCGGTGGGCAAAGATGGGCGCGCGGCTATAGACACTGGTAAACAGGTCTAAATGGAGGATGGTGTAGCAAGTGAGAACCTCACATGCGTCGCGACCAGTGGGACGCGGCGACAGATACGGGTTCACAGAGCGAAGAGAGCGAAGGCGGCTAGCGTGCCACCAGGAATAATCCACTGGTACACGCTCAGGCGGGGGCGAAGGCCGGGTCTCGGACGTTTGACCCGATGAACGCTGGCTGTTTGCCGCGTTCTTCCGTCGGGCCACGCGTCGCGAAGACGATGGTTGATCAGACATGATAGAAAACAGAGGAGAGGAAGAACCGACCTGATCAGAAACGGCTGAACAGAGCAGACGAGATCGACGAAGCAGCGACGATGGTCGAAAAAAGGATCAACTGGTGGGAGAGAGGCTAACAGGGAGAGCTCAACCACCAGAGAGGATCCATGGCGAGCAGCAGCATGACGGTGCACGGCGAGAGCAACCGGCGGCTAGCAGTGGCTAAGCGGCGGTGAGGAGGAGGCGCAAACCAGCGGCGGCGCGGCACGGCGAAGGGGCACCGGCGGCGAGCATGAGGGCAAGAAATGGCGAAGAGGCGCACCGGCGACGAGCAAAGCAACGGCGGCGAGATGGAGAAGACGAGAAGACAAAGAAACAGAACGGGGGTTTTAGGGTTCTCAATCCCGCAACTGACAGTCAGTTTGATAAACTGACAGTCAGTTCCAAACTCAGAAACATGGAACTGACAATCAGTGTACCACACTGACAGTCAGTTCACAGAACTAAGTTTTGAAACTGACAGTCAGTGTATGAGACTGACAGTCAGTTTGAGACTCGAACACGACCAAGAGCTACGACCAAAATCAGATGCACGTAACTGACTGTCAGTTTGTGAAACTGACTGTCAACTTCGACCAGAGACTAAGACCAGGCTCCTAAGCACTAAACTGACTGTCAGTTATAGGAACTGACTGTCAGTTTGGTCAATTTCGACCAGAAGCAGTTTAAGACCAGAGAGGGAATAAGATAATAATATTTTATACAAACAACACATTTAGCACATCAACTAGCATTTGATATATCAATTATGTTCAGTTCACCCCTTAAAAAGCAAAATCTTGATTCATCTAGGGGTTTAGTGAAGATATCAGCTAGTTGCATATCAGTTCTAACATAATTCACATCGATATCACCTTTTGCCACATGATCTCTAATAAAGTGGTGCCTTATTTCAATATGCTTAGTTCTAGAATATTGAACAGGATTATTAGCAATTTTAATGGCACTTTCATTATCACACAATAGTGGCACTTTATCAAATATTATTCCATAATCCAAAAATGTCTGCTTCATCCATAATAATTGAGCACAACAACTGCCTGCAGACATGTATTCAGCTTCAGCTGTGGAGAGAGCTACAGAATTTTGTTTCCTAGATGACCATGATACTAAGGATCTCCCCAACAGCTGACAGCTACCAGATGTGCTTTTACGATCAATTTTGCACCCAACATAATCAGAATCCGAATAACCAATTAATTCAAAATTTGCATCTTTCGGATACCAAAGGCCTAAACTGGGATAGCATTTTAAATACCTAAGGATTCTTTTAAGAGCAGTTAAGTGGCATTCCTTAGTATCAGACTGAAATCTAGCACACAAGCACACACTAAACATGATATCAGGCCTAGATGCAGTGAGATATAAAAGACTATCAATCATAGACCTATACAGTTTAGAATCAACCGATTTTTCGCTTTTGTCCATGTCCAGATGTCCATTGGTCGCCATGGGAGTTTTGATTGCCTTAGCGTCTTCCATCCCAAAGCGCTTGAGCAGGTCCTTCACGTACTTTGTTTGACTCACGAATGTGTTGTTCTTGAGTTACTTGATTTGAAGTCCTAGGAAGAAGCTCAACTCGCCAATCATGGACATCTCGAACTCCCTAGACATCATCTCTCCAAACTCATGACAGAAATGTTCATTATTAGATCCAAAGATAATATCATCAACATATATCTGACAAATGAACAAATTTTTTTCAATTTGCTTTGTAAAGAGAGTTGTGTCAACCTTCCCAATTTTAAAACCTTTTGATAATAGAAAGTCTCTAAGACGCTCATACCAAGCCCGAGGAGCTTGTTTGAGACCGTAGAGAGCTTTCGACAATTTAAAAACATAGTTTGGAAATTTGGAATCTTCAAAACCAGGAGGTTGTTCAACAAACACAAGTTCAGAAATTTCACCATTTAAGAATGCACTTTTTACATCCATTTGAAAAAGTTTGATATTAAAACATGATGCATAAGCAAGAAGAATGCGAATAGTTTCAAGTCTTGCTACCGGTGCAAAAGTTTCACCAAAGTCTAAACCTTCGACTTGAGTGAAACCTTGAGCAACAAGACGAGCTTTGTTTCTAATTACAACACCATTTTCATCTTGCTTATTTCTAAAAACCCATTTTGTTCCAATTACATTATGATCCTTGGGTCTTTCTACTAAAGTCCAAACTTCATTTCTAGCAAAATTATTAAGTTCTTCATGCATGGCATTAACCCAATCAGGATCATTTAAAGCTTCATTAACATGTTTGGGTTCTAAAGAAGATACAAAAGAATGATGTTCACAAAATGCAGCAATACGAGATCGAGTTTGAACACCCTTACTGACGTCACCCAATATTTGGTCTAGAGGGTGATCCTTGGTGATAGTTTGATGCTGCCTTGGCGCTTCATCTTGTACATTTTCATCTTGACCTTGTTCTGGAGGATCAACATGAGATGAAGATACATCTTGATCAGCATTCTCAATGTTGACATCGTCTTCTTGATCTTCTTCTGTTGGCTTGATGTCACCAATGGTTATGTTCTTCATTGCTTCTTGAAGATCGTCACCTGAAACTTCATGAGAGACTTGCTCCTTTTGCGAGCCGTTAGTTTCATCAAATTCGACATCACCAGATTCTTCAATGCAACTTGTATTTTTATTGAAAACACGATAAGCTTTGCTAGTGGTGGAGTATCCGACTAGAAAGCCTTCATCTACTATTCTTTGAAATTTACCACCTAAATTTCTTTTCTTAAGAATATAACATTTGCATCCAAAAACTCAGAAATAAGAAATATTTGGCTTACGCCCAATAAGAAACTCATAAGGAGTCAAATTCAGAAGAGGATGCAAATAAAGCCGATTTATAGAATAGCAAGCGGTATGCACGGCTTCAGCCCAAAAGTGAGTAGGAGTATCATACTCACTTAGCATAGTCCTTGCCATTTCTATAAGTGTTCGATTTTTCCTTTCAACGACTCCATTTTGCTGTGGAGTGTAGGATGTGGAAAATTCGTGTTTGATAACAAGAGAGTCACAAAAATCAAATAGAGTTGAATTAACAAACTCTCCACCATGATCACTATGGATTTTCTTGATGGATAATTCGAATTCAGTAGAAACACGTTTTGCAAAACTTTTGAAAACATCGGGGGTTTCAGATTTTTGGGAAATAAAGAAAACCCAAGTATAGCGAGTAAAGTCGTCAACAATCACAAAACCATAATTGCTACCCCCAATACTTTGGAACTTGGAAGGTCCAAATAAATCCATATGAAGGAGTTTCAAAGGTTTACAAGTAGAAAGAATGCGCTTAGTTGGATGTGAAGCAGCTATTTGCTTGCCAGCTTGACAAGCGCTACAAGGTTTGTCCTTTTCAAAATTCACATCCTTTAAGCCAACAACCAAATCACGTTTTAAAAGTTTTCTCAATTGATGCATACCAACATGTGCAAGTCGTCTATGCCATAGCCAACCTTTTGAGGTTTGAGAGACAAGACATGTTGAAAGAGATGCATCTTTTGAATGAAAATCAACCAAATAAAGATTTCCAAAACGAAAGCCTTTAAAGATCAAGGATTTATCTTTTAAACTTTCAACCAAAACTTCTTTTGGGAAGAATGTGAAACTAAAACCAAAATCGCAAATTTGAGCAACGGAAAGCAAATTGAAATTCGGAGATTCAACCAACAGAACATTCGAAATAGATAGATCATTAGAGATTGCGATTTTACCCAAGCCTACCACATTTCCTTAACGATTGTCGCCAAAGGTAATCTTTTGGTTCTCGCTTGAGTTGTCTTCTATTGAGGTGAACAACTTCTTGTTACCGGTCATGTGTTCGGAGCATCCGCTATCTAGCACTCAATGCCTCCCACCGGTCTTGTAGTTCACCTGCATACAAAGAATTAAGTTCTTTTAGGTACCCAAACCTTTTTGGGTCCTTCAATGTTAGCAATCAAAGCTTTGGGCACCCAAATAGATTTCTTTCTTTTATTTAACATGGGTGCACCAACATACTTTGCTATGGCATAACCTTTTCTCGACTTTTGAAGCATGTAGCAAGTATCAAAATAATTAGGAGTCATTAAGGGACATGCTTCATGTGAATGACCGGTTTCATGGCATTTATGACAAAATGTGTTGCATGTTTTAACAAATATAGTTTTAGAGTTTGGTTTCTTCCCTTTCTTTTGAAAATATCCTAATCCTTCTTTTCTAAAAGAACATTTTTGTTTACTAAGGATTAGATCAAGAGATATTTTGCCTTTATAACAATTTTCTAACCCTTTTTCAAGTTTTTCTACTTGAGCCTTAAGTTCATTATTTTCATTTAACATATTATCATTAGAAACACATGGAATATGATGACTACTAGAGGGAGAATCATCCAAATTACATGAAGTTGAAGCATCTACCTTAGATGAGATATTTGTAACATCTTTTATGAGCATGCATTCATAAGATTCTTTAAGCTCGGAGTATTGAGCGCGTAGGGAAGAATGTTCTTCCTTAAGTGCCTTATACTTCTTTTTAGTTTTACCAAAAACTTCATTTAATTCGGTTATCATTTCAACTAAATCATCATATGAAGGATCGTTGATGTGTACCTTTTCATCGCCTTTGGCCATAAGGCAAATGGATGAGCTAGTTGAAGTGTTGATGTTGCCGAGAGCTAATCCGGCCATCTTCTTGGAGCAACTTCTTTCGTTGTCGGAGTCGGAGTCGGAGCTCTCTCCGCCGGACATCCACTCTCCAAAGCAGGCTTCTTTGATTTCTTCATTCTTCTTCTTGAAGAACTTCTTCTTCTTGTTCCACGCCTTGTTCTTGTTTGGACATCTTGATGCTATGTGTCCCTTCTCATGGCATCCATAGCAAATGATGTCCTTGAAGTTGTTTTGCTTTGGACCCTTTGGTCGTGTGTCAAGGTTGACACCTTTCTTATGCAACCTGCGAAGGAGTTTTTGAGTGTTCTTTACCATGAGTGCGAGGTCTTCGTCGGAGAAGCCATCGCTTGAATCATTCCTTGCGTTGGCTTTGAAAGCCAGAGCTTTCTTCTTTGTCTCTGAGGGTTCGGCTGCTTCCTTCTTCTCCTTCTTGTGCATCTCATGGGTGATGAGGTTCCCATAAAGATCGGTTGGTGTTGTGGTCGATAGATCGGAGTTTGTGAGAACCGTGACCAAAGTGTCGAAGCTTTCCGGCAAGGCCCTAAGCATCTTTCTCACAAGCTCAAGGTCAGTAAAAACAACACCAAGACCCTTGAGTTCATTCACAATGTTATTTAACCGAGTAAACATGGAATCCACGGACTCGGTTGATGACATGGTGAATGTCTCATATTTTTGCCTCACCATTAGCAATTTTGCCTCTTTAACCTTTGTAGTGCCCTCGTAAATTTCTTCGAGGGTAGTCCAAACCTTATGAGCAGTCGTGAGATTGCTCACACGGTTGAACTCATTCAAGGATAAACCGGCAAAGAGTGCATTTTTTGCACGGGCATTCAAATTCAGTTTTCTCCTGTCGTCCTCAGACTGACTTGCCGGATCATCCGGAGGAGTAAAACCGAGTTTAACAATATCCCATACGTCAAGCCCCATGGCTTCTAGGAATACCGACATGCGCACTTTCCAATATGGATAGTTTGTCCCATCAAAGATAGGCGCACAACCGGTATGACCAAGAAGAAAATCTCCACTTGACGGCATCCTCTCTCTAGGCGGTAAAGCCTAATGAATCGAGAGACCAAGCTCTGATACCACGTGTTGGATCAAGGATGCCGACTAGAGGGGGGTGAATAGGAGGCTTTTAAAAACTTTAAATCTCAAAACAATTTAAAGCAAATCAAGAACAAATAATATAAATAAAGGGAAAAGAGAACGAACACAACGATTTTTACCGAGGTATCGGAGACTCGCCCAGTCTCCACTAATCCTCGTTGAAACACTCAAATCACTTGAGTTTTGTCTCAATATCCACAAAGGATATTATCACTAGTGGTTGCTCCTTGTCCACTCCGGAAAGGCGAGCACCGATGCCTTGTACACACTTGCCGAGCCTCTCCGACAATCTCCAAACGGAGAGATCAACGGCCATGCCTCCGAACCATCTAGGTGAGGGTGCTCACCAAGAGTAAAAGGCAGCGAGGTCTTCTCTAGACCTCCAAACACGCACCGAGAAGCTAAGTGAATGCAAAATGCAAAGAACTGAAATGCTCGGTGGATCGGAAAAACACTCAACTTGATCGAAAGATCAAGATTATATGTAGAAAACTAAAACTCAAGAGTGTATATGAAATGCTGCTGCTTGTTCTATAAAACTTATGCCCAAAGCCCCTATTTATAGCCTCAAGAAGCAAATGAACCGTTGGAGCTAGGGCTGAAAATCAGCAACTCAAATTGACAGTCAGTTATGTAAACTGACAGTCAGTTACATACACAACGGCCGACAAAATTTATGGAATAAACTTTGCTAGCCGTTCGAGGTCGAAAAAAGGAAAGCTGAAACCCACAACTGACAGTCAATTACACAAACTGACAGTCAGTTCGACCACAAACTCGACCAAAAACAAATAGAAACTCAGTTAAAATCTCTGTGGTCGAAACCCCAACTGACAGTCAGTATGGACAAACTGACAGTCAGTTTAGTACAAAAAAATTTGAGTACAAAATACACCCTCTCTGGACAATTGTCAGTTTAAACTAACTGACATTCAAACTGACAGTTAGTTTAGCAAACTGACAGTCAGCCTGAACAAAAACAAAGATAACTTTAAATCCAGAAATCCAAAAGAGGTGTTCAATAGCTCATTTGAAAGATAATTTTAAGGGATACAATTTTGTCAGCAAAAGAAAAAGCCAGATCTTCCTAGATCTTTCTAGAAAATCGAAAAACTCTTCTGCTGTCAAAAACTGAACTGAAAAACCAGATTTTTCAAATAAGTTCAATAACCAAATCCAACCAAAAAGATGCAATGCAATGACATAGATTTCTCGGTTTGTGATGGAGATAAAGAGAGGACTTTCGCCACCCCTCTTTATAGTATGGTTAAAACTAGAAAATAATTTCCCTAACCGATCATCTCCAAACGCCGAGATCGGTAAAAATAAAAACTCATAATACCTGAGGTCTTTCGCATCTTCATGATTTGCGTCTCATCTTTTGCTCTTCTGCATCTTGTGCTTCACTTCAAGTCGGGTTCAGCTTGATCATCTTGTATTTCTTCCCAACTGATCCCTATATCAATCAATCTCAAAAGTACGATTAGTCCAGAACACTTTGTTTTCATTAATCATCAAAATTAGGGTTAGGCATGAAGGCCTAGATGCAACAGAGGCAACACTTCCTACTCCTTTTCCTCCTTGTTTTCTCGTTCATCTTCATCTTCACTTGCTGAGCAGTGCTCACCTGGATCATTGATGAGCATCACTCTACGATTATTGATGAGCATCACTCTACGATTATTTTCCTTGTGTCCTCTGCCATTACACTTAAAGCAAACAATACTTGCACTAGATGAAGGATTAGTGTTGTTAGAAGGGTTAGAATTGAAACTAGGCTTAGATACATTACCTTGGGGCTTACCTTGCGCATAGGAGGGTGCATTAGGTTTGCTGAATTGCTTACCAATTGTAGGGGGCAGAACTTGCACCTTGTTGGGGCTTCTTCCATGGTGTGTCTGAGCAGATTTGCTCACCTCTTTGTTGCCTTCTTTTTAATTGTTTCTCCACCTTGATTGTCTGGTGCAACAACTCCTACAAATCATTATAAGACAAAAGTTCAACAGCATCTACAACTCATGATTTAAACCTCTCAAAAATCTAAACATAGTATCTTATGGTTCTTTGTTAATTTGAGCTTTAATCATGGCAATTTCTAATTCAGTATATTAATCTTCTACACTTCTATTGCCTTGCACAATTCTTTGCAGCTTGTTATAAACTTCTCTCATGTAATAAGATGGCAGAAATCTTTTTCTTAGCTCAGCTTTCATGGTTTCCCAATATGAGATAACTTGATTTGATTCCACCATATCAAAGCATAACTAGTAAATTTAAGTGCTGCACTTTTTACTTTCTGTCTCAGAAAAATTAGAACAAGAAAAGATTTGTTCTACCTTTGCTTCCCAAGCTAAGTAAGATTCAGGATTTATCTTACCATTAAAAGATGGAATTGTCACCTTCAATGTGCTAAGATCATCATCATCAATGACAATCCTTTGTGCCCTGGTATGAAGCCTTGTGTCATGTTGAGTGGATGCATTCAAATCAGTATGCAACACTTGTGGTGTTGTGTTCTGATTTCCAGAGACTTGTCCATCAATTTGACCTGAAAAATATTATTTAGTTAGGTCAGCAAACATGGACTTCATTTTCTTACTTACCTCAGCGATGAGGGCTTTCTCCTGCAAACTCCCAAGTGTGTTCATCTCCGTTAGGATTTGTTTTTCTTGCCATTGTTAAATCAAACAAGAAAAACAGAAAACAAAGTTGATTTGTGGCTTATTCAAATTTTTGGGTTAATTCGATTCGATCAGGTTTTGCACACTACTAGTGATGATTAATAATAGGTAGTATTGATTAATGACTATATTGTAAGTTGTGATTAGTAATAATTATTGATAATGGTATAATAACAGTGCTTGTTGATAATCAAAACTATCTTTTTTTTTCATAAAATGATAACACTACTCATCGTCATCAATCAAACAACATCTTACTATCTTAGTCCGTACTGCTCCACTACATATAAGCAACCAAACAGGTAGTTTGTATAACACCATCCGAGATGTATTGTTCCGTCTAGGATGCACAACTAAAGGATCTCTTATAGTGTCATAATCATAAGCAACTTATATATTTAGCCAACCATCTTACAGTTCATTGATTCACCATCACAATATGCTTGACACAGAAACACAATCTCTAGCCTGTACTCATTTAGCACTATATACTCACCACTCACCAGTGACCAGCCCAATGCTTTCCATGGGAGAAGAAAAGCTAGGACTAGCAAATACAATTTAAATATCAGTTGCTCTGCTGCTGCTGCTCGGCTCCACCGGCCTCGATGTTGATGATGTACTCGATCTCCTCTGCGACCTCCTTCATCGACGGCCGGTTCTGCCGCCGCTCCTCGAGGCAGCCCATGGCGAGGAACCCCAGCGCCTTCATGGTGTCCAGCTCCAGCTGCGTGGCGCCCTGCTTTAGTGCCGGGTCCACGACGTCCATCAGCCGCTCCTCATCCACCGCACGCTTCACGTACACGGCTAGGTTGACATCGTCGGGGCCGCGGCTGAAGTCGATGGCCTTCCTCGACGTCAGCAGCTCCAGCAACACCACGCCGAAGCTGTACACGTCGCTCTTGTCAGTCAGCTGGTAGTTCCGGTAGTACTCCGGATCCAGGTACCCCAGCGTGCCCTGCGCGCACGTCGACACGTGGCTCAGCCCAGGTTCGGCGAGCCGGGACAGCCCGAAGTCCGACACCTTGCCGTCGAGCCGCTCATCGAGCAGGATATTGCTCGACTTGATATCACGGTGGTAGATCGGTGGCACGGCGGAGAAATGCAGGTACGCGAGCCCCTCCGCCGTCTGCCGAGCGATTGCGAGGCGGCGGCACCACGGCAGCGGCGGCCTGCCGAGACCGTAAAGATGGTCGGCGAGCGTGCCGTTAGGGATGAACTCGTAGACCATGAGCGGCTGCTCGAGGTCGACGCAGCAGCCGAGGAGGCGGACGAGGCTGCGGTGGTTGACCTGCAAAAGGACGCGCACCTCGTTCAGGACCTGGTCCGTGGACTTGGTGTTGCCGAGCTTGGCGCACTTGACAGCGACGAGGGTGCCTTCGGGGAGGACGCCCTTGTAGACCTCGCCGTAGCCGCCGACACCGAGTAGGTTGTCGGGGGAGAAGTTGGAGGTGGCCTTCTTGAGCTGGCGGCCGGAGAAGTTCTTGGCTGTGCGGCCGCTCGTGTTGTTGGCATTCAGGATCTCCTCGCGCTCCTTGGCCAACTTCTCGCAGGCCAGCCGGATGCGCCGGCGGCGGCGGTAGACGAGAAGCCCCACCACAGCCAGCAGCAGCGCGCCGCCCACGCCGCAGACGAGCCCTGCATTGAAAGCCGTTTTCAGTTGACAGCTAGCATAGCACGAAATTTATTTTAAATTTTATTACTTTTTAATTGAATATCTACGTTCACAATACAATAAAACTTTAATTTGGACTGTTGATACATTTATAAATAGAACTATGATGCAATTTCATCTCCTAGGAGGTAAAAATAACTTTCAATCATCAATATTGGTTGACTTCTTTTGGGTGTTATATATGGGTGATTTACTATTGTCGGTCATCTAATCATGCATAAAAGAAAAAAAAAACTCGAACTATTGCTTTATATGTTGTTCATCACTTCCTCCAATCTTCTAGTCTCAAATAAATACTGCAGTCAAATTATAGTCATGACAAGAAGATCGGATAGGATGGCAAACTGCAGAGGAGAGTCTTTTGAGGTCTCAACAAATCTTTAAATTGAGCCCACACAAAGTGATGAGGCCATCTCTAATAACACATCTACCTCTATATCACATGATAAGTGCAAAGCATATAAGGTCCATTAACTCGAAATCGAGCTAAACAATTGCAACAATGGTTAAGAAGAGGAACCAGAAGCACATCAAGGACGACTTGTGTACGTAAGGGAGTAAAAGAGTTAATCTCTAAAGTTCACTGTCGCTTGAAATGTGGTCGAAGTCGTCAACTGTCAGAGTGGTCGAAATCAACCAAAGTCGGTGGAGTGGTAGTAGTCGAGTATAGCATGACAAGATGGTCGAGTCCAGCACCACCGGGTGGTCGACTCCAATACGACCATGTGGTCGAATACAGTACAACCACAAGGGAACGACCAGTCTGTTTCGATCGTTGAATCTGACCGAGACCAGTACAAAGTTGTGTCCAGATCAATGTCCAGCTGGGTTTTAAGTATCTTTTTTTTAGAAACCAAACTAAATATGTTAAGTTTTATTTTTTTAGTATGTTTTATTTTTTTAGAGGAGACCGAATTTAAGTGGTATTTGATCTCAAGTATTAATCGGCTACTTCCTGGTCCTATATAATGTATGGTGCTGCGACCAGAACAACAACCACAAATTAAATACACAAATAATTTCAGAGAAGTTTTTGTTTTTGTTATAGGATTTGTGTTCATAAGCCGCCGTCTAAAATTAGGAGTTATTCTCTTTACCATTGTTCTTGTAATTTCTTCTTTGATTACAGGAACTGTGGTCTACTTTTGCATGGTCACGTAGACAACAATCAAAGCGTGTGGTTGGGTGAATTATTTTGTCGTGGGTTGCTGTATTGACAGTGGTTGGCGTCATCAGTTCGTCAGGTTACACAAATCCACGAGTTATCAACGATCTTATGTCTTGAAGATCGGACACCTCATATCATCTTGGTATCAGAGTTTCAGTTTACATGGTAGAATTATTTATCCCTTAGTTTAAATCTGCTTTTAGCCTATACACCAAAAAGCCAAAAAAAAAGAATTTTTTTCTTCTTTTGCCTTAGATTCAATTTGAAATTTTTGTAAGTTTTGTTAGGTCTAAGTCCATTAGAGTCTTTGTTTAGTTGGCTAATCTATACTTCTTTGCATAACTTTTCTTTTCATTAAGTTCAAAAAGAAAAAAAAATCCAAATCACGTGTATCCTTTGACAACCAATCTATCCTTTGCAAAAACATCGAACCTACATAAGACTAGCTGTTGAGAATTGTATTTGGGTTTTACGCAGTTAAAATAATATCTTGAAAGTGATTCAACAGTAGGGTATCATAATCGTGTACCTGTGCTTGTGTGCTGATCCTATATATATATAGGAACCGAGTAAGCTACACTAGCAGAATTTCAAAAAATTTTACTTGAATGCTGCAAGTAATAGATCATAGATTAGATTGCTACCAACAGCGGAAGCAGATTTGGTGAAGTGATCGAATGTTTACAACAACTATTTGCGGATCGTCCTGATCAGCGGATGTAGATGACAACGTTCGCTCACAGATCGACCTAATAAGTGCAGCAATTGCAGCAACGCTTCTACCGGTATCCACACATACTGGGATGGAACGTCGTACGATGGTGTACTAGTACCAACGCGCCCGACAAAGGTTTAAGGGCTATTATTTTAGAGGAGATGGCAGCTATGGCTTTTTTGTAATATATTCAAAGCCCATCATACCTCTCTTTATATAGAGCCAGGCAGAAAAAATCCTAACATATTAGGTTTCCTGATGTGATACAAATCTTATCCGAACTGCAGGATGAGTCTAACATTAAATATTCGTATCTGATACGAAAACGCCATAATAGACCCAATCCGGATCTGATACGAAAACCCATAACAAACCCAATCCGAATGCATAAGGAGTCTAATATTAAATCTTTGAATCTGATACCGAAACTCATAACAAACCCAATCCGAATGCATAAGGAGTCTAATATTAAGTCTCTGAATCTGATACGAAAAACCATAACAAACCCAATCCGAATGCATAAGGAGTCTAATATTAAGTCTCCGAATCTGATACGAAAAACCATAACAAACCCAATCCAATTGCATAAGGAGTCTAATATTAAGTCTCCGAATCTGATACGAAAACCTCATAATAGTCTTAATCCGAATTGCATTGTTCCAACCCATTAAATGTGTGACACTGTAGGTTCATGTATATTTAGTCACGACCCGAGAATACTTATCCGAATTGTAAGTCGGTAGTGGCTCCTAGCAGGACATAACGACTATCCAAATACACACAAAGATCATAATCACCAAACCTATATAATGTCTTCATGTTGATCCTCTTACCATATGATACCAGATTAAACCCAAGGTAGGAAACATGCCACCCTTGCACAGTTCAATCCTTTCTCGATCTCATAGTGAATTGATCTTCCCGTAATTGACACTCAACCACAAACGACATGGCCATGCACTTCTCAATTCATCTACATCGAAGGGCCCAGAGATATCTCTCTCATTATGAGAGATGCAAATTCCATCTTAACCATTCACATTCCTCCGCATGGCTCATAGCATACCAGAATATTACCTTATATTACCACTTAATTAAAAGTAGCGTTTGATAGTATCAAAGTATACTACTACACATGTAGGAAACTATGATGGCCTCAGGTCTAAGAATCAATCATAAACATTATTTGAGACCAACTAGTGATACTTAAATAACAAATCCAAACAGTGTCTCAAAAATGAGTCTGTCCAACATTATATTCTCCAATATATGTCCAAATTATTGATTTGATATCTTATATCTATGGTCTGTGAAACATAACCATCAATCAATATATGCATTGATCCATTAATCAATAATGTTCTATTTAAAGATAATGGATCAGAGACTTTATCAGAATAATATCATCAAACAAATTTAGAGTCTCACGAACAAGTCACACACTTGTTGATCGAACTAAGATGATAATTTATTCAAAACTAAAATAACATATTATTCAAATGTTCATAAATATAACAAAGATAAATATATTTCTGTGATTTTCTCTAAGACATATCACTAATAATCTCCCACTTGGACTAGAATCAATCACAAATGTATCTAATACCTATTGCTGTAGTATGCACCTCATGCTTTGGTTGCGGGAGAGGCTTTGTCAACGGATCAGCAACATTCAAATCCGTGGACACTTTGCAAATCTTCACATCACCTCTATTCATGATTTCTCAGATGAAGTGATAACACCTGAGTATATGTTTGGATTTCTGATGAGACCTTGGTTCATTGACTTGTGCAATGGCTTCCACTATTATCACAATAGAGATTCACTGGACTTAAAATGCTAGAAACCACACCAAGTTCATAGATGAACTTTTTAATCCAAATAACTTCTTTGGCAGCTTCAGAAGCAGCAATGTACTCTGCTTTTGTTGTAGAATCAGTGACAGTTTCTTGCTTGGAACTCTTCCATTACAGCTCCTCCATGAAAGCAAAACACAAAACCAGATTGCGATTTGAAATCATCTTTGTCGGTTTGGAAGCTAGCATTGGTGTAACCACTAACAACGGGCTCTTCCTGACCTCCATAAACTAGGAACACATCCTTAATCCTTCTCAAGTATTTAAGGATTTTTTTATAGCAATCCAGTGACTTTCACCTGGATCTGATTGGTATCTGCTCGTAACACTTAGAGCATAGGAGACATCTGAGTGTGTACAAAGCATGGCATACATAATAGATCCAACAGTAGAAGCATATAGAATCTTATTCATTCGGTCCCGCTTATCACATGTCGAAGGACATTGACTCTTACTAAGATTAATGCCATGTGACATAGGCAGAAAACCTTTCTTGGAATCCTGCATGTTGAATCTATTCAATACTTTGCAACATATGTACTTTGGCTTAATCCAATTAGCCTTTTAGATCTATCTCGGTAGATCTTAATACCCAAAATATATGTTGCCTCACCTAAGTCTTTCATAGAAAAGCTAATTTTTAATGAGGACTTCACAGACTCAAGCAAAGGAATATCATTTCCGATCAGAAGTATGTCATCCATATATAAGAACAGAAAAACAAGTGCGCTCTCACTTGTCTTTTTGTAAATACAAGGCTCTTCTTCATTTGTGATGAAGTCAAACTGTTTGACTACTTCATCAAAAGAAGATTCCAATTCCGAGATGCTTGCTTCAACCCATAAATGGATTTATGAAGCTTGCATACTTTCTCAGTATTTTCTAGATCGACAAAACCTGTAGGCTGTGCCATATACACATCCTCACTTAGGTTTCCATTTAGGAAAGTCGTTTTGACATCCATGTGCCATATCTCATAATCAAAATAGGCAGCAATAGCTAGGATGATCCTGATTGACTTTAACATAGCAACGGGCCAAAAGGTTTCATTATAATCAACACCTTGAATTTGCTTGAAACTTTTTGCAACTAATCGTGTTTTATGGATATGAACATGACCATCCATGCCAATTTTTTTCTTATAAACCCATTTGCACTCAATGGTTTTTACACCATCATGCAGATCAACAAAGTTCCACACTCAATTGTCATGCATGGATTCAATTTCCGATCTCATGGCTCCAAGCCATTTCTCAGAGTCAGGGCTCATCATCGCTTCTTTGTAAGTCTTGGGCTCATCATTATCTAGCAATAATACTTCACGCTGCTCCATTGTAAGGAACATGTACCTTCCAGGTGCGTGACGTATCCTTTCAGACCTATGTGTAACCGATGCTTGTCCTGCATTTTCTACATTATTTTGCAAGTCTTGCTGAGCTTTAGTGGGTGCTAAAACAATTTCCAATGGTTCTCGAATTTCTTCAAGTTGCATTGTGCTCCCAGTTACTCCTTTTGAGAGAAACTCTTTCTCCAAAAAGACACCATTTCGGGCAACAAACACTTTGTTTTCTTCTTGATTATAGAAGTAATATCCTTTTGTTTTCTTAGGATATCCCACAAAGAAGCATTTATCTGATTTGGGTTTGAGCTTATCAGACATTAAACGTTTTACATAAGCCTCACAACCCCAAATCTTAAGAAAAGACAACCCGGGACACTTTCCATTCCATATCTCATATGATGTCTTTTCTACAGCTTTTGATGGAGCCTTATTTAATGTAAACATAGTTGTTTCTAGAGCATATCCCCAAAAAGACAATGGAAGATCAGTTTGGCTCATCATTGACCGAACCATGTCCAACAAGGTTCTCTTCCGTCATTCTGACACACCATTCCATTGAGCTGTTCCCGGCGGGGTCAATTGTGGAATAATTACGTGTTGTTTTAGATGATCACCAAATTCTTGGCTCAAATACTCCCCTCCATAATCAGATCGTAGGGTTTTGATTGTCTTGCCAAGTTGATTATGTACTTTATTCTGAAATTCCTTGAATTTATCAAACGTTTCAGATTTATGCCACATTAAGTAGACATATCCATATCTACTAAAGTCATCGGTAAAAGTTATGAAGTACTGAAAACCACCTCTAGCTGTTGAACTTAATGGTCCACATACATCAGTATGAACAAGAGCGAATAAGTCACTTGCCCTTTTTCACTTTCACCTGTGAAAGGTGCCTTTGTCATTTTGCGAAGTAAACAAGATGCACACACATCAAATGATTGAAAATCAAATGAGTCTAAAAGTCCATCTTTCAGGAGTTCCATGATGCGTTTCTCATTTATATGGCCTAAACGACAATACCAGATAAATGTGGGATTTAAATCATTGGGCCTAAGCCTCTTAGTACATATGTTATAGACAGGTAATTCAAGATTTAGTTGATAAAGCCCATTCTCCAATGAGGCATTGCCATAAAACATATCATTTGAATAAAAGGAACAACGATTGTTCTTTATTCTAAATTCATAACCCAGCGTGTCCAAACACGACACGGATACAATGTTTTTGCTTATGGCAGGAACATAATAACAGTTATTAAGTTCTAAAACTAATCTTGAAGGTAAAGCTAATATAAAAGTTCCAACAACTAAGGCTACAACTCTTGCTCCATTGCCAACGAAAAGTTGAACCTCGCCCTTAGCCAAATTTCTACTCCTTTTAAGCCCTTGCATCGAAGTGCAAATATGAGCAGCCGATCCGGTATCAAATACCCAAGTGTCGGAAGGAGAAGTAGCTAAATGAACTTCTATAACATATATACCTGAAGGAGTCTCACTTTCCTTCTTTTTCTTTAAATCGTCCAGATACTTCTTGCAATTCCTCTTCCAATGGCCAGATTCCTTGCAATAGA
The DNA here is from genome assembly GCA_019359835.1 of Pharus latifolius. Taxonomy (NCBI): domain Eukaryota; kingdom Viridiplantae; phylum Streptophyta; class Magnoliopsida; order Poales; family Poaceae; genus Pharus; species Pharus latifolius. The sequence goes on along the minus strand of CM033323.1, from coordinate 31,447,612 downwards.
AGTATTCGCTAGTAGGGGTGGCACCTAGCTTGGACTTTCCTTTGGAATTAGGCTTAGCGCTAGAGGACCATTCTAGAGCTTTGCTTTTTCCCTTAGCCTTGCCCTTGCCCTTCTTCCTAAAGTTTTTTCCCTTTTCAACCATCATTACATTATTTGGAATTTTCTTAATGTTCTGTTCCGTGGTTTTAAGCATCCCATGCAATTCAGTTAATGATTTCTCCAGATTATTCATGTTATAGTTCATGATAAACTGATCATAGCTTGGAGGGAGCGATTGGAGAATCACATCAGTAGCCAACTCTTGACTAAGGGGAAAACCAAGTTCTTCCAAATTCTCAATGTAACCAATCATCTTGATCACATGAGGACTGACCAAGCTCCCTTCTGCCAACTTGCAATCATGCAATTTCTTGGTGGTTTCGTATCTTTCTACCCTGGCCTACTCCTCGAATAAGTTTCTAAGAGACACGGCCACGTCATAAGCTATCATGTTCTCATATTGCTTTTGAAGCTCAGAGTTCATGGTGACTAGCATTAGACAGCTGGCATCAAGTGCGTCATCGGTATGCTTTTTGTAAGCATCCTTTTTGAGCACGTGGAGCACTAGCGGCTGGTTCATCAGGTATATGAGTCTCTAGAACATAGTCATTTTTCTCTTATTTCAGAACAATTCTCAAGTTTCTATACCAATCAATAAAATTTGTTCCATTGAGCTTTTCTTTATTAAGGACAGATCGCAAACTGAAATTGCTTGAGGAGCTACCACTATCCATGGTCTACAACAGTAAAGAAATGCAAAATTTTAGCATTATATTTATAAAAAAATCTTTTAAAAAATTCAATAAAAGATGTAACAACTATATATTTTAGAACAAAAATCCCTCAAGAAATATATATATAGTAGGCCAAGATCCATATTTTACTAAGTTCTAGTGAGATTTGGCATCACTGCTAGAAACGTAGTTATTTAGGTAAGCAACTCCTTACTAATTATATCATATATATAACGCTTGTTTGCTGGGTGTCATCCCAAACCATGGCTCCCAACACCATACTCCAAAGCCCAAAACCGTTTTGATGGCCTTGTTAAGTTAAACCAATTCTATGCTTATGAGTGTCTAACACACATCCTGCCTTATTAAGATGATTGATGGTGCCCTGATTTGTCAGGCCTACTAAGCAACGATCAAAATCTTGACAGGTGCAGCAATTGAAAGGGCATAATAAACACTTAATTTTTATGAGGGGTTAAAACATGGCAAAACATCCATATGCACGAAAATAACCATCAGCTAGATGATCAAACAGGTGCAACTTCGACTATATTTAACTTCTGTTGGTAGTAACCTTGGCCAGCAAAGACCACGACTGTTTTCGCTCACACCATGAAGGAAAGCGTTCCGCTGAGCGGAGCTTATTAAGAAAAACCTTATGATGTGTTCTTTCCTTAGACACCAAAGTTGACAGCTTTTGGTTGTCAAGTATAATCTTTATGTTTTGTGAGGGGTTAAAAGATATCACAACATCTATATGCATGAAAATAACCATCAGTTAGATGATCTAACATGCATAACTATGACAATATTTAACTTCTGTTGGTAGTAACTTTGGCTAGGAAAGACCGCAACTGTTTTCGCTCACACCATGAAGGAAATCATTCCGCTGAGCGGGACTTATTAAGAAAAACCTTATGATGTGTTTTTTTCCTTAGACACCAAAGTTGACAGCTTCTGGTTGTCAAGTATAATCATTTTTTTAAAAACAAAATATTAATATATTAAGTTAACCACATTAATCAAATTTTCGAACCAATCTAATTGGTTTAAATCCCCTTATGCTGGTCATATTAACTCCAATATGAATATCTAGAATAGGCAGCTAATGTCATATGTAGATCCAATCTATACACATATGATTTAGAAGATCCAATCTACTATTGTCATATAAACCCTAACATCACCTCCCTCTGGCCCATGCTAGGATCATTAGACATCAATTCATATTAAAGTCAGCCAAAAAGTAGTTCATCACAACAATTGGATGTCAAAACAAACATATATAACGAAACTTATACGGTAGCAGATTGAATAAACTAGTAGATCTAGTCTACTATAACTTCATATATCACATATATGTTATTAAGCCAGATCTAATACTATATAGGATGACTCTGATACCACTGTAGGAAACCGAGTAAGCTACATTAGCATTATTTCAAAAAAATTTATTCGAAGGCTGCAAGTAATAGATTATAAATTAAATTGTTACCAACAGCGGAAGCAGATTTGGTGAAGCGATCAAATGTTCACAGAAACCAGATCGTCCTGATCAGCGGATGTAGATGACAACAACCACTCACGGATCGTCCTAATCAGTGCAGTAATTGTAGCAGCGCCTCTACCAGTATCCACACGTACCAGGATGGAACTTCGTACGATGGTGTGCTAGCAACAACATGCACGACAAGGATTTATGTGCTATTATTTTAAAAGAGATGGCAACTGTGGCTTTTTGCGATGTGCTCAAAACCAATCATATCTCTCTTTATATAGAGCTATGCAGAAGAAATCCTAAACGATTTGGTTTCCTGATGTAATATGAATCTTATCCGAACTGTAGGATGAGTCTAACATTAAATCCCCTGCAGAAGAAATCCTAACAGATTAAGTTTCCTTATGTGATACGAATCTTATCCGAACTACAGGATGAGTCTAACATTAAATCCCCTGTAGAAGAAATCCTAACTGATTAGGTTTCCTTATGTGATATGACTCTTATCCGAACTGCAAGATGAGTCTAACATTAAATCTTCGTATCTGATACGCCCCATAGAAAGTGGATCATCGCTAGGGATGTCAACGTAGCCGCTAATACCATCCCCTGCGGGTACCCATACCCGCGGGGACGAGTATGGGGAAAATTTAAAACCCGCAGTGGCGAGGACGGGGGAAATCCAATACCCGCTGGTAATTTTGGAGCGGGTAAGCAAAATTAATCCCCGAACCCGAAAACACGTGGGGACTTGAAAACCCGCGGGGACCCGACAACTAAAAATACACACCCGCTACCCACCTACCCGCAAATCCACAACCTTAGATCTATTCTCCCTCTCACTAATGCACCTCATCGTCGTTGCCCTCGTCATCACCGGCTCGCGGCCACGCCGCCTCACGGCCTTGCCGCCTTCTCCACCAGTCCACCTTGTCGCCGTCACCCTCGTCATCGCCGCCTCGTCGCCATTGTCATCGCGGCCTCGCGTCCACCCTGCCTCGTGGCCATGCCGCCCTTGCCGCCTCGCGGCCTCATGGCCACGCTGCCTCACGGCAACGCCGCCCTCACCTGCTCACTGCCTCGCCTCCGCACGGCCACGCCGCCCTCGCCGCCTCGCGGCCACGCCGCACTCGCCGCCTCCCAGCGTTGCCGACCTGCGGGTATCAAGGACCCAGTGGGTATCGAGGCCCCCGGCAGAGGCGGGTGTAACACCCTGGGTTTGGGGTGAAAATTCTTTTGCATAAAAAGCCATGCATGCATATGTCTCTTCAAGATCAGCAAAATCAGCCTAGACTCATCCTATTCTAAGCCCTACATTCTCAAAATTCTTCTTTGTGAACCCAAATCAAGATCTGACTTTCCAGATATGACCGACTATTTATTCTGAGAATAAAAGTCTTTAGAAGCCAGATTCAATTCCATCTCTAACTTCCAGATTTGTCAATTCTTTCTGTTTTTGAAAACAGAAATTAAATTAATATCCTAATTACCCTAAAAACTCTGAACTCTGATTTAATCAAATCTTGACCTAATCTAGATTAGATTATTCTTGGATTATGATCATGGGTATGACAATACCTTAATTCAAAAAGTTGGCAACCAGATTCCATCATCTAGACCCTTTTAACAAATCAGTCCAAATAGTTTCGAAGTTCAGTCCTTTTTTAGATTTCCCAGAAGCCTGAAAAGGCTAAAAGTCACAAATCAACTCCAAATTCAAATCTGTTTTAGGGAACACCTCCCAATTGCTATTCAATACAAAATCTTCTTCTACAAGGATTTCAAAATCCTATCCTAAATCCCTTTGACAAAAATCAGATTTCAAATACCCTAAATTACCCTATTATCATTTTCATTCAAAACTATCGAAATGTCCCAAATTTTATATTCTATCTTTGCCAAATTATTTGCTGAACAAAGTGTACTAGATTTGTGAAGTCAAAATCAGCCCTAATCCTCTAAATCATAGAATTTACAAATCACTCCAGATCGAAAATCTACAAATCACAATCAGGTCCGGCCCCTTGTTTCGACCAGCACCAGCCGGCTCGACCAGGACCAGTGCCTCGCTCATCGTGCGTCTCACCGTGCTTGCTCGTCGCCGGCCAGTTCGCCCTCGCCTGTGCCCGTGCTCAGCTGTGCTTGCATGTGCGCACGTGTCCGCGCCTGCGCCGTCCCGTGGCAGCGCCAGCAACTAGCAACCGTGCGTGCGTGCGACCAGCAATGACGGCAGTAGCGCTTTTGTCAGCAACTTCACACCACGTTGCTTCACCGTGCCAACCTTGTCGCCACCACTTTGCACTGCCCAGTGCCAAGTCCCGATGGATCGACAAATTGATCAGTTGCAGAGCCGGCTGCTCGCCGTCGCATCTTTGTCACCGCTGTTTCTTCTGGGCCCAGCCGGTCTTGTCATCGACGCAAAGATTATTGTTGTCCCCTCCTCGCAAGCTCCGTCCCTAGCCTATTTAAATGCTCCACCGGCCTGTGAAATTCTCACTTCACCAGAATTCGACTAAGTCCTCGAACTTCTTCATTTTCGTTTTCTTCTTTGGCGAGCCGCCGAGGAGGAGCACAGTGCTAGCTCAATTCACTGCACCTTTCTCTAATACAGCTTCACCAGTGAGTATCCCTTATCCATTTCTCTGTTTGGTATCATTTAATTGAACTCCGGTGACCCCTAATGCCCGTGATCGCCGAAGATTGAGATTTCCTTGTTTTGGCAATGCTGATCAATTTAGCCCGAATTAGCTCACCTGTTAGTAGGGTATTATGGTCAGTAGCCCCATCCTAGCAAACCTGTGCCTTTAGATTTCAAAATTGAGCTTGGATCAAAGTTTTCCATTTTTGTGCGCCACCGACGACTGGCTCACGTCGCCAGGCTACACCACCAATTCCCCGACCAAATTAACCCTACCAGAGGTTTTCCCTCACCTCCCTCTTGCTCTCACAGTGAGCAATTGATCTCCAGAACTGTGTATCAAATTTTCCCAAATCCAGTGTCTTCTTCCCCGGCGTAGTTCACTGGAATTCATCTCCGGCCACCGCCGGCGACGCCACCTTGTCCAGAACCTTCGCCTCAACCTCCTGAGCACATCTCTCCACTAACCCAATCTCTAGTTTTGCACAAAATCACAATATATCACCATGCCAAGAATCTGTCCAGTACCTGTGTCTTGCCGTGTTGCCACCGTGTTTCCTCGCCGCCATTTGTCACCATCCGGCCATCTCAGTTCCTGAAACTACCACCATTGGATTCCTGTTGTCTTCGCCTACCTCCTAGACATAGTTGGCGAAGCAATGCTTGAGTAAAATCGACTAAATGCTGAAGCCCTAATTTTTGACAGTGCACAGACATTCAGTTCACTGTGCACAGGGGTCTTTTGCAAAATTCTTGAACTTCTGGACTTTTCTATGAAAACTTTGTTGTCAATTAAATACCTTGTTCAATTGTGCACCCAATGCTTTGATTCAAACTTGTATTGTCCATTGAAAACCTTCTAAACCACTCCTATGCCATTCTTGGCTATGTAGGCTGCGAACCGAATGTCGATCTGTTGACATTCACTGTTTTTGATCAAACCAACTGTGAACCCTATGTCAATATTGATGTCTTGAAACTCTTGTAACCTCCAGTACTCAATCTTAGCCCAAATTTCTTGAAACCCTAGAATCTCGACTCAGATCAGTTTACAGTCTCAATCATTTTCAACATAGTTCAGCATATCTGCATATAGATAATAAAACATTTTAATATAGCTAGTAATTATTGTGTGTTTGTTTGTCGTCGAGTAGATCCAGAAGATGAGTTCGAGGACTTCGCTGTTGACCCGTCATCAATTGCTGATTTTTATGACGCGGAAGACAAGTCATATTCTTGAATATCTTGAATCTATATTTTAAAAGTTGCTATAATATAACCTTGAATATAATTAGTATTGCATGTGAAAGAAGGATTGAGATATGAAATGGCAGTATAAGACTGAATGCCTGAGAAATGTGAAATGATCAAGTATTGAGCCATGAACTATTATATATGTATTTATGTATATTCATGAAATAAAACCCTAGCCGTGAAAAGAATTTCGTATGGAATGGTGGTGGCACTGGATGTGCGTGGCTGTGGATGGTCTGGTCACTGGCATATAAGGACTAGAACCTTGTATTGCGCATCTAGTGGCATGAAAAACGTGCTAACCGCAAGCCTGGTATGGGACAGGCCTGAACAAGTAAGTATGCGGATCGCACATGAAACCCCTGCATGAGATGGAATGTGATGCACGTTTAGCACAGAGTGCGGCTCCTACACATATCACCAGATGTGATGATGCACGCTGACCCAGTAATCGGAAGATGCAGTATGGGGTGGGGGTATAGCCCGCCACAACTGTGTTTTGCGTGAAAACTACAGGGTCAGGGGTGAATTGTGAGTGAAACATAACAAAAGTTCTTGTTATTTCCACCTTGCCACTCACACTATGCAGTGAGGAAGGGTCTAATCATCTTGATAGGATGGGCATGAAAGTGGAATATCTTGAGGGTAAATTGGTACCTCTCTGCAGAATTAAAAACGTATTCGAATACTCCGAGCTCCCTAGTTTATAGGAGTCTGCTGCGGTGGATTAAATCCATGGGGTGTGGCACAAGTATGTTTTCTGAATAAAATTTGATAAGTCAAGAATCACCCAAATGACATGTGTTGTCATGATAAGGAGTGCTACTGTGGGCTGTCGTGTATCGACGTGTCGCGGTAGTGCTATAAATAGTGAACATGAATAGCAATGTTATGCTATGAAAATACTGCCATGAGATAAGAGATAAAGAAAAAGACTATTTTATAACCATCCACTCTTCGGTACTAGCATAGATTCATATCATCACTACTATATGTATCTATTCTTACCTATGACTTACTGAGTACGTAAGTACTCACCCTTGCAACCTACAATCCAATAGATGGAGCATTCAATGATCAAGATAAAGGAGTGGAGAACTTCATGGATCCAGAAGGAGGAGAGCCAGTTTAGCCAGAGTCCTGATGTGTGTTGTTCTGCCGTTAACTTCTTGCTGTGGGGGTTCACCTAATCTTCCGTTGTATAGTTGTTATTTTGCTAGAACTTGTATGCCGCGAAGGCATTGTAATATCTTTATGCTGTATTAAAGCCAGCAGGCCACACTGCTTAAATATTTTGTAAGTTACTCTGCTGTAATTTAAATATACTCCTGTGCTTGACTTATCCTGGGAAGTCAATAGTACGCTTGTATGGGATCAGCTGTAGCGAGCTGAGTCCCCACAGGAGTAGTCATTGTCCCAAGATGGGGCGCGACAGCGGGGGTAGGGCGCAGGTAACCCCCGCAGGGTGGGTGCAAGGGGCGGGTTGGGGGGCGAGGGCGGGGGTGCAAACTATACCCTCACTCTAAACCAGCTTCGTTGCCATCCCTAATCATCGTCGCGCTGCTCGTCGCCATATCCACCAGATCTGCTCCACCCGAGCCGTCTCCTTCATCCACTCCATCGGCGTCGGGCCTTCGGACGGTGACGCCTCTCCTAATTCCTCGCCGCGTCACCTTCAAGCACTGCTTTGTCCTCTCCATCACTGGTGCCTTCGGACTGCGACGCCAACACCTCTCCTAATTCAGTAATTCCTCAATCCTCATCGCCACATTTCTTTGCTAGCGCCACCTCCTCCTTCTTCTTCCCATGTTCTCTCACCGCCGATGAACTGCCTCACACACCGTAGATCTCACGTGCTCGCCGATGATCCACTACCGTTCCTACTCCACACAACGCAGCCTCATCATTGCAACGACCTCTGTGACGATCCTCGTTGACGAGACGACGACCTCGACCACCACTTCGAAATGGACCATGCTTGTGCCGGCCTAGCACGCACTCCAGCCCGTAGGCTATCAGGCCATGCCGGGCCTCTTCGCCATGGTACTGGGCCGGCCCGGCCCAACACGGAAAAGGCATGGCCCGACTTGGCACGGCACAGCCCAATTGTTCTATGCTGATAGTCAGTTTGACAATGTTGACTGTCAGCACACTTGCTGACAAAAATTCCAACGGCTCCTGATTGTGTCATAACTAGCCGTTTAAGACTGACGCTGACTGTCCCTCTTTAGAACTTACTGTCATCGTGTACTGACATTTCTCCTGTGTGTTTCTAACAACTAGATTTGTGTGTAGGGGTTATATGTACTCTTCTTGCTGGTTGAGAGAGTATCTTTGACACCTCATTTCATATCCCTAGCAAGATCATTGTGTCTTTAAGTATACAAGTGATATTCATAAAAAGATTAGCCTCATTGCTTGACTTAGCGCATTTGTAAGAGACTAAGAGTGCTTAGTGTATATCACCTATCATTATGCAAGCTAGTGCTAGAGTGTGTGCATTCATTTGCATTATTTCAACTTACAGCACTTGATTTATTCAAGTGAAGGTGTACGACTTATTACTCTTGGCGATCGCCATCGCTTAGATGGTTGTTGGAGGAGAGTCACGGTCTCTCCATTGGAGTTTATCGGAGAGGCCGAGAAAGACTTGTGAAAAGCATTGCTCGCCTATCCGGAGTGGAGAAGGAGCAACCCAAGTGGAGATATCCTTCATGGATATAGAAGCAAGGCTCACGCGTGAGCTTCAACGAGGAGTAGAGGAGACTGGGCGAGTCTCCGAGACCTCGGTAAAAAATTGTTGTATCACTTGGTTTCTCTCTTGCACACTACTTATTTGCATCTGTTTACTCTTTCTTGCATATTGTATTTCATTTGCTATCTTGTTGAATGCAACTTGATCTTGTTGGATCTAGGTAGATCTTAGTATCTAGGTTTTGATGATTAATGACGTTTTGGATAAATCCATGATGATTATAGTTCATCTGAAGATATCAGATTTGATGATTAAATGACAATTTAGATAAATCCTGATTTAGCACAAGTAAATTGAATTGATTATCAGTAAACCCTGAATTGGATGTTTTTCTCGATTGCGGGTTTGATATTGATGCATATGTAGAGGATGAGCTCAGTGGTTGCATCAAGCTTGTGCTAATTGATTGATCAAGATGTTATATGTTAAATCTTGAGGTTGATGACTCCGTGTTCTGGATTTGATATCTCTATGTATGATTGAGAGAGAGCTCATGATATTAGTCATCCATATTGATTGATATCATAACTTGAGTAGTATGGATCGTGTGCGCATTTCTTGTACCATATATGGATTTATATGATTGTGAGATTCATCCATTACTCATTTGTTGTTCATTGAAATTGGTTTTGTCATTTCACCGAAGAAAGAAATTGTTGAGTGAACTCCTGTGTGGAGTGATTTATTTGGTGGTGATTAATGACGAACTGCAAATGAGACTAACGTTTGCGCATTGAGTGTATATGTTCTAGTCTCAGAATGGTTGCAGGATGAAAACAAGCAAGGGCGTGAAGATGATGAAAACGATATGAGACATCCCGAGCAAGGTCAAGCTTAGCGAGGATGACCTTTGCGAAGACAGGCGTCAAGCGGTCGAGCTTCGCGTGGTCAAGCTTAGCAGGATTGAGCTTTGCGATGACGAGCGTCGAGCGATCGAGCTTCACGAGGTCAAACTCCACCTAAGGTAAAATCCAAGATTAAGGATTGTTTTCTTAGGGTTTTACCGGTCTCGGTGTTTGGAGACAGACCGGGTTGATAGGTTTCTTTTTACTAGTTTGACCGTACTATTAAGAGGGGTCGGAAACTAGTAGCTTGAATCTATCTAGTGCGGAAGCTCAGATGCATTCATATCATCTTGCACTAGTGTCTTGCATTGCTAGTGAGTCTAAGTGTAGTTCATGTGCATTAGATTAAATGTTTCGAAAACTGCACTTAGTCGTGATCGCCAGCTGTTTAAATTGGTTTATTTATCTAGAGCTGGTCGTGGTCATATTTGCATATTCTGATCGTATCAGTGTTGATACGTGGTCGTGGTCATGTCGCTTTTTTGGCGGCTTTATGTTTAGGGTTTGGGCGTGGTCGTAGGAGTTCGGACTGGTCGTACCAGTTTTCGGCTCGCTTTCGTACGCTCGACCAAACCCTATCGACCACCTATTTTCGATCGGATGTCAAGACCTGTGTGGTCATGGTCGTTGCTACGTGACACAAATCACATCCACGAGAAAACGGCAAATCCGTATGTGCAAATACTCTAAAATTGCATTTGAGATGATTTTTGGATTGGACATTTTGACAGTAGTAAAGTTTCTGAGTTTTCTAGAAGTTTCTAGACCTTTCTAGGTCTTGCTCCTGTTGACAAAATTGTAGAGCTCTGAGTTATCTTTCTAACAAGCCAAAAATCACCTCAATCGGATCTTTGGATCAAAAGTTATGCTTGTTTTACTGTCAGTGTGCAGTGGCCGGACAAATGCATCCGTCTAGGGCATTTGTCCGTTATGGGCGGACTTTGTCCGAAATGGCCTGACATTGTCCGGCCTGTACAAGTTGTTTGAGCCGAGAGTTAACAGAGACATATCCATTTGCCCGGACTTTTTGTCCGGACAAATAGTATCCGTCCGGCCTTCACAAATTTCGCCCAACGGTCACTGACACGTTTGCAGCGGCTGAAATTTTTGTACTGGCGAGACAGTGTCCGAAGTGGCCGGACAATGTCCGGCCTATACAACTTTTGGCCTGGTTTCTTGCAAACGGCTAGTTTTTCGTTGAGGCTATAAGTACTTCGTGTTTGGCTTCATTTTTGGGTGCTCAAAGACTTCATTCTTCAGCTGAAACCTAGCCAATTGAGTTGCATATGTTATATTGCATTTAGAGGCTAGAATTGAGCCCAAATCTTGAGTAGATTTGAGAGAGAGCTTGAGGGAGATTGTGTGAGTGTTTAGTGCACTTCATCTCCATTAGATTGCTAGTGCTAGAGTGTTGAGCATATCATTTGCATCATTGAGCTTATAGCACGTGATTGATTCAAGTGAAAGTGCATCCGGCTTGTTACTCTTGGCGATCGTCTTCGCCTAGAAGGTGCCGGAGGAGAGCCGAGATCTCTCCAATTGAAGTTTGTCGGAGAGGCCGGCAAAGGATTGTAAAAGGTGTGGTACTCGCCTATCCGGTGTTGAGAAGGAGCAACCCTAGTGAGATATCCTTCGTGGATATAGAAGCGAGGCTCCGAGTAAGCACTTCAACGAGGAGTAGGGGAGACTGGGCGAGTCTCCGAGACCTCGGTAAAAATATTGTGTCAATTGCGTATTTATCTTTTGCATTACATTCATCTTGACACAAGTGCTATATTTACTTTTGTTGCATGATTTGTTGAATAACTTACATGGTTGAATGCAACTAGTTGATTAAATTATTTTAAGCCTCATTGTATAATCTAGCTTAAACGATTATCTTGTTGAAATTGCTTAGTGGGGAAGAAAATTTAAAAGCCTCCTAATCACCCCCTCTAGTCGGCATCCTCGATCTTACAGATCTTAGATAGTTTTAGACCCTTTTGTGAAAACTCGGTTTTCCTTCATATCTTGCAAAAATTGTTTTATCGAAAAGTTTTTAAAGTCTCCTATTTACCCCATTTTCGTCGGCATCTTTGATCCTACAAGCACAAGTAGTGTGAAGGAGCTAGGAAGCCATAAACCAAATTGAACAGTTCGCGACGTGGTTCGTACAGAGCGGGTTGGTGCTGCAACCCTTGCACCATCGCTTTTGAATGATATTCAAGCCAGCATAGACGGTGGTACCTCGCACCACCATCGACGAGGTACTAGAAGGTACATCAACAGAGATCGCGAAGGAGGTCAAAACCCTCTAATGGCAGACTACTTCTTCGACGCTCCAATCTACCCCACATACTTGTTCCACAGAAGATTCTGAATGGGGAGACCCCTCTTTCTTCGAATCGTCGAAACTCTGGGGGAGTGATCTTCATACTTCAACGAGAGGAGAGATGCTCTCCTTCGAAAGGGGCTATCTCCTTTGCAGAAGTGCACTACGGCAATGCGCATGTTGTCGTACAGCTCCCCCGCCGATGCCGTCGACGAGTATGTACGTATCGAAAAGTCGACGGCCATCAAGTGCCTGGAGTGTTTCGTCGAAAGAATCATTGATAGGTTCACGGGAGAATATCTCTATAATCCTACTGTCGATGACTTGTAGCATCTACTCTAGCAAGGAGAGGATCATGGTTTCTCAGGGATGTTGGGAAGCATTGATTGCATGCATTAGGAATGGTTCAACTGCCCAGTTGCATGGAAGGGGCAATTCACTCGTGGTGATCACGGAATCCCTACAATAATACTTGAAGCGGTCGCCTCTCAACACCTGTAGATATGGTATGCCTTCTTTGGTGTCGTCGGATCCAACAATGACATCAACGTATTGAATCAATCCCCCTTTTCACTAATGTGTTGAGCGGTCAAACTCCTAATGTTCAGTACTCTGTGAATGGGATAGAATACAATACGGGGTACTACTGGTCGACTGTATTTACCCCGAATGAGCTGTCTTCGTGAAGACCATACCCTTTCCCAAAACGGACAAACTCAGGTTGTTTGCACAACAACAAGAAGGTGCAATAAAAGATGTCGAGTAAACCTTTGGGGTCTTGCAAAGTCTATTTGCTATTCTCAATGGTGTTGCATCTAGGCCTTCATGCCTAACCCTAATTTTGATGATTAATGAAAATAAAGTGTTTTGGACTAACTGTGCTTCTGAGACTTTGTGATACAGAGATTGTTCGGGAAGAATTACGAGATGATCAAGATGAACCCGACGTGAAGTGAAGCACAAGATGCAGAAAAGCAAAATACAAGACGCAAATCATGAAGATGCGAAAGACCTAAGGTATTACGAGTTTTTATTTTTACCGATCTCGGCGTTTGGAGATGATCGGTTAGGGAAATTATTTTCTAGTTTTAAACCATACTATAAAGAGGGGTGGCGAAAGTCCTCTCTTTATCTCCAACGCAAATCAAGAAAACTAGGTCATTGCATTGCATCTTTTTGGTTGGATTTGGTTTGAACTTAATTTGAAAATTTGGTTTTTCAGTTCAGTTTTTGACAGAAGAAGAGTTTTTCGATTTTCTAGAAATATCTAGGAAGATCTGGCTTTTGCTTCTGTTGACAAAATTGTAGCCCTTGAAATTATCTTTCAAACGAGCTATTAAACACCTCTTTTGGATTTGTGGATTTAAAGTTATCTCTGTTTTTATTCAAGCTGACTGTCAGTTTGCTGAACTGACTGTCAATTTGAATGTCAGTTCGTGTTAACTGACAATTGTCCAGAGAAGGTGTATTTTGGGCTCAAATTTTTTGTACTAAACTGACTGTCAATTTGTCCATACTGACTGTCAGTTGGGGTTTCGACCACAGTGTTTTTAACTGAGTTTCTATTTGATTTTGGTCGAGTTTGTGGTCGAACTGACTGTCAGTTTGTGTAACTGACTGTCAGTTGTGGGTTTCAGCTTTCCATAAACGACCACGAACGGCTAGCAAAGTTTTATCCGTAAATTTTATCGGCCGTTGTGCACTGAACTGACTGTCAGTTAGGCAAACTGACTGTCAGTTTGGGTTGCTAATTTTCAGCCCTAGCTCCAACGGTTCATTTGATTCTTGAGGCTATAAAAAGGGGCTTTGGGCATAAGTTTTCTACAATAAGCAGCAGCATTTCTTATACACTCTTGAACTTTAGTTTTCCACTTAAAATCTTGGTCTTTTGATCAAGACGAGTGTTTTCCGATCCACCGAGCATTTCAGTTCTTTGCATTTTGCATTCACTTAGCTTCTCGGTGCGTGTTTGGAGGTCTTGAGAAAACCTCGCTGCCTTTTACTCTTGGTGAGCGCCCTCACCTAGACGGCTCGGAGGTGTGGCCGTTGATCTCTCTGTTCAGAGATTGTCGGAGAGGCTCGCCAAGTTTGTACAAGGCATCGGTGCTCGCCTTTTCGGAGTGGACAAGGAGCAACCACTAGTGATAATATCCTTTGTGGATATTGAGGCAAGACTCAAGTGATTTGAGTGCTTCAACGAGGATTAGTGGAGACTGGGCGAGTCTCCGATACCTCGGTAAAAATCGTTGTGTTCGTTCTCTTTTCCCCTTGCTTATATTATTTGTTTTGATTTGCATTTATTTGCTTTAAGCTTTAATGTTTTTAAAAGCCTCCTATTCACCCCCCCTCTAGTCGGTATCCTTGATCCAACACGTGGTATCAGAGCCCGGTCTCTCGATTCATTAGGCTTTACCGCCTAGAGAGAGGATGTCGTCAAGTGGAGATTTTCTTCTCGGTCATACCGGTCGTGCGCCTATCTTTGATGGGACAAACTATCCTTATTGGAAAGTGCGCATGTCGGTATCCCTAGAAGCTATGGGGCTTGATGTATGGGATATTGTTAAACTTGGTTTTACTCCTCCGGATGATCCGGCAAGTCAGTCTAAGGACGACAGAAGAAAACTGCATTTAAATGCCCATGCAAAAAATGCTCTCTTTGCTGGTTTATCCTTGAATGAGTTCAACCGTGTGAGCAATCTCACGACTGCTCATAAGGTTTGGACTACCCTCGAAGAAATTTACGAGGGAACAACAAAGGTTAAAGAGGCAAAATTGCTAATGGTGAGGCAAAAATATGAGACATTCACCATGTCATCAACAGAGTCCGTGGATTCCATGTTTACTCGGTTAAATAACATTGTGAATGAACTCAAGGGTCTTGGTGTTGTTTTTACTGACCTTGAGCTTGTGAGAAAGATGCTTAGGGCCTTGCCGGAAAGCTTCGACACTTTGGTCACGGTTCTCACAAACTCCGATCTATCGACCACAACACCAACCGATCTTTATGGGAACCTCATCACCCATGAGATGCACAAGAAGGAGAAGAAGGAAGCAGCCGAACCCGCGGAGACGAAGAAGAAAGCTTTGGCCTTCAAAGCTAATGCAAGAAACGATTCAAGCAATGGCTCCTCCGATGAAGACCTCGAGCTCATGGTAAAGAACACTCAAAAACTCCTTCGCAGGTTGCATAAGAAAGGTGTCAACATTGACACACGACCAAAGGGGCAAAAGCAAAACAACTTCAAGGACATCATTTGCTATGGATGTCATGAGAAGGGACACATAGCATCTAGATGTCCAAACAAGAACAAGGTGTGGAACAAGAAGAAGAAGTTCTTCAAGAAGAAGAATGAAGAAATCAAAGAAGCCTGTTTTGGAGAGTGGATGTCCGGCGGAGAGAGCTCCGACTCCGACTCCGACAACGAAAGAAGTTGCTCCAAGAAGATGGCCGGACTAGCTCTCGGCAACATCAACACTTCAACTAGCTCATCCATTTGCCTTATGGCTAAAGGCGATGAAAAGGTACACATCAACGATCCTTCATATGATGATTTAGTTGAAATGATAACCGAATTAAATGAAGTTTTTGGAAAAACTAAAAAGAAGTATAAGGTGCTTAAGGAAGAACATTCTTCCCTATGCGCTCAATACTCCGAGCTTAAAGAATCTTATAAATGCATGCTCATAAAAGATGTTACAAATATCTCATCTAAGGTAGATGCTTCAACTTCATATAATTTGGATGATTCTCTCTCTAGTAGTCATCACATTCCATGTGTTTCTAATGATAATATTTTAAATGAAAATAATGAACTTAAACCTGAAGTAGAAAAACTTGGAAAAGTCTTAGAAAATTGTTATAAAGGCAAAATATCTCTTGATCTAATTCTTAGTAAACAAAAATGTTCTTTTAGAAAAGAAGGATTAGGATATTTTCAAATGAAAGGGAAGAAACAAAACTCTAAAACTATATTTGTTAAAGCATGCAACACATTTTGTCATAAATGCCATGAAACTGGTCATTCGCATGAAGCATGTCCCTTAATGACTCCTAATTATTTTGATACTTGCTACATGCTTCAAAAGTCGAGAAAAGGTTATGCTATTGCAAAGTATGTTGGCGCACCCATGTTAAACAAAAAGAAGAAATCTATTTGGGTGCCCAAAGCTTTGATTGCTAACATTGAAGGACCCAAAAAGGTTTGGGTACCTAAAAGAACTTAATTCTTTTTATGCAAGTGAACTACAAGACCGGTGGGAGGCATTGGGTGCTAGATAGCGGATGCTCCGAACACATGACCGGTAACAAAAAGTTGTTCACCTCACTCAAAGACAACTCAAGCGAGAACCAAAAGATTACCTTTGGCGACAACCGTCAAGGAAATGTGGTCGACTTGGGTAAAATCGCAATCTCAAATGATCTGTCTATTTCTAATGTTTTATTGGTCGAATCTCTAAATTTTAATTTGCTTTCCGTTGCTCAAATCTGCGATTTTGGTTTTAGTTGCACATTTCTCCCAAAAGAAGTTTTAGTTGAAAGTTTAAAAGATAAATCTTTGATCTTCAAAGGCTTTCGTTTTGGAAACCTTTATTTGGTTGATTTTCACTCGAAAGATGCATCTTTGTCAACATGTCTTGTCTCTCAAACCTCAAAAGGTTGGTTATGGCATAGACGACTTGCACATGTTTGAATGCATCAATTGAGAAAACTTTTAAAACATGATTTGGTTGTTGGCTTAAAAGATGTGAATTTTGAAAAGGACAAACCTTGTAGCGCTTGTCAAGCTGGCAAGCAAGTAGCTACTTCACATCCAACTAAACGCATTCTTTCGACTTGCAAACCTTTGGAACTCCTTCATATGGATTTATTTGGACCTTCCGAGTTCCAAAGTATCGGGGGTAGCAAGTATGGATTTGTGATTGTTGACGATTTTACTCGCTACACTTGGGTTTTCTTTATTTCCCAAAAATCTGAAACCCCCGATGTTTTCAAAAGTTTTGCAAAGCGTGTTTCTACTGAATTCGAATTATCCATCAAGAAAATCCGTAGTGATCATGGTGGAGAGTTCGTTAATTCAACTCTATTTGATT
The DNA here is from genome assembly GCA_019359835.1 of Pharus latifolius. NCBI lineage: Eukaryota > Viridiplantae > Streptophyta > Magnoliopsida > Poales > Poaceae > Pharus > Pharus latifolius. The sequence continues at coordinate 31,430,447 of CM033323.1, read as the reverse complement.
TTTGTGACTCTCTTGGAATCAAACACGAATTTTCCACATCCTACACTCCACAGCAAAATGGAGTCGTTGAAAGGAAAAATCGAACACTTATAGAAATGGCAAGGACTATGCTGAGTGAGTATGATACTCCTACTCGCTTCTGGGCTGAAGCCGTGCATACTACTTGCTTTTCTATAAATCGGCTTTATTTGCATCCCCTTCTGAATTTGACTCCTTATGAACTTCTTGTTGGGCGCAAGCCAAATATTTCTTATTTCCGAGTTTTTGGATGCAAATGTTATATTCTTAAGAAAAGAAATTTTGGTGGTAAATTTCAAAGAAGAATAGATGAAGGCTTTCTAGTCGGATACTCCGCACTAGCAAAGCTTATCGTGTTTTTAATAAAAATACAAATTGCATTGAGGAATCTGGTGATGTCGAATTTGATGAAACTAACGGCTCGCAAAAGGAGCAAGTCTCTCATGAAGTTCCAGGTAACGATCTTCAAGAAGCCATGAAGAACATAACCATTGGAGACATCAAGCTAAGAGAAGAAGATCAAGAAGATGATGTCAACATTGAGAATGTTGATCAGAACATATCATCATCTCATGTTGATCCTCCAGAACAAGATCAAGATGAAGCTGTACAAGATGAAGCACCAAGACAGCATCAAACGATCACCAAGGATCACCCTCTAGACCAAATATTGGGTGACGTCAGTAAGGGTGTTCAAACTCGATCTCGTATTGCTGCATTTTGTGAACATCATTCTTTTGTATCTTCTTTAGAACCCAAACATGTTAATGAAGCTTTAAATGATCTTGATTGGGTTAATGCCATGCATGAAGAACTTAATAACTTTGCTAGAAATGAAGTTTGGACTCTAGTAGAAAGACCCAAAGATCATAATGTTATTGGAACAAAATGGGTTTTCAGAAATAAGCAAGATGAAAATGGAGTTGTAATTAGGAACAAAGCTCGTCTTGTTGCTCAGGGCTTCACTCAAGTCGAAGGTTTAGACTTTGGTGAAACTTTTGCACCGGTAGCAAGACTTGAAGTTATTCGCATTCTTCTTGCCTATGCATCATGTTTTAATATCAAACTTTTTCAAATGGATGTAAAAAGTGCTTTCTTAAATGGTGAAATTTCTGAACTTGTGTTTGTTGAACAACCTCCTGGCTTTGAAGATTCAAAATTTCCAAACCATGTATTTAAATTGTCGAAAGCTCTCTATGGTCTCAAACAAGCTCCTCGGGCTTAGTATGAGCGTCTTAGAGACTTGCTATTATCAAAAGGTTTTAAAATTGGGAAGGTTGACACAACTCTCTTTACAAAGAAAATTAAAAAGGATTTGTTCATTTGTCATATTTATGTTGATGATATTATCTTTGGATCTACTAATGAACATTTCTGTCATGAGTTTGGAGAGATGATGTCTAGGGAGTTCGAGATGTCCATGATTGGTGAGCTGAGCTTCTTCCTTGGACTTCAAATCAAGCAACTCAAGAACGGTACGTTCGTGAGTCAAACAAAGTATGTAAAGGACCTGCTCAAGCGCTTTGGGATGGAAGACGCTAAGGCAATCAAAACTCCCATGGCGACCAATGGACATCTGGACATGGACAAAAGCGGCTAATCGGTCGATTCTAAACTTTATAGGTCTATGATTGGTAGTCTTTTATATCTTACTGCATCTAGGCCTGATATCATGTTTAGTGTGTGCTTATGTGCTAGATTTCAGTCAGATCCTAAGGAATGTCATTTAATTGCTCTTAAAAGAATCCTTAGGTATTTAAAATGCTATCCCAGTTTAGGTCTTTGGTACCGAAAAGATGCAAATTTTGAATTAATTGGATATTCTGACTCTGATTATGCTGGGTGCAAGATTGATCGTAAAAGCACATCTGGTAGCTGTCATCTGTTGGGGAGATCCTTAGTATCATGGTCATCTAGGAAGCAAAATTCTGTAGCTCTCTCCACAACTGAAGCTGAATATGTGTCTGCAGGCAGTTGTTGTGCTCAATTATTGTGGATGAAGCAGACATTTTTGGATTATGGAATTATCTTTGATAAAGTGCCACTATTGTGTGATAATGAAAGTGCCATTAAAATTGCTAATAATTCTGTTCAACATTCTAGAACTAAGCATATTGAAATAAGGCACCACTTTATTAGAGATCATGTGGCAAAAGGAGATATTGATGTGAATTATGTCAGAACAGATATGCAACTAGCAGATATTTTCACTAAACCCCTAGATGAATCAAGATTTTGCTTTTTAAGGGGTGAACTGAACATTATTGATATATCAAATGCTAGTTGATGTGCTAAATGTGTTGTTTGTATAAAATATTATTATTTTATTCCCTCTCTGGTCTTAGTTTGCTTCTGGTCGAAATTGACCAAACTGACAGTCAGTTCCTATAACTGACAGTCAGTTCAGTAGTTAGGAGCCTGGTTTTAGTCTCTGGTCGAAGTCATTGTCATAACTGACAGTCAGTTTCACAAACTGACAGTCAGTTACGTGCATTTGATTTTGGTCGAAGCTCCTGGTTGTGTTCGAGTCCCAAACTGACTGTCAGTCTCATACACTGACTGTCAGTTTCAAAACTCAGTTCTGTGAACTGACTGTCAGTGTGGCACACTGAATGTCAGTTCTATGTTTCTGAGTTTGGAACTGACTGTCAGTTGCGGGATCCAGAACCCTAAAAACCCCCCGTTCTTTTCTTTGCCTCTTCACCTTTCTTCTCGCCGCCGTCGCTTCTTGCGCCCCCTCGCCGTCGCCTTTGCGCCTCCTCCTCGCCGTGCCTCGCCACCACATCCTTGCGCCACCACTCGTCGCCGGTGAGCTCCTCACCGCCGGCGCCACCGTCCTCGTTCGTCTCGACCTAGTTGGCCGGAGTCCTCTGTTCATTGGTTTTTGGCTCACCGGTGTCTGTTCACCTCGTCGTGTGCCATCTTTGTGTTCCTCCTCGACGTGGTGTGCCTTGTCGTGCCGGCTGAACTACGTCGTCTAGATCTGTTCGACGTTTCGGCTTCTTCAGTCCCTCTGTTCAGGTTGTTTTCCTTTCCTCTGTTTTTCTTGTCTATCTTAGCCATGTCTGATTAGCCAGCGTTCATCGTGTGGCTCGACGAAAGAACGCGGCAAACAGCCAGCGTTCATCGGGTCAGACATCCGAGAACCGGCCCTCGCCTCCACCTGAGCGTGTCCCCGTGGATTATTTACGGTGGCACGCGAGCCGCCTTCGCTCTCTTCGCTCTGTGAACCCGTATCTGTCGCCGCGTCCCACTGGTCGCGACGCATGCGAGGTTCTCACTTGCTACACCAACCTCCACCTAGACCTGTTCACCAGCGTCTATAGCCGCGCTCCTATCTTCGCCCACCGCTCTTTGTCGTGGGGTACGATCGCCTCTCGCACAGGCATCGCTACCCTCGCAGATTTGTTCGGCTCTGTAGGGATCCGCGACCTAGTCGCCGATTCCTCTCTGCATTGGGCTGAGGGGCCCATTCGTCAGTTCTATTCCACCGTCTTCATTTCCCCTCAGCGCGACTTCATGACCTTCATGACGGGCCTCCAGGTCTACACCGTCACGAAGAAGCAGCTGGAGTCAGCACTTGGACTGGTGCACCCTCCTTCTGGCCGCCAGCTCCATACCCTTCCAGATCTCGAGCGTCGGGAGGTGGCCATGTTTTACTCCGGCCCCTTCCAGCTCCGTCACATTGCCGGCCTGCGCCGCGATGTAGACCTAGCCCTGCGGATCCTCCGTCTCACTCTGGTCCCCATGAGCGGAGATAGTGCTAGGATCACCTATCTGGCCCTCTACGTCCTGATTTCGATCTTTCCGGAGGAGCCTTTCGACGTTGCTGATCTCATCATCAGTGAGATTCAGCACGTCCTTCTTTCCCCGCACCGTCAGCTGATATACGCTTCGTATATCTTGGCGGTGCTTCTTCATATCAGGGCCATCGACACTGAGCTGCCACGGCCCCATCATCCGCTTCTCTTCTATCCTCCGGGCCAGGCTGATCGCCGGCTTGGTGCTCACCCCACTGCTGCTGCTGGCCCTGATTCTCCCGCATCAGATGATGATGCTGCGGGGGAGTCAGAGGACGAGCCTCCTGCTCAGGAGTCTTCTCCAGCTCCAGCTGCAGGGACTGGCACCGGATCTGCGTCTTCTTCCTCTCAGCTTCAGGAGATTCTCCAGGTGCAGCAGCAGATCCTCAGCACCCAGGCGGAGCATCATCAGATGTTGCTTCTTTTGGTTGCACAGCAGGAGGAGATTCTGCGTCGCCTGCCTGCTCCCGGATCTTCGGTCCCTCGCAAGAGGGCCCGCCAGGCTGCGTCTTCTCTGAGCTCAGCTTCAGTTGCTGCTGATCTAGCTCCTGTTGCAGCTGTGACTCCTCCGGCGTCTCCTGCCATCGATGCGTTTGGATCTCCAGCTGGCTCCGGAGATACAGACATTTTAGGCTTTTCTTCAGAAGATGAGCCTTAGGCTCTGATTTGTATTTTTGCCTCCCTTTTTGTGCTTGATGCCAAAGGGGGAGAAGTATTTTGGTTATTAGTAGCTATTTTGATGTTTTGGACAGATGTTTCTGCTTTTGCTTATCATATATGTCTTTGTGACTTTGGATATGATGTGTTTATTCTGTGTAGCTCTGATATATATATATATGATGACTTGGTTTCTTGAGATGATGTTCTTGAGCTCTGATACCTTGATATATATGATGTCTTGATTTTGAGATGTGTATGTTGTGTATGCTCTGATGTGACTTGGTTATGTATGAGATGCCCTGATGTATATGTGTTGGCTTATGCTCTGATATGATGAGATACATATACTCAGGGGGAGTTATTTCATTTATTTTGTCATTGAACACTTGTTGTCATCAATCATCAAAAAGGGGGAGATTGTTGCATCTAGGCCTTCATGCCTAACCCTAATTTTGATGATTAATGAAAACAAAGTGTTTTGGACTAACTGTACTTCTGAGACTTTGTGATACAGAGATTGTTCGGGAAGAATTACGAGATGATCGAGATGAACCTGATGTGAAGTGAAGCACAAGATGCAGAAGAGCAAAATACAAGACGCAAATCATGAAGATGCGAAAGACCTAAGGTATTACGAGTTTTTATTTTTACCGATCTCGGTGTTTGGAGATGATCGGTCAGGGAAATTATTTTCTAGTTTTAAACCGTACTATAAAGAGGGGTGGCGAAAGTCCTCTCTTTATCTCCAACGCAAACCGAGAAAACTAGGTCATTGTATTGCATCTTTTTGGTTGGATTTGGTTTGAACTTAATTTGAAAATCTGGTTTTTCAGTTCAGTTTTGACAGCAGAAGAGTTTTTCGATTTTCTAGAAAGATCTAGAAAGATCTGGCTTTTGCTTCTATTGACAAAATTGTAGCCCCTGAAATTATCTTTCAAACGAGCTATTAAACACCTCTTTTGGATTTTTGGATTTAAAGTTATCTTTATTTTTGTTCAAGCTGACTGTCAGTTTGCTGAACTGACTGTCAGTTTGAATGTCAGTTCGTGTTAACTGACAATTGTCCAGAGAAGGTGTATTTTGGGCTCAAATTTTTTGTACTAAACTGACTGTCAGTTTGTCCATACTGACTGTCAGTTGGGGTTTTGACCATAGTGTTTTTAACTGAGTTTCTATTTGATTTTGATCGAGTTTGTGGTCGAACTGACTGTCAGTTTGTGTAACTGACTGTCAGTTGTGGGTTTCAGCTTTCCATAAACGACCACGAACGGCTAGCAAAGTTTTATCCGTAAATTTTGTCGGCCGTTGTGCACTGAACTGACTGTCAGTTAGGCAAACTGACTGTCAGTTTGGGTTGCTGATTTTTAGCCCTAGCTCCAACGGTTCATTTGATTCTTGAGGCTATAAAAAGGGGCTTTGGGCATAAGTTTTCTACAATAAGCAGCAGCATTTCTTATACACTCTTGAGCTTTAGTTTTCCACTTAAAATCTTGGTCTTTTGATCAAGTCGAGTGTTTTCCGATCCACCGAGCATTTCAGTTCTTTGCATTTTACATTCACTTAGCTTCTCGGTGCGTGTTTGGAGGTCTTGAGAAGACCTCGCTGCCTTTTACTCTTGGTGAGCGCCCTCACCTAGACGGTTCGGAGGTGTGGCCGTTGATCTCTCCGTTCGGAGATTGTCGGAGAGGCTCGGCAAGTTTGTACAAGGCATCGGTGCTCGTCTTTCCGGAGTGGACAAGGAGCAACCACTAGTGATAATATCCTTTGTGGATATTGAGGCAAGATTCAAGTGATTTGAGTGCTTCAACGAGGATTAGTGTAGACTGGGCGAGTCTCCGATACCTCGGTAAAAATCGTTGTGTTCGTTCTCTTTTCCCCTTACTTATATTATTTGTTTTGATTTGCATTTATTTGCTTTAAGCTTTAAAGTTTTTAAAAGCCTCCTATTCACCCCCCCTCTAGTCGGCATCCTTGATCCAACACATGGCCCCAGTCGATTTTGGCGATGATCAACTCTTGCCAATATTATAAAAGCATGTGTCATCCTCCACAACATGTTAATCAAGGATGAGTGACACTCTCATGATCTACTCACTGCTTCGTATGATAGTTGAGGGACATCTACTGTAGGACCGTTTACTTTCCACAATGGTGCTCCACCAATTTTTTCTGATATGCTCACTCAAAATGATGTAATCCGTGCTCGCCTAACGCATTTGCAACTCAAACAGGATCTTGTCGAGTACACTTGGTAATGTTTCAGAGGCAACGATACCGAGTAGTAGTTAATCCACAAGTTTGTGCGGTCGTTAATGAACAAATGTATCTGAATTTTAATTAGTATGTTTCATGCTATTTTTATGTGTGATTTAAATTAAATAATTTAAAATTTTTATCTTATATTTTTATCTTGTTTTTGTTGTGTTCGAATTATCTGAATTTTATTTTAGTAACTTTTTAATAATTAATAAATATTTTATATGCAAGCCCCACACGAAACGCCACCCAAACGCCAATGCATTGGAGTGCTTGGCACTTTAGAAGGCGCTTTGCAGGTGGACCTGTGTGAAGCGCCTCCCCAGGCGCCTTTGCATTGGAGTACTGGGTGTTTCAGGTATCATTTTATATGCGTGACATAGAATATGCTTAAAATATTTTTCTAGAGCACCTGAGTAGATGACCTAGCATTGGACTTGGACTTGGACTCCCCCTGCTAGTCGCAGTTTTATTAAGGTTCCATTTGGACGTGCCACAAGATGTTTTTTTAAAGAAAAGATGATTGTTTTGGATAAATATTAATTTTTGGAAGGAGAGATATTAGTTATTAGGTAACTTGTTTTCCTGAACCATAACAAGTTAACAACATTATTTTACTTTATATTGCAAATATTATCTTGGGGCAAATGCACGGATGTCCTTGTAAAGTTTGAAAATTTCACATATATCTTCATTAAAATCGAAATATCACATATATCCTTTAGAAATCTTATTTCACTTTATTTCTATCCTAGGTGACTAAGAATGTTAGTCAGCCATCCAATATGCCCACTTGGCTATCTAAATATGTAAATAGGTAGGAAGATTTAGAGTGGTTTTTTTCAGGGGATTTATCTGGTACAAATTTTCAATTGGGTGCTAACATACTAATTACGTCGATTAAGTCATCTATTTATCATGAAAAATTCTCAAAATTTGTGCAAATACTATTCAGAGCAATGTAGCATCTTATTAAATTTTAAGTCCAAACTTGATTAAATTTGAGAGAAATAAAATAGAGAAATTTACTGTAAATTATGAATTTTGCCTTTTCTTTTTTTTCTAATATGTTTTATTTCTTATGAGTCATAAATTTCTCTTTTTTGTTTCTCATAACACCAATCAAATTTTGATTTGAAATTTTATGGAAAGGTTGATTAATTATATGACTATCTACACAATTATTTTTTGATAATTTTTAATGAAGTTTTAAGGGATTAACTGGAGTGATTAGCATGTTAACACCCATTGAAGGTTTGCATTAGATACATGCCCTTTTTCCCTTCATCTATATTTGCTCTCGGTATAATTTATCGGCTCATATATTTAATTCCCCACAATTGGTCTCCCGTCTCATTTGTTCTCTATTGAATACTTTATGTGGACCGAGAATGCATCAAGTCAATGATTGAATATAGCTGATCACTTGAAGGAATTATAATGCCTTAAAACTGGTACCAAACAAAAAATTTCATTTGATGCTTTTCATTGACGCAGCACAAGAGTACCATTTGATTTGTTCAATTTTGACACATCAAGAAACTTTCTACACTACCCAAAAAAGTTAATCCAAAATTACACATGCTAACATGTGTTCAATTGAACAACAAACATGCAATTGAGGGGGCATTTTCCGGTTTAATATTAGAGAGATGCCAAACAACTCATCTGCGTTATTTCATATTGCATTATTTTTTGGGCTTAACTCTTTTGCGTAGCAAACTAACGGAAAGGATACGATTTTGGTTTGGAGGTATATGTTTGATATTGCTTTATTAATGAAATAATATATGCAATTATGTGGGTTTGTTGTGACATCTTCAAAATTTCCCATCTTTTAAAGCCTCACTAGTGACCACACAGACCAGCATGGCACAACACTCAGCTAAATATTACCAGACTCTAAATCAATTGAGCAACAACATTATTGGACAAACCAGCACAGATTGCCATAGAACAATAATTACGCTCTTAATTATTTCTGAAAGAAACTTGAAAAAAGAATGGATCCAGTAAACGAACCTGCAATAAGACGCGCATGATTCGAACCCCCACAATCTCCAGTGCTCTGGCAATCCGTGATATCTGATACACAAAACACATTGAAAGCACAAAACCAAATCAATTTAATTTTTCTATTGTTCATAACTTCTTTTTGAAAAGAATAGTGTTAATAACTTTTGCAACATCATCGCTTGCAGTATAGAAACGTACTCTGCTGGCACGCGCCGGCGAGGGGGCTCCACACGAGCCCTCCGACGCAGAAGCACCGCCGGACGGTGGCGCCGCCGGGAGCCAGCGGGTCGTCGGCGCAGGTGGCGCTGGGGCCGTCCTCGCAGTCGGCCAGCGTCTGGCAGAACGGCTCCCTCGGCGTGGTCCACTGTAACTCCAGCCCGACCCTGCGACCCCACGTTGCCGGCGGCTGCGCCGGGTCTAGCCCCACGAAGCTCTGGTACGCGCTGCAGAACTGCGGCGACACCCGAATGGCATAGGACGTCGACGAGCCCCCGGCCACGAACGTGCAGCACAGTGGCAGCGGCGCGCACGCCGCGGCCGCCGAGCCTGTGGCGTTGGCGTAGACGTGGCAGAGCGAGTTGGCCGAGCAGTTGAGCGGCGAAAGCAGCAGCGCCCGCGTGCAGTTAAGCAGCATCACGGTGTTCGACGAGCTGACGTTGAACGGCAGCGACGCGTTGAGCTGCACGCCACGGGAGGAAGCCGCGCCGGCGGAGACGCAGGAGTTGGCGGGCGTGAACGGCGCCGACGACACGACGAGCCGCTGGGATGCCGGTGAGATGGAGGTGATGGGATAGGATGTTCCGTTGAGCGCATCGAAGAAGAGGGTGGACGTGTTGGCCGCGCACCGGACCTTGTACGCCGGGTCGCCGCAGCCGTCCGCCGTGCTGAGAGGGTACGGCACCGCCGTCGCACCGCACGGCGGGCAAGTCCTCGCATGGCTGCCCGGCAGAAGCAGCACAAGGATGGCCGTGATCAACTCCAAGAATAGTGTACTTGTCATTTTTTTATTCTTTTGGGGTCGGGGTGGTCTTCCCTCTTTGCTTGTGCGGTGGTGCCGTTTTGGTCGCAGAAGCGAGCGTTTTATGGTAGTCTGAAATGTTTGACTTGTTTGGCGGCCGTCTTTTAACTTTCTGCGATTTGCAAGTTTGTCTCCACTTGTCATTAGCTTCAGCCACGGAATAATACTGGGGTATTGGAACTATAGGAATGGAAAAATAATGCAGATCCCTCACAAACAAGCCAGACTGCTATATACTTCCATTAGTTTTGACCGAAAACTTATACAAAGACAACTTATCTAAGTAAAATTGTACTGTCTACTTTATGTCTAAAGGCCTGATTTTGCTTTTTTTTTTTCTTAACTTAACTATTAGATTGAAATTTGAACAACTTAAATTGATTGATGCAATATAGAAATTAAAATGGTTATTTATTTTTGTGAGATTTTCTGATGTTTTCACTTATCTTGATTTTGGAGCAATGATTTTTTTATCAAACTAATAAAATAGTGGGGAAAATAAGTGTTTTTTGAATTATAAGACAAGAATACAATTTCGAACTAAGTCTGTTGTGAAGGACATTCACAGAAGTCATATCATAATTTTTTGCGGAAAGTCCAATTTTACTTCTTTAAAACCAAAACTTTTCGAAGATCTATTTTAGTTCCTTAAATTATTTGGTTCAAGCCCTATTTTAATACTCTACTTTAAAAATCATAAAATTTCACGAGTTTTATATCACTAATATTTTGACTCAGACCCACTTGTTAATGACATATAGAACTGTCGGGGGAAATCTCCGCTGGACTCAGACCCACTTGCCCGAGGACCTGGCCTCCGGCCCTTCCCCGGGCGCCGCCTTTTGGCTCTCGGGACATGGCCTCCGGCGTCGTCCCGGGCGTCGCCACTTGCCCGGGGACCTGGCCTCCGGGGCCTCCTCGGGCGCCGCCTTTTGGCTCCCGGGACCCGGCCTCCGGCGCCGTCCCGGGCACCGCCATTAGCCCGGGGACATGGCCTCCGGCCCCTCCCCGGGCGCCGCCTTTTGGCTCCCGGGACTTGGCCTCCGGCGCCGTCCCGGGCGCCGCCACTTGCCCGGGGACCTGGCCTCCGGGGCCTCCCCGGGCGCCGCCTTTAGGCTCCCGGGACTTGGCCTCCGGCTCCGTCCCGGGTGCCGCCATTAGCCCGGGGACCTGGCCTCCGGCCCCTCCCCGGGCGCCGCCTTTTGGCTCCCGGGACTTGGCCTCCGGCGCCGTCCTGGGCGCCGCCATTAGCCCGAGGACCTGGCCTCCGGCCCCTCCCCGGGCGCTGCCTTTTGGCTCCCGGGAGCCGCCTTCTTGAGCTCGGCTCGTTAAAGCTCGAATTACCTCACACTTTTAATAGGCCTTAACTTACACTTTCAATGGGTCTCAGCTGCAGCCATGAGGTCACGACCCATGAGTCCACGACATCATTTCGGCCGACCATCAACCCCAATCCCCAACCCAAGCCCTCAGCCCCTCACTCAAATCATCCACAAACCACACGACGGAGCAGCAGAGTGTGTTCTCGGGGGAGCGGCGGCGCGGGGTAGTGGCGCTGCGGCGGCGCGGGGAAGCGGCGTTGCGGCAGTGCGGGGGAGCGGCACTGCGGCGGCGAGAGGGAGCGGCGTTGCGGCTATGCGGGAGAGCCGCTGTGCGGGGGAGCGGTGCTACAGCGGTGTGGGGGAGCAGCCACGTGAGGGAGTGGCGGCGCGGGGGAGGCCGTATGAGGCGGCATGGCGGTGGTCGCGTGAGGCGGTGCGGTGAAGTGGCGCGGCGGAGCACGGTCGGAGACCGCGTGAGGACCAGCCCTCTGAATTGCTTGAGCTCTATTGAGCTTCTATCGAGCTTTATCGAGCTCTATCGAGTCAAGCCCGAATCTAGTTCGAAACTCATTAACATTTTGAACTGAGCCCAGTATACTATCTGTAACACCTTGGTTTTGGAGTGAAAATTCCTTTTCATGAAAATCATGCATGCATGTATCTCTTTAGAAGTAGCAAGATCAGTTCAATTCTAATCTATCGTAAGCCCCAAAAATCTCAAAATCTATCCTGAAGATCCAATTCAAGATCAGATTATCCAGAAATAATCTACTATCTATCCTGAGTATAAAAGCCTTCAGAAGCTAGATCAAATTCAATCTCTAAGTCCCAGATTTATCAATCTCTTTCTGTTTTCGAAAACAAGAATTAATTGAATATTCTAATTATCCTAAATACCCTGAGTTTCAGAATTCAGATCTTAACCTAATCTAGACCAAATTATTCTTGGGTTGTAATCATGGGCATGCCAATACCTTAATCCAAAAAGTTGACAGCCAGATTCCATCATTTAAACCCTTTTTGCAAATCAGTTCAAATTATATCGCAGCTTAGTCCTTTTCTAATTTCCAAGAGCCCAAAAGGGCTAAAAGCCACAAATCAACTCCAGATCTCAATTTGATTCAAGGAATGCCTCCTAAATGATATTCAATACAAAATCGCCTTTTGTCAGAACATCAAAATCCTACCCTAAGTCTCAGATTTTCAGATTTTAACAAAACCAGACTCAAGATACCCTAATTACCCTGTTTTCACTTCAGTTCAAAATTGATCAAGAGTTCTCATATTTCATCAGGTATTCTCTCAAATCATCCGTTGAGTAAAGTTCTTCAAATCTGTGAAGTCGAAATCAGCCATAATCTTCAATATCTCAGATCTTACAGATTAGTCCAAATCAGAAAACTGAAATTGCAATCGAGTCCAGCCTCTTGTTTCGACCAGCAGCATCACCTTCGACCAGGGAAGCCACGACCAGTAGATGTGCCGTTTTTGACCTCGGGCCCAGCTGCGACCAGCAGCGCAACTACACCGCGAACCTCACCGCCGGTGGAGCTTCATCGTTGCCAGCTTCGCCGCAACCCCGTCGCCACATGGGCGCACCAGATTGGCCGTAGCAGCGCTGCAGCAGCACCAGCATCGCCCGAATCCTTCCTTCGCACGCACGCGCGCTCGCCTGCAGCAATGTCAGAAGCTTTGTGCCACATTGCTTCCATGTCGGAGCTGCCAGACACTTTACCACTGCACCTGCCAGAGCACGCGATGACCGTGTTGAAAAGCCGTTGAGACCGCTGAACACCGCCACCGTAGCCAATCAGTTGGATATCCTCCCGATTGCTCCAAGTCTCAAGAGCCCCATCTCCACTATTTAAGCCCCCCCGTAGCTCGCAGCAGTTCACTCCTCACCAGAGCCAGCAAGTCTCGCTTCCTCCTGCTTCTTCTCGTCTTCTTCTTCGTCTCCGGCAAGCTGCCGAAGGGGAGAACGACGACAGGGAGCTTCGCTGCATCAACCTCCGATCCAAATTCGCCAGTGAGTGTCTCTGCCTCACCTCTCTATGCTGTACCAAGTAATTGAACTCCGGTGGTTCCTGTCGCCGGTGATCGCCGTTATTTGCTTTTGCCCTGTTCTAGCCTTGTAACCCGATTTAGCCAAAATTAGTACTCCTTTTAGTAGAAGCAATTGATCAGTAGATCCTTCCTTGCAAGCCCTTGCTGTTGGATTTCAAACTGAAGCTCGGATGGAGCCTTTCCCCTGTTTTCGCGCGCCACCGTGAGCTGTTCACGTCGCCGGCCCGAATAGCTTCACCTCCGACCAAATTGACTGTAGCATTGTGATCCCTGAACTCCGTAGATGGTGTAGCCAAACCAGATTGACCGGAGCTACCATGTATCAGCGGCGCCCCAGTGGCCGTCTTCTTCGAGTCCGGCATCAACGCCGGCGAGCTCCAGTATTTGATTGCAACCCAATTCCTCGCTGGAGAATGATCAGCAACACCCCAGAGGCGTTAATCCTCAACCAATTTCGAGTTTCATCGTCTGTAGCTTGTGGCCACCGTAGCTCACCTTAGTTCCTGAAAACCGACGAGTTCAACCTCACCGTTCGTTGTCATTTCATTGCCATTGTTCAATCTACTTTGTCCTGTAGATCTGCCTCAACCTAATGAGCATATCACTCCACTGCATCGCCCTTCGATGTTGTGCCAAATCGCAAGATATAGCCGTGCTAAGATCTGTCCAGTACCTGTGTCTTGCCGTGTCGGCAGCGTGATTTCTCATCGCCGTTCATCACCGTCCGACCACCTTAGTTCCTGAAACCTCCACCACTGGATTCCTGTTGTCTTCGCCTACCTCCTAGACATAGTTGGCGAAGCAAAGCTCAAGAGGATCGATCAAAAACTCAAGCCCTAGAATCTGGCCATGCACTGACATTCAATTCTCTGTGTCCAGGGGCCTCTTTGCAAATTGCCTAAATTCTGGACTTTCCTGTGAAAACCACCTTGCCAAATAGCTACCTTATTACATTTTGCATCTAATGCTTTGATCAAATCACATTCTTCCCACTGGAAATTATCCAAACCACATCAATGCCATTCCTTGATAATGCCAGCCCTTGTCAGTTCATGTCAGCCTTATTACATTGGGCAAGTTTAACCACTTCTGTTTGTGCAACCTGAAAACCACCTTGTCCATTGAACTTGTAGAGCTATGTTCTACATTTTATTCAACTACCACACCTTGAGATAAACTCTCTAGCATTCTCTGAAGCTATGTCAGAGCCCTGAACCGAATGTCGACCTTTTGACGTTTGTCGTTTTTGAGCAAAATAGCCGCGGACTTGATGTCCATATTCCAGCCTTGAAACCCTGAAAGTCTCTAGCATTCGTCCTCAACCCTAATTCCATAAATCTCCAAGATTAACTCAAATCCAGCTTTCAAGCTTACCAGTTCCAGTATCGCCGAGAGTATTTCTCCTTTGCATGTTGCATATAGATTATTAATGGATTGTGATTCCTGTTTGCTTGTTTGATCTTTGATTAGAACAAGAGCCTGAGTACACAGATTTCGTCAGACCCGACATTGACTGCTGTACCTTACGACGAGGAAGGCAAGTCATATTCTTGGACATCTTGAACCTATAGTTTATGAATTGTTAAGACATTGCCTTGATTATAAGCAGTATTGCATTTGATGAAATGACAAAGGTATGATATGGCAGTACTAGGCTGTATGCCGACAAAAGATGAGGAGATTCCTTATAAAATGATCAAACCGTGAGCCAAAACTAATATATATGTATATATGTATATTCATGAAATAGAACCCTTGCCGTGGCCAGAGTTTGGTATGGAATGGTGGTGGCACTGACGAGTGCAGGGTTTGTGGAATGCACTGGTCATGGGCATGTAAGGACTAGAACCTTGTGTTGTGCTTCTATGCGGCATGAAAAACGTACCAACCACTTGCCCGGTTATGGGACGGGCGCAACTTAGTAGCTTTCTTTAGTATTAGCTTTTCCCTGCAATGGTTGTCGATCCAGTGTCTTGCGACAACTGGTGGGCCGCAGAAGGCCATGAGTGATGTGAGTTCAAAAAAATCATGAGAGGAAAAGGTGGAAAGAAGGAAGACGCCCTATGCCAGATTAAGTCGTGCGCGACTGTAATCAAGAGAGGCTATGTGTCTTGCAAGAACATAGACCCAGGCTAGGAAGTAAGGCAGTGGGGAGGACCCACAACGGTACTTAAGACTTGACTGTCTATTTACCGGGCAGGGAATAGTTAATGCTAGGACTGTAAACTGTTGTGTCATCTCGGCCTTGTCACATGCGTAAAAGTCGCATGGAGAGGTACCGACTTGAAAGCTAAATGATTGGTGGATTAAAGTGGTACACCTTTGCAAAGTTAAAAAAAACGTATTCGAATACTCCGAGCTCCCGGGTTTATAGGAGCCTGCGCGCTGTGGATTCTATCCACGTCGATGTGACACAAGTATGTTTTCTAAATAAAATATGGCTAGACTTAGCTCATGTGTGCTTGACATGTGTTGTCATGAAATGAGGTGCTAACATGGGCAGACATGTGTTGTCGTGCTATGATAGTACTTCTAAGAGTTTATAAAAGATATTAATGATATGTCATGATGAGCACTGCCATAGATTTGGAAAGAGAAAAAGTATTTTGCAACCTTCCCTCCTTCCCTAATAGCATAGGTTCATATCATTCTACTATATGTATCTACTCTTATCTATGACTTGCTGAGTACGTAAGTGCTCACCCTTGCAATTCACTATCCAATAGATGGAATGTCTCTGATCAAGACGAAGGCCTGGAGAACTTCTTGGATCCCTGAAGGAAGAGAGTCAGTTCCACCCAAGTCCTGAAAAGTGTTGCTTTGCTTTCAACTTCTTGCTGTGAGGGTTCACTTAGCTTCTGCCGAGTAGTTATTCTTCTGCAACCAAACTTATTTACGCCGTGATGGCTTGTAATTTATTATGTTGTAATAAGGCCAGTTGGCCATACTGCTCAATGTAATGCAAGTTAAATTGATGCAATATACTCCTATGTTTGGCTCATCCTGGGAAGTCAAAAGGTAAGGGATCAGCTGCAGTGAGCTGGGTCCCCATGGGAGTAGTCGTGTCCCCTTGTGAGGGCGGGATGCGGCACTATCGACCTCGAGCCGAGCCTGCCTAGGCTCGCTTGAGCTCGGCTCGTTTCCAGGCGTAGGTGGTATGTGCCTATATGTATCCCCAACCGCAAGTGCGGTGTCAAAAATGTTGCAGTCTTAAATATCTCATCCTCCAATCAAAATCAAATTTGGTGGTTGTATTCGATTTTTAGTAGGGTCAATAGCCCACACCATGAAGTTGCTCCTTTTCAATCTAGTCATTGGATCTCATTGCAGGTGACTCTTTTTAAGAGTAAATTTGTAACACCCAGATGGTCTAAAAATTTCTTTTTTCATAAAAATACACCCTGAAAATTTCATTCTTGACTTAAGCCCCAAAACCTTTTTAGAAAATGCCCGAGAGAATTATTCACCAATATCTAAACCTATTTCTTAAATTTCTAAGATATTTCCTTCACACACACACACACACACACACACACACACACACACACACACACACACATATATATATATATATATGCCCCTGAAAATTTTATTCTTGCCTTAAGCCCCAAAACCTCCTTCAGAAATGCCCGAGAGAATTATTCACCAAAATCTAAACCTATTTCTTAAATTTCTAAAAATATGTTCTTCATGAACACACACACACACATATATATATATGAGGCTTTGTTATGTTCCCCTTTCCTTGGTATCAGAGCCCGACCGTCCTAATTAGCTCCGCTCGTCATCTTTTCGTCCGGGGGAGGGAGGGGTTGGTATAGTAGGTCCAGGTGGAGATCCTTGTTGGCTTTGTCGAGGGTTCCAAGGACGCGTCGCCCTTTTAGCCGTGAGAAAGGCGTTTGGTGGGCGTAAATCGCTTGTCAGGTACACTGTAAAGGAACGAGGTTGATCTTAATTGTGGGAATTGTCCTTGCCTGGAAACTATCCATTACTCTCTCTTCTGTACTAAAAGATGTCTTGGTTAATTAGGACTCTTAATACTGCTAATCGGAACCTCAGGCAGTTAGGAAAGGTCTATTAAGACAATGTCGATTAACAGTGGTTCTTCTATATGTTTTGCAAATGTAAGAAAAAATATTGCAAATTGGACGATACCCAAGGAAACTATTATTAAATCTGATTTTGAAATAGATAAACCTCTTCTTAGACTTGACTTTGCTCTTCCTAAAAACAAAATGAAAAAAGAAAGATTTTTCAATAAAGTCAAAGAACCTTTCAGAATTAAAATCAGAGACCTTTGGCATGCTAATATGATAAAACAAAAAAATATCTTTTTCTTTGACTGGTATCAGGATTCCTTTTGGATTCATGTTGAAGATTATTTATATGAAAAGTCAGATCATACTCCCAAAAAGGAAGTACAAAATCTTGATCTTCTTGTTTTTGAACCTGTTCAGAACATCTCTCTTGAAGATCATCTTCCTTCTGAGCCTGTCAAGGTCCTTAAGGAAGCTTGTTCTTTAGAAGAGTCGGATGAAAGTACCCTTGGTGAACCCAAACATACAAATTCTTTAAAAGATTCAAATGAGAGTACTCTTGATGAACCCATACATACAAGTCATCTCATAGATCATCAAGGTCACACTCTTGTCAACCAAACTGATGTGGTCAAAATAAACCCCCTCTCCAACCTTCATTATTCTAAGACTAATGCTAGAAAGAAGAATCAAGAAAACCAACAATTTGAGTCTAGAATTGATGAAGATCTGAGAACTTCAGATGTGGTGAATAAAGACTTGAGGCAGGATAATCCAATGATTCTATTCAATAGTCTTGTTAGCCATCGTAGGAATATGGATCATGATCTTGACCAAAGAATTAATTCCCTTTCAAAAAACACCACTAGGGTCACTCCTTGGTATCAGAGCAATATTAGCAATTATGGAGAAAACTATGAAAGAAAGAATAAACAATTGATTGATGAAGAACAATTGATTGATATAAGATATGTAGTCATATCAGATTTTGGAGATAATAATGATAAGATTTATATTCTTCCTAAATTAGACTCTGGGATGCAAAACTTCTTGGGACAATTTTGTCTCTGCTTTAGAACTCAATAAGACTGGTATGATTCTAGGAAAAAGAGAAACTGAGATATGGATGATATATGTTTTAATCTTGAAGAGCAATCTCTGTTGTGTTCGAATTCAAATGATTGGAAAACAATTTTAGAAGTTGGTGGTACATGTAATAGACTATGATTCATTATGAGATCAGAAGAAGTCCCTGATAAGGGTGTTTGAGTACTTACAAATTTTGGACAATTTATTTTGGATACAATTGATTCAATTCAAGGTCTAGGAGAAAAAAGAAATCAACTGGAAAGATATATCTCCATGATTAAAGGCTTTAAGGAATTCGATAAAAAGATCGGCCATAATAAAGGTTTTTCTAGCTTGGATAAAGACACCCAGAAGACTTTAGATTTTAAAGAAAAGAATTTTTTGCTTAATGATTTGAAGGGAGAACAGAATATCATAAAGAAAGAGTTACATGAGCTCAAAAGGAAAACACATATTTTGGATTTTCATAAACCTAGTATTTCTGAAAATGTTTTTCAAAATGATTTGGGTTTGAAAGAAAATTCTGAAGATTTTATTGGCTCAATAGAAAAATATTTCAAGCAAAGATAGCATGTTGAGGTTTTATATAAGTTTCCTGATGGTTTATCTTTAAACACAAAACTCTACTTGACTCACGAGCTGATGTTTATTGTATTAGAGAAGGCATAGTCTGATGAGGACATCACTGCTATCGGTCCTACAACTTCTATTGCTCCTCACCGATCAATAGGACCGATCACTAGAGCACGCGCACGTCAACTTAATTGTCAGGTAAATTCATTTATTGGATTACATTCATGTACTTTGAACTCGATGCTGCCTGATGCGTGTGATCTTATTCTTATCAGGACCCTCGGTGTTGCTTTGGAGGACCGAACGGATCGATGGAGTTGTTGTTCGACCAACTGATTGGGATAACGGTGCTGCCGCCTGACCGTCGATCATACCATAATTATCTAGGTTTATTTTAGTTCTGTTATGGTGCTGCGTCACCTTTTGGTTGGGTCAAGGCCCATATATCGAGTTAGAGTCCGAGTAGGGAAAGAGTCCACGTCGGTTTCAGGTTTCCTTATCTGGCCACCAATCTCTTTTACCTCCTCTTTATAATTTGGCCGAACCATTAGGGTTCCGTGGGTTTTGTTTAGTCGTAGTCTTTCCTTCGTGAAGCTATTGAGATATTCTTCTTGGTCGGCTAGATCAATATCAATATCTGTATTCGGAACCCCAACTCTTTATCGTGATTCAATCTATATTTGCAATTTCAGATTACTTGCTCTTCGATCGTTTGTAGGGATAGATCTTCGTGATCAGGTCGATCGTGTTTCTAGTTTGGTCGATAACAATCCGAAGTTGGTTCAGCGATTGCCAGGGCGTATCAGTCGTGCACGGTTGGTAGCCGGATCGTGAGAGTCATCTTTACAAATTGATAGTTGTCGTTCTCATCAAAAGATCGGATCACCCCACCTCTCATCATAGTCCCTCTAAAATATTTTCAAAAAATTACTCATAAAATTAATGCAGATGATAGTAATCCTTTAGAAGTGAAGTACAAAATTTCCAAAATTCATGTTTGAATTTCTGGAGTTTGTATCAAACTTCTTTTCTTTTAGTAAAGAATCTTAGACAAGGAGTTATCTTGGGAACACTATTTATTTCTCTTATTAGACCCTTTTTGGTGACTACCCAGGGTATCCAATTCAAGACTAAAGGTAAGAATGTTACTATCAAATTTTGTTCAAAACCTAGTGAGACTCTGTTAAATCAGCTTAGAGAAATTATATGTTATAAGGAGTAATTTGTTTAGCAGATCTCTTCAGAGATTCAAAATATTAGAATAGATAAAATTCTTGATGATGTTACAATTCGTCTGGTTTTGTCATGTTGGGTATGTGCGGGAGTATGTCTCTGCTGGCTTTGATTGGAACCGTTGCGCTCTCGGGTCGTTGAACGAGATGATGCTGCTGGAGTTATGTCCGAGGCAACTTCATCAAGGTTATCCGCAAGCACCTTTGCAAATATAACCCCATCATCGTTCATGACACCAGAGGGAGGATTGCAAAGTGCATATGAAATTTTTCGGATATGGCCCTCTGCACTCCTTTTGGGTGCCAGTGGTGGTTCTAGCGTGGTTGCCTCAACCGTTGGGGAGTAATCCGGGGCCGAGAGCGGTGTATGCTCACACATACGACCACCTAGATGTGGTTGAAGAGACATTCCCGGACCAATGTCGTGGATAGAGGTATCATGGCGGGCTGGTGCAAGGCGTAGGAAATCTTCTGCGACCTTGTGGACCTCAACCTCTCACTGTTCGCGCTCTTTGTCCTCTTTCCATTTGAGCTCTCATTCTTCCCTAGCATCACGTTGCTCAGGGGTTTCCTCAGAAAGTCCGGTGACTTCTCTAGGAATAGAGTTTGGAAATGGAGAAAGCATCTCATCTTTGTCTGAGTCTGACTCAAAATCAAAGAGAGACTTCAAATTGTTTGGGGAAAAGTTCTCCAGACGAAGCTCGAGATCATCTTCTTTCGTATCGTCTGGGACAATGGGTTGCGGCACATGCTCGTCCTCAGTTGTGGTAATACTCACAGAGGGCAAGTGAATTGCTCTTTTTGATTCTTGTCCAATAGACGTGACTAGAATTGAAGATGATGATTCCTCGAGACCGGTCTCGAGGGTAGTATCGTCACCATTGATGGGGATGTTGTCTTCATCCATGACATCTACATGATCCTCGAGATCGAATTCTTTCTCAGAATCGTGTAGGAAAGGGAAAGGATCCATGAACATAATGAACCTTGGTGAAAATGTCTTCAAGGCCCCACGGTGGGCACCAGTTGTCGACGATTAGAACCCAGGGGTTCTCCTATCGAACTTATGCAAAAATGAGATGGGTAATGAAGGGAGCCAATCAGACAAGTACCAACATGTTCAAAGTATCTATGAATCTAAGACACGGGATTTATCCAGGCTCGGGAGCTCGTAGCTGAGTAACGACCCTACTCCTGTGTATTTATCTATGTGGAAAAAAGGATTACAGAGAGAGTGCTACAAAGAGAATGTAATGTCTATTCCTATTAAGCTATGGCTAATCTTTTATGTTGTTGGTCTCCTCCCTTGATCCTTCCCTTCAAGGTCTCTTTATACTTGCTGATAACTCTCGTATTTGTGCTTATTTTCCCGATATTTTGTAACACCCTGAGTTAGGGGTGAAAATTTCCTTTTTCTTCAATGGAATGCATGCATGTATCTGTAGTAATAGCCAGATCAGTATCTTTCTCAAGCCCTAAAATCTCCAAAATCTATCCTGTGACCTCAAATCAAGATCAGATTGTTCAGATGTGATCTATCAGTTACTCTGAACTTAAAAGTCTTCAGAACCTAGATCCAATTCTATCTCTAACTTCCAGAATTATCAACTCCTTCTGTTTTCGAAAACAGAAATACCTTATATTACCCTAAATACTCTGAATACAGATTTAACCTAAATCTTGACCAAGTTCAGACCAGATTATTCGTGGAATATGATCATGGGTATGTCAATACCTTAATCTAAAAAGTTGATAGCCAGATTTCACCATCTAGACTCTTTTCACAAATCAATCCAAGAGTTATCGCAAATTAGTCCTTATCTGATATCTGAAAACCCAAAAAGGCTAAAATCTCCAGATTAACTCCAAATTCAGAATTTCTTCCGCAAATCTTCTCAAAATGCTATTTGCCACAAGTCTCTCTTCTGTGCAGATATCAAAATCGAACCCTAAATGCCAGAATTAGAAATCGACAAAACTCAAATCCTACTTTACCCTAATTTACCCTATTTTCAGTTTGTATCGAAAACTATTCAGATGTGCCAAACCTTATCAATTACCTTTGCCAAATATCCTGTTGAATATAATCTACCAGATTAGTGAAATCAATTTCAGTTTAAACCTCCCAGAATTCCAGATTTACATTTCAGTCCAAAACTCAAAGAATTGAAACTGCAGTTCAGTCCATTTTCGGCCAGGCCAATTATTGTTCGCACGACCAGGGCTCGCCGTGGTTTCCTTGCGCCGTGCACGCTCGCCGCCGGCCAAGCTTCGCCGCACTTGTGACCGTGCATGCCAGTGCGCACGTGTCCTCGCTCCAGCTGATGCCGTGGCAAGGTCGCTGCTACGTCGACGACCAGTGCTTGCTCCCGCGCGCGATCAACGGCTTTTGTCAGCAATTCATCGCCACGTCGCTTCGCCGCGCCAGTACTTGTCGCCACCGCTTGCTACAAGCTTTGCCAGGTCCCGATGAGGCGACATTGTGATCAGCTGAAAGCTTGTCACCGTCGCATCACTGCTCTTGTTGTTTCTTCGCCGCTATTGCTCCTGCACGCAACCAGTCAAGTCACCGGCTGCCAATTACTTCACTGTCCCCTCTTCGCCATCTTCGCCCGGCCTATTTAAACCCCACTGTGTGCAGCAGCTTCTCCACACTTCACCAGAAATCAGCCAAGTCTTGGAATTCCTGTTTTCGTTTTCTTCTCCGGCGAGCCGTCGAGGAGGCTCACGGTGCCAGCTTCATCCGTTGTACCAATCTTCAAATTGAATCCATCAGTGAGTTCCTCTACTTATCCTCTCTGTGTAGTACTGTTTAATTGCTCACCGGTGACCCCTAACGCCGGCGATCACCGGAATTGTCAATTGCCCTGTTCCTGTAATGTGGCTCAATCCAGTACAAATTAGCTTTCGATGTTGTAAACAAAATTGATCAGTAAGCTAAATCAAGCAAGCCTGTGAAGTTAGATTTCAAAATTAAGCAAGAATCGAAGCTTTTCCCTAAACCGAGCTTCACCAGAAACCGGCGATCGTCGCCAGGCTTCTCCAGTGATCCTCCGGCCAATCTAATTATACCAGAAGCTTTCTTATACCTCCTAGATGCTCTCCAAGCAAGGAATTAAGTTCTTGTGGCCTGTAGCAGAAAACCCCAATTAACAGTGTTTCTTCTCCGGCGCCGATCACCGGAAAAGTGTTCCCAGCCGTTTCAGCTCAAATCACCTTGTCTTTTAGATGTGCCTTAGCCTCCTGAGCATTTTTGTCTTCTAGCCCGACACCTAAATCAGCCTAGATCAAAAGTTATAGCTTTGCCAAGTTTGTGTCCAGAAATGATCTAGTGCAGCCAGTTCATCTCAGTTCATCATCAAATTTTTTGCTTTCCAGCCATTTCCTGCCCTAGATCCTGTTGACTTAATTGTTCCTGTTACTCAAGCCTACCTCCCAGACAAAGTGGTGCATCATTTGGAGCTCCAGATCAAAAGTTATGCTAAGCCCTAGTTTTTGGCATTGTCAGCTCTATGCCAGAGCTTGTCAGCCAGTGGCATTGACCTTGTTTACCCACTTCTGGTTGTGTAATTTGAAATCCACTTTGTCCACTGAATTTTTAGAGTTGTGATCTACATTTTCTTCTACTACCACAACTTGAGATAAGCACCCTAGCTTTTCTTAAAGCTATGTCCAAGCTTTGATCCGAATATCGATCTGTTGACATTCGCTGTTTTGATTAAACCAGCCACAAAATTGTTATCCCTATTGTAATCCTGAAACCCTAAGATTATCTGATTACCATCATTAGCCCAAATTCCTTGAAACCCTAGAATCTCGACTCAGTTCAGTTTGCAGTTCAAATTATCTCCAGTATAGTTCAATCATTCTTGTTGAGCATTTCTGCATATAAGTCATAAAACATTTTAATATTATAAGTAATTATTGTGTGATTGTTTGTCGTCGAGCAGATTCAGAAGCTGACTTTGAAGATTTTGCTGTTGACCCGTCATCGACTGCTGTATTTTACGACGCGGAAGGCAAGTCATATCCTTGGTCATCTTGAACCTATATTGTAAATATTGCTATAATATAACCTTGAATATAGGCAATATTGCATGTGAAAGATTGAGAATGGTTGATTTATGAATTGGCAGTACTAGACTGGTTATCTGTGAAATGTGAAATAAACAAGTTTTGAGCCATGAACTATTATATGTATCTATATACTTATATTCATTAAATAAAACCCCTAGCCGTGACCAGAAAAATGGTGTGGAATGGCTGTAGCACTGGAAGTGCTAGACTGCAAAGGATATGCAGGCACTGAAGGTGCAAGGTTGTGGATGGTCTGGTCACTGGCATATAAGGACTAGAACCTTGTGTTGTGCGTCTAGTGGCATGAACAACGTGCTAACCACAAGCCTGGTATGGGACAGGCCTGAACAAGTAATTATGTGGATCGCACATGAAACCCCTGCATGAGATGTGTAGTGATGCATGATAAACACGGAGCGCGGCTCCCACACATATCACTGAAGGTGATCAAGCACGCTGACCCAGTAATGGGAATAAGCAAAGGGGTGGAGGTTTGGATACAACCTGCCACAACTGTGTCTCGCTGAGAGCCACAGGGTCGGGGGTGAATTGTGAGTAAAACATAACAAAAGTTCTTGTTATTTCCACCTTGCCACTCACAATATGAAGTGAGTCAGAGGTCCAATCATTTTGTTATGATAGGAAAGGCTTGAAAGTGGAATATCTTGCGGGTAAATTGGTACCTCTCTGCAGAGTTAAAAACGTATTCGAATACTCCGAGCTCCCGGGTTTATAGGGGTCTGCTGCGGTGGATTAAATCCACGGGGTGTGACACAAGTACTATTTTCTAAATAAAATATGTTTAATCAAGATTACCCAAATGACATGTGTTGTCATGATAAGGAGTGCTGCCGTGGGCTGTCGTGTGTCGACGTGTCGCGGTAGTGCTATAATCTAGTGAACATGAATGATGATGTTATATTATGAAAAGTGCTGCCATGAGCTGAAATAAGATGAGATGAGAAAGGAAAAGATTATTTTACAAATATCCATAATTCTTGACTAGTCTAGGTTCATATCATCACTACTATATGTATCTACTCTTACCTATGACTTGCTGAGTACGTAAGTGCTCACCCTTGCAACGTTCAACTCAATAGATGGAGCTTACCTTGATCAAGATGATGGCATGGAGTACTTCGTGGATCCAGAAGGAGGAGAATCAATTCCGCCAGAGCCCTGAAGTGTGTTGTTCTGCCGTCAACTTCTTTTGTGGGAGGGTCACCTAACTTCTGTTGTGTAGTTAAATATTTTGCTAAACCCTGAATGCCTTGTAGGCATTGTAATCCTTTATGTAATATTAAGGCCAGCAGGCCACACTGCTTAATATTTTGTGAGTACTCTGTTGCAATGTAATATACTCCTGTGTTTGACTCATCCTGGGAAGTCAAAGGTTTGTGAGAATGGGACTAGCTGCAGCGAGCTAGGTCTCTACAGGAGTAGTCGTTGTCCCAGTTTCGGGGCGCAACATATTTCCCCCTCATTCATGCTCATTTTAGTCATAAAAATCATCAAATACTCAAATGTAGCTGTATTTGTTGTCGTTCGACCTCGAATGTCCGTTTTGTTTATTTTAATCGCAGGTCGACGTAATTTGGGTAATTTTTGGCTAAATGGATGAGCTTCACCGACTAGATCTAGCCAACAGATGATTCCGTACAGAAGTACGTGTCGCTATGGATGCATAAGAGCTAACCACATCGAAATCAGAGTCTCCGGGAGTCCAGAACAGCTAAACCTAACAGCTTAGGGTTCAATTTCAATTCCCTAAAAACCCGAACACCAAATTGCATAAAGGCCAAGACACATAAACCTAAACCCTAACTTGGAGGGACTCAGTTGCTATTACCATAAACTTCGAGGGCCTTTTTGCAAAATAACCAAAACACTAAAATTGCCCTAGCCGCCACTGTTGTTCCTTGGCCTAGCTTATCCCCCAAAACCCCCACTGCTCCTCTCTCGGCCCCGGCGAGCTTGCCAGCGGCGGCCAGGTCCACGCCGGCAGTGAGCTGCAGGTCTCCTCCCCCCATTCTACCTCCCCCTTTCTTCCTCTTCTCTCTCTCCGGTGAGCCGCCGGTTTTCTCCCCCTTTATCCCCTCTCACCACATTTCGTCTTCTATTCTCCTGTTCGTCCTCAACGCCGGTGAGCTCCCCCATTCTTTCTCTCTTCTCCCTCCTTCCTCTTTTCTCCCAAAGCTGCCACAGCCCCCGTTCCAATGCATCGTCGTAGATCCAGCTCCGTTGCATCGCCTCGCCTTTGGATGCTTCGCCGTCCACCGCCACCACCTCGTCAGCCACAACTCCACAACTACTTCAACATCGCCGCCGCGACGACCAGTTCCCTCTCGTCGATCAACGCTGCTCCATCCGCCGACGACCTGCTCCTCCACAGCAACTCACCAGAACTTCTCCTTCCACTACTCCATAACTCTAGTGACCCCAGACCTGCTCCCAGAGCTCTAGTGGCCTTCAATCTCCAGTGACCCCTCCAACTGCAGCATCAATTAGCTCTAGTAGAAAGCAACTCAATGGTGATCAATCCTCCTTTACCATTCTCTGTTCTTTAATTTTTAGATGAACATTGAGTGTATGAAGTAGTGTGATTGCCTGCAATTGTTGATCAGAGAGTAGAATTGATAATCTTTGCATGAGTCTCTGGAGTAGTTCAAGTTTGAATGATCTTTTTGTTTTCATCTGTTGCTGTATGGTGCTCTGAATGACTGGGATGCTGAACTCTATTTCTAGTTGTCTTGGATCAAACTCTATGTTGTACTAATTGATATTTTGTTTCTACTGATACTTGGGTTTATCCTGATTGTGATTGTGTAATTGATTTAATCGTGGGATACTCTGGCTATTCTAGTTGAATGGAGTTCTGTATCATGTGATTTCTATCTATGGTTGGAGAATTGAGTTTTGGACTGAACATTTTGAGTGCATCAACTTTGTTGTGTGCTGTTGAGTTGTGGTTGTGTTGAGCTGTTGTTGGAGTATTGATTGAATATGTTATGGTTGTGGCTGAAGGAGTGGGGCCGTTATGGATGATCTGTGTTATATTTACATGCATGCTCGTTGATACCGTCGATGGATGCAGTCGTTGTACTCGCTTTCCTCCCTTCTCTCGCGAGACTACTAAACGATTATGACTCTATCGCTTGTACTCATGAATACGCCTATAGAATCAACACTGAACGTTGCCTGGCGACCACCTCTTTCCTTTATTTTTCTTTCGACATTTTCTCTCTCTTTCTCTCATCTAGTTTATTTTCATTTGCCATCGATTTAGTTTAGTTTACACATTTCATTTCTCTAGTCCCTGTGGAAAGAACGACTGAATACTCACCTTACTGCTCCAATCTCGTTCTCTTGCGAGACGGTCTAGGCCGGTATCACTTGCTGAAGAGATCATTAGTTGTCCTTTTGAGGACAACCCCACCACTAGCATAAAAAAGCTTTCTTCTAACAGTTCAAAACACACCTCTACTAACGGTTTTTGTACCATTAGTGATAGGCACGATAGAACAAGACAATACATATTCTAACGGTAAATAACCGTTAGAATAAGTGACATATTCTAACGGTTTTTTATGAGATAACCGTTAGAAAAACCTAACAAGTCTAACAGTTAACTAGCACTATCCTTTAGAACATTTCAATATTTTCTGACGGTTCGGAACACTATACCGTTAGACGATATCACAATTTTCTAACGGTCATTTTTTAGTTCACCGTTAGAATATTTTACCAAATTCTAACGGTTCTTCCATGTTAATTGTTAGAGCATATTAAATTTTTCTAACGGTAACTAGTACTGCACCATTAGAAAAAACATAGTATTCTCACAGTTGTGTAGAAGTGTACCGTTAAGAAAACTTAACATTTTCTAATGGTATACTTCGAAACAACCGTTAGAAAATACCACAATATTCTAACGGTACACTTCTACACAACCATGAGAATACCATGTTTTTTTAACGGTGCAATACTAGTTACCGTTAGAAGATTGTATTTTTTTTATCGGATAGTTGTAGTGAACCGTTAGAAAATGTTGTTGTCTTCTAACTTCTTTGTTATTTAGCCATTAGAAAATCTTGGATATTCAATACAATATAGATACAAAAAGGTATATTTACAAATATATACATTAAACAGATTGACACGTTAGACAGTTATTGGCATTTATTCACACATTCAATTTATTCACATATATACGAGCCAATGGACAATTATTCACAGTTATTCACATTTGAGTTCATTCTAGTGTGGTACCCCACTTCACAGAGAGTAGACGAAAAAGAAAAAAATTACAACAAGTGAGCCAAGCGAGTCGTGGCGGTTGGCTGCGCGCCATTTCATCCATAACATATTGAGCCCAAATTTGTCGTAGCTCTCTAATCTTTGCATTATCGTATTTGTCTTTGGCATGGCGGTCTGCAAGCATGTGTGAATACTTAGTAATTAACTTCCTAGTTTTGAACGTGACATCCAATTTTCAAATTTGAGTTAGCTAAAATGCTTACTTGAGGGAATTGGGCAAAGTTTGTCCCGATTAGGTCATACATGTACCACAGCACATAAAACCCACATTCCCACGAGGCTGGCTGCTGATGGCACTGAGATAATTGCATATGCGAAGACATGTTAGCTATTCTTTCCATAAACTAATTAAGCATAAACTAAAATACTCATGACTACCTCATATTCTTTCCAAGAAATTTGGGAGCCCTGCGGTGCATCATGCCTCCCTCCAGTGGACACATAATTTTTGAAAGCCCTGCATTTCAGTTCGCATTGCCGGTTAATATGTTATCATTAGCTAGTGAGGTCAAAATTTAAATCAAACATGTTACTTACGCGTCCATATTCCCCTTGATCATGTATTTGTTCGGTAACACACCGAATAGAGGTAGTACACCTCATTCCTCCATGGACAGATTACGAGGAGGACCCAGTGGCCCGTACATTGTATGTAAAAGAGAACCACTAGCTTAAAGTATATCTCAAGTGTAACATACAAGATTGAGTTAAATTAGTACGAAATGCACTAACCTTTGGTGGTACGGCATTAGAATGAACTCCCTGTCCTGCTGCGCCATTAGCGCCCTTGATATGTACTACTCAGCGTGTGTTGCGTCCTGCTCTAGCGTAGTGAGGCTTATTTTCTCTGGGTCGAGGCAACCCACCTTGTCACACGCGGCCGTCGATGCTAGCCTATACATGCACCAACATGCAAAGGACATCATTAGTATTGCACAGAAAGTTACTACATTTTAAATGAACTACAGCAATATATAGGATCAGCAAACTCACAGGACTCTAGTCCGTATGATGGACATATCAAGCTCTCGCCAGTTAAAGAGGTCGAACAGATCCTCTTGTGCCACGGATATGCTCCCGGGCTCACGGTGGAACTGCCCAGGCCTGAAGAGAACTAGGAAGTTCTAGTTGCACCGGGCCTGGGGTATGTACCACTCATGGAGGTCTCTAGTTGTGCGATCCAATTTATGCAAAGCTGCCTCTGCCAAGAGTAGGAACCCGTTCTTGAACCTATCCGGTTGTCCTTTTGCCCCTTTGCCTTTGCCCTTGCCCTTGCCTTTTGCTGGGGAGTGAGCACGTACCTTCGAAGGCAAGGGCGGGGTGCTGGTGGCTTTCTTTGCAAGTGAAGGGGCCTTACTGGGAGGAGTGGATCCTCTTGCTGGGGTCGAGGCCACTTTGGAGTGTTGAGGTCCGGAGGAGATCCCTCATGCCCTGCGCTGGGGGTCCCCAGGTAGTACGACGGCAGGCCACTTCAATTAATGAACACGTATGTTAGATTTTGCAAGTTTAGTGTACTGAGTAGGTTGCAACCTAAATGTGTAGGATTTACCTGCTGTATTACAACACATTTCTTCGGCCACTGTAGGTAGGAGCCCACTGCCACAGCAAGTGTCCGCATATTCTCCATTGGGACTGGTAACAGAAAAGCGTTGTAGCCCGAGATGGCCATGTCCACCTGTACCTTTGTGAACCAAGAAATGTGTTCATACGTGTTGTAATATACGAACCCGTGGGCAACCACTGCCAGCCAGTCGCCTAGGTGAGTCACAAGGCTGCAGCTCTCCAGCTTCTGCAAAGTTGTAACAATTAAAATAGGTTAGCGAAACAACTCGAACAGAATGGGAGTGGCATCAACTTAAGTGCACAGTTAAGGCTTGCAATACCCCAAGCAGATCCATTGGATCCGCGCGGAGCAACTGCTCAGTCGACCCCGCGGGGTACCGTCACCCTCGGGAGTTGGATCTACACTCTTGGACACCATCATTTGTTTCAGCTGTACAAACTCTTCGCTCATATGTGTGAACGTGGCCTTAACCTCAGCCCACACCTCAGCTCGTAGCTCTGCCCGTACCTCTGCCCGTATTTTCTCAAAGAGCTTCGCTTCCTTCTTGATGGGACATGGGGTGGTCCGATCTTTCGATGAGAACAACAACTATCGATTTGTGAAGACGACTCTCATGATCCGGCTACCAACCGTACACGACTGATACGCCCTGGCAATCGCTGAACCAACTTCGGAATGTTATCGACCGAACTAGAAGCACGATCGACCTGATCACGAAGATCTATTCCTGCAAGCGATCGAAGAACAAGCAATAACAAGATAAACAAGCAATCTGAAATTGCAAATATATATTGAATCACGAAAAAGAGTTGCTGTTCCGAATACAGATATTGATGTTGATCTAGCCGACCAAGAAGAATATCTCAATAGCTTTACGAAAGAATGACTATGACTAAACAAAACCCACGGAACCCTAATGGTTCTACCAGATTATATAGAGGAGGTAAAAGAGGTCGGTGGCCAGATAAGGAAACCTGAAACCGACATGGACTCTTTCCCTACTCATACTCTAACTCGATATATGGGCCTTGACCCAACCAAAAGGTGGCGCAGCACCATAACATAACTAAAATAAAGCTAGATAGTTATGGTATGATTTACGGTCAAGCGGCAGCACCGTTATCCCAATCAGTTGGTCGAATAGCAACTCCATCAATCCGTTCGGTCCTCCAAAGCAACATTGAGGTTCCTGATAAGAATAAGATCACACGCATCAGGTAGCATTGAGTTCAAAGTATATGAATGTAATCCAATAAATGAATTTACCTGACAATTAAGTTGATGTGTGCGTGCTCTAGTGATCGGTCCTATTGAGCTGTGAGGAGCAATAGAAGTTGTAGGACCGAGAGCAGTGATGTCCTCATCATCCTCCCCTTCTTGCATTTGAGTCGTCCTCGACTCAAGCTCATCTTCCTCTCCCAAACATGGCTTCAAATTTGCAATGTTAAAGGTGGGACTAACCCCGAAATCTGTAGGCAAGTCAAGCTTGTATGCATGATTGTTAATCCTCTCTAACACTCTAAAAGGACCATCAGCTCTAGGCAGCAACTTTGATTTTTTTTAAGGCTGGAAACCTTTCAGTTCGCAAGTGTATCCAAACAAGATTGCCTGGTTCAAAAATTGTTGGGGGAAATCTCCACGCGGTCAAGTCCAGGTAAGTTCATGATTGCCCGGGGACAGTGGCCTCCGGTGCCTGCCCCGGGCGCCGCCTTTTAGGCGCCCGGGACCGTGCCTCCGGGGCATGTCCCGGGCGCCGCCATTTGGCCCCCGGGACCGTGCCTCCGGGGCATGTCCCGGGCGCCGCCATTTGGCCCCCGGGACCGTGCCCCCCGGGCGTGTCCCGGGCGCCGCCATTGGCTCAGGGACAGTGGCCTCCGGTGCCTGCCCCGGGCGCCGCCATTTGGCCCCCGGGACCGTGCCCCCCGGGCGGGTCCCGGGCGCCGCCATTTGCCCGGGGACAGTGGCCTCCGGTGCCTGCCCCGGGCGCCGCCATTTGGCCCCCGGGACCATGCCCCCCGGGCGTGTCCCGGGCGCCGCCATTTGCCCGGGGACAGTGGCCTCCGGTGCCTGCCCCGGGCGCCGCCATTTGGCCCCCGGGACCGTGCCCCCCGGGCGTGTCCCGGGCGCCGCCATTTGCCCGGGGACAGTGCCCTCCGGTGCCTGCCCCGGGCGCCGCCATTTGGCCCCCGGGACCGTGCCCCCCGGGCCTGTCCCGGGCGCCGCCATTTGCCCGGGGACAGTGGCCTCCGGTGCCTGCCCCGGGCGCCGCCATTTGGCCCCCGGGACCGTGCCCCCCGGGCATGTCCCGGGCGCCGCCGTTCGCCCGGGGACAGTGGCCTCCGGTGCCTACCCCGGGCGCCGCCTTTTAGGTTCCCGGGACCCTGCTCTCCGGAAGGGGTCCCGGACGTCATCGCCCTCCTAAAAGGTAAAACCCCTGTTTGTTTATCACGTGCAGGTCACGCGAGGGACGCCTAGGGAATCAGCGACCACCTGTCAAGCATCCAAGACGTTTGACCGGGAGAAGGACTGTCTCACCCTTCAATCCGACGGTGGCTTCCGGGGTAGTTTAGGTTTTTTGCTTCTTTTTGGGGCTATAAATAGCCCTTGTACCCCTCTGTTGTAAGGGATCAACTCATTATTATTTGGAATAGCTAAACTCACAGGCGTGCTCCGGAAGCCTCTCCCCCGGAGAGAGCCTCCCCAGCCGACTCCGGTCGGGAGCGCGTCGACAGGACTAGGGCCCCCACCGGGACCCGAACCTGTATAAATCCTCGTGTCTTTTCTTGTGTTTGTCCGGCGGGGGAGGACCGGTCGCCCGGTCAACCCGCGCTGCGTAATCTCCGCTAGGATCGTCTTCAAAACCTGCCGGGGTATTCTTAATACCACGACAGTTGGCGCCGTCCGTGGGGATCCGTGACGAATCGCCATGGCTCCTCCGAGAACAAGGGCCCGCGCCCTTCCCGGTGACGCCGGTCCTGGTGACCTGGCGCCGCCCGTCCGGGACACTGCTGTTCCGGCGCTTCCGTCCGGAGGCGACCATTCCCAGGTACCGCCTCCCACCTTTCCTCTCAATCTAGGTGCCTCCACCTCCGGGTCGCTCCCGGAGGCCGCGGGGACCTCGGCCGGGACAAGTTTCCCCCCGACGGCCCCCCTGGCTCCCCGGGACGCCCTGCTGGAGGCTCTCGTAGAGGGCCAGCTCCGCGCCCAGCGCTCTATGGACGAGCTCCTTAGTGTGTTGGCGCGGCCCTCGGCCCCCACATTTTCGTCGCACCCGTATCCGGGGATCATGCCCCCCGTTTATGGGATACCCAGCGGCCCCTCCGGCGTCAGGGGGGCTGTCTATGTAACACCCTGTTTTGCCAAACCCTAAAATAGCCAAAATCCACATCTTGACCCCAAACCCTAATCTGCTTCAGCCATTCCCTTCTAAATGTTGTTCAGAACATTTTTCCCTTCGGGATCATCTCCAAAATCCCATCCTAAAACTGAGTTTCAACCCTTACCATTTTAAAACCCTAATTACCCTATTTTACCCTAAACTGTTTTCCCTAATTTTTGTCGAAACCCTTCAGATCTTGCTTGATCTTACCAAACTTTGGCCAGATGAGTTCTAATAATTTTATGCAACTTATCTGCGAAATCAGATTTCAGATCGGACCCTTAGATCTCCAGATTTGCAATCAAGTACATTTCCTATTCAACTTTTCCTCGCAGATCAGTCCCTGGAGCAAGATTTGAAATTGCAAATCAGCCCCTCTAATCTTTTCGGCTGTTTTCGACCAGCGCCTGGTCGTTGGCTACGACCAGCGCGTCTTCGCCGGAGCCGCACCGTGTTTTCGCCGCAGAGCTCGCCGCCGGCCATCCTCTCCGGTCGCCGCGCTCGTAATCGGTTGAGCCACCCCGCGCGCACGTGATAGCCACCGTGGCATCGCCTAGCCCAGCGGATAAACGCCCTCGCCCCAGAGCCGTGTCTTCGCGCGCGCAACCGTTGCCGTGGCATTTGCATGCGCGTACGTGTCGTTGCCGGAGCTGCGCCGTTGCCTCCGCATCTGCGCCATCACTGGTGAAGTCCCAATGCAACTGGCAAAGCTGCAGCACCGCCTGAGCGCGATCACATCGCCGTTCGCCGCTGTTGCGCCTGCACCCAACAAACTTCTCCCCAGCGCAAGCAACCGCTGTCGCTTAATCCCTCGCTAGCTTCGCCCCTGGACCTATTTAAACCCCCTCAGTGCTGTGAAGAAGCACAACTTCAAGACTTAGTCAAATTCCCAGTTTTTCACTGTTTCCCTTTCTTCTCCGGCGAGCTGTTTCTGGAGCCACCGTCGCCAGAGCAAACCGTAGCCCATCTCTCCAATCCAGGTTCACCAGTAAGTTCCCCACACCCATCTTCCCGTGCCCAAGCAAGCAATTGCATCATAGTGCTCCCCATCGCCGGTGATCGCCGGAAAACCAGAAAACCCCTGTTCCCTCAATGCTATCCCATTCAGCCCGAATTAGCTCTCGATTCTATAGAAGAACTTGATCAGTGAGCTTAGTAGAGCAAGCCTGTTGAATCAGGATCCCCATTTGCGCTCAAATTGAAGAAATCCCGATCTGGAAGCTCACCAGTTCGCCGGACCTCGTCGCCGAGCCCCTCCGGCCGATCTCCAATGAAATTAACCCCTCCAGTAGCCTTGTTGTGCCCTAGAGATCATCCCCAAGCTTGGAATTGAGCTCTTTCGCCCTGTATCGAAAATCCCCAATTCTAAAGTCATCTTCTCCGGCACAGTTCGCCGGAATTCTTTCCCGGCCGATTCAGCCGACACCACTTTGTCCCTTAGCTTCGCCTCACCTCCCTGGGCATTTTATTCCACTAGCTCGACACCTGGATCTGCCTAGATTGTGAGTTATGCCCTTGCCAAGCTCTTGTCCAGATCAATGTCTGTGCCGTGTCGCCACCGCAGTTCATCGCCGGATTTAGCCACCCTCCGGCCACTTTCAGCCCTTATTCCTGTTGAGTATTTTGTTCCTGTTAGTAATGCCTACCTCCCAGACAAAGTGTTGCATCAATTGGAGCCCTGGATCAAAAGTTAAGCCATGCCCTAGTTTCTGGCCATGTCCAGCACTATGTCAGTGCATGTCAGCCACTGACATTGACCTTGTTCAGCCCCTTTTGGTTGAGCAATTGAAATGCCACCTTGTCCTTTAGATTCCTGGAGTTGAGATCTACAACTTTCTCTTTTATCACTTCTCCAGAAAACCATCCTAAGATCAGTTTGAAGCTATGCCAAAGCCATGAACCGAATGTCGACCCTTCGACGTTCAATCCTTTTTAGCCGTTTCTTCGACCAGAGCCCTTGTGACCTTGCCCTAACCCTTTCCCCTGCATGCATGACTTATTTACTTAATACTTTCTATAGAAACTATTTTCAGTATGCTTATGTGGTATGTGTTTGTGTGTTGGTTGATTGCCGCAGAGTCAGAAGCGGAAGGAGCGGAAGAAGTCTTTGAAGATCCGTCTGAGTATTTAGACCCAACATCGCAAGGCAAGCCTCATTCCTTTGATCATGTCTCACCCAATATTTTCATATGAAGTATATTCACTGTTTCCTACTATGCATGCTTATTTGAGATACAAGTTATGTTTGAATGACATGAGTAGATATTACCTAATGGATCATGAAACCGCTTTTTGTTATTGAACCTTCGTATATATGCTTTTGTCACCCTAGGACTCATATACTGAATATTCACATTAAACTTGAAATGGTCAAATACATGAGAAGTTATGATCAAAACCGTTTTGTCAAGAAAACTGATAAAAGGGATCAGTAGTGAGGATTGGATTGTATGGAGAGGGTGCGGTGCGCACCAGGGAATGTGAATGTTCCTCACTATTGGTTCATAAGGACAAGAACCTTGTGCTGTGTCTCTATGCGAATTGTAAACGTACCAACCACTTGCCTGGTATGGGACAGGCACAACTTAGTAACTTTTTGGTATTAGCAGTTCCCTGCATGGTTTGTCGATCTGGTTTCTCGCGTGGAAACTGGTAGGCCAAGGTTCGGCCATGAGTGATGTGAGTTCAGAAAAATAATGAGAGGAAAAAGGCGTAAAAGAAGGAAGGCGCCCTAGACCTGATTAAGCCGTGAGCGGTTGTAATCTTAAATGGTCGTATGTCTCGCGTGGACATAGACCAAGGCTATGTGTCCTGCGGGAACATAGACCAGAGAGGCTAGGAAGTAAGGCAGTGGGGAAGACCCACAACGGTACTTGAGACTTAACTGTCTATTTACCGGGCGGGGATACTGTTAATACTGAACTGCAAAAGCGTTGTGTGATCTCGGCCTTGTCACATGTGTATAAGTCACATGGAGCTGATCCGACTTGAAAGCCGAGTGAACTAGTGGATTTAAAAAGAGGTACACCTTTGCAAAGTGTAAAAGAAGTATCGGATACTCTGTACTCCCAGGTTCAGGAGTCTTTTCGTAGTGGATGTTATCCATGGGTTATAGCACAAGTAATGTTTTGGAATGTTTTCATAATGCGGTTAACAAAGTAGTAACTCATGGGAGACTACTACATCTAATGTTTTATTGAAAATCTGTTTAATGTTTAAAGTATCATTTTCATGACAAAGTACTGTTTTACTGAACAAATGACTTGGAAATCTATATATCTCTATCCATATGAAACTGAAACCCCGGAATCATATGTTTCACCCTCATGTAAGTACAATTGCATTAATCCCCGGAATGAGTGTTGCTGAGCACCAAGTGCTCACCCTTGCATTTATATCCAACTCCAGAAGAGGGATTCGAGGATCCCGATTCCTTCAGTTATGAGTACTTTCCAGAAGATGGAAGCACCCCGGACGAGCCCACTCTCTAGAAGGATCATGCACCAAGTCAAGTCAGATGTGGGAGAAGCCCCTCCAACCCCGCTGCTGATGGAAGTCAAGCTGTTTGTCGTTGCTTTGTGCTTTATGTTGTGTGTTCGGTACTTGGATGCCGATTCTGGTTCTGATAAACTGGTTATTTTCCTAGCAACTCTACTTAGCGCTATTTTCGGTGCTTTGGCTATGTAATATTGGCCATGTTGGCCTGATACTTGTTTAATGATATTACTATACTTGTGTGGTTTAAGCTCATGTGGCATCATGCTGTGTGTAACCTACCTGGGCGGTTACCAAGGTGATCCTCAAATGGGGGTCTCACAGCGAATGGTATCAGAGCATGAAGCTTGACTGTAGGTCGTGACCCTTATTAGAATGGGCGTCCCTAAAGTAGAGAATCGCTGGGTTATTTGGTAAAAACCTAATTGTGAAAAACTTAATTTGTTTAAGAAAAACGTAATGAGTGTTATTTGAAAATTTTCAAAACCTTTTTCCTACTTTTAAGTGTTCCGTGCCTCATAATCTCAGATGGCCCCTGGCAAGAAGCTGATTCACGGAGACGAGTTGGGATCATGGGCGTTGATGCTTTGGATGATGTTACAATTTCTGGGAGCAAGAGACAACCAGCGACCAGTCTACTACGTCCGTCGAGAAGAAGTAGATGGTAGACCTTTTGGTTTCCGTGCCTCGGTGATTGTGTACGAGATTCCAGAGATCGGGAGAGGATCAACAAGAAAGGAAGCTCGTAGAGAAGAAGAAGAAGATGCTATCCAAGACGCTGCTCGTCGTGCTATAGGTACCATCCGCCAGCTGTACGATGATTTTCTTATAGGTTCTCCTTTCTGCTTTGTACCCTACCAAGTTCCCGAATCGGATCGTCGAACTGTTCATCCCTCCACCAACCAGAGAGACGCCATCCTGACCAAAACCAGAGATGTAGTCCAAGTCTTGGAGTCAAGCTACACTCGGTTGTTGCGTGAGCATGAAAATGCTCGGGATGACCGTCACTATCTCGAAGGAGCGCTTGCAAAAGTTCGCTCAGAACTCCAAGAGAAAGAGAAGCAA
Organism: Pharus latifolius; assembly: GCA_019359835.1. Taxonomy (NCBI): domain Eukaryota; kingdom Viridiplantae; phylum Streptophyta; class Magnoliopsida; order Poales; family Poaceae; genus Pharus; species Pharus latifolius. The sequence continues at coordinate 31,392,465 of CM033323.1, read as the reverse complement.
ATTCAGGAGTTGGCTGAACCTAGCAGAGCACGAGAAGTCGAAGACGAAGGATCGGTGAACAAGAAGAACCGCTTGAAGATAAGACTCACAGCCCGCAAGAGTGTGGGAAGACCTAGGGATTACCTGGGTTATTTCACACCTGCTTTGCGTGGCATTGTGATCAACACCCCTGCACCAGAATATCCTACTCTCGCGAAAGGGAAGGAAGCTCCTGAAGGCAAAGGAAAAGAGATTGCTATATGCAACACCAACGATTCATCTGAGGAAGAAGAGGACAATGATATGGAATGGGACCCTATGGATGCCGACGAAGATCAAGAAGAGGAAGACCCTGAAGAAGTGGAGCCTTGCAGTTCTTCCAGGACCGACAGGAGATCCTAGTTTTCTCTTCAGCTTGACCCTTCTGCTCTAGCCCTTGTAATCGTTAGTTTTTAGCTCTTGTTGTGGTAGTTGCTTTGTTTGTATTGTTTGTTGGTAACTCTAAGGCTGTAAAGGTGAAAACCTTGTATCTTTTGAAAACCTTTGAAAATAGCAATCGCATGTTCCAATCCAATCTCTTGGGTTGATCTTTCATTTCAGCTTGTGTTCAATCTGCGCTCTTTTGAATTAGTAGTCTTTTCTCAATTACCTTGTCAGAACAGAATGGTGAACACCAGAGGTAGAATCCAAGACTCGGAAGAAGCCCCCCAGGAACACGTCAACGAGAAGGACTAGAGATACCTCAGATCAGCCAAATTCATCGACCTCAGTACCGCAAGGAGGAAACCTGACAGAAATACTGATATGGATGGAACAAAACCGACAGAGATCTGCAGAGGTACAGAGTCAAATTCTGGAACAGTTGATGCAAAACTCTGCGACACGACGCGAGGAAGGTTCGAACATTGGAGCAAGACTGACAGACTTTCAAAAGACGCGTCCTCCAACTTTCTCCTGCACTGAAGACCCGATTGTGGCAGACGATTGGCTAAGAGAAATTGAGAGGAAATTGGACACTGTCAGGTGTAATGATGAAGAGAAGCTGCTGTATGGACCCCATCAGCTCACAGGATCAGCTGCAGCATGGTGGGAAAATTACAAGACGGTACACCCTGATCAGAATTCCATTACCTGGAATGAATTCAAGGAACAGTTCCGTAAGTACCATGTCCCCAAAGGAGCTATTCAAGCCAAACGCAGAGAATTCTTGAATTTAAGGCAAGGAGGAAGGACGGTGAAGCAGTATTTGCATGAATTCATCAAATTGGCCAGGTATGCACCTGAAGATATCATGACAGAAGAGCGGAAGATCGACAGATTTTGTGAAGGTCTACAAAACTCATATCAGTATCACTTGTCAACGCACGAGTTCACGGACTTCCAAGTCCTTGTGAATCGAGTGCTCAAAATGGAGGAGAAAAGAGGCATAGTAGAAGAAGACCGCAAGAGGAAAAGTATAGCATACCCTTTTCAAGGAAATTCTAGCCGAGGAAGACCAGCGCCATATGCCAGAGCCGCTTTCAGAGCACTCGCACCTCCAAGACCCCAGAGGACTTCATCACCAACAACTCTAACATGTCCCGGATGCAAAGGGAGTCACCTCTATAAAGATTGTACACTGAAGAATGCAGAGTGTTTCCATTGTGGCAGAAGAGGACACCACAGAGAGACTTGTCCACTTCGGCATTTACCTCCCAGCGTTGCTAAAGCTCAGGCAGCCAAATCCCCTGCACCTGCACAAACTATTGTCAGAGGAGCACCACAAGCCAGAGGAGGAAGATTCCAAACCAGCAGAGGGAGAGGAACACCAACCGCCGGAGGAAGACTCAACTTCGTGACTGCTGCAGAAGCAGGAGAGGCAACTGACGTCGTGATCGGTAGACTCTTAATCTCCTCTCAGATTTCAGTTGTTTTATTTGATCCCGGTGCAACTCATTCATTCATGTCAAAAGATCGCTTGTTGAGTAATAACTTGCCTGTGGTTGCTTTAGAGCATCCTATCATCATTCAGTCACCTGGTGCTAGGATGATTGTTAATTCTATCTGTAGAAATGTTGCCTTCTGTATCGGCAATCTAGAATTCCTGGCAGACATGCTAGTTCTAAACCTTCAAGGATTAGATGTCATTCTTGGAATGGATTGGCTGGCCAAGCATAAGGGATTGATGGATTGTGAAAAGAAAACAATCACCCTGACAAATGCCATTGGAAAGCAAGTTACATTCCATGCAGACAGAACTCCAATCTGCGACCACCTGCAGAGATTGAACTGCATTGAAGAAGTGAAACTTGAAGAGGTGCCGATTGTCAATGAGTACCCAGAAGTCTTTCCAGAAGAACTTCCCGGATTGCCACCAGATAGGGATATAGAGTTCACCATTGAACTGAAACCCGGATCTGCTCCGTATGCTAGGAAGTTGTTTCGGATGACAGGTCATGAGCAAGAGGAACTGAAGAAGCAGATAGCTGAATTGGAAGAAAAAGGATTCATCAGATCAAGCTCATCACCATGGGGAGCCCCAGTGCTCTTTGTTAAGAAGAAAGATGGTAGCATGCGACTTTGCATAGACTACCGCAAGCTAAACGACATGACCATTAAGAACAAATACCCCTTACCAAGGATAGATGACCTTTTTAACCAGCTCAGAGAAGCGAAAGTGTTCTCAAGAATAGACCTGAGATCGGGATACCATCAGTTGAGGATCCGAGAACAGGACATCCCTAAAACTGCTTTCGTGACCAGATACGGGTTGCATGAGTTTACAGTGATGCCCTTTGGATTAACTAATGCACCCGCGGTATTCATGAATCTAATGAACAAGATCCTTATGGAATTCCTGGATAAGTGCATCATTGTATTTGTAGATGATATCCTCGTCTATTCCAAGACAGAGGAGGAGCACACATACCATCTGAGGATAGTGCTACAGAAACTAGCAGACCACCAGCTATACGCCAAGTTCAGCAAATGTGCTTTTTGGCTGAAGAAGATCTCTTTCTTAGGACACATCATCTCAGGAGAAGGAATATTTATGGACCCGTTGAAGATACAAGCTGTTACCGAATGGAAACAACCGGAAACCGCAACAGAAGTTAGAAGTTTCTTGGGATTGGCGGGATATTATCGAAGATTCGTAAAAGGATTCTCGAAGATCACCAAACCGCTGACCCAGCTACTGAAGAAGAACGCCTCTTTTAATTGGACCGAGGAGTGCGAAAGAAGTTTTGAGGAATTGAAGAAAAGACTGACAACTGCACCAATCCTGATACTACCAGACGTCAAAAAGGATTTTCAAGTCTACTGTGACGCCTCCAAACAAGGATTGGGATGCGTATTGATGCAAGAAAGGAAAGTGATAGCTTATGCATCAAGACAACTACGACCTCATGAGGAGAATTATCCAACACATGATTTGGAGCTAGCTGCGGTCGTACATGCACTAAAGATATGGAGACACTACTTACTAGGCAGTAAGTGCGAAATTTACACGGATCATAAGAGCCTGAAATATATCTTCACGCAACAGGAGTTGAATATGAGGCAGAGAAGATGGCTAGAACTGATCAAAGATTATGATCTAGAGATCCACTATCACCCGGGAAAAGCCAATGTAGTAGCTGATGCTTTGAGCAGGAAGTCTCGTTGCAACCAGATAACACAACTAGAAATGCCGACACAACTGACCAAGGACTTCGAAAGGTTGCAATTGGAATTAGTGGACCAAGGAACCATCACTACCCTAAAGATGGAATGTAAGTTGAAGGATAAGATCCTACAAGCTCAAGCTATTGACCCAGACCTTCAAGAGATGAAGGAGGACATGAGGAGCAAAGATACAACCAACCTTCGAGAAGATGAACAGGGAATTCTATGGTACGATGACCGTATCTGCATTCCAAATGACAACGAGATCAAAGGCTTGATCATGCAAGAAGCTCATCAAACCCCATATTCCATACACCCAGGCAGCACCAAAATGTACAAGGACTTGAAGAAAAATTTTTGGTGGAAAGGAATGAAGAAAGAAATTGCCAAGTTTGTCGCAGCTTGTGACACATGCCAAAGAGTGAAAGCAGAACATCAAAAGCCTGCGGGACCGCTACAACCTCTACAAATCCCAGAGTGGAAGTGGGATGAAATCGGAATGGATTTTATTGTGGGACTACCAAGGACGAGAAAAGGATTCGATTCTATATGGGTCATAGTAGATAGATTAACAAAGGTAGCACATTTTCTCCCAGTAAAAACCCTATATACAGCTAAGGACTTAGCAGAGCTGTATCTCAGCAGAATAGTCATACTACACGGAGTGCCAAAGGCTATCGTTTCCGACAGAGGAGCCCAGTTCATTTCAAGATTTTGGCAAGAGTTGCAGAAAGCCCTGGGCACAAAGTTAAAGTTCAGTACCGCTTACCACCCTCAAACTGGAGGTCAGACTGAAAGGGTAAACCAAATTTTGGAAGATATGTTGAGGGCTTGTGTTTTGGATTATGGAGACTCTTGGGAGTTATTTCTACCGTATGCAGAGTTCACATACAACAACAGTTTCCAAGCAAGCCTACAAATGACACCGTATGAAGCTCTATATGGAAGAAGATGCCGCACGCCTCTGTATTGGACAGAAATTGGTCAAAAGCAACATCTAGGACCCCAGTTGGTAGAAGAAGCCACAGCCCATGTCAGGATCATACAAGAAAAACTGAAAACAGCTCAATCTAGACAGAAAAGCTATGCAGATAATCGTAGAAGAGAGCTATCATTTGAAGAGGGCGATTACGTGTATCTCAAGGTTATGCCATACAAAGGAGTTCGAAGATTCCAGATGAAGGGAAAGTTAAAACCTAGATATGTGGGACCATATCGAATTCTGGAAAAGCGAGGTGAAATGGCATACAAGTTGGAATTGCCACTAGAACTGACCGGAATTCATGACGTATTTCATGTATCTCAGCTGAAGAAATGCTTGAGAAAACCAACAGAACAGATATCTCCTGCAGAGATTGAGATTCAACCAGACTTATCTTGTCAAGAATACCCTGTTAGAATTCTGGAAACCAGAGAGAAAGTGCTGAAGTCAAGAACCCTCCGATTCTACAGAGTCCAGTGGAACAATCACTCAGAGGAAGAGTCAACTTGGGAAAAAGAAGAAGATCTCCGCTGAGAATTTCCCTTCCTATTCTCTGACCTGCCCTAATCTCGAGGACGAGATTGTTTCTAAGGTGGGTAGATTTGTAACACCCTGTTTTGCCAAACCCTAAAATAGCCAAAATCCACATCTTGACCCCAAACCCTAATCTGCTTCAGCCATTCCCTTCTAAATGTTGTTCAGAACATTTTTCCCTTCGGGATCATCTCCAAAATCCCATCCTAAAACTGAGTTTCAACCCTTACCATTTTAAAACCCTAATTACCCTATTTTACCCTAAACTGTTTTCCCTAATTTTTGTCGAAACCCTTCAGATCTTGCTTGATCTTACCAAACTTTGGCCAGATGAGTTCTAATAATTTTATGCAACTTATCTGCGAAATCAGATTTCAGATCGGACCCTTAGATCTCCAGATTTGCAATCAAGTACATTTCCTATTCAACTTTTCCTCGCAGATCAGTCCCTGGAGCAAGATTTGAAATTGCAAATCAGCCCCTCTAATCTTTTCGGCTGTTTTCGACCAGCGCCTGGTCGTTGGCTACGACCAGCGCGTCTTCGCCGGAGCCGCACCGTGTTTTCGCCGCAGAGCTCGCCGCCGGCCATCCTCTCCGGTCGCCGCGCTCGTAATCGGTTGAGCCACCCCGCGCGCACGTGATAGCCACCGTGGCATCGCCTAGCCCAGCGGATAAACGCCCTCGCCCCAGAGCCGTGTCTTCGCGCGCGCAACCGTTGCCGTGGCATTTGCATGCGCGTACGTGTCGTTGCCGGAGCTGCGCCGTTGCCTCCGCATCTGCGCCATCACTGGTGAAGTCCCAATGCAACTGGCAAAGCTGCAGCACCGCCTGAGCGCGATCACATCGCCGTTCGCCGCTGTTGCGCCTGCACCCAACAAACTTCTCCCCAGCGCAAGCAACCGCTGTCGCTTAATCCCTCGCTAGCTTCGCCCCTGGACCTATTTAAACCCCCTCAGTGCTGTGAAGAAGCACAACTTCAAGACTTAGCCAAATTCCCAGTTTTTCACTGTTTCCCTTTCTTCTCCGGCGAGCTGTTTCTGGAGCCACCGTCGCCAGAGCAAACCGTAGCCCATCTCTCCAATCCAGGTTCACCAATAAGTTCCCCACACCCATCTTCCCGTGCCCAAGCAAGCAATTGCATCATAGTGCTCCCCATCGCCGGTGATCGCCGGAAAACCAGAAAACCCCTGTTCCCTCAATGCTATCCCATTCAGCCCGAATTAGCTCTCGATTCTATAGAAGAACTTGATCAGTGAGCTTAGTAGAGCAAGCCTGTTGAATCAGGATCCCCATTTGCGCTCAAATTGAAGAAATCCCGATCTGGAAGCTCACCAGTTCGCCGGACCTCGTCGCCGAGCCCCTCCGGCCGATCTCCAATGAAATTAACCCCTCCAGTAGCCTTGTTGTGCCCTAGAGATCATCCCCAAGCTTGGAATTGAGCTCTTTCGCCCTGTATCGAAAATCCCCAATTCTAAAGTCATCTTCTCCGGCACAGTTCGCCGGAATTCTTTCCCGGCCGATTCAGCCGACACCACTTTGTCCCTTAGCTTCGCCTCACCTCCCTGGGCATTTTATTCCACTAGCTCGACACCTGGATCTGCCTAGATTGTGAGTTATGCCCTTGCCAAGCTCTTGTCCAGATCAATGTCTGTGCCGTGTCGCCACCGCAGTTCATCGCCGGATTTAGCCACCCTCCGGCCACTTTCAGCCCTTATTCCTGTTGAGTATTTTGTTCCTGTTAGTAATGCCTACCTCCCAGACAAAGTGTTGCATCAATTGGAGCCCTGGATCAAAAGTTAAGCCATGCCCTAGTTTCTGGCCATGTCCAGCACTATGTCAGTGCATGTCAGCCACTGGCATTGACCTTGTTCAGCCCCTTCTGGTTGAGCAATTGAAATGCCACCTTGTCCTTTAGATTCCTGGAGTTGAGATCTACAACTTTCTCTTTTATCACTTCTCCAGAAAACCATCCTAAGATCAGTTTGAAGCTATGCCAAAGCCATGAACCGAATGTCGACCCTTCGACGTTCAATCCTTTTTAGCCGTTTCTTCGACCAGAGCCCTTGTGACCTTGCCCTAACCCTTTCCCCTGCATGCATGACTTATTTACTTAATACTTTCTATAGAAACTATTTTCAGTATGCTTATGTGGTATGTGTTTGTGTGTTGGTTGATTGCCGCAGAGTCAGAAGCGGAAGGAGCGGAAGAAGTCTTTGAAGATCCGTCTGAGTATTTAGACCCAACATCGCAAGGCAAGCCTCATTCCTTTGATCATGTCTCACCCAATATTTTCATATGAAGTATATTCACTGTTTCCTACTATGCATGCTTATTTGAGATACAAGTTATGTTTGAATGACATGAGTAGATATTACCTAATGGATCATGAAACCCCTTTTTGTTATTGAACCTTCGTATATATGCTTTTGTCACCCTAGGACTCATATACTGATATTCACATTAAACTTGAAATGGTCAAATACATGAGAAGTTATGATCAAAACCGTTTTGTCAAGAAAACTGATAAAAGGGATCAGTAGTGAGGATTGGATTGTATGGAGAGGGTGCGGTGCGCACCAGGGAATGTGAATGTTCCTCACTATTGGTTCATAAGGACAAGAACCTTGTGCTGTGTCTCTATGCGAATTGTAAACGTACCAACCACTTGCCTGGTATGGGACAGGCACAACTTAGTAACTTTTTGGTATTAGCAGTTCCCTGCATGGTTTGTCGATCTGGTTTCTCGCGTGGAAACTGGTAGGCCAAGGTTCGGCCATGAGTGATGTGAGTTCAGAAAAATAATGAGAGGAAAAAGGCGTAAAAGAAGGAAGGCGCCCTAGACCTGATTAAGCCGTGAGCGGTTGTAATCTTAAATGGTCGTATGTCTCACGTGGACATAGACCAAGGCTATGTGTCCTGCGGGAACATAGACCAGAGAGGCTAGGAAGTAAGGCAGTGGGGAAGACCCACAACGGTACTTGAGACTTAACTGTCTATTTACCGGGCGGGGATACTGTTAATACTGAACTGCAAAAGCGTTGTGTGATCTCGGCCTTGTCACATGTGTATAAGTCACATGGAGCTGATCCGACTTGAAAGCCGAGTGAACTAGTGGATTTAAAAAGAGGTACACCTTTGCAAAGTGTAAAAGAAGTATCGGATACTCTGTACTCCCAGGTTCAGGAGTCTTTTCGTAGTGGATGTTATCCATGGGTTATAGCACAAGTAATGTTTTGGAATGTTTTCATAATGCGGTTAACAAAGTAGTAACTCATGGGAGACTACTACATCTAATGTTTTATTGAAAATCTGTTTAATGTTTAAAGTATCATTTTCATGACAAAGTACTGTTTTACTGAACAAATGACTTGGAAATCTATATATCTCTATCCATATGAAACTGAAACCCCGGAATCATATGTTTCACCCTCATGTAAGTACAATTGCATTAATCCTCGGAATGAGTGTTGCTGAGCACCAAGTGCTCACCCTTGCATTTATATCCAACTCCAGAAGAGGGATTCGAGGATCCCGATTCCTTCAGTTATGAGTACTTTCCAGAAGATGGAAGCACCCCGGACGAGCCCACTCTCTAGAAGGATCATGCACCAAGTCAAGTCAGATGTGGGAGAAGCCCCTCCAACCCCGCTGCTGATGGAAGTCAAGCTGTTTGTCGTTGCTTTGTGCTTTATGTTGTGTGTTCGGTACTTGGATGCCGATTCTGGTTCTGATAAACTGGTTATTTTCCTAGCAACTCTACTTAGCGCCATTTTCGGTGCTTTGGCTATGTAATATTGGCCATGTTGGCCTGATACTTGTTTAATGATATTACTATGCTTGTGTGGTTTGAGCTCATGTGGCATCATGCTGTGTGTAACCTACCTGGGCGGTTACCAAGGTGATCCTCAAATGGGGGTCTCACAGTCTACCCCGTATGATCCCGCTGGGGGGTTCCCTCCCCCCGCGGGATATACTTCCGGACACTTCTCGGCACCCGGGCCTGTCCCGGTGCCGGGAGGCTATTTCATGCCCGGGCCCTTCGTGGCACCAGGGGGGTACCCCGTCCCCGGCCCGCTTCCGGGGCTGGGGGGTCATTTCATGCCGGGGGTTATTCCTACGCCGGAAGCCAGTCCCGCCCCTCGCGTTGCGTTTACCGCACCGGGGCCGGTCGACAGAGCAGCTCCCGTGCCTCAGCGAATTTCCCCCCGCATTGGCTCCCCAACCCCGGACGTCGCCGAGGGGGCTCACCCCCCACTGGTTCCAAATGTCGCAGGGGCTTCCCCCTTTCCGGTCCCGGTCGTTGCTGCAGGGGCCCCCTCTTCGGATCCAAACGCCACCCCGGGCGCCCCCTCCCCGGCTCCGGATGGTGCAGGGGCTCCCCCCTTTCCGGTCCCGGAGGCCGTCGCAGGGGGCTTCCCCCAGCAGGCCCCGGTAGCTTCCGGGCCGGCTGCTACAGTGCAGGAGCTCCCTCCCCTAGCGAAGCAGGTCCGCTTCTCCCGGGGGGAGGTCGAGCGAATGCATTCTCCCAGCCGCGGGGAAGAGCTTCCCCTCGGTCGTTGTCGCAGGGAGCCTCGCTCTCGCACCGGTCGGGGGAAGAGACCCGCCGAAGAACCATCCTCCCCGGAGGGAAGCCCGGACGTCCGGGAAATCAGTCCCGGCCCGGAAGAGAAGCGTCGTCACCACCACTCTGGCGGCCCTCTTGGGCCGCTACCTGACTCGGATAACGAGGGGGCGTCCCCCGTTAAAGAAGACAGTGACTGGGGCTCCCCCCGGGAAGTGCAGGGGGCGAACCAGCCTCTATGTCGAAGACTCCGCAGCATCCGATGGCCGCGGCCCTACCGTCCCCCGCACATCGAACATTATAATGGCGAAGCGGACCCTTACGAGTTCGTGCAGATCTACTCCACAGCCATCTCCGCGGCGGGGGGGGGGGGGGGGGACGAGAGCGTCCAATGCAACGTCTTCCCCCTCTACCTCACCGGCATTGCCCGCTCCTGGTTTTACAATCTGAAGGCGGGCTCCATCCAGTCTTTCTCGCAGCTGAAGCGGGAGTTCTGCGCCAACTTTCAGGGAAATTACGTACGTCCCCTGGATTCTTCACAGCTGTACACAGTGCGCCAGAGGACCGGGGAGACCATCAGAAGCTTCTTCAAGCGCTTTGCCCAAGTAAAAAGCAAAGTGGCCCACGTCCCGGACTCCACAGTGATCGAAGCCTGCAAAAGCGGGATCCTCCTGGGGGAACTCCACCGAAGACTCTCTCGAAGCTGCCCCTCTTCCGCCGACGAGCTCTTTAACGTACTCGAAAAGTACGCTCGCGCAGAGGAAGACGACATCTGGAAGAAGACCCAGGGGGCTCCTGCCCCCGCCGAGCGGGGGGCCCGGGATCCCCCCAGGCGCCCCAGGCAGGGGGGCCGTAGCGAACCACGGCCTCGGGACACTTTTGTCCTCGAGGGCGGAGGCGGCTCGCGCGACCCCCCGAAGGGCAACCGCCCCTTTCCCAAGCCGAGAGGCCATGGGGGAGGACAGTCTTCGCGCGGCCGCGAAGGCCCCGCGGGGAGAAGCCGGGAAGGACCGTGGTGCAGCTTCCACGGGTCCAGTACCCACGCCACCCGAGATTGCCACCAGCTGCTGCAGCACTTCGCGGCGTTCCTCGACCAGCGCGGGCAGGGGGGGGACTCCGGCCTCCTTGCCCCCTCGGCCAGCTGTTCCGGCCCTTCCCGCTCCCGCGGGGGGGCAGCAGGTGCAGGAGGGGGAGCCTTCAGACGCTCTCCCCTTTCAAACTTCTCAGCGCCGCATCAACGTCATCGTAGGGGGGTCCGCCTCCGGGCGGGATTCCAAGCGCTAGCGCAAGGAGTACGCGCGAGAAGTTAAGGTAGTGGGGGTGCTACACGCGTCCGTGCCGCCCAAGTGGTCGGACGTCCCCCTCACCTTTACGGCGGAAGACGCGCGAGGGGTTCGCTTCCCCCACGACGACGCGCTCATTGTCTCCGCGACAATCTACAACTGCCACTTGGCCCGCATCCTCGTGGACGGCGGAAGCTCCGCCGACGTCCTGTTCCTCAAAACCTTCAAGGAAATGCAGGTGGATGAGAAGCTCCTGCAACCAGCGGCAGGGCCTCTGCAAGGGTTTGTCCCGGGGAAGGCGATCCACCCCGTGGGCAAGGTAGATCTCCCGATCACCTTCGGCACCCCGGAGAACTACCGGACCGAGCTAGTCCGCTTCGACGTAGTGGACCTCCCCTCCTCCTACAATGTGATTATGGGGAGGACTACGATCAATCGGCTGGGGGCTGCCACCCACCAAAACTACCTGTGCATGAAGATCCTCGGGCCGCATGGCGTGATCAGCGTCCAGGGGGACCAAGACATGGCCCGTGCTCTATACGAGCGAGCTGCTGCCACAATAGGAAGCATCAAACTGATCAAGGCGCCCGGGGGGGAGGCTCCCCCCCCGGACGTAGGCATCGCTGCGCCGTCCCCTGGGAGGCCCCTTCTCAAGCCGCGTCCGGAAGGGGGCCTCCGGAAGGTCCCGCTGTCCCCAGGCAGCGAGGACAAAACTGTCCAAATCGGGGCAGAGCTCCCCCAAGACCATGCAGCGCAACTCGCAGCCTTTCTGCGCGAAAACTCCGATGTTTTTGCGTGGAAGCCTTCGGACATGCGGGGTGTCGCCCGGGAGGTTATTAAGCACAAGCTCGCGGTAACCCCCGGTCACCCCCCTGTCAAGCAGAAGTTGAGAAAGCTCTCCCTCGAACGTCAAGAAGCCATCAAGACGGAGATAGCTCGGCTCCAAGAGGCGGGGTTCACCCGGGAAGTCTTGCACCCTGAGTGGCTCGCAAACCCCGTCCTCGTCAAGAAATCAAGTGGCAAGTGGCGCATGTGCGTGGACTTCACCGACCTTAACCGCGCCTGCCCCAAAGACAACTTCCCGCTCCCGCGGATCGACCAGCTCGTTGACTCCACCGCGGGGTGCGAGCTGATGAGCTTCCTAGACGCCTACTCGGGTACCATCAAGTCCGGATGGCGGAAGGGGACGAGGAAAAGACGAGTTTTATAACTCCCCTCGGAACCTTCTGCTACCGCCACATGCCCTTCGGGCTCAAGAATGAGGGAGCCACCTTCCAGCGCCTGATGACGCTGGTCTTCAAAGATCAAGTCGGCCGCAACGTCGAAGTCTACGTAGACAACGTGGTCGTCAAGAGTCCCCGGGCAGCCTCCCACATCGACGACCTCGCAGAGACCTTCCGCAACCTCCGCGCGTTCGGGCTCAAGCTCAACCCGGAGAAGTGCGCCTTCGGGGTGCGCGGGGGGAAGCTCCTGGGTTTCCTCGTGTCCCAGCGGGGCATTGAGGCAAACCCCGAGAAGATCCGGGCCTTCCTAGACATGCCCCCACCACGCTCCGTCAAAGATGTCCAGCGGCTCTCCGGCCGCCTAGCCGCGCTCAGTCGCTTCGTCTCCCGTTCGGGGGAGCGGGGCCTCCAGTTCTTCAAGATCCTCCGAGGGCTCGAGGGGTTCCGCTGGACCCCCGAGGCCCAGGAAGCCTTCAACGACCTCAAAAAGTACCTCTCGAGCCCTCCAATGCTCGTGAGTCCGTCTCCGGAAGAGCCCTTGCTCCTCTACCTCGCCGCGACCCCTGTCGCCGTCAGCGCGGTTTTGGTGAAGGAGCAAGGGGGGCAGCAACGTCCCGTGTACTACGTGAGTGAGGCCCTCCAAGGGGCCAAGACTCGGTACACGGAGATGGAGAAGATTTGCTATGCCCTCCTCATGGCGTCCCGGAAGCTCCGGCACTACTTCCTGGGGCACCCCATCACCGTCCCGTCGTCCCTCCCCCTGGGGGAGGTACTGCAGAGCAAAGAAGCCACTGGCCGGATTGGGAAGTGGGGGGCCGAGCTTGCCCCCTTCTCCCTGTCCCTTACCGGCCGCTCCGCAATCAAGTCGCAGGTCCTCGCCGACTTCGTCGCAGAATGGACTCCCGCCTCTGGGTCTGGGGAGGAAAATCTCCCTGTGCCGCCCCGACGCAGTGACCATTGGACCCTGCTGTTTGATGGGTCGCTGTGTCTCGCTGGGGCTGGCGCGGGGGTAGTCCTCCGGAGCCCCGAGGGGAAGGAGCTCGAGTGCGCCGCGCGGCTCGAGTTCCCCGCAACCAACAACGTCGCCGAATACGAGGCTCTGCTCCTCGGGATGCGCCTCGCGCGCTCCCTGGGGATCCGGCGCCTACTAGTGAAGGGAGACTCTCAGCTCGTTGTCTGCCAAATGGACAAGTCTTACCTGTGCCGTGACGCAAATTTAAGTCTTTACTTGCAGGAAGTACGGAAGATGGAGAAACACTTCGACGGCCTTGAGGCCCGGCATATCCCGCGAAGGGAGAATGACCGGGCTGATGCCTTGGCCCGGGCGGTAGGCGCTCGGGAAACGCTCCCCAAGGGGGCCTTCTTGGAAACAATCACGAAGCCCTCGGTGGCCTCCCCGGACGCAGGCCCCGAGCCTCTGGTCCCGGAGGTCGCCGAGATCGTCCGGCCGTCGTCATGGATGGATCCCCTCATCTCCTTCATCAAGGGGGAGGGGGACCCTCCCAACGAGACTGAGGCTAAGCGCCTCCGGACCAAAGCCCGGGCATATCTCCTGCTGAAGGGAAGGCTCTACAAGCGGGGGGCTTCAGCCCTCCTGCGCTGCCTCCCCCGGTCGGAGGGACTTCAACTCCTGGAAGACATTCACGCGGGGAGCTGTGGTTCTCACCTAGCCCCGCGTGCCATCGCCGCTAAGGCCCTTCGGCAGGGCTTCTACTGGCCTACAGTCATGCGCGACGCGCGAGACCTTGTCTCCGCGTGCGAAGCATGCCAGAAGATGGCCAAGGGCTCGAACCTCCCCCCTATAGCGCTGCGGACTATCCCCATCACTTGGCCCTTCGTGCGCTGGGGGATGGACCTCTTAGGGCCCTTCCCCCCAGCGCCCGGAGGATACAAGTATGCGGTAGTCGCGGTCGACTACTTTACAAAGTGGGTTGAGGCGGAGCCCTTGGCTAGCATCACCTCCCGGGCCGTTCAGCGGTTTTTCTGGAAAAACGTCGTTTGTCGTTTTGGTGTCCCCCGGGAAATCACCGTGGACAACGGGACCCAATTCGACTCGGCTTATTTCCGGGAATTCTGCGAAGGCTTGGGGATCGTCATCCACTTCGCCTCAGTGGCCCATCCTCAAAGCAACGGGGCCGTCGAGAGAGTCAACGGCGTAATTCTACAGGGGTTACGCCGGAGACTCGAGCAAACCACTTCCAAGCGGGGCGCGTGGGCAGAGGAGCTCCCTAGAATCCTCTGCTCGATGCGCACGACCCCGTCCCGGGCCACAGGGCGTGCTCCCTTCTCCCTGGTCTACGGGGCAGAGGCAGTCCTCCCCCCGGAGATCGGCTTCCGGTCGCTGCGGGTCGAGCTCCTGAACGGAGCCACGACCGCAGCCTACCGAGCCAACGAAGACAACCGGCGGTTGGAAATCGACCTCGTGGAGGAGGAACGCGACCGAGCGCTCCTCCGCCACGCCATGTACGAGCGCGAGATGTCGCGCGCATACAACCAGCGCGTGCGAGAGAGAGCTTTCCGCCTTGGGGACCTTGTCCTCAAGCGCGTCACAGACCCCAAGCCCAGGGTAAGCTCTCCCCCAAGTGGGAGGGCCCCTACAGGATCTCCGCTGTCCTAGGCTCAGGGGCCTACAAGCTCTCCAACCTTCAGGAGCAGGAGCTGAAGCACACCTGGAACTTGCGTTTACTTCGCAAGTTCTACGTCTAGCCTTACGGGCCTGTCCCCTCCCCCGGAGCGATCACGCCGGAGGGGGAGGAGGGACACTGTAGCTTCCTTTTCCCCCCCCTTCGCGGTTTCGCAGGGGGGGGCTTTGTATATTTTGTTAATCAATGCATAGCCTTTGTTCTTCAACTGTCTCATTGCAGGTTTTTCTCATTACCGCCCCTAGCGGCTATGCCCTCCCCGCGAGGAAGCCCTCTCCGCGAGGATGCCCTCCCCGTGAGGATGCCCTCCCCGCGAGGAAGTGGGCCAGCCCCAACAAGTCCCTACAACGGAGCCTGCACTCCCGTAGGGCGGCTTACAATCAGCCCTCGTGGACTGAGGGTGTAAGCGGCAACCCGGTCGCAGTGGCCGTGGTAACGAGTCACTTTGGGAGACTAGTCCCCTGCCCAAACACTCAAGACCCGTCTTCGGGCACTTCCTCCTCCGGGAGTAGACGCTCTCCTCAGCGGGACGTCTAACGGCTTTCTGGATTTTCTTCCTCCTCCGGGAGTCGACGTTATTCCCGGCTCCCCGTTCTCACGGCGACCGGAAGATCAGCCCCTTGCGGCTTGATTGGATCTATCTTCCTCCTCCGGGAGTCGACGTTATTCCCGGCCCCCCGTTCTCACGGCGACCAGATGATTATCTTTCGGAGACCTTATTCCCGGCTCCCCGTTCTTACGGCGACCGGACGATTGCCTTACGAAGATATGGATTTTTCAGATATATTTTCCCCCGGAAACATTATTCCCGGTTCCCCGTTCTCACGGCGACCGGACGAAGTCTCCCGGGAAGCTCCCCTCCGGAGGTCTTATTGGCTTTTCATGAGCCCCTTCCGCGCCTTGTTCCCGGTTCCCCGCTCTCCCGGCGGCCGGATGAACCTCTCCCGGTGCCCCCGGGCACCCCGGAAGGTCCCTCCCTCGGAAATCCTGTTTTTACAATTTTCTAACTTAGAAAATATTTCTCCTACAGGGTATGCTCCCCCCGGGGACCCTGTTACCCCCACAGCGCGCGGAGGCCTCCTCCCGCCCGCTGTGGGCGGGGGGGGGGGGGGGGACAGGGGGCCCCCGGGTCACCCACGAAGAAACTTAGCTCATCCTTGTTAAGATGAGTCGTCCAGACCATCCAAGAAGAAGAAAATAAAGAGGCGCAATAAAAGGAAACAACAACAACGTGCTTTATTGATCGGGAAACCCGGAGGACATCTTCCCCCTCCGGTGGGTTTCGGAAATGATACAACCCGGGTCCTAACCCGGGGGATTTTCTACCAGCCTAAGGCCCCTACGCCTAAAGCTCCCGGAGGCGCTCCCTCAGCTCCCGGGCCAAGTCCCGGTACAGCGCCCGGACGCGACGCTGAGAGTCCCGAAGTACGTCTTCGGGCCAAAACTCGTACCCAGCCGGCGGAAGTATCCGGAGAGGAGGTATCATTTGGGCCTTCGGGTGCGGGGGAGTTAATTCAGCGCGGCTGTTGTCAAAATTATCCAAGTGCCATTCCGGGCGCCACCTCAACCGGACAGGCTCCCGGGCAGTACCCCCGTCACGCCTCCCGGAGACAAGGCTCAGCAAAATCAAAGCCGCTTGAGCGTCCCCCGGAGAGCCTCTCCCGGACCGTTGCCCGGGAGTAACCCCCCGGGAACCCTGGTAACATTTCATTGCAAAGACTTAGAAAAATTTCAAATATATTTCATTGCAAAATGTTTTTGTACAAGTGCCCGGGGCTTCTCCTAAGAAGCTACCGGAATCAAAATGTCTAACAAAATAAAAAGGGGTCCTAGCTAAAGACCCGGGGGAGGCTCATACTTTAGCATTGGGGTCCTCCCCCCGGGGAGCTTCCTCCGTGGCCGGGGCAGGGGCATCCGCGGCCGGAGGCGCCGGTGTCGGGAACTTCGTCCGGATGATCCGGTCGTAGAACCCCTCCGCCAGCAGCTCCACCTCCCGGCGCGTTGGCTCGAAGGCCTCCGGGAAGCTCCGGGGGATGCGGCCCCCGATCGCCCGGGCGCCGACCCCACGGTAGTCAACGAGCCCCGCGGCCGCCGCGATGACGGGGATCGCCCGGCCCCGTGCCCGGACGTCCGCAGCCTCAAGGATGGCGGAGACTTGTGCGTTAAGAAAACGCACAGCCTCCGCGAGGGTCGCCGGGAGCACCTCCGGGCCGCTCCCGGAGCCCAGGCTAACGCCAAGGCTTTCCAAGGCCGAGCGGACGGAGCGGCCCGCGTCCGACAGCGCCCGGACGCTGGAGCTCTCGAGCTCCCGGAACGCCTTCTCCCGCACCTTGGCCTCCTCTCGGAGGCGGATGTAGGCGCCCTCCGAAAGGTGCACCTGCGCTCGGGCCCGGGACAGCTCATCAAGAGCTTCGTCCCGCTCCCGGAGGGCCGCCTCCCGCTGCTCCACGCAAGCCGCAGCCCAGCTCTCCGCCTCCTTGAGCAGCCGGGTGACCCGCTGCTCAAGGCCCCAGGTAACAGTCGCTACCTACAAAATACACAAAGAGTTAGAAAAATCTTAAGTGCAGGAAAATCATAAGAGCTCGGGCTACCTGGGCTCCGAGGGACTCGAGCCCCTCAAAACGCTCGTGGAGCGTTCCCCCCGCTACGAAGGCCTGCACCTTCCGGCTGTGCAGGCCCTCCGCGCAGCGGGCCACCTCCCCCGTGGGGAGCAGAGAGGTATCTTGCCCGGCGCCCCCGTTGCGGCCGGGAGAGGGCCCCCGGACCTCGGAGCCCGGGAGAATAGCAGGCGTCGCCGGCGTCTTCGTCGACGAAGTTTCCTCCGAGGACGACGAAGACGAGGATTGGGTGGGGACCTCCGCCCGGGGGGGGATCATCGGGCCTTTCCCCGCCCCAGGCCGGAGGGCCCTCGGAGCCTCCTGCTCCGGGGGGACCTCGAAGACTGAGGGGCTCCCCCCCTCCTCATCAACCGGCCAGAGGCACGGAGGCGCCGCCTCCGAGAACCTCACCTCCAGCCTCTCCGGCGCCAATGTCGCCGGGAGAGGCGAGAGGAGCGCCACTCGAACTGGCAACGGGGCGTAGTCCGCGGAATCGGACCCCGCCCCGCCGGTAACAACCTCCTTCCCCCGGGCCTCGACGGGGGCCTCCGGGGGCGGAGGCGTCGCCTCTGACTGGGGCACCGCCCGGGCATGTTCGGCTCCGGGAGCCGCGTCCCGGGCCCTCACCGGCGTCGTCGTCGGGGCGGGGGTCTTTTGGACCCGGGGCCTTTTGGGCTCCGAGCCCCCGGCCGCATCCTTCCCCCGCTTATGAGACCCGGGGGTGGGAAGGGGCTTCCTCTCCGGAAGCCTGAGCCCGTAGGCCTCGGCCACCAGGTTCCGGGGAGGACCCTCCCCCACGAGGCGCATGATGCGCTCGTGTTCGTCGGCGAAGTACCTCCCCAGGAGGTGCTCCGCCTTGTCCCTCTCCGCCGGGTACGGGCGCACTGCAAGAGGTAAAAAGTTAGTCGATTTCTCATAAAAAACTGCAAGTACAAAAATGCAAGGGACTTACGCCGCGTCACCGGCTTGACCGGAGGCCGCTGCTCCGGGCCCATGCCAATCCCCCTTCCCCCGCGTGAGAAGGGGGAAAGCCGCAGGAGCGCCAGCTCCTCCGCGGCGTCCCGCATCGAGCGGGCCTTCTTCGTCAAAACCACCTTCCCGAGGAGCTCGAACTCCTCGTCCGTCCACACCGGCGGCTTCGGTGAGGATGACCGGCTGTAGGTGGGAGGCTCCGGGGCGTAGACCACCGCGTCGTCCCGGACTCGGAGGTAGAACCACCTCCGGAGCCAGTCCCCCCAGTGGTCCCGGGAGGCCGCCGCCGGGTAGTCCGCCACCCGGGAGGGCAGCATCTGGACCATCACCGAGCCGAAGGGGGACTTCGGTCCTCCCTTCACCAGGTGGGAGCTCCGCGCTGCCGGCTCGTAAAAGTACCGGAAGGCGCGGGGGGTGGGCTCCCGCCCGGTCGCCGTCTCGTACAGCCAGATGAAGAGACCCACCCCGTACTCCTTCAGGAACTCCCGGAGCATCGGGTGCACCGGAAGCCGGAGCCCTGCCTCGAGGAAGGCCTCAAAGGCCACAACCTCTCCGGGCCTGGGACGGGGGGCTCCGTCCTTCTTTAGGGGGACCCGGATGTCCCCCTCTTCAACGACGCCCTTCTTGACCAGGGACTCCGCGTCCGAGGCCGAGAACTCGGAGGCCCAGAGGAAATCCACGGGGATTTCCTCCGGGGGCACCTCCGTGGTCTTCGCTCGACCTTTGGGCGCCATTAGGTGAGTTCTTTGTTTTTCGGTGGCTAAGTTTTCAGGTGGCTAAGTCAACAACTCCCGGACGCTCGCTACCGGAAAAGGCTACCGGAGAAGCTACCGGAAGAGCGCTACCGGGAGAGCTGAAGCTGGAGTTGAAGATTTGGAATGAGCTTCCGGGGCCCCCTAGGGCCCTATTTATAGAGGCTGGCCGTGATCTAGATGCGCGCCACGTGGCCCCCTCGGGGCAATCTGGACCACTGAAATTCAAACCGTGCGCGGGAAACGAAGGGACAGGCGCGTAAATCGAGACGCCGGTTCGAACCGCGCGTGCATTTATTGCGAAAACGGCGCGGCCATAAAGTGCCCGGCACAGAAACCGAAGCGTCGCCGGGGCTCCGGTGATTTTCGTCCGGAGTTTTCGTCCGGAGATTTTCCCGGTACCGTAACCATTCCCTCCGGGGGCTCAAGCTTCGTCCCCGGAGGGCATGGGGGGCTGCTGTTGGGGGAAATCTCCACGCGGTCAAGTCCAGGTAAGTTCATGATTGCCCGGGGACAGTGGCCTCCGGTGCCTGCCCCGGGCGCCGCCTTTTAGGCGCCCGGGACCGTGCCTCCGGGGCATGTCCCGGGCGCCGCCATTTGGCCCCCGGGACCGTGCCTCCGGGGCATGTCTCGGGCGCCGCCATTTGGCCCCCGGGACCGTGCCCCCCGGGCGTGTCCCGAGCGCCGCCATTGGCCCGGGGACAGTGGCCTCCGGTGCCTGCCCCGGGCGCCGCCATTTGGCCCCCGGGACCGTGCCCCCCGGGCGGGTCCCGGGCGCCGCCATTTGCCCGGGGACAGTGGCCTCCGGTGCCTGCCCCGGGCACCGCCATTTGGCCCCCGGGACCGTGCCCCCCGGGCGTGTCCCGGGCGCCGCCATTTGGCCCCCGGGACCGTGCCCCCCGGGCATGTCCCGGGCGCCGCCATTTGCCCGGGGACAGTGGCCTCCGGTGCCTGCCCCGGGCGCCGCCATTTGGCCCTCGGGACCGTGCCCCCCGGGCATGTCCCGGGCGCCGCCGTTCGCCCGGGGACAGTGGCCTCCGGTGCCTGCCCCGGGCGCCGCCATTTGGCCCCCGGGACCGTGCCCCCCGGGCATGTCCCGGGCGCCGCCGTTCGCCCGGGGACAGTGGCCTCCGGTGCCTGCCCCGGGCGCCGCCTTTTAGGTTCCCGGGACTCTGCTCTCCGGAAGGGGTCCCAGACGTCATCGCCCTCCTAAAAGGTAAAACCCCTGTTTGTTTATCACGTGCAGGTCACGCGAGGGACGCCTCGGGAATCAGCGACCACCTGTCAAGCATCCAAGACGTTTGACCGGGAGAAGGATGGTCTTACCCTTCAATCCGACGGTGGCTTCCGGGGTAGTTTAGGTTTTTTGCTTCTTTTTGGGGCTATAAATAGCCCTTGTACCCCTCTGTTGTAAGGGATCAACTCATTATTATTTGGAATAGCTAAACTCACAAGCGTGCTCCGGAAGCCTCTCCCCCGGAGAGAGCCTCCCCAGCCGACTCCGGTCGGGAGCGCGTCGACAGGACTAGGGCCCCCACCGGGACCCGAACCTGTATAAATCCTCGTGTCTTTTCTTGTGTTTGTCCGGCGGGGGAGGACGGGTCGCCTGGTCAACCCGCGCTGCGTAATCTCCGCTAGGATCGTCTTCAAAACCTGCCGGGTATTCTTAATACCACGACAAAAATTATTTCTTTTCTACCCTGACTAGCAGCAATCTTGTACTTTTCATTCATACGTTCGATATTCTCCTTAGTGATTTCATGCAGTTTAAGAATCAATTCAGCACGTCGTTTAGCATCAATGTTTACCCTTTCTGAAGATGGTAAAGGTAATAAATCAATAGGAGCGCGAGGAACAAACCCGTATACTACCTGAAAGGGACACATCTTTGTAGTTGAATGCAGCGATCGGTTGTAAGCATACTCCACGTGAGGCAAGCATTCTTCCCACATCTTCAAGTTCTTCTTCAAAACAGCCGGCAACATGGTGGATAATGTGCGGTTGACAACTTCGGTTTGGCCATCGGTTTGGGGATGACATGTAGCAGAAAACAGCAACTTGGTCCCCAATTTCATCCATAGAGATCTCCAAAAATGATTTAAGAACTTCGCGTCACGATCTGAAACAATCGTATTCGGCATTCCATGTAGTCGAACGATTTCCCTGAAAAACAAATCAGCAACATTTGTAGCATCATCGCTCTTTTGACATGGTATAAAATGTGCCATTTTAGAAAATCTATCTACGACAACAAAGGTACTATCCCTCCCCTTCTTTGTTCTAGGCAGTCCCAAAACAAAGTCCATAGAAATATCCTCCCAAGGTGTGCTAGGAACAGGCAGAGGCATATATAAACCATGTGGATTAAGTCGTGACTTAGCTTTTTGACATGAAGTGCAGCGTGCAACGTAGCGCTCGACGTCATGCCTCATCTTCGGCCAATAGAAGCGAACGGCCAAGATATCTTCCGTCTTCTTAACACCAAAGTGTCCCATTAGACCTCCTTCATGCGCCTCCTATAACAATAAAAGACCAATGGAGCTAGCAGGAATGCATAGCTTGTTAGCTCGATAAACAAAGTCATCATTTATCACAAATTTATTCCAGCTTCTTCCTTCTTTACAATTCAGCAATACATCTTTAAAATCAGCATCATGCGCATATTGCTGTTTACTGGTTTCTAATCCGAAAATCTTGAAGTCAAGTTGAGATAACATAGTGTAACGTCTAGACAAAGCATCAGCAATAATATTCTCCTTCCCTTTCTTGTGTTTGATAACATAAGGAAAAGATTCAATGAATTCTACCCATTTTGCATGTCTACGATTCAATTTGCTTTGACTTCTAATATGCTTCAAAGATTCATGGTCAGAATGGATAACAAACTCTTTCAGCCAAAGGTAATGTTGCCATGTCTACAAAGTCCGAACTAAAGCATATAATTATTTATCATAAGTTGAATAATTTAGACTAGAACCACTTAACTTTTCACTGAAATAAGCAACAGGTTTACCTTCTTTGATTAACACACCTCCAAGTCCAATTCCACTGACATCACATTCAAGTTCAAAAATCTTACCAAAATCAGGAAATTGGAGCAATGGTGCGTTCGTAAACTTCTCTTTCAAGATGTTGAGTGATTGTTCTTGTGCATGACCCCAAACAAACGAAACTCGTTTCTTCGTGAGCTCATGCAACGGTGCAACAATGGTACTGAAATCCTTGACAAAACGCCTATAAAATCTAGCAAGTCCAAGAAAGCTTCGCACTTGGGTGATCGTTGTTGGAATCAGCCAACTTTGAATAGCTTTGATCTTGGCTTCATCAACTTCAATGCCCTGTGGAGTAACAACATAACGAAGAAATGAAATTCGATCGGTGCAAAAGGTGCACTTCTCAAGGTTACCGAACAAATCTGCATCACGTAAAACCTTACAAACGGCATGCAAATGTTCAAGATGTTCATCCAAAGATTTGCTATAGATCAAAATGTCATCAAAGTATACCACCACAAATTTGTTGATGAAAGGACGAAAACCTCATTCATTAATCTCATGAAAGTTCTTGGTGCATTAGTTAAACCGAAAGGCATCACTAACCACTCATATAATCCGAATTTAGTATTAAACGCTGTTTTCCATTCATCTCCTAATTTCATGCTAATTTGGTGATATCCACTACGCAAATCAATTTTAGAGAACACAACAGAGCCACTCAATTCATCAAGCATATCATCTAACCTAGGAATGGGATGACAATATCGAATTGTTATGTTATTGATAGCTCTACAATCAACACACATACGCCATGATCCATCTTTCTTTGGAACCAAAAAACAGGACAGCACATGGACTAAGGCTTTCACGTACTACCCTTTGTCAAGTAAGTCTTGCACTTCACGCTGAATCTCCTCAGTCTCTTGTGGATTGGTTCTATATGGCACACGGTTGGGCAACGAGGCTCCTGGAATTAGATCGATTTGATGCTCAATCCCTCCCATTGGAGGTAGCCCCGGTGGTACTTCCTTCGGAAATACATCAGCAAACTCCTGAAAAATGTTAGCAACAGCAGGAGGCAAAGAAGAAGGCATGTCCTCAAGTGAAAAAAAATCTTCTTTGCAATCTAAAGCATAGAAATTAGATGCATTAGTTTCTATCTTAGTAATGTCAGATTTGGTAGCAAGCAAAATAGAACCTTTCAACTAAATTTCAGCATGGTTAGAACTAGGTTCATTCTTTTTCAGTTGAATAGGTTGTTTAGCTACGATTTGATTTTCACTTTTGCTACTCTCCTTTTCTCTATTAGCTCTCTCCAATTCATCTTTTGAAATTACTTCAAGAGACATGGGTAGCAAAGTTATCTGTTTTCCTTTAAACATGAGAGTATATTGATTAGTTCTACCATGATGCAAAACATCTCTATCATATTGCCACGGTCTACCTAAAAATAAGGAACATGCTTGCATAGGTACGACATCGCAATCAGCATAATCATTATAGGAACCAATAGAAAAGTGTACTCTCACAATGCGAGTTACCTTCAGCTTACCACAGTTATTGAACCATTGAATGTTGTAAGGTCGTGGGTGCTGATTCGTGGTCAAGCCAAGCTTCTCGACCATGTCTATGCTCGCTAAGTTGTTGCAACTTCCTCCATCGATGATCATACGGCATGATCGGTCCTTGACAACGAACTTTGTTTGGAACAAGTTGTGACGTTGGTTCTGTTCAGCATTCTCCATTTGTGCACTAAGCACATGCTTCACAATGATGCTCAAATATCGATCATTAATTTCAGCATCATATTGTTCATGTTCAGCTTGTTGCCCTTCACCTGCATGGTCAGTTGCAAGCATAGCATATTCTTCTTCGATATCACTAGCTGAAGTGTACTCACCATCATCCTTTATGAGTAGGGCTCGCTGGCTAGGGTAGTCACGCATGATATGACCGAATCCCTTACAACGGTGGCATTGTGTTTCTCGTGCTCTTCGGGTAGAAGCAATCGATGATGAACTTTCTGCGGGGGATTGTACTGTACTGTTGGGGAAATCTCTGCGGGATCAAGTCCAGGTAAGAGGCCGCCACTTGCCCGGGGACAAGGCCCTCCAGTGGCTTGTCCCGGGCACTGCCTTTTGCCCGGGGACGAGGCCCCCCAGTGGCTTGTCCCAGGAGCTGCCTTTCGCCCGGGGACAAAGACCCCTGTGGCTTGTCCCGGGCGCCGTCATTTGCCCTGGGACAAGGCCCTCCGATGGCTTGTCCCGGGCGCCGCCATTTGCCTGGGGACAAGGCCCCCGGGTTGCTTGTCCCGGGCACCGTCGTTCTTTTGAAGACAAGGATCTCCGGTCCCGAGTCACGTGAGGATCACGCGAGAAGCGCCTTAGGAACTGGCGGACACCTGTTAAGTATCTGAGGCTTTTGGCCGGAAGAAGGACGCTAGTGCCCCTCGATCCAACGGTGGCAAGTGGGGTAGTTTAGTCTTTTTGCCTCTTTTGGGCCTATATAAGCCCTTGTAACCCCTCGTGTGAAGGGGACAATTTCATTTTTACTCTAATAGACAATCAAATAGGTGTGCTCCGGAGCCATCTCTCCCCCGGGAGAGCTCCCCTAGCCAACTTTGGTTGGGAGCACGCCGACAGGACTAGGGCCTCCACTGAGGCCCGAACCTATATAAATTTTCGTGTCATTTGCTGTGTTTGCCCGACGAGAGAGGACCGCTCAAGCGGTCAGCTCGCGTCGTCTTTTCTTCGCTAGGATCTTCCACAAAACCTGCTGGGGTATTCGCAATACAACAACATGTACTCTTACTCGTCTCGGTCGCTCGTGAAGGTATTGTGGAAGCACTAGGACATCGGTTGCTACTGGAGAAACTCGGTGCAGGTGCTTGGCTCGATGTGTTGTATGGAGCTTTCGGTTGGGCATCTCTGAAACTCCCTCTCGGCCTCAACTTCCATCCCTGTACTTCTCTCTCTGCCTTACAAGCAAGATGAAACAAACGAGTGATAGAGTTGTATTCTTTATAGTCAAGAATGTCCTGAATGTCTCAGTTCAAACCTCCCAAAAATCTAGCCATTTTAGCTTCATCAGTTTCTTTTAAACCACAACGTAACATACCAGTTTGTAGCTCTTGATAATAATCCTCTACAAAATTACTACGTTGGTTCGGACGTTGAAATTTATTCAGCAAATCACGAGCATATGAAGGCACAAATCTATGTCTCATGACTCTCTTCAAAGCATTCCATGTTCTAGGTAGGTTCTGGTTATTACAACAATATTCACTCCACCAAACAGATGCAAATTCAGTAAACTCGCTAGTAGCAGCCCTAACTTTCTTATCTTCAAAAACTTGAAAGCAAGCAAATTTTTGTTCTATAGCTAATTCCCAGGTGAGATAGGCATCAGGGTCATACTTACCAGTGAATGAAGGTATAGTCAATTTAAGCTTACCGAATGAGTCATCATGACCACACACCTCTCGTGGTGGAATTCTTCTCATACCGTGGCGATTGAAACGAAGACGCCGTGGTCATATTGAATCCTCCATCGGACTCCGTATCAACAGCATATTGATTTCCTTCCGCATTGAAATCATCTTCTACCTCATCAGTCCATGCCTGGCGTCGATGTACATCATTGGTAGTAGCCGGGGCAACCAGTGCTCCTTTCTTCTCCAATTTCTCCACTCGAGTGGTGAGTGCAGCAAGCGCTTCGTTATTGCGGTCTAGAATCCCTTCGATATGCTCAGTGTGCGTATTCAGCAAGCGGTTGAAGTGTTGTACGATGCCCTTTGTACGAGGTGTAAGTGGGCCTTCGTCCTCCTCATTTTGACGAACAGAACCTGACATGGTTAGTAGCAAACAAGGCAACAAAACCACAGTGATATATCCCTATCAACTACTAGGTGTAGGTGGCTCAAACTCTCTCAAATTCAAGCTTTTTATCAAGTTCTTACTGATTCTTGCCAAGCAGTAGGTGGTGATCGGCCACTAGTAGCGGTCTCAAAATGCTCCAAAGATTGGATAAAGCGATTACAAGTGATGGGTACCTGTACGTCGGTAGAAAGTGTAGCTTGAACAGGCTCAAGTATGCAGCAAAGGTTAGCAGTGATTAGTTCAGAGAATGCAAAGTTGAAAAGTTGCTCAAAGTACTAGTCACTAGTATGCTGGCCTAGGCTAAACCAAACTAGAGATGCGATTGAGGGTAAAAAGGTCAAAAGCTCAGTTTTTTTTTTGACGTTGGTAGCAGCAAGTTAGCAAAGTTCACGAGTGGCTGTGGGGAGGCTGTGGCGACGATATGGCACAGTGGTCGAAAAAGTGGAAAATTACAGGGGTAAATCGGCAATTAAAAGTATGTGAATGTAAATCGGTAATTAAAATTTGATTCTTCTCGGATTTTTTTGATTCTTTTTCTTTCCGAGTTAACAACTTTTTTTTTTTTTTCGAAACTGACAAGAAATCGGTGGTTGGTTTTCCAAGCAGATACGAGATTGAGTTCCTTCTTTTTACCAATCCGAAACCAGCTAGAAATCGGATTGGATTCCCCTTTTCTTTTCCGATACACCAAGATGCACGGTAGATGGATGCAGCGGCAGGTGGGCAGGTGTTGCAGCGGCGTAAGAGAAGGCGTGATGTCAACTCAAAACTCTAAAGGTTACGCGCTAAGACAAGCAACTCGACACGATGATGCAGCAAAGATTCAACCAAGAAAAAACCAAAAAGATACTGCAGGCGCAAATTGGTTTGGACAAGGATGATCTAACCCTAATTTTTTTTGTGGACTTTTCGGTATAAGGGAACACTCAAAAAAAAGGTAGGATATTCTCACCGATCAACCTCGCTCTGATACCAAATGATGGGACATGGGGTGGTCTGATCTTTCGATGAGAACAACAACTATCGATTTGTGAAGACGACTCTCATGATCGGGCTACCAACCGTATACGACTGATACGCCCTAGCAACCGCTGAACCAACTTCGGATTATTATCGACAAAACTAGAAGCACGATCGACCTGATCACGAAGATCTATTCCTGCAAGCAATCGAAGAACAAGCAAGAGCAAGATAAACAAGCAATCTGAAATTGCAAATATAGATTGAATCACAAAAAAGAGTTGGGGTTCCGAATACAGATATTGATGTTGATCTAGCTAACCAAGAAGAATATCTCAATAGCTTCACGAAGGAAACACTATGACTAAATAAAACCTGCGGAACCCTAATGGTTCGGCCAGATTATATAGAGGAGGTAAAAGAGGTCGGTGGCCAGATAAGGAAACCTGAAACCTACATGGACTCTTTCCCTACTCGGACTCTAACTCGATATATGGGCCTTGACCCAACCAAAAGGTGATGCAGCACCATAACATAACTAAAATAAACCTAGATAGTTATGGTATGATCGACGGTCAGGCGGCAGCACCGTGATCCTAATCAGTTGGTCGAACAGCAACTCCATCGATCTGTTCGGTCCTCCAAAGCAACACTGAGGTTCCTGATAAGAATAAGATCACACGCATCAGGCATCATCGAGTTCAAAGTACATGAATGTAATCCAATAAACAAATTTACCTGACAATTAAGTTGACGTTCGCGTGCTCTAGTGATCAATCCTATTGAGCGGTGAGGAGCAATAGAAGTTGTAGGACCGATAGAAGTGATGTCCTCATCAAAGTACATATAACATGACAGGGAATTCAAAGAAGGTATTTGAGGTTCTTTTCCAAACCTTATTCACAACCTAACAGTTAATCAACATGAAAAGCATTAAAACAATCTTTGAAAACTTACCTTACATAGTAGTTCAAGTGTGAAGAAACTTAAGCCAATTGATAAAAAATTCATTCAAAACTACTTGTGCCTTGCAACATGGATTAAATCCATTGACCATAATATACTCCTAAAACTGGGTGTACGGAGTATTCAAATACATTTTAAACTCTGCAGAGGGGTACCGCTTTACCCATAAGATTTCTCAACTTATTACTGTTGACCACTACCTTAGGTTTTAGGTCAATCACGCTGCTTTAAGCACATGAGACTCCAATGCCAGGTTCGATCATGTTACTTTAATCACACAACTAAGTTAAGAATAACACGCTTTTCACCCTACCTTGCCATTATACTAGCTCTGCCCTATAAGAGATTCACCACCGGTTGATGCCTCAAGAGTTTCACCTCCGGATGGTGACTTGCCTTGATTTCCCGCGACAGAATCTTTTGCAACGTCTTCGATCGGCTGCTCCTCGAGCTCGGAACAAGTTATTTCCAAACGCGATAAGCACACCGAATCAAACAATCAATCAATCAAAACATGCACAAGTCTCATGAGACTATAAGATGCAAGTACTAAATCCTAATAAGTCTAGGTACTGTAGCCCAAGAATTGGAGGTGATTAAGGTTGAAACGCTGAACTTTAAAAAACAGAGTATTTAGGGTAAAAATATGTATCAGGGTTATTCAGTGGTAGGATGGTCCAGACAGATTTAGGTTTGGAGCTCGGATGAAGAAAACTCACATTGGCGAGGCTTTAGGTTAAAACAAGGTAAGAACTCGATCTAAAAATGACTGAAATGAGATCCGAGATTTGGATCTGAAAGGAATTACACATCTAAAAGGTTTGGGCTAAGACAAATCTAATGGCACAGACGGATCTTCAATCAGAAGTCCCTACACTAGATTTGACGAGATTAAGTCGATTGCACGATACTACCTAATACAGCAAAATTGAGATCTGGAGATCGGATGGAAAAACATATCACAGATCCTTGAAGGAAACGATGAGACAAACAAAATAAAACAATCAGATTTTCAATCAGACCATCCTAAGGATGAGAATGACATTGCATGTCAGTGGGACTGTTGGGGGAAATATCCGCGGGACTAGGTCCAGGTAAGTTGCGCCACATGTGCCCGGGGACCTCACCTCCGGCCGCTCCCCGGGCGCCGACTTTTGGCTCCCGGGACCTGGCCTCCGGCGCCGTCCCGGGTGCCGCCATGCGCCCGTGGACGTGGCCTCCGGCCCCTCCCCGGGCGCCGTCTTTTGGCTCCCGGGACGTGGCCTCCGGCGCCGTCCTGGGCGCCGCCATTTGCCCCGGACCTGGCCTCCGGCCCCTCCCCAGGCGCCGCCGTTTGGCTCCCGGGACCTCGCCTCCAGCCGTTGGGCTCCGGCGCCGTCCCGGGCGCCACCATTTGCCCGGCGACCTAGCCTCCGGCCCCTCCCCGGGCGCCGCCGTTTGGCTCCCGGGACATGGCCTTCGGCGCCGTCCCGGGTGCCGCCGTTTGGCTCCCGGGACCTGGCCTCCGGCGCCGTCCCGGGCGCCGCCTTTTGGCTCCTAGGACCAGACCTCCGGCACCGTCCCGGGCGCCGCCATTTTCCCGGGGACCTAGCCTCCGGCCCCTCCCAGGGCGCCGCCGCCTTTTGTCTCCCTAGACCTGGCCTCCTGCCCCGTCCCGAGCGCCGCCATTTGCCCGGGGACCTGGCCTCTGGCCCCTCCCCGGGCGCCGCCGTTTGGCTCCCGGCACCTGGCCTCCGGCGCCGTCCCGGGCGCCCCCTTTTGGCTCCCGGGACCTGACCTCCGGCCCCGTCCCGGGCGCCGCCATTTGCCCGGGGACCTGGCCTCCGGCCCCTCACCGGGCGCCACCTTTTTGGCCCCCGGGACTTGGCCTCCGGCGCATGTCCCGGGCCTCATCGCCCTCCTCAAGGTAAAGTCTCGAGCTGTTTATCACGTGCAGGTCACGCGAGGAGCGCCTCGGGAATCAGCGACCACCTGTCAAGCATCCAAGACGTTTGACCGGGAGAAGGACGTTCCTACCCCTCAATCCGACGGTGGCTTCCAGGGTAGTTTACGTTTTTTGCTTCTTTTTGGGGCTGTAAATAGCCCTTGTACTCCTCAGTTGTAAGCAAGTGATTTATTTGTTGGAATAGCTAAAAACTAACAGGTGTGCTCTGGAAGCCTCTCCCTGGGAGAGAGCCTCCCCAGTCGACTTTGGTCGGGAGCGCACCGACAGGACTAGGGCCCCCACCGGGACGCGAACCTGTATAAATCCGTGGGTCATTTCTTGTGCTTGTCCGGCGGGGGAGGACATGTCATCCGGTCAACCCGCGTCGCGTAATCTTTGCTAGGATCGTTCTTAAAACCTGCCGGGGTATTGGCAATACCACGACAGTTGGCGCGGACCGTGGGGACTCGTGACAAGACGCCATGGCTCCCCCAAGATCAAGGGCTCGGACCCTTCCCGGTGACACCGGTCTCGGAGACCTGGTGCCGCCCGTCCGGGACACTGCTGTCCCGGCGCTTCTGCCCGCAGGCGGCCTGGCCCAGGTACCGCCTCCCTCCTTTCCTCTTAACTTAGGTGCTTCCACCTCCAGGTCGTTCCAGGTGACCGCGGGGGCCTCGGCCGGGACCAGTCTCCCCCCGACGGCTCCCCCGGCTCCCCGGGACGCCCTGCTTGAGGCTCTAGTGGAGGGCCAGCTCCGCGCCCAGCGCTCCATGGATGAGCTGCTCAGCATGTTGGCGCGGCCTCCGGCCCCCATATTTGCGTCGTACCCGTACTCGGGGACTATGCCCCCGTTTATGGGTTACTCGGCGGCCCCTCGGGCCTCCGGGGGTCCGTCCACCCCGTATGATCCTGCCGGGGGGTTCCCTCCCCCTGCGGGATATACGTCCAGACCGTTCCCGGCACCCGGGCCCGTCCCGGTGCCGGGAGGTTACTTGATGCCAGGGCCCTTCGTGGCACCAGGGGGGTACCCCGTCCCAGGCCTATTTCCGGGGCCGGGAGCCCACTTCATGCCGGGGGTTTTCCCTACGCCGGGAGCCAGTACCGCCCCCCGCGTCGCATTTGCCGCACCGGGGGCGGTCGACAGAGCAGCTCCCGTGCCTCAGCGGACTTCTCCCCACATGGGCTCCCCGGTTCCGGACGTCGCCAGGGGGGCTCCCCCCTCACCGGTTCCGGATGTTACAGGGGCTTCCGCCTTTCCGACTCCGGTCGTTGCTACTGGGGCCCCCTCCACTTCGGTCCCAAATGTCACCGCGGGCGCCCCCTCCCCGGTTCCGGATAATACAGGGGTTTCCCCCTTTCCGGTCCCGGGGGTCTTCGCAGGGGGCTCCCCCCAGCCGGCCCCGGAAGCCTCCGGGCCGGCAGCTACAGTGCATAAGCTCCCTCCCTCGACGGAACAGGTCCGTTTCGCCCTGGGGGAGGTCGAGCGAATGCATTCACCTGAGCGCGGGGAAGAACTTCCCCCGGCCGCGGTCGCGGGGAGCCTCACTCTCGCACCGGTCGGGGGAAGAGACCCGCTGAAGAGCCAATCTCTCCGGAGAATAGCCCGGATGTCCGGGAACTCAGTCCCGACCCGGAGGAGAAGCGTCGCCACCGCCATTCCGGCGGGCCTCTCGGACCGCTTCCAGACTCAGACAACGAGGGCATGCCCCCCATCAAAGAAGACAGCGACCGGGACTCTCCCCGAGAAGTGCAGGGGGCTAACCAGCCCCTGTGCCGAAGACTTCGCAGCATCCGGTGGCCGCGGCCCTACCGCCCTCCGCATATCGAGCACTATAATGGTGAGGCAGACCCTTACGAATTTGTGCAGGTTTACTCCACTGCCATCTCTGCAGCCGGGGGGGACGAGACGGTACAATGCAATGTCTTCCCCCTCTACCTCACCGGCATCGCCCGCTCCTGGTTCTACAACCTGAAGGTCGGCTCCATTAAGTCTTTCACGCAGCTCAAGAGGGAGTTTTGCGCGAACTTCCAGGGGAACTATGTGCGCCCCCTGGACTCCTCGCAGTTGTACACTGTCCGGCAGACGACTGGGGAAACCATTAGAAGCTTCTTCAAGCGCTTTGCTCAGGTGAAGAGTAAAGTGGCCCATGTCCCCGACTCTACGGTCATCGAAGCCTGCAAAAGCGGCATCCTCCCGGGGGAGCTCCACCGAAGGCTCTCCCAGAGCTGCCCCTCTTTCGCCGATGAGCTCTTCAACGTACTCGAAAAGTACGCTCGGGCGGAGGAAGACGACATCTGGAAGAAGACCCAGGGGGCTCCCGCCCCCGCCAACCGGGGGGCCAGGGATCCCCTCAAGCGCCCTAGGCAGGGGGGGCGTAACGAGCCACGGCCTCGGGACACCTTTGTCCTCGAGGGCGGAGGCGGCTCGTGCGACCCCCTGAGGGGCAACCGCCCCTTCCCCAAACCGAAGGGCCATGGGGGAGGACAATCTTCGCGCGGCCGGGAAGGCCCCGCGGGGAGAAGGCGGGAAGGACCGTGGTGCAGCTTCCACGGGTCTAGTACCCACGCTACCCGAGACTGCAGCCAGTTGCTGCAGCACTTCGCAGCGTTCCTCGACCAGCGCGGGCGGGGGGGGGGGGGGGGGACTCCGGCCTCCTTGCTCCCTCGGCCAGCTGTTCCGGCCCTTCCGGCTCCCGCGGGGGGTCAGCAGACGCAGGGGGGGAGCCTTCAGAAGCTCTCCCCTTTCAAACTTCTCAGCGCCGCATCAATGTCATCGTGGGAGGGTCCGCCTCCGGGCGGGACTCTAAGCGCCAGCGTAAGGAGTACGCGCGCGAGGTCAAGGTTGTGGGGGTGCTACAAGCGTCCCCGCCACCTAGGTGGTCGGACGTCCCCCTTACCTTCACGGCGGAAGATGCGTGAGGGGTTCGCTTCCCCCACGACGACGCACTCATTGTCTCCATGACCATCTACAACTGCCACTTGGCCCGTATCCTTGTGGACGGCGGGAGCTCCGCCGACGTCCTATTCCTGAATGCCTTCAAAGAGATGCAGGTGGATGAGAAGCTCCTGCAGCTCGCTGCCGGGCCCCTGCAAGGTTTTGTCCCAGGGAAGGCAATCCACCCCGTGGTCAAGGTAGATCTTCCTATGACGTTCGGCACCCCGGAGAACTACCGGACTGAGCTGCTCCGCTTCGACGTAGTGGACCTCCCCTCCTCCTACAAGGTGATAATGGGGAGGACCACCATCAACCGGCTGGGGGCTGCCACCCATCAGAATTACCTGTGCATGAAGATGCCCGGGCCGCATGGTGTGATCAACGTCCGGGGAGACCAAGACATGGTCCGTGCTCTATACGAGCGCGCTGCAGCCACAATCGGAAGCGTCAATCTCATAAAGACGCCCGGGGGGGAGGCTTCTCCCCCGGAACTAGACGTCGTTGCGCCACCGCCCGGGAGGCCCCTCCTCAAGCCGCGTCCGGAAGGGGGCCTCCAGAAGATCCTCCTGCCCCCAGGCGATGAAGACAAAACCGTCCGGATCGGGGCGGAGCTCCCCGAGGAGCATGCAGCGCAACTCGCGGCTTTTCTACGTGAAAACTCCGATGTTTTTGCGTGGAAACCTTCGGACATGCGGGGCGTCGCCCGGGAGGTCATTGAGCACAAGCTCGCAGTGGCCCCCGGTCACCCCCCGATCAAACAGAAGCTGCGCAAACTCTCCCTCGAACGCCAAGAAGCTATCAAGGTGGAGATCACTCGGCTCCGAGAGGCGGGGTTCATTCGGGAGGTCCTGCACCCCGAGTGGCTCGCAAACCCCGTCCTCGTCAAGAAATCAACCGGCAGGTGGCGGATGTGCGTGGACTTCGCCGACCTTAACCGCGCCTGGCCCAAAGACAACTTCCCGCTCCCGTGGATTGATCAGCTCGTCGACTCCACTGCGGGGTGCGAGCTCATGAGCTTCCTAGACGTCTACTTGGGCTACCATCAAGTCCGAATGGCGGAAGGGGACGAGGAAAAGACGAGTTTCATAACTCCCCTCGGAACCCTCTGCTACGTCCATATGCCCTTCGGGCTCAAATACGCGGGGGCGACCTTCCAGCGCCTCATGACGCTGGTCTTCAAAGATCAAGTCGGCCGCAACGTCGAAGTTTACGTAGACGACGCTGTCGTCAAGAGTCCCCGCGCAGCCTCCCACATCGACGACCTGGCTGAAACCTTCCACAACCTCCGCGCGTTCGGGCTCAAACTCAACCCGGAGAAGTGCGCCTTCGGGGTGCGTGGGGGGAAGCTCCTAGGTTTCCTCGTGTCCTAGCGGGGCATTGAGGCAAACCCCGAGAAGATCCGGGCATTCCTAGAGATGCCCCCGCCGCGCTCCGTCAAGGATGTCCAGCGGCTCTCCAGCCGCTTAGCAAGTCCCTCCTGTAGGGTGACTTACGATCAGCCCTCGTGGACTGAGGGTGTAAGCGACAGCCCGGTCCCCAGCGGCCGCAGTAACGAGTCACTTTGGGAGACTAGTCCCCTACCCAAACACTCAAGACCCGTCATCGGGCACCTCCTCCTCCGGGAGTAGACGCTCTCCCCAGCGGGACGTCTAATGGCCTTCCTGGATCTATCTTCCTCCTCCGGGAGTTGACGCCGGACGCTCTCCCCAGCGGGACGTCTAATGGCCTTCCTGGATCTATCTTCCTCCTCCAGGCGTCGACGCCCGACGCTCTCCCCAGCAGGACGTCTAATGGCCTTCCTGGATCTATCTTCCTCCTCCAGGAGTCGACGCCCAACGCTCTCCCCAGCGGGATGTCTAATGGCCTTCCTGGATCTATCTTCCTCCTCCGGGAGTCGACGCCCGACGCTCCACCCAGCGGAACGTCCAATGGCATTCTTGGATATTTGATCCCCGGCGACTTTATTCCCGGCTCCCCGTTCTCACGGCGACCGGATGATTGCCTCCCGGAGACCCAATTCCTGGCTCCCCGTTCTCACGGCGACCGGATGATTGCCTCCCGGAGACCCAATTCCTGGCTCCCCGTCCTCACGGCGACCGGACGATTGTCTCCCGGAGAAGTTACGGATTTCCCGGACATTTTTTCCCCGGAGACTCTATTCCTGGCTCCCCGTTCTCACGGCGACCGGATGATCATCTCCTAGGAAGCCCGCCTCCGGAAATCTCATCAGGTTTTCTTGGATGTTTCTTCCACATGAGGCCTTATTCTCGGCTCCCCGTTCTCACGGCGACCGGACGATTGTCTCCCGGATGGTCCTTCCCTTGGAAACCTCGATTTAAAATTTTCTAACTTAGAAAAATTTCTATGCTACAGGTCACTTCCACCCCTGGGGCCTTGCTACCCCCACAGCGCGCGGAGTTCCCCTCCGGCCCGCTGTGGGCGGGGGGGATAAGGAGCCCCCGGGTGGGGACCGTACCGCCCACGAGCAAACTTAGCTCATTCTTGTGAAAAGGAGTCGTCCAGACCATCCAAGAAGAAAAAAGAAAAAGACAATGAAAGAAGGAACCAACAACACAGCTTTATTCATCATAAAACCCGGAGGACATCCTCCCCCTCCGGTGGGCTTCGGAAACGGTACAACCCGGGTTCTAACCCGGGGGATCCTCTACATCCTAAGGCTCCTACGCCTAATACTCCCGGAGGCTCTCTGCTAGCTCTCGGGCCAGAACTCGTATCCCGCCGGTGGAAGAATACGAAGTGGAGGGACCATCCGGGACCCCGGTCGCGGAGGGGACAATTCGGCGCGTTGATTGTCAAAATTGTCCAAGTGCCACTCCAGATGCCACCTCAACCAGATCGGTTCCCGGACACTGTCCCCGCCGCGCTTCCCGGAGACGAGGCTTAGCAAGATCAAAGCTGCTTGGGCATCCCCCGGGGAGCACCTCCCGGACCTTCGCCCGGGAGTAGCCTTCCGGGAACCCTGGTAACAATGCATTCAATTTAAGACTTAGAAAAATTTCTAACTTGATTGCATTCAAAATGTTTTTGTACAAGTGTCCGGGGCTTCTTCTAAGAAGCTACCGGGATCAAAATCCTAAGAAAACAAAAAGGGCCCTAACTAAGACCCAGGGGGAGGCTCATACATGTTCATTGGCGTCCTCCCCCCGGGGGGTTTCCTCCGAGCCCAGGGCCAGGGCGTCCAATGCCGGAGGCGCCGGTGCCGGGAATCTCACCCGGATGATCCGGTCGTAGAAGCCCCCGGCGAGCTGCTCCACCTCCCAGCGCGCAGGCTCGAAGAACTCGGGGAAGCTCCGCGGGATGTGGCCCCCGATCGCCCGGGCGCCCACTCCCCGGTGCTCAACGAGCCCGGCCGCGGCCGCGACGACGGGGATCGCCCGGCCTCGCGCCCGGGCGTTCGCTGCCTCCGGGATCACGGAGACTTGTGCGTTGAGAAAAAGCACAGCCTCCGAGAGCGTGGCCGGAGGCACCTCTGCGCTGCTCCCGGAGCCTAGGCTTACGCCAAGGCTCTCGAGGGCCGAGCGGACGGAGCGGCCTGCGTCCGCCACCACTTGGACGCTCGATCCCTCGAGCTCCCGGAAGGCCAGCTCCCTCGCCTTCGCCTCCTCTGGGAGGCGGCCGTTCACCGTCTCCGAGACATGAACTTGGGCCCGGACCCGGGCCAGCTCCTGGAGAGCTTCATCCCGCTGGCCCAGGAAGGAGGCGGCCCTATCCTCTGCGTCCTTGAGCACCCGGATGACGCGCTGCTTGACGCCCCAGGTAATCGCCGTTCCCTATAAATTCCAAAGTTCGAAAAATTTCTTGGATGTAGGAGCCAAAGGAAAGAGACATTCGCTTCGGGTGAATACCTGGGCTTGGAGAGACCGAAGCTCCGCGAAGCGATCGTGGAGCGTCCCCCCCGTGACGAAGGCCTGGACCTTCGGGGTCTGCAGGCCTTCCGCGTAACGTTCGACCTCCCTTGCGGAAAGCAGGGGGGTCTCCCGCCCGGTGCTGGTCCGGCCGCGGCCGGTAGCGGGCTCCCGGACCTGGGCACCCGGCGCGACCTCGGTCGGGGTGGCGGTCGTTGTCGCCTTCGTCGCGGAGGTGCCCTCCGAGGAGGTGGCCGAGGAAGTCCCGGAAGGGGTCCCTCGCCGGGGGGGATCATCAATCCCTTCCCCTTCCCGGGAGGGAGGGCCCCTGGGGCCCCCACTTCCGGTGGGACCTTGTAGATCGAGGGGCTCCCCCCCTCGTCCATGGGCCACTCCATCCGCGGAGGCAAGGCCTCCGCGAACCTCACCTCTAGCTTCTCCGGCCCTTGTACACCTCAGTCGTAAGCAAGTGATTTATTTGTTGGAATAGCTAAAAACTAACAGGTGTGCTCCGGAAGCCTCTCCCTCGGAGAGAGCCTCCCCAGCCGACTCCGGTCGGGAGCGCACCGATAGGACTAGGGCCCCCACCGGGACCCGAACCTGTATAAATCCATGTGTCATTTCTTGTGCTTGTCCGGCGGGGGAGGACCGGTCATCCGGTCAACCCGCGCCGTGTAATCTTCGCTAGGATCGTTCTTAAAACCTGCTGGGGTATTCGCAATACCACGACAGGGACAGACACACAAATACACACTGTAGTAGTATCAAGGGCTGGCATTGGACACCACCGTTGGCACAGGTGGCACACAGGCTCGCCGGCGGCTAGCCGGACCACGGCTGGGGCTGGGCTTCAGTGGCTATGAGTCTTGGACAACAGAGAAGACGATGGACAATGTTGGCGAAGGCGGCGCTCGGCCGATGAACACCAGATCGGTGACAAAGTCCACACGGTGGTGACTGGTGACGGAAATGACGGTGAAGCGACCAAAAAGGTAGAGATAATGTCTAAGAGTATGCTGGAGAGATGGGGAAGACAATGGCGGTGACAGCTTGGCTGGCGAAGTGGCCAAAATGGCTCTCCATGGCGAGGCGGCACGGCGCACTGCATGTCGCGACCAGGACGACGGTGGCAGCGCTCTGGAGACGACGAGATGGTCGAAAAGACTTGGAAATAGGATGAGAACATGCTAGAGATGGTGAAGTAGAAGGTAATCGAAGAATGGCGGCTATAAATGACGTGACCTCCACGGTGGCCGGAAACAAGGAAGAAAGGAAGGTCGATGGCGAAACTCCGACGAATGACCACGAGAAGGGTTGAAACTTAATAGGAATGACATTGAAAGCAAGGTGAACCTGGTGACGTGAACTGATCTGGGAACGCATGGCCGGATCTACTGGACAACAACGGCGACCAGCTGTGACAAAGCTTGCATGCAACGAAAATGGAGCTCCGACGACCAAACAGCCGAACTCCAATTGTGAAATACACTCAGAGAAGTGAGACGGACACATATGACATACCAGGACAAGAAGACGATAGCCGGAGCTAGGAGAACGGTGACGAACGCCGTGGCTGCCGGTGCTGGAGCGCGCTCTGGCCTGCTGACATGAGGGGCAGAGAGCTTCAAGCTATTATTTCATGTGTGAAAAATGCATGAAATGCAAAAATCTCAAAGGCTAAAGTTTTCTAAGTGTATGAACTACTATCCTACTACTTTACCTTGTGAAGATGAGCTGAAATGAGGTGAAATACTCTATGCCTTTGTTTATATGCAATGGCATTGGGGGTGTAGCTTGTTGGAAAAGCTTTGGTCTGAGGTGTAATGCATCTAACAAGGGTAATTTGATCTCTATACTATAGTGGCTGTGCAAATAGTGAGGTTAGAAGTGTAAATGCATATAACATAATACTAAAGTCTTGTCTAGGGCCTCATTTGTGAACTTAAAAAGTTGTGGGGGGACTAATTTGCAAAAAGTGCTAGCATGAAAAACAACATTTCTGGTTACTTGTGCCAATTAAAATATTATAAAGATTTTTAGAAGAAATTTCTATGCATTTTGGAAATTAAAACAAATCTTAGGTGCATGCTTTTAAATAAAAGAGTGTCATGTGAATAAATTATTTTATGTTATGCATGAAAATTATGATATGGTTGGTTTCCAATATGCATGCATTAAGATAAGATGGAGCAGATGATTAGGAGATTTACAGATGGATAGGAACAAACTGATAGAGAAGAGATAAAGAAATTAACTGAGTTGAAACTGGAATGAGCTGAGTTTTGAGAATGATTAATCTAAGAAAAAATTTTGAAAGGGGTGGGGGTCAAAAGTAAGATTTTTGGGCTGTTACGACTTGGCCACATATATAATTTCTAAACATGGGATTGAAGTTGACAAGGCAAAGATCAATGATGAGGACTTCACAAGCAATAGGGGTGGTGACGTGAACCCCGCAGCAACAAAGTGGTGTGTAACTCAACGACCAAGACGGGGGGGATCCCAAGACTTCACAAAACAAGTTCGAACGGGTAGAATGGCACCACACAAAGACAACTGTGAGCCAAAGTGATAAGCCAGTTGAACGCCACAAGATCAAATCTTGATAAGTTCAGAGAATCCTTTCAAGAAGGAAAGAAACACAGGGTTTCAAACGATTCAAATCATAAAATCTCCTTACAAAACAACCCATAGATAGGTATTTATAAGCTAGGAACTGTTGAATCTTGAGTCCTAATTAGGGTTTTGGTGATTAATGACATCCGTAAGATTTGCGACTAACCTTTGTATATGAGACTCAAGTAAATCAGAGGTGAAAACATCAAGGAAGAGCAAAGCAAGGCTATCAAGACTCCATGAAGCGAAAAACGACGAAAATCTCGACAAGAGTACAAATACTTAAACCTAGCGCATTCTTGTTTTGAAATTTTCTAGGTTAGATGGTCGTACTATTAAGAGGGGTCTTAGCACAAGTATCTTGATCAACCTTGAAGTTTTTAGAAGCATATTTGCATTTGCATTTGCCCTAAATCAATTTTGAGTAAAAAATTCAGAGGTCTGTTTTTGTTTTGTACTGGCCGAACAGTGTCTGAAGTGACCGGAAATGTCCGGCTAATACAAACAATTTCAGAACTTTGCAAACAAGTGCAACGAGACAA
The DNA here is from genome assembly GCA_019359835.1 of Pharus latifolius. NCBI lineage: Eukaryota > Viridiplantae > Streptophyta > Magnoliopsida > Poales > Poaceae > Pharus > Pharus latifolius. The sequence goes on along the minus strand of CM033323.1, from coordinate 31,352,612 downwards.
ATACATTTGTCCGGTGCATCTGTCCGATGAAGACCGGACATTGTCCGAAGTGACCGGACAATGTCCTGTTAATACAAATGTTAACGGCATGTTGAATTAAGACAAATGTATTTGTCCGGAGGATGTGTCTGAAGTGACCGGACATTGTCCGAAGTGACCGGACAATGTCCGGCCAATACAAATTTTGGGCTATTGAAATTGCTGTGTTAACAGAGACATATCTATTTGTCCGGACAAATCCCATATGTCCGGCCCATACAAAAATCTGGAGTGTTTTATTTTGAGTGTCAACAGAGACAAATCCATCTGTCCGAACATTTTGTCCGGACAAATCTATTTGTCCGGCGTGTACAAGTCGTTTTGAACAGGGGTATCAACAGAGAGAAATGCATCTGTCCGGACTTTTTGTCCGGACAAATATATTTGTCCGGCCTTCACATTTTACTTCAAATGGCTATTGACACTCGTATTTCATGTGAATAACGGTCAAAATTTTTGTATTGACCGGACATTGTCCGAAGTGACCGGACAATGTCCGGCCAGTACAACTTTCGCCCAATCTTCTTGAAATCGACCGTTTTTGCTGAGAATATAAATAGATCACTGTTGTAGATGTCACACACACACACGAAATACATCTCTAAACCTTTGAGCAACAGTGTGCAAACCCTCTCACTCCCATTTTCTAGCAATTGAAGTCAACAATTGAGAAATCTTGAGTGCTAGTTGAGTGAAATCGTTTCCAAGCCCTATTGCATTTGCATTGTGTTCATCAAGCTTTGAGGTTGATCAAGCAAGGTGCTAGGCTTGTTACTCTTGGTGATTGCCGTCACCTAGACGACCCGGGAGGTCCGGCGATCTCTCCATCAACGGTGTGTCGGAGAGGCCCGGCGATTGGTTGTAAAGGCTCGGAGCTCGCCTATCCGGAGAGGAGAAGGGCTACCCCTAGTGAAATCGAAGCATAAGCTCAAGCGAAGAGCGCTTCAACGAGGATTAGTGGAAATCGGCAAATTTCTGAGACCTCGGGAAAAACTCGATCTCTTCGGTTACCTCTACTACTTGCTTAATTTTCGTAGTGATTGAATTGTTGCCATTAATCTTTTAGAAAGTACAAAACCTATATTGAATTGTCATTCATATCTTTAGAAGTTCGTTATTGCAATCTTAGGTTGTTAAACCCTAGTTTAGAAGAAAAATTTAAAAACCGCCTATTCACCCCCCCTCTAGTCGGCATCCTTCGATCAACACGTGGTATTAGAGCGCTAGGTCTCTCATTTTAGGCTTAACCGTCTAGGGAGAGGATGTCGTCGATCAAAGAAAACTATAATGGAAAGGTCCCCTTCTTCAAGGGTGACAACTATTGCTATTGGAAAATTAGGATGGCGGTCTATCTAGAATCCATTAGTCTTGACGTATGGAGGATCACTAGAGATGGTTTTAGGGCTCCAATTGACTTAGAAAATCTCACACCTCTAGAATCGAAAAACCTTCAAGCAAATGCTCAAGCAAAAAATGCCATATTCAATGGTCTTGACTTAAGTGAATTCAATTGCATTAGTAATCTTGATACATCTTATGAAATGTGGAAAACCTTAGAAGTAATTCATGAAGGTACATCTAAAGTCAAAGAAGCTAAGCTAATTAAATTAACTAGAGAATACAACTCCTTTTTCATGCTTGAATCTGAAAATGTTAGTGACATGTATACTCGACTCAATCTATTAATCAATGATCTCAAAGGTTTAGGTACAAAATTTGAAGATATTGATATTGTGCGTAAAATGGTTATGATTTTACCATAGAGTTTTGATACAATTGTGACAGTGCTTATCAATGGCGATCTCTCTTCCACAACTCCTATCGAGCTCTTGGGTACTCTAATTACCCAAGAAATGCAAAAAGAAGAAAAGAAAGGGATTGTGGAAGCATCCGGATCAAAGAAGAAAAACTTGGCATTTAAGGCAAAAGTCAAGGAAGCCAAGGAGGATAGTTCGGATGAAAGCTCCGATGGTGATCTAGCTCTTCTTGTGAGAAAAACCCGCAAGCTCCTAAATAAAATCAACAAAAGGGGATTTGAGTTCGATAAAAGGCGAGGACCACGCAAGAAGACCGGATTCAAGAACATTACATGCTATGAATGTAATGAGAAGGGACACTTTGCCTCAAGATGTCCAAATAAGAAGGGTGATCATCAAAGATCATGTTGGGGGAATCCCCAGCGGTCCCACGAAGTCCCAAGGAGCCACCGGTGAAACCCGGTAAGACTCGGAGAGTCACCGGGCCCCCGGTGAGATCTGGAGGGTCACCGGGCACCCGGTGAGATCCGGAGGGTCTCCGGAAACCCGGTGAGACCCGAAGAGTCACCGGGCCCCCGGGGAGATCCGGAGGGTCACCGGGCGCCCGGTGAGATCCGGAGGGTCTCCGGCGCCACGGTGAGACCTGGTGAGATCTAGAGGGTCTCCGGCGCCCCGGTGAGACCCAGAGAGTCACAGATAGACGCGTCCCGCGGAGGAGCGGTTAGGAAGCCGAAGCGCCGCTGGGAGCGTAAAGGACTTCATGGAATACGAAGCGTCACAGTTTGGAGATTCACATACCCATCGGAGGCACCAAGGGCCCCCGAGGGCCTGGGGGGCTGCTGTTGGGGGAATCCCCAGCGGTCCCACGAAGTCCCAAGGAGCCACCGGTGAAACCCGGTGAGACCCAAAGAGTCACCGGGCCCCTAGTGAGATCCGGAGGGTCACTGGGCACCCGATGAGATCCGGAGGGTCTCCGGGACCCCGGTGAGTTCCGGAGGGTCTCCGTAGCCACGGTGAGATCCGGAGGGTCTCCGGAAACCCGGTGAGACCCGGAGAGTCACCGGGCCCCCGGTGAGATCCGGAGGGTCACCGGGCGCCCGGTGAGATCCAGAGGGTCTCCGGCCCACGGTGAGACCCGGTGAGATCCGGAGGGCCTCCGGCACCCCGGTGAGACCCGGTGTGACCCGGAGGGTCTCCGGAAACCTGGTGAGATCCGGAGGGTCTCCGGGACCCCGGTGAGACCCGGTGAGACCCGGAGGGTCTCCGGAGACCCCGGTGAGATCCGGAGGGTCACCGGGCGCCCGGTGAGATCCGTAGGGTCTCCGGAACCCCGGTGAGACCCGGAGAGCCTCCGGGCTCACAAGGAGCTGTTGCTGACCGTGGGGCCTCTAGGAAGCCCGTGGCGCCACGTGTCGAGCATCCAGGTCGTCCGTCAGGCCAAAGGACGTCTTCGCCCCTCCATCCAACGGTCGCAGCGAGGGCATTTTCGTCTTTTGCATTTCTTGGGGGCTATATATACCCCTCTTGTACCCTTTTTCAGGGATTCCAATTCATTTATATTAACTCAACATTCGGTTCTCTCGAAGACCTCTCCCCGAGAGCTCACCTCCCCTGCGAACTCACGTCCGGAGAGAGCCAACAGGACTAGGGCCCCCATTGGGACCCAAACCTGTATAAACCCCTGTGTCACTTTCTGTGTTGCCCGGCGGGAGGAGACCAGTAACTCGGTCTGCTCGCGCCACTGTACTCGTGCTACGCACGTCCGAACCTGCCGGGGTATCCGTAATTCCACGACAGATCACATGAGAGCTAGGAAAGATGACGGTGAAGGGACAAAAGGTAAAAAGAAGCTCTTCAAGAAGTTCTATAACAATAGAAGCAAGGGCCAAGCCTATATCGGTGAATGGTACTCCGGATCGGAGGAATCCGAATCAGAAGATGAAGTACCATCGTGTTCTAAGAAAATGGCGGGAATTGCTATCGAAGAAGTCACTTCGGTTGAAGACAAGTCATCATTGTGTCTTATGGCGAGTGATGATGCTAAGGTATCGAATCTCGAACCTTCTTATGAGGACCTTGTTGATATGGTTATGGAATTAAATGAGGCATTAGGTAGAGTAACTAAGGAAAACAAAATGCTTAAGAAAGAATATTCAACACTTAGTGAGTTATATGCAGGACTAAATGACTCGCATGAGGCACTTCTAGTTAATGAAATTATTGATTCTAAACAAACTAGTGAAATAGGAATTACTTGTGATATTCTAGATGAATCAACTCATAGTGTCTCTCATTCAAAATCACTCACTTGTAATGCTTTAGAGATCAATCATGAAAATATTTGTGATGAAATTGTTGATAACAACTCAAACTTGATTTTAGAAAATTTTGAACTCAAGGCACAAGTGGAAAAGCTAAATCTAGGACTAGCAAAATGTTTTAAAGGAAAAGAAATCTTAGACAAACTTCTTAGTGAGCAGCGATGTTCATTTAGAAAGGAAGGTTTAGGATATGAACCGAACAAAAGAAAGAAGTTGAGCACTAAAGTGACTTTTGTAAAGGCCACTAATATGTTTTGTCATAAATGCCATAATGTAGATCATTTGCCGGATAATTGTCCCTCAACTTCTAGAGCTAAAGAAAATAAGTATCACTCCCATTACATGCTAAAGAAAACAAAGTACGGAAAAGTAATTACAAAATTCATTGGTTTACCTTATCAAAATAAACATAAAAAGAAAATTTGGGTTCCAAAAACCCTTGTTGCTAACTTTCAAGGACCCAAACAAGTTTGGGTACCTAAAAGCGTCTAACCCTTCTTTTAGGTGAACTACAAAACCGGTGGGAGGCATTGGGTGCTTGATAGCGGAGGCACCCAACACATGACCGGTGATGGAAGTCGGTTCTCCTCATTTGAGAATGGTTGCAATGACATTGATAAAATCACGTTTGGTGATAATAGCAAAGGAAAGGTAATTGGGTTAGGTAAAGTTGCAATCACAAACAATCTTTCCATCTCAAATGTATTACTTGTTGAATCTTTGAATTTCAATTTGCTTTCGGTTGCAAAAATTTGTGACTTGGGTCTTAGATGCATTTTTGAACCAAATGATGTTATCATTGAAAGCCTAGAAGACAAGTCTTTAATTTTCAAAGGTTTTCGATATGGAGATTTGTATTTGGTGGATTTTGGTTCAAAAGACTCTTGCATTTCAACATGTTTGGTGGCTAAAAATTCTTTGGGATGGCTTTGGCATCGTCACTTGGCTCATGTTGGGATGCATCAATTGAACAAACTTTTAAAAAGAGATTTAATCTTAGGTATGAAAAATGTAAAGTTTGAAAAGAATAAACTTTGTAGTGCTTGTCAAGCGGGAAAACAAATTGCTAGTACACATCCCGCTAAAAACGTTTTGTCAACATCTAGACCACTTGAGCTTTACATATGGACTTGTTTGGTCCATCGAAAACTCAAAGTATTGGTGGTAGTAACTATTGCTTTGTCATTGTTGATGATTTCTCTCGATTTACTTGGATTTTCTTCCTAAATCATAAATCCGATGCTCCAAGTGTATTTAAAAGATTTGCAAAACGAGTTGAAAATGAATTTGAATTCTCCATCAAGAAACTTCGAAGTGATCATGGTGGAGAGTTTCAAAATTCGGACTTTATTGAGCTTTGTGATGAATCTGGAATTAAACACGAATTTTCCGTACCATATACTCCTCAACAAAACGGTGTTGTGGAAAGGAAAAATCGAACATTAATTGAAATGGCTCGAACCTTGTTGGATGAATATAAAACCCCCACTAGGTTTTGGGCCGAGGCCGTCAATACTGCTTGTTATGCCATAAATCGGCTTTATACTCATCCTTTGTTAAACAAAACTCCTTACGAGCTAATTGTCGGAAGAAAACCAAACATTTCATATTTTCGAGTCTTTGGTTGCAAATGTTACATTCTTAAAAAACGCATGCGTCTTGGAAAATTTCAAAGACGTGTTGATGAGGACTTTCTTGTTGGATATTCATCTACTAGTAAAGCTTATCGTGTTTTTAACATCATAACCGAATGCATTGAAGAAACGTGCAATGTTGAGTTTGATGAATCTAATGGCTCTCAAGAAGAGTATGAAGATGTTGAGATGTAGGAAATGAGGAATTACGAGAAGCTATGAAGAACATGACGATTGGAGACATCAAGCCCAAGGATGAAGATTCAAAGTCACCCGATCAAGAAAATGAAATAGCTTCTATGATTCCGGAGGTCCCTACTCAAGTTGATCTTGATTCGGAAATAAAGGAAAATGAAGATCAAACATTGCAAAATCCAAGACTTCATCAAACCATCACTAAGGATCATCCCGTCAACCAAATAATAGGTGATGTTGGTAAAGGTGTCCAAACTCGCTCTAGAATTGCATCTTTTTGTGAACATGCATCTTTCATTTCTAGTATTGAGCCTAAATGCATTGATGAAGCTTTAGCGGACCCGGATTGGGTAAATGCTATGCATGATGAGTTAAACAACTTTACTAGAAATAATGTTTGGGAACTTGTAGAACAACCTCTTGATCACAATATAATTGGTACAAAATGGGTCTTTCGAAATAAGCAAGATGAAAATGGCATAGTTGTAAGAAATAAAGCTAGATTGGTAGCGCAAGGTTATTCTCAAATTGAGGGATTAGATTTTGATGAAACTTTTGCTCCCGTAGCTAGACTAGAAGCCATTCGCATCTTACTTGCATTTGCATCATGTTTTGAAATCAAACTATTTCAAATGGATGTTAAAAGTGCTTTCTTAAATGGTGAAATTTCGGAACTTGTATTTGTAAAGCAACCACCTGGTTTTGAAGATCCAAAATATCCAAATCATGTCTATAAACTCTCAAAAGCTCTTTATGGCCTTAAGCAAGCCCCTAGGGCTTGGTATGAACGATTGCGAAATTTCCTAATTTCACAAGGCTTTAAAGTTGGAAAAATTGATACAACTCTCTTTACCAAAATCATAGACGATGACTTCTTTGTTTGCCAAATCTATGTCGATGATATAATTTTTGGTTCCACTAACGAATCTCTTTGTCAAGCTTTTGGTGAAACTATGTCCAAGGAATTTGAAATGTCTATGATAGGAGAATTGAGCTTTTTCCTCGGACTTCAAATTAAGCAAATCAAAGAAGGGATATTTGTGAGTCAAAGCAAATACGTGAAGGATTTACTCAAAAGATTCGGTATGGATGATGCAAAATCAATCAAGACTCCCATGGCTACAAATGGGCATTTGGACTTGGACGAGGGAAGTAAACCGGTAGAACTCAAATTATATCGTTCCATGATTGGTAGTTTATTATATCTTACTGCTTCTAGACCTGATATTATGTTTAGTGTATGCATGTGTGCTAGGTTTCAAGCTGCTCCTAGAGAGTGTCACCTAACTGCAGTAAAAAGAATCTTTAGATATCTAAAACATACACCAAACATAGGACTTTGGTATCCTAAGAATGCTAGTTTTGATCTCCTAGGATACTCGGATTCTGATTATGCCGGTTGTAAAATTGATAGAAAAAGTACTTCCGGTGGATGTCAACTTCTAGGAAGATCATTAGTCTCTTGGACTTCAAAGAAACAAAATTCAGTTGCACTCTCAACCGCCGAGGCGGAATATGTTTCGGCCGGTAGTTGTTGTGCACAACTTCTTTGGATGAAGCAAACTTTGTTAGATTATGGCATAAGAGTCAATTGTGTTCCACTTTTATGTGATAATGAGAGTGCCGTTAAAATTGCCAACAATCCCATTCAACACTCTCGAACAAAGCACATTGACATTAGACATCACTTTCTAAGGGATCATGTATCAAAAAGGGATATAATGATTAGTCATGTTTCAACCGAAAATCAATTAGCGGATCTATTCACTAAACCTTTGGATGAGTCAAGATTAACCAAGTTAAGAAATGAATTGAATGTTATTGACATTTCAAATGTTATCTGATTTCTTGCCTATCTTGAATTGGTTGTTAGTTTGATTGTGCCGCGCCCAGAAACTGGGACTACGACTACTCCTGTAGAGACCTAGCTCGCTGCAGCTAGTCCCATATATGCATAGCATACACATACCCTTGACTTCCCAGGATAAGTCAAGCACAGGAGTATATTCACATTGCAACAGAGTCACTTACAAAATATTTAAGCAGTGTGGCCTGCTGGCCTTAATATTACATAAGGGGATTACAATGCCTTCGCGGCATACATGGTTTAGCAAAATAACATCTACACAGCAGAAGATAGGTGACCCACCCACAAAGAGAAGTGGACGGCAGAACAACACACATCAGGGCTCTGGCGGGACTGACGCTCCTCCTTCTGGATCCAAGAAGTCCTCCATGCCTTCGTCTTGGTTGTAGAACGCTCCATCTACTGAATTGTAGGTTGCAAGAGTGAGTACTTACGTACTCAGCAAGTCATAGGTAAGAGTAGATACATATAGTAGTGATGATATGAACCTAGACTAGTCAAGAATTATGGATGTTTGTAAAATAACCTTTTTCTTTCATACCTCATCTCATCTTATTTCATGGCAGCACTTTTCATAATATAACATCATCATTCATGTTCATTAGATTATAGCACTACCGCGACACGTCGACACACGACAGCCCACGGCAGCACTCCTTATCATGACAACACATGTCATTTGGGTAATCTTGATTAAACATATTTTATTTAGAAAATAGTACTTGTGTCACACCTCGTGGATTTAATCCACCGCAGCAGACTCCTATAAACCCGAGAGCTCGGAGTATTCGAATACGTTTTTAACTCTGCAGAGCGGTACCAATTTACCGGCAAGATATTCCACTTTCAAGCCCATCCTATCAAAATGATTAGACCCCTCCTCACAACCATGTGTGAGTGGCAAGGTGGAGATAACAAGAACTTTTGTTATGTCTCACTCACAATTCACCCCTGACCCTGTGGCTCTCCGCGAGACACAGTTGTGGTAGGTTGTATCCTAACCTCCACCCCTACATATGTTTCCATTACTGGATCAACGTGCGAGATCACTTTCAGTGATATGTGTGGGAGCCATTCTCCGTGTTTATCGTGCATCACTACACAATTCCAGCAGGGGTGTCATGTGCGATCCACATAAGTACTTGTTCAGGCTTGTCCCATACCAGGCTTGCGGTTAGCACGTTGTTCATGCCACTAGACGCACAACACAAGGTTCTAGTCCTTATATGCCAGTGACCAGACCATCCACAATCCTGCACCTTCAGTGCCTACATTCCTTTGCAGTTTAGCACCTCCAGTGCTACCACCATTCAATACCATTTTCTGGTCACGGCTAGGGGTTTTATTTCATGAATATAAGTATATACATACATATAATAGTTCATGGCTCAAACTTGTTTATTTTACATTTCACAGATAACCAGTCTAGTACTGCCAATTCATAAATCAACCATTTCCAATCTTTCTCATGCAATATTATCTATATTCAAGGTTATGTTTTAGCAATATTTAAAATATAGGTCCAAGATGACCAAGGATATAACTTGCCTTCCGCGTCGTAAGATACAGCAATTGATGACGGATCAACAGCGGAGTCCTCAAACTTGATTTCTGGATCTGCTTGGCGACAAACAAACAATACACACAAATATTACTTATGATCTATATGCAGATATGCTCAACAAGAATGATTGAACGATACTGGAGATAATTGAGATTACAAGCTGAACTGAGTTAAGATCTAGGGTTTCAAGGAATTGGCTAAGGATGGATGTTAGATGCTCTTAGGATCTCAAGGTTACAATAAGAACATCAGTTTTGTGGTTGGTTTGATAAAAAAACAGCGAATGTCAGCAGATTGACACTCGGATCAAGGTTCTGACATAACTTTAAGGAAAGCTAGAGAGCTTATCTCAAGTTATGACAGTAGAAGAAAGTGTAGATCATAACTCTACAAATTCAGTGGACAAAGTGGCTTTCAAAATGCACAAACAGAAGTGGGTAACAAGGCCAATGCCATTAGCTGGCATGCACTGGAATAGTGTCAAAAACTAGGTTTTAGCATAACATGCATTTCAAGGGCTCAAATCAAGTTGTGCTAGAAGAATAAAATGTAGATCACAACCTCAGAAATCTAAGAGACAAAGTTATGCCCAAAATGCACATCTGGAAGAGAGTGAAAAGGGCTAATGCCACTGACAGACATAGTCTGGCATTGATCTTGACATGGCCAGAAACTAGGGCTTGGCATAACTTTTGATCTAGGGCTCCAAATGATGCACCACTTTATCTGGGAGGTAGGCAATGATAACAGGAACAAATCATTCAACAGGATCCAAAGCTGAAAATGGCTGGAAGATGATGAAATTCAAAGGAGAAGTGTGGTGGCAGGACGGCACAGTGAAGCCACTGGACAAAAATCTTGGCATGGCTATACCTTGAATTCTGGGCAGTTTCAAAGATCGAGCTAGAAGAAAAAAATGTTCAGGAGGTTGAGGCACACCTGAATGACAAAGTGGATGAAGCTGAAACGGCCAGGAATAGGTTTCCGGTGAACTGCGCCGGAGAAGATGACATGAGATTTGGGGCTTTTTGATACAGGTCGAATGAACTCAATTCCAAGCTTGGAGAGTGAAAGAGAGGTAAGAGAAAGTCACCTGCACGATCAATTTGGCCGGAGGATGGCCGGAGAAGCCTGGCGACGATCGCCGGTTTCTGGAGAAGCTCAAAATTGGGGAAAACTTCGATTGAAGCTCAATCTGGAGATATTGATGCATAGGCTTGCTGGAAAATGAGTCACTGATCATTTTCTTCCACAGGATCGAAAGCTTATTCGAAGTAAATTGGCCTGCATTGCCGGAACAGGGCAATCGAGATTTCCGGTGATCGCCGGCGTTAGGAGGCAAGGAAATCCAATTAAGTGATACAGCACAATGAGAGAGATTAGGGGAACTCACTGATGCTGTTAATTTGGCAGGAGATGCTGCAGAACGTGCTGGCACCGTGAGGCTCCTCGACGGCTCGCTGGAGAAGACGACGACAGTGAAGAAGTTTGAGAATTTTGGTTAAGTCCTGGTGATGAGAAGATAACATAGGGTACTGGTCGCTTAAATAGACCAGAGGGCGAAGCTTGCAAGGTTGTAATAGCAATAAATTGGTGTCAGTTGACATGAGTTGCCGGGCGTAGAAGCAACAACGGCGAGCGGTGAAGCGACTGTGCACTGGCGAGGCAAAGCTGTGCTACATCGGGTCTCATCAATGTCGGGCGGTGCAAGGCGGTGGCGACAAGAGTTGGCAAAGCAAGCAACGTGGAAAGAGGATGCTGACAATGGTTGCTGCTGGTCGCGCACAGAAGAAAGTGCTGTTCAATGGCGCTGCCACGGCGAAGGCTAGGACACGGACACGTGCGCACAAGCATGTACGGTCACAAGCGCGGCGAAACTTGGCCGGCGGCGAGCAAACACGGCGCAAAGAAACCACGGCGAGACTTCTGGTCGTGCACTGGCTACTGCCTTGGTCGAATTAGGGGCCTGATTGCAATTTTGATTTCTTGATTTGGACTGATCTGTAATTCTGGAGATTTGGAAGGTTTGATCTGATTTTGATTCTACTGATTTGGCAAACTTGATTCAACAGATGATTTGGCACAGATTGAAGATAAAATTTGAAATATTTGGATGATTTTTAATATGAAATGAAAATAGGGTAAATTAGGGTAATTGAAATCTGAATTTCAATTGATTTCGAATTCTGGCACTTAGGATGAGATTTTGAAATCTGAACAGAAGAGAAACTTGTGACAAATAGCATTTAGAAAAGATTTACTGAAGAGATTTTGAGTTTGAAGTTAATCTGGAGATTTTAGCCTTTTTGGGTTTCCAGATATCAGATAAAGGACTAATTTGCAATAACTCTTGGACTGATTTGTGAAAAGAGTCTAGATGATAAAATCTGGCTACCAACTTTCTGGTTTAAGGTATTGGCATACCCATGATCATGTTCCAGGTATAATCTGGTCTGAACTTGGTCAAGATTTGGATTAAATCTGGATTTCTGAAACTTAGGGTATTTAGGTAATATAGGATATTCTGTTTTCGAAAATAGAAGGAGTTGATAATTCTGGAAGTTAGAGATAGAATTGAATCTGGGTTCTGAAGGCTTTTAGATTTAGGATAACTTATAGATCAAATCTGGAAAGTCAGATCTTGACTTGGGGTCACATGATAGATTTTGGAGATTTTAGGGCTAGAACAGAATAAAGCTGAGGCTGATTCGGTTGATCTAGAAGAGGCATATGCATGCATGATTTTTAAGAAAAAAACTTTTCACCCCAAAACTCAGGATGTTACAGATTGTATCTAGCACATATACTCTTACCTATATGTATATATATATATATATATATATATATATATATATATATATATATATATATATATATATATATATATAGATTCAATCAACGTAGGCATCTATGCCAATCACTTCCTATTTTGAAGAAAAAGTCCAAAAGTTCACCATTTTGCCGTTTTTCAACAAAACTTGGTGAACACATTAAGGGGGGCAACTTCAAGATTATTGAATTCTTGTATACCCAAAATTGTGTACAAAAAGGAAAAATATGCATGTTGTTTATCAAAAGGATCATTTTTAAATAAAAAGGGCTAAAAAGTGTCAAAATGATCAAAATATATAAAAATAACTTAAAATCTTCAAAAATACCTTTCAACAATGTTCTCAAAGGTTTTGAAAGTGAAAATAAAGGATTTCGAGGCAAAATGTTGAATTTTGACAAAATTGAAGATCTAAGGATCTTGTTTTGGCCTAAAATGACTTATTTCCATAAATTAAAATCGGTTTAGTTTTGAAAAAAATTTTCTACATGAAACACTTAGAGATCAATCATTCGAAGATAGTTCATGTTGAACTTTTTCTCAAAAGACCTATGGTTTGCAAGTTATCACTTTTTTCAAATCGTCCAGAAACGAGCTTTGACACGAAAATACCCAAAATGTGCATTTTGTGAATTTCGCTGTTTGAGCCAAGATCTCTTCCATGGTTTGGCTTGAAATAGTATTTAAAATTCATACAAGGACAAACATCTCAGAAGAGTTCAAGTTTCATGGAAATTTGACAAATTGGTGAAAAACCGTTCTATTTTACCCTTTTACCCTAAAACGCGCTTTGGAGGCTCATTCTAAAGTCGTTTTCTCTCAAATTCTTCTCGAAGCTAGCTGGATATATTCCAATCATGATATTTGAGTTTATCCAAAATTCAAACCTCTGTTTGAGTCAAATTTAAAAAAATGCAAAAATTCAGAAGTTTCAGAAGCTTATCTGAACTGACCGGACAGTGTCCGCTCAGTTCGGACTTTGTCCGGTCATATCGAACAGTGTCCGGTCAGATCGGACTTTGTCCGGCATGTGCATAACGGTTCAGTTATAAAATTCTCCCGAAGTCCTCTTCTTCCCAAATCGTGTTTTGTGTTTGTTTCCTCCACAGTTCTTCCTCTCACCACTGTTCAAGCCTTCTCCTCCGGACAAGAGGATCCGTTCGGCCATCTCCCGTCCAGCCTTCGTTTTTAACTCCTGTGCATCTTCCTCTCCTGATTTGGGTGAGTTTTTCACTCTTTTCTTCTCAGATTCATGCATTTCATCTCTTTTTCATTCTAGGGTTTGAAATAGTTCAAATGTCTTGCATATCAAATATAGTTAAAGATTCATGGAATTGACATCTAGAAGTGATCACATTTAAGTTGATTTGTGCAACATAGAAGGTTCTCATGGTCATGCATGGTATAAGTAAATCCACATGCCTTCTAGGGTTAGGTTTTGGGACAAAATCAACTTTGCTTCTTATGGAAATGTGATGATCTAATTGAATCAAATCTGTAGGGTTAAATTTAGATTCATATCAGACTTGTTCAAATTGTTTACCATGCACAAGATAAGTGATTAGATGAGTATATCGTAGATGATTTCCTATGATTGCACTAGATCCTTGATTTTGATCAAAGCAAATTGAGTAGAACAAAATTGAATCAAAGAGCAGAAAAGGATGATATGAAGTACAAGCTAGCATCTATTAGTAATTGCATGAGCAAAATTGATTCATATAAGGACTAGGTCATGCATCCATATCCATCGGAAGATTAATTCATGCTTCTCTTGTCACCTCTTTCGAGTCATATCATGATCAAATTGTCTATCTTTTCTTTCCAGAGTTATTATGTCTGGAAGAATGAAACAAACTAGCCGTCGTCATGGGCCTGGATCTTCTCAACAGGCTCAACCCATCGACTGGGATTCCTTGGCTATTGATGAGGATGATGCAGCTCCAGCATCTCCCATAGGATCTCCTATTGATGATTCCGACTCAGTTGATAGCAGTAGCAGTAGTGGTGATGAGCAACCCAGAGGCCATCAAACTTTCACCACTAGTGCTATTCGGCGCCTTCGTCGAAAGAACCCGTACGAGCATCCGAGGACATGTACTGAGAGGAATTTCTGGAATGCCTTTCAGATGTCTCAGTATCACACCAGATTCTCCTCCGCCAAAGTATTTGGGCATCAGGCCATTGATTGGAGCTTGATCGAGAGCAACGTTCACTATCCTCTAAGGGGCAAGTACATGGCAGTCAGTTTGCTCTCCTTCACCGAGATGAAGGAAGACTGGAAGTGGAACGTGGACATTATTCGTTCATTCTTCGCTTCTCTTCATGTTGCCTCGGATCGATCCCACGTCGTCTTCATGAATAAAAACTCAAAAAGGACTCTCACAAAGGCACAGTTTGAAGAGGCTCTACAGATCGAGCATGTTGACAACAGACCACTACAAATTTTCTATCGGTAAACTCATCCACAACCGAGAGACTACTACCCATTTTTCTATCGGTAAACTTGAAATTAACCGTCAGAATAATGTGACTTTTCCTGCCGGTGAACTCATCCACAACCGAGAGACTACTGTGGTTTTTTCTATCGGTAAACCTATAATTAACCGTTAGAAGAGTGTGATTTTTCCTGCCGGTGAACTCATACACAACCGAGAGAGTACTAAGATTTTTTCTATCGATAATGTCATTTCCAACCAACAGAGTGCTACACTTTTTTCTGTCGGTAAACTTATAATTAACCGTTAGAATATGGGTATTTTTCCCAACGCTAAACGTTAGACGACGACGGGTTTTCTATCGGTATAATCATAAGGTGCCGATAGAAAAGTAATATTTTCCTGTCGGTAATCATGTAATTAACCGTTAGAATATGGGTATTTTTCCCACCGTTAATCGTCAGACTACGACGGGTTTTCTATCGGTACACTCCTAATATGCCGATAGAATTGTTAATTTTTTCTGTCGGTTATTTACCGATAGAAAATGTTCGGTCTAGTTCTATCGTGTCTATCTCTATCGGTACGAAAACCGATAGTAGAAGGGTTTTTTTTACCGATAGAAGAAAGCTTTTCTGTACTAGTGTCATGCGGTCTGAGGCCTCCGCTGGGCCACCTCACGTGGCCTCCGCCGTGCTGCCTCCGCCTCACGCAGTTTGAGGGCTAGGGTTCAGGCTTGTGTGATGGTGTTACTGTGTAACTGTGTGAGGTTGCCATGAGGCTGTGAGCCCGTGACACCCGTCCCATGTCCGTGTGGGTACGGCCCAATGGTCCATTGCAATTCGCACAGCTGCTGAGCACGGCCCATTACTAATTGGTAGGTATTGGTACTTCAAGCTTTAACGAGCCGAGCTCGAGCGAGCTCGAGCGAGCTCATGAAGGCTCGGGCTTGGCTCGAATTTCACTCGAGCTTCACCTCGGGCTCGAGCTCGGCTCGTTAAAGGCTCGAGCTAATCTTGAACTGAGCCGATTTTTGATCCGATCCCGAATAGCTCGCGAGGTTCGATCTTTTTGTTCAGCCCTAGGGGTATTCCCCATCTATTTAAACCATATAAGGGCTTCTATTTTTGATCCGGGAGGATCTTCGGGTCTTTCGGTTGAGTTCGCAAAGGCTTCACGACCTATTTGAGTTTGAAAAGGCTTCGTGACCTATTTGAGTTCGGAAAGGCTTCGTGACCTTGGAAGGGTTCACGACCTTGGAAAAGGTTTGTGACCTCGGGAAGGATCCGATCTCTGGTCGGGTTGTATTCCGATCAATATATATATATACCTAGTTAGTTGTCTGAGTCTAATACATTTATGTTCCGAAGTCTGATATGTATTCATATGATTGGACTATAAATACCTTGTACTAGAATAGATAGATTATCTACCTAGTTATCTACTTTGGCATAGATCAGATCGAGTCTAGATTGAACCTATTGATTTCTTAGACACATAGTTCATCGACATTGGTGAGTGTGTCCTTTATTCGATGTGTACAAGATCCCTCTTTTCAACAAAGACTTGTGCTATCTTTTGAACTGTGTTTTCGATCAACATGAGTTTCAGTAATTCCGAGTAAGATCCCATTATTCCGCATATTAGCGTATGATCGAGTATAGTCGAAGCCCGTCTATACTTCAATCAGAGCAAATCAGTATCTGGTCGAGTATAGCCAAAACCTGGTCTATACCGTAATCAAATCAAGTCGGTATCAGAGCAGCTATCCTGTCCTGTGGATGGTGAAGACTCTCTAGGGTTACAAAACCTCCGACGAAACCCTGCAAGAACCTCTTGCAAATCAAGACGAACATTCGACGGTTCCTATAGTCGCATCTCCGAAGATGTCTAACGATACCTCCGTTCAAACTAACCTAGTCGATCAAGTGGCTAAACTTTCCACCGACATGGATATCGTATTTGCTTGGATTAAGCAGCAAGCCATGGTTGTACCTCCTGAAGTTGATGCTTCAAAAGGCAGGGTTACTGGTTTGAAGATTGGTGAAGACTTGTGCAGGCCAGACAAAGATGAAGATGAAGGCGACCATAAGGCCGATGACCTCGCCAACACCTCCTTAGCTGTCGGATCTTTCAAGGTCGAAGCTAAGGTTGATATACCCATATACGATGGGGTGATTGATGCCAAGAAGCTGGACACATGGAACGATCATCTTGTGACCTACTTTGACCTATGAGGGTTTAGTCGTACTCAAAAGGTGAAGTTCGCATCTTTGAAGATGAAGGACCACGCCAAGACATGGTGGAAGGCCCTTGTTGCCAGTGGTGAAACTGACGACCTTGCTTGGGGTCAGTTCAAATGACTCCTATGATAAGAGTTCCGCCCGATGGGTTATCTCGAGGAGAGATGGTGATGAAGACACGGATGCCCGATCTTCTGGTGAGAAGGATAACTTTTATTTGATGGAGTGACCTTGGTGATCAGGCTACCAACCAAACAAGACTGGACGCCCTGGCAATCGCTAAACCACACTCACGAGTTGTTATCAACCGTGCCAAGACGCGGCTGACCTGATCACGAGGATCGATTCCTGCAAGCAACCGAAGACCAAGCAAGAACAAGATAAAAGCAATCTGAAATTGCAAATATGGATGAAGCACACGATAAATTTGAGGTTGTGTAACTTGTAGTTGTTGGTCTAGCCGACACAAGAATACAAGGATGAAGCTTCACACATGGGGAAAACTAATCTAAACAAAACCTGAGGAAGAACAGGAAGGGTGACGGCCATATGTAACAGGGGTGGTGGCCAAGGAGGTGGACGTGAAACCCTAGGGGTACATGGGCCTTGGGCCCAAATTAGAGGTGGCACAGCACCCTGTAGAATCTTTCCGCGAATTGATTCATCGATTGTGGGCGATCCAGATGGAATTTAGCCATTGGAAAGGTGGCGTCATGGCTTCTCTGTAAAGTGCTCATTCACCCCAAACGGACTCCGTACGTGGCCTGGGCATCCGTTTGAAGTTGGATTGCCGTTTGATGGGTGAGTTGGACTCGCGGACGAGTTGGGCTTGATCATGGGCTGGGCTTGATGCGTCGTGAGTTGCTCGACCTTCGATGTAGCTCACTGATCCTCCGGCGTGGGCGTAGTGAATTGCTCAGCACATGGATTCATGCCAACTCGCCGTTCTCCTTGATCTTCTCATGGCGGCGAGGAAGTAGTGGAAGGAGTGGATGGAGCCTTGTTCATATCCGAGCTAGTGATGTCCTCGTCAGATGGGATCGTTGGCACAGATTGTATCAGCGCCGCAACCAATCCGTCTAGGATTATACGACAGAATTCAGAGATAAGCAATGATCAATGCATCTCACTCTCTGATCCTCAAATGTTTCAAAAATACACATCTGGACTTCAAAAATCGATCAGTACTAAGCTAAGCTTGTTTGGCATTCAAGATATCATAACCGCGAGCACGACTGCTATGGTGATCAAGAAGAAAAATAAATCCCGCAATGACAAGAAAGAGAATTCGACCTCGTCAAAAGGAAAGTTGAGTCCGAAGAAGGGTACTCCGAAGTCTAGTACGAGCATCTCTTGTGATCATTGTCACATTGCTAGGCATACAAAGGAAAAGTGTTATAAGCTCCATCCTGAGCTTCGACAAAAGGGAAACAGCCCAGGGAATAGAACAACTACAGCTACTACGACTCTACCCGACAAAGGAGTTGTCCGAGTAAATTCGTTCGATGAGGTGGATATACATTGTCTCTAATGGCAATGCCGAAGGAGAAAGGTTCGGATTCATCTAACGACCATCACTCAACAGATGACTTGTTCACTATCAACATCCAGGTGAAGCACGAAGTGGTCGCAGTGATATTCGATCCTCGAAGTCAGAAGAATTTGGTTTCCGCTAGACTGGTTCGATGACTTGGTTTGAAGACAACCACACAGCCAAGACCATATCCGCTAGGTTGGTTTACATCTGATGTGAACGAATAGATCACGAGTTAGTGTGTGTTAAAATTTGTGATATCTGCTAGATATATCAACGAGGTTCAATGTGATATTGTTCCTATCGATATTTGTCAGGTGATCTTTGGGAGTCAGTTATTGTACGATCGAGACACCCACTTCTATCGACAAGCGCAAGAGTGTGAACTCACTAAAGACAGAGTTAAGTTCGTGATCGGGCGAGACGTCCACGTCAACACTTCGAACTTAATTACCACAAATCAGGCCAAAAGAATCATCAACGCATGTCACAAAGACGTGCTTGTTATGATTCGACCAGTTAGTCAAAGTGATAGTACTCAAGCAGCGCTATCGTTGATGTGTTGAGAAGATTCTGGTCATTTGTTGGGACTACTGGAGAAATACAGTGATCTGTTTGAAAGTACCCAGGGTCGTCCACCGAAATGTCCAATCAAGCACGACATTCAGCTCGTGTCCAGTGCAACACTTCTCAATCTGAGTATGTATCGCAACTCGGTATTGGAGAATGAAGAGATCAAAAGACAACTTGGTGAGTTGCTGAATGATAGTGTCATTCAACCAAGTAGTTCACCTTCTGGATCTCTTGTGGTGTTAGTGCCAAAGAAAGATGGAACCTGGCGTATGTGCATAGACTACTGAGCACTAAACAAGATTACCATCAAGAACCAGTACCCCTTTTCTCGTATTGAGGACCTGCTAGAACAATTGAAGCATACTGCTATCTTCTCAAAATTGGATCTAAAGCCAGGGTATCATCAAGTCAACATCCGAGAGGAGGATATGTGGAAGACCGCATTCAAAACGCAACAAAGTCTGTTTGAATGGCTGGTCATTCCGCTTGGCCTTTGCAATGTCCCAGCTACTTTTATGCGTCTCATGAATGACGTATTGCGACAGTTTATCGACAACTTTGTGATCGTTTACCTCGATGACATACTGGCCTAGAGTCGTTCATGGGATGAGCACCTAGTTCATGCGGAAAGGTTGTTTGAATATCTTCGGCAACATCAACTTCGCATCAACCATAAGAAGTGTGAGTTCAGCTAGCAAACTCTACTTTACCTGGGATTCATGGTCAGCAACGGTACGTTGCAAATCGACTCAGATAAGGTAAAAGTGATTCGCGAGTGGCCTCGACCGCGAATAGTTACGAAAGTGCGTAGTTTTGTAGGAGCATGCTAATACCTTCAGAAGTTCATACGACACTTCTCGATTGTGGCTTCTCCGTTGCATGCATTAACTAGGATTGACTGGAAGTTCGAGTAGACAGGGAAATATGAGGACACGTTTCTCTTGCTAAAGAAGAAGATTAGTGAAGCTCCTGTTCTAGCTTTACCGAATCTCCAAAAGCCATTTGAGCTAGAAACCGATGCCTCAGGTTATGCAATGGGCGGAGTGCTCATGCAAAAAGGTCGACCAATAGCATATCACTCCAAGTAATTCCAGGGAGCTTAGAAGAACTATCCGACTTACGACAAGGAGTTGTGTGCACTATATCAGGCCGTAAAACATTGGCGGTGTTACCTTTTGGGTAAAGAGACTGTTGTCCTCACCGACCACCAACCTTTTCAATATTTGCAAACTCAATCGAAGCTACAACAAGCTCGACACATGAAGTGGATGTCGTATCTGTAACAGTTCAACCTGGTGATCAAGTACAAGAAGGGCGTACACAATAAACTGGTTGACATGCTGTCACAACCACCAGTTACGACCCTCTACTTGTCATCGTTTATGCAGATTGAGCCCTCATGCCATGATGACTATGCTACGTTGTGCAGTGAAGATCCTAATTTTCGATCAGCACTAACTGAGCTCGAAACAGGGAAACCTACAGAGTTTGTTCGGTGAGAAGGACTGTTGTACAAGGGAATTTACTTTGTATACCTTGTGGAGCACCATGAATTCAATGGCTGCGAGAAGCGCATACATCAAAGGTTGCTGGTCACTTTGGGGTTACAAAGTCTGCAAAATCTTCATCGACATGTGTTTTGGCCGCGAATGCAACAAGATGTGGCTAGTTTTGTTCGATGCTGTGGTCTTTGCAGTATCTCGAAATCGACAAGCCAAAAATTAGGTTTGTACACTCCTTTGCCAATTCCGTCACGACTATGGGAAAGCATATCCATGGATTTCTTAGGAGGATTGCCTCAGACCTGACGTGGCAATGACTATCTCTTTGTGATCGTTGATCGGTTCTCCAAAATGATAATTCTCATACCTTGTCGAAAGACTATCACGGGAGAAGAAGCGGCTCGGGTATTCTTTCAGCATGTCTAGACACATTTCGGACTGCCGACTTCTATTGTGTCTGATCGTGATACCTGGTTCCTTACTCACTTTTGGCGATCGCTCTAGATAATGATGGACACACAGCTAAAGAGGAGTACTGCTTTTCATCCTCAAACTGATGGTCAAACCGAGATGGTAAATCGAATAGTTGTTTATCGCTTGAGGGGCTTTAACTCTAAGCATCCAAAGGCCTGAGATGAAAGCATACCGTACCTGTAGTTTGCTTTTAATCAAGCAGTGCATTGTTCGACTGGAAAGTCACCCTTTGAGGTCTGTTTGTGATTTCTACCATAGAGTCCATTCGACATGGAGTTTGTCATCCCTACCTCAGTGCAGAACATCAAGGAAGCATCTGATCAGGATCGAGCTCAAAAGTTCCTGGAAGGTATTCAACGGCTCCATGGTGACATTGAACAGAACTTGTTGAAAGCTCAACTCAAGTACAGAGCGCGACATGATCGGCACTGAGTTGATGCTCAATTCCAAGAAGGTGATATGATATGGTTACATCTGAGTAAGAAGAGATTCAAAGGTGAAGGTAAAAAGCTTAAGCCAATTCGTTATGGTCCTTTTCGGATTTTGTGGAAAATTGGTACTAATGCTTGTCAGCTCGAGTTACCTCCATACATAGATATTTACTCGGCTGTCAATGTTGAGCACCTCAAACTCTTCAAGCCTTCAATGCTGGATGATGAGCTAGATACCATAGTACCGTTTGTTGAAGACTTGGTCTATCAATGAGAAGAACCTCTACCTGACAACGTGATCTTGGAGAAGAAGGTGACGACCACCCATAATGACACACGAGGGACTTCTCAAATCGGCCGAAAAGATCAGCGACCACGTGCGGCAAAGTGGTACACCTGAGAAGATGGTCAAGCTCAATATCCACATCTCTAGTTTTGATCACATGGTCACCAACAAGGGTTGGCTCTGATGAGACATGGGGTGGTCCGATCTTTCGATGAGAATGACAAGTATCGATTTGTGAAGACGAGTCTCACGATCCGGCTACCAATTGTACACGACTGATACGCTCTGGCAATTGCTGAACCAATTTTGGATTGTTATCGACCGAACTAGAAGCACGATCGACCTGATCACGAAGATCTATTCCTGCAAGCGATCGATTGAATCATGATAAAGAGTTGGGGTTCCGAATACAAATATTGATGTTGATCTAGCCGACCAAGAAGAATATCTCAATAGGTTCACGAAGGAAAGACTACGACTAAACAAAACCCACGGAACCCTAATGGTTCGGCCAGATTATAAAAGGAGGTAAAAGAGGTTGGTGGCCAGATAAGGAAACGTGAAACCGACATGCTCTTTTCCTACTCGGACTCTAACTTGATATAAGGGCCTTGACCCAACCAAAAGGTGACGCAACACCATAACATAACTAAAATAAACCTAGATAATTATGGTATGATCGACAGTCAGGCGGTAGCACCGTCATCCCAATCAGTTGGTCGAACAGCAACTCCATCTATCCGTTCAGTCCTCCAAAGCAACACCGAGGTTCCTGATAAGAATAAGATCACACGCATCAGGCAACATTGAGTTGAAAGTATATGAATGTAATCCAATAATTTGACGTGCGCGTGCTCTAGTGATCGGTCCTATTGATCGATAAGGAGCAATAGAAGTTGTAGGACCGAAAGCAGTGATGCCCTCATTATCCTCCCCTTCTTGCATTTGAGTCGTCCTTGACTCAAGCTCATCTGCCTCTCCCAAATATGGCTTCAAATCTGCAATGTTATTGGTGGGACTAACCCCGAAATCTGCAGGCAAGTCAAGGTTTTATGCATTACTGTTAATCCTCTCTAACACTCTAAAAGGACCATCAACTCTAGGCAGCAACTTTGATTTTCTTAAGTCTAGAAACCTTTCTTTTCACAAGTGTAACCAAACAAGATTGCCCGGTTCAAAAATTATTTCTTTTCTACCCTGACTAGCAGCAACTTGTACTTTTCATTCATACATTCTATATTCTCCTTAGTTATTTCATGCAATTTAAGAATCAATTCAGCACGTCATTTAGCATCACTGTTTACCCTTTCCGAAGATGGTAAAGGTAATAAATCAATAGGAGTGCAAGGAACAAACCCATATACTACCTGAAAGGGACACATCTTTGTGGTTGAATGCAGCAATCGGTTGTAAGCAAACTCCACATGAGGCAAGCATTCTTCCACATCTTCAAGTTCTTCTTCAAAATAGCCCGCCACATGGAGGATAATGTGTGGTTGACAACTTCGGTTTGGCCATCGGTTTGGGGATGACATGTAGTAGAAAATGTAGGATCAAGGATGCCGACTAGAGGGGGGGTGAATAGGAGGCTTTTAAAATTTCTTTCCAACTAAACAATTTTAAAGATATTTAGGATAACCTAGGGTTGCAAAGATTTAGCAATCAAACATCTAGTTGCATTCAACCATATGAAATATTCAATATAACATGCAACAATAGTAAATCAAGCAATTATGTCAATATGAATACGAATTATACAAAAGAGAGACAATTGACACAATGATTTTTACCGAGGACTCGGAGACTCGCCCGGTCTCCCCTACTCCTCGTTGAAGCATACACTCGTGAGCCTCGCTTCTATATCCATGAAGGATATCTCACTAGGGTTGCTCCTTCTCCACACCGGATAGGCGAGCACCAAATCCTTCACAAGCTTTTGCCGGCATCTCCGACAAACTTCAATGGAGAGATCACGACTCTCCTCCGACACCGTCTAAGCAAAAGCGATCGCCAAGAGTAACAAGCCGGATGCGCTTTCACTTGAACGAATCTCGTGCTAGAAGCTCAAAGATGCAAATGAGATGCTCCACACTCTAGCACTAGTATGCAAATGGTGATTGAAGTGCACTAAGCACTATTAAGCTCACCCAATTTGCTCTCTCTCAAATCTACTCAAGATTTGGGCTCAAATCTAGCATCTAGATGCAAAATAGCAAATGCAAAGACTTGGCTAGCTTATCAGCTGAAATATGAACTCCTTGAGCACCCTCAAATGAAGCCAAACACAAAGTATTTATAACCTCAAAGAAAAACTAGCCATTTGCAACAAAATGAGCTAGATTTGTACAGCCCAGACATTGTCCGGCTAGTACAGCCTAAACTGTCGTTGCAAACGTGTCAGTGACCGTTGGGGGCTCAATTTGTAAAGGCCAGACATTGTCCGGCCATCACAGACAATGTCCGGCCTTCACCAGACAGAAGCACCAGAGAAATCCAATTGTCTTTGTTAACACTTCAAAAGAAGGCAGAGCAAATTTGTACAGGCCAGACAATGTCCGGCCCGTCCCGGACAAAACCCTCCAGACATATACAAACGTCTCTGGTTCATTTCAAATAAAAACCTTACAAGTTACACAGTCCGGACATTGTCCGGCAACATTGGACAATGTCCGGCCTTCTCCGGACAGAAGCAACGGACAAATGGATTTGTCTCTATTTTCGGTTTGTTTAAGCCATAGAAGCTGTGTACTGGCCGGACATTGTCCGGCCACCACAGACACTATCCGGCCTGTACAAACTGAAAACAAGAACTAATCAATTTACTCTAAACTCGATTTGGGTATTTGCACATACGGATTTCCTGTTTTCTCACGGATGTGTCAGCTGTCACTCAGCAACGACCACGACCACACAGGTCTAACATCCGATCAAAAATAGGTGGTCGAGTGGGTTTGGTCGAACGTACGCAAGCGAGCGGAAGACTGGTACGACTAGCTTGATCTCCTATGACCATGACCAAGCTCTAAACAGAGGACCACCAAACCGGCGACATGACCACGACCACGTATCAAACACGGATACGATCATAATGTGCAGATACAACCACGACTAGCTCTAGAAAGAAAATCAATTTAAATAGCTGGCGAACATGACTAAGTGCAGTTTTCAAACCATTTTCTCTAATGCACCACAAAGTACACTTAGACTCTCTAGCAATGCAAGAGGCGAGAAAATACTGGTGCAAGATGATATGAATGCATTTGAGCTTCCGCATTAGATAGATTCAAGCTACTAGTTTCCGACCCTTCTTAATAGTATGGTCAAACTAGTAAAAATAATCCTATCAACCCGATCTATCTCCAAACACCGAGACCGGTAAAATCCTAGAAAATAATCCTTAATCTTGGATTTTACCTTCGGTGAAGTTCGACCTCGTGAAGCTTGACTACTCGAAGTTTGTCCCTCAAAGCTCGACCTCACTAAGCTTGACCTCACTCGAGATGTCTCATATCGGCATCATCCTCATCATGCCCTTGCTTGCTTTCAGCCTGCAACCATTCTGAGACTAGAACACATACACTCAATGCACAAACGTTAGTCTCATATATAGCTCGTCATTAATCACCACCAGAGAAATCACTCCACACAGGAGTTAACTCAACGATTTCTCTCTTCGGTGAAATGATGAAACAAATTTCAATAAGCGATAAATGAGTAAGATATGAATCCCACAATCATATAGAACCATATATGATACAAGAAATATGCACACGATCCATATTACTCAAGTCATGGTATTAATCAATAGAGATGACTAAAATGATGAGCTCCCCTCAATCATACACATAGATATCAAATCTAGAATAAGGAGCCATCAAACGTTTGCACAAACATAAATAACTAATCATCCTGAGCTCTCCCTCAACATGTGCATCGATATCAAGTTACGACAAAAGAAGTCATCAACTTCAGGACATTTCAATTTGTACTTAACACAAGTTTGATGCAACCATCGAGTTCCCCCTCTACATATGCATCAATATTAAACCCACAACTAAGGAAACATCCATTTCAGGGTTTATCAATCCTCAATTCATTTTACTTGTGCTAAATCAGGATTTATCTAAGTTATCATTTAATCCTCAAAGTTGTCATTATCTAGATCAATATTAATCATTATGGATTTATCCAAATCGTCATTAATCATCAAAACTTAGATATCTTAGATCGACCTAGATCCAACAATTCCCCCTTTTTGATGATTGATGACTACTACCTTTATAATCTCAATAAATCTAAAATAGATTCTTCAGCTCCCTCTCAATGTATGCAATAGTATATCGGAACTAAGCAAAACATTTAATCATTTGAGTTAAGAGATATAAATGACAATTGAGCACAAGTTCAATCAAATCATCTTCCAAAATATCAACTATCTTGATTTTCTCTATCTCATTTGCCTCTCCCAAATATCAATATTAATGATATCAAATAATATCTCTCCCCAAATATCATTTATCAATCTCAAATAACTCCTCTCATCTCTCTCAGATATCAATATCAAATATATCAAATACCAAGTGATATCTATCTCTCCCCCTTTGTCAATTAACTTACGTATTTCTAGTGTCTCCCAAATTCTCCTAAAATCTTTCCCCCTAAAGTTTATCTCTAAACACTCTCTCTCAAACACTATCTCTCCCCCTTTGTCATCAAGCACAAAAAGGAAGGACTGAGAACTTAAATTTTGATAAGCAATATTTTTGAAGGGATGAAATTTTATATGAAATGTTTTTTATGCAAAGACATGATCTCAAGAAGGTTTGTTGCAAGTGACTTTGAAAAACACTTCCAAAGTATGGAGAAGAATAACAAAACAATCAACATAAAATGAATATATCGATGACATTTACAAAGATTGCTTTTGATACATTTTGAATCATTCAAAGTCTAGATGCATCTAATTGTTTGATGTGAGGATGTCCACTAGATGCATATTTGCCATATCTTGATTTATCTCTATATTTTCTCTTTAGGCTACAGTCTCTCATACAATGATGTCGTATATCAATATACTCTAACCGAGAGTTTTGAATCAACTTATTCATAATCTTTACGACACTTTCAATATTTCATAAGTGTGGCATCTATTCGAAAGAAATTCTATAATCCAATGTTTCATCCATAAGAGTTTATGCATAATAACCACTAGATGTACTCTTTCGATTTTTCTTGCAAATCATAAGATCCGAATCCAAATAATCAAGTAATTCAATATTTGTACTCTTTGGATATCAAAGATCAATCTAGGACTGCATTTCATATTACATAAGAATGAATTTAATGGCAATCATATGACATTCCTTAGGAAATAATTGGAATCTGGCATATATTCATTCACTAAATATAATGACGAGTCTAAATGCGGTAAAATAGAGCGAAACTACCAATCAAGACTTGATAGGGTTTAGAATTGACCGCTTTTTCATGTTCGTCCTTGTCGAGATGTTCATTTGTAGCCTTGAGAGTTGTAATAGCTTGATCATCTTTCATCTCGAGGATTTTGAGCGATTGCTTCACATGCTTGAATTTTCTCTTGAACAATGTGTTCTTGAGTTGCTTGTTTTGTCGTGCTTGGAAGTAACTTTGCCCTTCAATCATTTGCATCTTGAATCATCTCGCTTTCCCTAATCGTCATCTCACAAAAATTCTTGATAGAGGGATTCATTAGTGGAAACGAATGTAATGTCATCAATATGTATTTGACCCACAAGAGTATAATGTCTCGATTGAATGTTTGATGATTATTATGTCAAACTTCTCATTTTGAAAATTATTTGATATAGGAAAAATTTTCAAGTTTTTGAACCACCTCAATTGGGAAAAATAGATGTCCATCGTCAAAATTTTTTTTTCCATTTCTTTTGGCATTAAACACAAAAAGAACATACAAATGAAGAATATGCCAAAAAGAGGTTTGTCGGAACATTTTTAGGTCATCAAGATGTGAGAAAAGTATATGACCTAATGAGATGTCAAAATTTCCAAAAGAATACTCAAATTTCAAATTCATGCGAATCATGCTCCGAATCATGAAAAATATTTTTAATTGATGTGCAAAAACATAATTAAAAGCATCTCAAATCCCATCGTATGAATCATGATCAAATGTAAAGCTATGGGAAGAAAAGGAAGTAAGGATCTCACAAAACAGGGAGTAACAAGAGTCAGCTGAAAGGATAAACAACCATCCATTTTACCCACATTCCAGACAATGTCTGCCAGGGCTGGACAAAGTCCGAAATGGGCGGACAAAGTCCGATTCTGGGCGGACAATGTCCGGACAGTTCAGTTAAAACTGCTGAAACTTCTGAAATTTGTGATTTTTATCAATTTTGCTTCAAAAATTGATTCAAGTTCCATAATAGATTTGAATGGTAAGTCAGGAACTTAGTTGGATGCAAATTGAATGAATTTTATTTGAAGGAGATCATGAAATCAATTCTCAAAAAGTGATTATTGAGTAAAAGGGTAAAATCAATATTGAATTTCACAAAAACCTCAAATCTTGATTGTAACATCCTGAGTTTTGGGGTGAAAAGTTCTTTCTTAAAAATCATGCATGCATATGTCTCTTCTAGATCAGCCAAATCAGCTTCAGCTTTATTCTGTTCAAGCCCTAAAATCTCAAAATCTATCCTGTGACCCCAAGTCAAGATCTGACTTTTCAGATTTGATCTATCAGTTATCCTAAATCTAAAAGCCTTCAGAACCCAGATTCAATTCTATCCCTAACTTCCAGATTTATCAACTCCCTTCCGTTTTCGAAAACAGAATATCTTTTACCCTAAGAAATTCAAATTTAATCAAAATCTTAGCCAAGTTCAGACTAGATTATTCCTGGATTATGATCAACGGTATGCCAATACCTTAATCCAAAAAGTTGGCAGCCAGATTTCACCATCTGAACCTTTTTCGCAAATCAGTCCAAGAGTATCGCAGATCAGTCCTTTTTCCAGATTTTTCCAAAAGCCTAAAAAGGCAAAATGTTGCAAATCATCTTCAAATTCAAATCTGATTCAGGGAACATCTCCCAAATGCTTTTCAACACAAATTCTTCTTTTATGAGTATCTCAAAATCAAACCCTAAATCCCAGCATTCGAGATCAATAAGTTTCAGACTTATTTTACCCTAATCTACTCTGTTTTCAGTTCATATCAAAAGCCATCCAAATGTCTCAAACTTTATCTTCTAGCTGTGCCAAATCATCTATGGAATTAAGTATACCAAAACAGCAGAATCAATTCCAGATCAAACCTTCCAAATCTCCAGAATTACAGTTCAGTCCAAATCAAGAATTGGAAATTGCAATCAAGCCCAAATTCGACCAGGACAGCAGCTGCGGTGCACGACCAGAGATCGCCGTGCATTTGCGCCGCGCTTGCTCGCCGCCGGCCACCCCTCGCCGCGACTGAGCTCGTACTCACTTGAGTTGCATGTGCACACGCGTCCACGCCCCAGCCATCGCCGTGGCAACGCCGTGGCAGTGCCATTGAACAACACTTGCTCCTGTGCGCGACCAACAGCAACCATTGTCAGCATCCTCTTGCCACGTTGCTTGCTTTGCCAACTCTTGTCGCCACCGCCTTGCACCGCCCGACATTGATGAGTCCCGATGTAGCACAGCTTTGCCTCACCAGTGCGCCGTCGCTTCACCGCTCGCCGTTGTTGCATCTGCGCCCGGCAACTCATGTCAACTGACACAAATTCAATGCTGTTTAATCCTTGCAAGCATCGCCCTCTGGTCTATTTAAGCCACCAGTGCCTTGTATCATCTCCTCTTCACCAGGACTTAACCAAATTTCCAAACTCCTTCACTGTCGTCGTCTTCTCCGGTGAGCCCTCGAGGAGCTTCACGGTGCCAACACAATCTGCAGCACCTCTTGCCAAATTAACAGCATCAGTGAGTTCCCCTTATCTCTCTCATCATGATGTATCACTTAATTGGATTTCCTTGCCTCCTATCGCCGGCGATCACCGGAATTTGCTGAAATTCAAAGAATGCCCTGTTCCTGCAATGTAGCTTAATTCAGCCCGAATTAGCTTTCGATCCTGTGGAAGAAAATGATCAGTGACTCATTTCCAGCAAGCCTATGCATCAATATCCCCAGATTGAGCTTCAATTGAAGCTTTCCCCAATTTTGAGCTTCTCCAGAAACCGGCGATCGTCGCCAGGCTTCTCCGGCCATCCTCCGGCCAAATTAATCGTGCAGGTAGCTTCCTCTTACCTCTCTTTCACTCTCCAAGCTTGGAATTGAGTTCATTCGGCCTAAATCGAAAACCCCCAAATGGCAGTGTTTCTTCTCCGGCGTCGATCACCGGAAAACCTATTCCTGGCCGTTTCAGCTTCATCTACCTTGCCATTCAGGTGTGCCTCAACCTCCTAAACATTTTTGCCTTCTAGCTCGATCTCTGAAACTGCCCAGAATTCAAGTTATAGCCATGCCAAGATTGTTGTCCAGTGGCTTCACTGTGCCGTGTCGCCACCACACTTCTCCTTCGAATTTCATCACCTTCCAGCCATCTTCTGCCCTAGATCCTGTTGAATGATTTGTTCCTGTTATCATTGCCTACCTCCCAGACAATGTGGTGCATCATTTGGAGCCCTAGATCAAAAGTTATGCCAAGCCCTAGTTTCTGGCCATGCCAAGCCCTAGATCAAAAGTTTTGTGGACGATCCTAGAGAAGAAAATACGACGCGGGCTGACCGGGTGACCGGTCCTCCCCCACCGGACAAGGACAACAAATGACATGAGGTTTTATACAGGTTTGGGTCCTGGTGGGGGCCCCAGTCCTGTCAGCGTGCTCCCGAACGGAGTCAACTGGGGAAGCTCTCCAGGGGGAGAGGTTCCAGAGCACACCTGTGAGCTTGTCTATTATAGCAATAACGAGCAAGTTGTTCTTTACAAGAGGTGTACAAGGGTTTATATAGCCCCAAAAGACGCCAAAAGACTAAACTACCCCGCCTGCTACCGTTGGATCGAAGGGTAGCAGCGTCCTTCTCCCGGCCAGGCATCTCGGATGCTTGACAGGTGTCCGCTGATTCTCGAGGCACTCCTCGCGTGACTTGCACGTGACCCGGTACCAGAGACTCCTGTCTCCGCAAGGACGATAACACCCGGGACAGGCACCGGGGGCCTTGTCCCCGGGCGAAAGGCGGTGCTCGGGACAGGCACCGGGGGCCTTGTCCCTGGGCAAAAGGCAGCGCACGGGACAAGCACCGGGGGCCTTGTCCCCGGGCAAAAGGCGGCGCCCGGGACAGGCATCGGGGGCCTGGTCCCCGGGTGAAAGGCGGTGCCCGGGACAGGCACCGGGGGCCTCGTGCCAGGGCGAAAGGCGGCGCCTAGGACAAGGCCCTCGGTGCCTATCCCGGGCGCCGCCTTTCGCCCGGGGACGAGGCCCCCTGTGCCTGTCTTGAGCGCCGCCTTTCGCCCGGGACAGGCACCGGGGGCCTTGTCCCCAGGCGAAAGGCGGGGACCGGGACAGGCACTGGGGCCCTTGTCCCCGGGCGAAAGGCGGCGCCCGGGACAGGCACGGAGTGCCTCATCCCCGGGCGAAAGGCGGCGCTCAGGACAGGCACCAGGGGCCTTGTCCGAGGGCAAATGGCGGCGCCCGAGACTGGCACCGGGGGCCTAGTCCCAGGGCAAATGGCGGCGCCCGGGACAGGCACCGGGGGCCTTGTCCCCGGGTGCCTGTCCCGGGCAAAAGGCGGCGCCTGGGACAGGCACCGAGAGCCTGGTCCCCAGGCCAAAGGAGGCGCCCAGGACAGGCACCGTGGGCAACCACTGGGGGCAAGCACCGGGGACCTTGTCCCTGTGTTAACGGCACAACTTCTTACCTGGACTTAGTCTCGCGGAGATTTCCCCAACAGCAGCCCCCCATGTCCTCCGGGGACAATGCTCGTGTTCCCGGAGGGGATGGTTCATGTTACCGGGAAAATCTCTGGGACAAGCTACCGTAACCGTGATGTTTCGATTCCCGTGCCGCGCGTTTATGACCGCGCAGTTCGGCCATAATGGCCGCTCGCGGTTTGAACCGGTGCCTCATTTCTCGCGCCTGCCCCCTCATTTCCCGCGCACTGTTTGAATTTCAACGGCGCGGATGTACCACGGAGGGCCACGTGGTACGCATTAGGGCCACGCTTGGCCTCTATAAATAGGGCCTCGGGGGCCCGGAGAGCTCATTCCAAACTTTCAAACTTCTAGCGCCCTTAGCTCTCCCAGTAGCCCTCTCCCGGTAGTTAGTTCCCGGAAGCTTGGCGTCCGGAACCCTTAGGTCCCCCCAGTTTTTGAAGCCTTAGCCACCGGTAAACTCTGATGGGACCCAAGGGCCATGCCAAGGCCACGGAGGTGCCCCCGGAGGAAGTTACCGCGGACTTCCTCTGGGCCTCCGAATTCACGATCGGGGACTTGGAGTCCCTGGTCGACCGGGGGGTAGTCGCGGACGGGGACGTCCGGATCCCCATGAAGAAGGACGGAGCCCCCCGCCCCAGGCCCGAAGAGGTCGTGGCCTTCGAGGCCTTCCTCGAGGCGGGGCTCCGGCTCCCGGTGCATCCATTGCTCTGGGAGTTTTTGAAGGAGTAGGGGGTGGCCCTGAACCACCTCACGCCGAACGCCATCGTCTGGATGAGCCTATTCATCTGGCTCTTCGAGACGGCGACCGGACAGGAGCCCACGCTCCGCGCCTTCCGGTACTTCTACGAGCCGACGGCGAGGAGCTCCCACCTGGTGAAGGGAGGACCCAAGCCCCCCTTCGGCTCGGTGATGATCCAGCTGCTACCATCCCGGGTAGCTGAATACCCAGTGGCAGCCTCCCGGGACCACTGGAGCGACTGGATCCGGAAGTGGTTTTACCTCCGGGTCCGGGACGATGATGTGGTGTACTCCCTGGAGGCCCCAACCTACAGCTGGTCGTCCACCCCGAAGCCCCCGGTGTGGACAGAGGAGGAGCTAAGGCTCCTTGGCAAGGTCGTCGCTTCCCGGGGTGTCCGCTCTATCCGGGACACCACCGAGGAGCTGGCGCTCCTGAAGATCCCCCCTTCTCGCACGGGAGGAGGGGGATTGGGGTGTGCCCGGCCCAACGGCCCCCGCAGAAGCCGGTGACTCGACGTAAGTTCCCGATGGCTTAGTTCATTTGAGTCATAAATTTTTTCTAACTCTTACCTTTCGCAGTCCGGCTGTACCCGGTGGCCCGGGAGAGGGCGGAGAACCTCCATGGGAGTACTTCGCCGATGAGCACGAGCGCATCGTGCGCATCGTGGGGGAGGGCCCTCCTCGGAACCTGGTAGCCGAGGCCTTCGGCCTAAGGCTACCGGAAAGGAAGCCCCTCCCTACCCCCGGTTCCAACAAGAGGGGAAGGGATGCTGCCGGGGGCTCTGAGCCAAAGAAGTCCAAGGCTTAGAAAGCCCCCAGTCCATCGACAACGCCGGCCTCTACGCTTGTGAAGGCCTAGGGCGAGACCCCTGAGACCGGGCGCGCACAGGCACCGGCCCAGAAGGAGACAACGCCGCCTCCGCCAGAAAGCCCCGCGGAGGCTCGGGGGAAGGGACTGGCCGACGACGGGGGGGGGGGGGGGGGCATCCGATTCGGCGGACTACGCCCCCTCGCCACCTTCGGCGATAGCCCTCCCAGCGGCCCCGGCATTACCCGAGCCGGAGAGGCCGGAGGTCTGGTTCACGGAGGCCTCGCCCCCGCGCGTGGAGTGGCCGGTGGACGAGGGGGGAAGCCCCTCAGTCTACGAGGCTCCCCCGGAGACGGAGGTCCCAGGAGCCCCGCGGCCCGGGAAGGGGAAGGGGCTCATGATCCCTCCCCTGGGAGGGACCCCCTGCGAGAGCTCCTCGACCAGCTCTTCGGCGGCCACATCTTCGGCAGCGAAGACGCCGGCTGCCGCCACCCCAGTCCACATCACCCCAGCAACTCATGTCCGGGGGCCTGTCATCGGCCGAGACGGGTCTGGCACCAGGTGGGAGACCCCCTGCTTTCCACGGGGGAGGTCGACCGCTACGCGGAGGGCCTACAGACCCGGAAGGTCCAGGCCTACATCTCGGAGGGGACGATCCGCGAGCGTTTTGGGGAGCTTCAATCTCTCCAAATCCAAGTACTTCCCTGAGCCAGTGGGTTTTCCTTCGGTGCCCCCATTGGAATTTTTCTAACCCTTGGACTTGTAGGGGGCGGCGATTACCTGGGGGCTTGAGAGGCGCTTCGACCAGGCGCTGAAGGAGGCGGAGGAGAGGGCCGCCGCTTACCTGGAGTAGCGGGATGATGCCTTCCGGGAGCTGGCCCGGCTCCGGGCTCAAATGCACGCCTTCGAGGCCGCCAACGACCATCTTCGGCGGGAGGCCAAGGCGAAGGAGGACGCCCTCTGGGAGCTCGAGGGCTTGATCGTCCGGGTGGTGGCGGACGCAGGCCGCTCCGTCCGCTCTGCCCTCGAGGGCCTTGGCGTGAGCCTAGGCTCCGGGAGCAGCTCCGAGGCGGCCTCGACGACTCTCACGGAGGCTGTGCGTCTTCTCAACGCACAAGTCTCAGTGATCCCGGAGGCCGCTGATGCGCTGGCGCGAGGCCGGGCAATCCCAGTTGTGGCGGCTGCGGCCGGGCTCGTGGAGCACTAGGGGTGGGCGCCCGAGCAATCGGGGGCCCGATCCCCCAGAGCTTCCCGGACTTTTTCGAGCCCTCGCCTGGGGCGCTTGAGGGGGTCCCTGGCCCCCCGGTCGGCGGGGACGGGAGCCCCCCCTGGTTCTTCTTCCAGAGGTCGTCCTTCTCTGCCCGAGCGTACTTCTCAAGCACGTTGAAGAGCTCTTTGGCGGAGGAGGGGTAGCTTCGAGGGAGCCTCCGGTGGAGCTCTCCTGGGAGGATCCCGCTCTTGCACGCCTCGATGACCGTGGAGTCGGGGACGTGAGCCACTTTGCTCTTAACTTGAGCGAAGTGCTTAAAGAAGTTGCGGATGGTCTCCCTCGTCCTCTGCCGGACAATGTACAGCTGCGAAGAATCCAGGGGATGCACATAGTTCCCCTAGAAATTCGCGTAAAACTCGCGCTTGAGCTACGCGAAGGACTTGATAGAGCCGACCTTCAAGTTGTAGAACTACGAGCGGGCGATCCCGGTGAGGTAGAGGGGGAAGATGTTGCACTGCACCATCTCGTGCCCCCCAGCCGCCGAGATGGCTGTGAAGTATACCTGCACAAATTCATAGGGGTCGGCCTCACCATTGTAGTGCTCGATGTGCGGCGGGCGGTAAGGCCGCGGCCACCGAATGCACCGAAGTCTGCGGCATAGGGGCTGATTAGCCCGCTGCACTTCCCGGGGAGAGTCCCGGTCGCTATCTCCTTTGACAGGGACGCACCCTCGTTGTCAGAGTCGGGAAGCGGCCCAAGAGGTCCGCCGGTGTGGCGGTAACGACGCTTTTCTTCTGGGCCGAGGCTAAGTTCCCTGACGTTCGGGCACTCCCCCGGAGAGGTTAGCTCTTCGACGGGTCTCTTCCCCCAGCCGGTGCGGGAGCGGGGCTCTCCGTGTCCGCGACCCGGGGGATGCTCTTCCCCGGATTTTGCCGTACGCATTCGCTCGACCTCCTCCCAGGAGAAACGAACCAGGTCCGCCGGAGGCACCCTCGGGGGCGGCCCCGGGGGAGGAGGGAGCTCATGCACTTAGCTACTAGCCCGGACGCTACCGGGGCCGGCAGGGGGGAGCCCCCAGCGGAGACCCCCGGGACCGGAAAGGGGGAAGCCCCTGTGTCATCCGGAACCGGGGAGGGGGCGCCTGCGACGACGTGCGGAGCCGGAAAGAGGGAAGCCCCTGTATTATCCGGAACAGGATACCCCCCCGATGCCGCGAAGGGCCCAGGCATGAAGTAACCTCCTGGCACCGAGAAAGCTCCCGATGCCGGCAAGGCTCCGGACGGATGGCCCGCCGGGGGAGTATACCCTCTGGCGGGGTCGTACCGGGCGGCCAGGCCTCCGGAGACCGGAGGGGCCGCCGAGTGACCCATAAACGAGGGCATAGCCCCCGGGTATGGGTGCGGCGCGTATGTGGGGGCCGGTGGCCACGCCAACACGCGAAGCAGCTCATCCATGGAGCGCTGGGCGTGGAGCTGGCCCTCCACTAAAGCCTCAAGCAAGGCATCCCGGGGAGCCGGGGAAGCCGTCGGGGGGAGACTGGTCCCGACCGAGGCGACCGCGGTCACCGGGACTGACCCGGAGGTCGAACCACCAAAATTCTCAGAAGGTGGGAGGCGGTACCTGGGTCTGGCCGCCTCCGGGCGGAAGCGCCCGGACGGTCGTGTCCCGGACGGGTGGCGCCGGGTCACCGGGACCGGCATCACCGGGAAGGGCGCGGGCCCTCGTTCTTGGGGGAGACATGGCGTCTCGTCACGAGTTCCCATGGACGGTGCCAACTGTCGTGGTATTGCGAATGCCCCGGCAGGTTTAGTGGACAATCCTAGCGAAGAAAATACGAAGCGGGCTGACCGGGTGACCGGTCCTCCCCCGCCGGACAAGCACAACAAATGACAGGAGGGTTTATACAGGTTTGGGTCCCGATGGGGCCCTAGTCTTGTCGGCGTGCTCCCGACCGGAGTAAACTGGGTAAGCTCTCCCGGGGGAGAGACTCCGGAGCACACCTGTGAGATTGTCTATTCTAGCAATAACGAGCAAGTTGTTCTTTACAAGAGGTGCACAAGGGCTTATATAGCCCCAAAAGACGCAAAAAAACTAAACTACCCCGCCTGCTACCGTTGGATCGAAGGGTAGCAACGTCCTTCTCCCGGCCAGGCAGCTCGAATGCTTGACAGGTGTCCGCTGATTCCCGAGGCACTCCTCGCGTGACCTGCACTTGACCCGGTACCAGAGACTCCTTTCTCTGGAAGGACGATAACGCCCGGGACAGGCACCGGGTGACGAGGATTGACACCCGAGTCAGTTCAAATAAATACACTATTGGTTCAAGGCAGATTCGAGCCAGACACGTGCCAGGCGGTGCGAACTCAAGTTATTCTGAGAAGCATCAGCCCGAGGTCGCGGGCTTTGCGCGATCAGACCGCAGGCTTCGCGCGGTCAGGAATTCGTGTGCTATACGCGAACAGAATGTTGGAGATGTTGCGCGGTCAGCCAACATCCCGCGGTCAGAGCACTTTCGACCAGGGTACTTGGGGTTTACCTGTCCGGCTGTCCCTATAGCGAGAATATCCAAAGTATCCCGAAGATTCCTCCGCGTGGAAGATCAACCGTCAGGAGGTTAATACGTGCAGTTATCCATGAATAACACGTGTTAAATTTGCGTGGAGGTTAAGAGCGGTTCTCTAAAACCGCATCCGAATAACTGTCTGATGCAGTTACGACATGGCACCCTTTCGACCAGTATAAAAGGGTGGCAAGATGCATCAAACAGGGGGGAAAAAACGTCTCTGATACAAGCGAGATACAACACATCTCAACCACTCAAACAGCCAAGTCTACGGCCTAGATTAGTTATTTTTTAGAAGCCTCTTTGGCTTCTTTCTGTATCCTTACATAGGAAAAAACCTTCGCCTGTGAAGCTCTTTTCCCGCCCTTTTGTAAATCTTTGTCACATATAGTGAAATCCCAACAGGACATAGGGCTATTACTCCCACCATCGAGGGCCCGAATCTGTATAAACCTCTCTGTGCTCCTGTTCTCCATATTTCTACATACCTTCCCGGAGGGTCATCTTGAAAGGTCTCGCTATTACAAATTTTGCATAAGTTCGGCTGAGGACTCCGAGTCCGAATCGTCGACAGCTGGCGCCCACCGTGGGGCCTTTCTCAAGGCATCATAATTTTAATCCGGAGGTTCGCTGAAACATGGCTGGAGTATATGATTCTGAGAACGATTTTGATCTCGAGGATTATGCTCACATTCCAATGCCTTCTCCAAGCAATCCTGTTCTGATGGAGGAGGTTGAAGGCCAGAATCTTCCAGAGGTAGAATCATCTCTCCAGGTCATGTCCATCGACCAGTGGGCGACTAGCGCAAGGTCAGAACTCACAGAGGTTCTCAATGCGCTAGAGGATGAATCCGGTTTGTCATACGACCCCGCTGAGGGGAAGGATGATATCGACCTGCAAATCAGCCCAGGGAGATTCGACCCTTATAACCTTAACCGTCTCTTTGATTTCGAGTCCGACTCGGAACAAACCGAGATGTTTTCCCCATCGACAACCTCTCTCCCTAGACAGTTCGCTGCCTTGTCGGAGGAGACTCCCGACCAACAAGCTGCTAGGGAAGAACGGGATCGCAAACAAAAGGAGGATGAAGATCTCGAGCAACAAAACAATGAACTATGCAGAACTGCCCTAGAGGCTCTTCAAGATGCGCAGGCTCGTTACGATGCTGCTCCGAGTTCTTCTCAACGGTCACGTGGTCGCAAACGTGACCAGACCCCTTCTTTGCCACCGGAGCGTTTCCCGGTGGACGAAGAAACAGTAACACCTGGTGCCCCTAGGAGAAGCACTCATGGTCGACTGCGATCTATCGCGGAAGTCATGCGTAACTTTCCTCCTACGGTCACGGATGCGCAGAAACCGGCCTTTACCAGGATCTTGGCTGAAAGGCTGGATGAGGTCGCGTCTGAGGCGACGCCAACGGCCTCTTCCCGCTCGGTAACACGTTCCCGCGAACGAGAGTGTCCTCACTTTTGTTCTGGCGGCGAAGTTAGCCACTGCTCGTACCGTCCCGACAGGACAAGTACCGGCGAACGCAGGATTCTCGTAGTAGGGATCGGGTTCCTGTTCACTCTCATTTGGGACCGCGAGTAACTTCACCGTTGCGTGAGGTCGCCCGTAACCTGGTCGAGAGTCACAGGGCACTTCACGGCCCCTACGTCGGTTGTAAAGCTTTTTCGCCCGGCCTACGAGTGGTCGTTTGGGCCGATAAGTTTTGACCAGGGGCCATTGAGAGGTTTGACGGAACTCAGAACCCATCCGAGTTCCCTCAAATCTATATCACTGCCATCCAAGCGGCGGGAGGCGATGACCGGGTCATGGCCAACTACCTGCCTACAGTCCTCGAAGGACCGGCTAGAACCTGGCTGTTTAACCAGCCCGAAGGTTCCATCTATAATTGGGAAATGCTGTGCGACGCCATCCTCAGCAATTTCCAAAACTGTTACCAAAGCCGGGTAAAGAGGAGGATCTTCATCGGCTATGACAAACTTCAACCGAAACTCTTCGGCAGTTTGTCAAGAGGTTTGTCGGGGTGAGGAATACCATCCCGAACATATCTGATGGCTCTGTTATCAGGGCGTTTAAACATGCCGTTCGATACCGGAGATTCACCGAAGACTTGCTTATCCACCCTCCTCGATCAGTGGCCGATCTGTTCGACATGGCCGATCGATACTCTGACGCAGCCGAAGTAGTCGAATGGAACTGGATGGTCGACAAGGGTGACCTACCACCTCAACCAGGTTTCAAAGACACCAGGAAAGAAGATTCAAGTAAGAAGCCGGAATCTTTGTCAGGTGGGAAGTCGAAAAAGTCGAAGAGGAGCCGCTCTGGACAGTACCGCGAGGTCGCAGTCGCAGAGAAGCCGCCTTCGACCAAAGGTAACAAGCTTTCATTTAAGAATAAAACTGCTTCTGGTGGTCATAGTGCCGACCAGCCAGAAAAGTCAACTAATCCGCAGGAAGGCAAGAAGTGGTGTCCACTCCACAACTCCACAGGCCACGACCTCAAGAACTGCAAGAGTTGGTTGAAGCAATTGGATGATTTCTACCAGGGAGTTGGGCCAATGCCAACCTTACTGCCTAAAGAGCAGGCGTGCGGACTTACAGACACCGACGGAGACGAGGAAATGTCCTACCAGGTACCTCAAAATCATATTAATGTTATTTTCGGGGGTTCTTCTTCTTTCGTTTTCAAAAGGCAGTTTAAAGCCTTTTACCGAGAGGTTAACCAAACGGAGATATCTCTTGGTGAACCTCAATACCCCCGTTGGTCAGATACACCCTTGACATTCGATCGTTCTGATTGTCCTGCGGGGCTTACTCGACCATTGAGGCTCCGTCTGGTCATTACCCCGATCATCAGTAACGCGAGAGTTGAAAGGGTCCTGATCGATGGAGGGAGTTCCCTTCACATTTTTTTTGTCAAGGCGCTCGACGAGATGCAAATTCCTCATTCGAAGATCAAGCCCATAATCCATCCTTTTTATGGGACAATCCCAAGCCCCTCCATGATGCCGTTGGGACAAGTTGTCCTCCCGGTCACACTGGGAGAACCGGATAACTTCCGAACAGAATTGGTTACTTTTGACGTAATCGATTGTGATTCAGCTTATAATGCAATCTTTGGCAGGCCAACTCTCGCTAAATTCATGATGGCAACGCACTATGCTTGCCAGTGCGGAAAATTGCCTGGCCCCAAAGGTGTCATCTCGGTCCGAGGCAGTCGCAACGTGGCACTCACATGGGACCGGCTATCTTTGGAGATGGTCGATCAACTTCCCCTCCGGGACGCCCAGGTCACCATTGTCGCCACCGACGCGATCAAGGCTGCTCCTCGACCAGATGAGAAACTCAAATTGGTTCCTTTGT
Organism: Pharus latifolius; assembly: GCA_019359835.1. Classification (NCBI taxonomy): domain Eukaryota; kingdom Viridiplantae; phylum Streptophyta; class Magnoliopsida; order Poales; family Poaceae; genus Pharus; species Pharus latifolius. The sequence goes on along the minus strand of CM033323.1, from coordinate 31,312,321 downwards.
ACCCAGATGATCCATCCAAGACAATTCGGGTCGGATCAGGTCTGGATGACAAATAGGAACTCGAGCTCATTGCTTTCCTCTGGGCTAATGCAGATGTGTTTGCGTGGAAACCGTCCGACATGCCCGGTGTCCCAAGGGAAGTAACCGAGCACAGGTTAGCAATTCGACCTGGACAACGCCAATAAAGCAAAAGCTCAGGCGTTTTGCTGTTGACCGACAGGAAGCCATCCGAGAGGAGTTGGACAAACTCCTAAAGGCCGGGTTCATTCGTGAAGTCGATCACCCGGAATGGCTCGCCAATCCGGTCATGGTCCGCAAGTCAAATGGCAAGTGGCGCATGTGCGTCCACTACACTAGCCTCAACACTGCCTGTCCGAAGGATGACTTTCCCCTTCCCCTCATCGACCAGTTGGTCGACTCAACCGCGGGTTGCGAACTGATGAGCTTCCTGGACGCCTACTCAGGATATCATCAAATTAGCATGGCAGAAGAAGATGAAGAGAAAACTGCCTTCATCACCCCGTTCGGCACCTACTGCTATGTCAGAATGCCGTTCGGTCTCAAGAACGCAGGTTCCACGTACCAGCGCTTGATGCAAAAGACCTTTCTTTCCCAGATAGGGCGTAATCTCGAAGCATACGTAGACGACTTGGTTGTAAAAAGTCCCAAGAGATTGTCTCATTTGGACGATCTCGCTGAAACTTTCTGTAATTTAAATCGCTTTGGAATAAAATTAAACCCGGAGAAATGTTCTTTCGGGGTTTCTTCAGGAAAACTTCTTGGTTTCCTTGTGTGTTCCAGGGGCCATTAAACAAATGAGATCGCCCTCGACCACGAAGGATGTTCAACGCATGGCTGGTCGCATGGCGGCCTTAAGTCGCTTCATATCGCGACTAGGCGAAAGGGGATTGCCTTTCTTCAAAGCCTTGCAGAAGCATCACAATTTCACATGGTCAGATGAGGCCGAAAAAGCGTTTCAAGAGGTGAAGATATATCTCTCCAGTCCGCCAGTGTTGGTGTCTCCCGACAAAGGAGAACCATTGCTTCTTTATGTGGCGGCCACACTGCATGCGGTCAACGCTGTCCTGATCGCGGATAGGGAAGGAATACACAGACTTGTCTACTATGTGAGCGAAGTACTTCATGGTCCTAAGGAACGTTACCCTGAGGTCCAGAAGATACTTTACGCGCTACTAATGGCTTCCCGTAAGCTACGACACTACTTCCAAGCTCATAAGATCACAGTACCCTCCTCTTTTCCTTTGGGGGATATTGTCCGAAATCCAAAAAAATCTGGTCGAATCGCTAAATGGGCGGTCAAACTCGGTGCCTTTGATATCCATTTCACGCCCCGCACGGTGGTTAAGTCTCAGGTTTTGGCCGACTTCATGGTCGAATGGACCAACCCTGAGCCACCCGTGCAGGTGCCAGAGGAATTGGAGTGCCCCGATCACTGGACAATGTACTTTGACGGCTCCCGTAGTTTTCAACACTCGGGGGCTGGAGTGGTCTTAGTTACGCCTCAGGGCGAACAGCTTAAGTATGTCATCCAACTACACTTTATTGCGACCAACAATGCGGCAGAGTATGAAGGTCTTCTTGCAGGGCTCCGGGCAGCAAAATTCCTCAGAGTCCATCGATTAGTGGTGAGGGGAGACTCACAGCTGGTCATAAACCAGGTAAACAAGGAGTACAGCACCTCCGATGAGACAATGGCTCATTACCTGGGGGAAGTGAGGAGATTGGAAAAACACTTCAGTCATTTCGTAGTCCAATACATCCCGCGAAAGGACAATATTCTCGCAGACCAATTATCCAAAATTGGGTCCTCACGCACATCCGCTCCGGCAGGAGTGTTCATTGAACACTTGGATCGTCCTTCGATCATGACTTCAGTCGAGGATGATCCGGTAATAGCCTACGTTACCAACCTCAGTCAGGAACAGGATTGGGCTCATCCATTGAGAGTCGATCTTGAACATGGGACCCTACCCGAGGACGAAACCGAAAGCGATCGATTAATTCAAAAAGCGCGTCTGTACAAGCTCATAGATGGGATCTTGTACATAAAGGGTACTCAAGGAGTATTCATGCGTTGCATATCTCAGGAGGAAGGACAATCCCTCTTGAAAGAAATACATGACGGTGTATGCGGTGCGCATGCGTCATATCGGACACTGGTCGGAAAAGCTTTTCGACAAGGATTCTACTGGCCTTCGGCACTTGATGATGCCAAGCATATGGTCAAGATGTGTCCTCAGTGTCAGTTCCACGCGAGACAGGTTCATCAACCAGCCTACACGTTACAAACCATTCCCCTCGCATGGCCTTTCGTGGTCTGGGGAATGGATATTGTTGGTCCTATGCCACAAGCGGTCAACGGGTACAAGTCTGTTCGTAGCCATTGACACGTTTACAAAGTGGATTGAGGCCGAACCGGTACAAAATATTACCGCCTCAGCAGCACAAAAGTTCTTTCATAAGAACATTGTTGCCCAATTTGGTTTTCCAAACCGTCTTATCACCGACAATGGTTCTCAGTTCGCCAGTGGTCTTTTCCTAGATTACCGCGATCAGATCGGAACTAAGGTGTGCTTTGCTTCTGTGGCACATCCGCAGAGCAATGGCGCTGTAGAACGGGCTAATGGGCAGATACTGCAAGACATCAAAAAACGTGTTTTTGATCGCCTTAAGACTCGCTCGAGGGCTTGGGCAGACGAGCTCTATACCGTTCTATGGGCGCTACGAACTACCTCTAGTCGAGCCACCGGTGAGACGCCCTTCCATCTGGTCTATGGGGCCGAGGCTGTGTTGCCTATGGAAGTCAGTATTGGGTCTGTTCGGACAGAACAATTCGAACAGGTTAACCAGTCCGAACAATGATCACAAGATCTCATCCTCTTAGAAGAAAGGCGTGATCGCGCTTTGATCAAGTCCGCGGCATACCTGCAAGCTTTGCGCAAGTATCACAGCAAAAGGGTGTGACCACGTAGTCTTAACGTGGGCGACTTGGTGTTACAAAAAATCCAAGACCAGTCTAATCGCAACAAATTCTCCCCGAAGTGGGAAGGCCCTTACATTGTTGTCTCAGTGCCGCGACCAGGATCCGCGCGGTTAGCCATGGAGGATGGTCGAATTTTGTCCAATACTTGGAACATCGATCAACTTCGCAAGCTCTACGTGTAAGTACTCAATCCCTTTTCCTGTTCAATTAGCATCTTTTCATAAAACAAAAAATGTTTTGGTTTCATACGATGAATATTTCCCTTTATGCCCATGTGCTGCGAATTCGGCTCAGGGGCTGGTCGCCGGCGGTTAGATCATTACCACGTCCTAGTCGGATTCGCTGGCCGATCTCATGACCGCTTCCAGATAAGTCACTCCTAAATAAGCCGTTTCTCAATGCACACGGGGCTTTCTGGCAGGTCCTTGGTTATCTGAGTGGTTGTCGGTTTGCAAACAAGACTAGGCGTTACTTTGATCATAATTGTTGGTTTGATCACACATCCCTGGTCGTTATTATTCACTTTTCTCCTGCGTTTGTAATACCAAGTCTTCAGTATTTACAATCACAGGCAGGGGCTAGGGGGATATGTTTATAGTATGAAACAACACAAAACAAGAATACATATATTCATTTTTCAAAAATGGATTTCAACATACATTGCATCGTATACAACTGTTTCTGCACAGAAGTAGGGATCACTCGATCCCAAGGTCAGTCAGGAGCTTATCTACAAGGGGCCTGATCTCCTCCATGACGGCCTCTAGTTGTTCCTCACTCTCGACCTCAACCGGTCCCACCAATGGATTCAGATCTGCATCTGGTCCTCGGTGAAGTCGAACTCGGCTGAGAATGGCGGAAGCGGCTGACCGAACCCTGGTTCTGATTACCTCTTCTCGTCGCCGTGTATCCTCAATAAGATACTCGAGAAGTGACTCCGCCTGGGCCATGACTAGTGTAGACCAGTCATTTAGGCTGAGATTATCTCTTGTGGTCTCGACCACATCAGCCTTCAGAAGACGAGCCACTGCCTTCAGTTTTTCGAAGATTGAACGGCTCAGCTCTCTGATCGCCCTTTCGGAGGTTAGAATAGAGCCCTGGAGGAGTCCATTGTCTTAACTGAGTTGTTTTATTTGACCCGCTTGCGCTGCAGCAAGAGAAAAGATTACTCGCTCGTTATGAAGTTAAGTCTTCCTAATCAGGAATCGACTTACCAGCAAGTTGTGACCGCAGCTTGTTGTTTTCGATCTCTTGGTTTCTAGTCACTGAGATCGAATGGAGCTTGACTGTGGCCACTTCTTTCTTCAGCAGTGCCACTTTTCTGTAGTAGAACAGAAGGAGTGGTCATAACCAATTTGTATCTGTACAAGTTGAAGAGTAATGATCCTTACCTGCGCAAGTTGTCTCGTTCTTTTTGTACGGCCTCAACGCTCGCCATCATAGCGTGCGACTTGGCCGTCATCCAGGATAACTCCTATGATGCAAAAAAAGGAGTTAAAGGTGTCCTATGTATAATTCAGGCACCGAAAGTGAAGTTCATCATACCTTCATGAATTCCTGTAAGGAAATGTCTTCCGAAGTAACCGGAAGACCCGTTGAAGGCCCCGATGCGGCCACAACAAGGGCAGCTGGTGGGAGTGCCTGCTGGGCACTACCCCCAGTCGCTGTTGGTTGTGACTGGGTCTCCACGCTTGCCTCTCCCCTCACGGCTCGGACTGCTTCCTGGACCGAGGGGGCGGAGTGCTCCTCACTGGAGGCTCCTGCACCAGCAGCAACTTCAACCCTCCCTGGAGCGGTTGAAGGGCCGGATGCTGTTTCTTTTTGCCTGACAAAGGAAAGAGGAACCAAGCAGTTACAATTTGTGATCGTCACGACTTGTTTTAATACAACCAAGATAAAGGTTCTTACCTTATTTGAAATCCCATCAGTTTTTGAGATTTCTGGGAAGGCTTTCCGTGAGAAAGAGGACAATTGTCGTCTTTCCTGGTCTTCCTCTTGGTGAATAAGGCATTCCCTCCCTAGATGTGTTCCTTTGTAAGCACATTTCTAAGGGAAGATGAAGACAAACGATAAGAGTCTTTACCTGGGCAACTGGACCGGTTGGCAGGGCTGCATCCAAGGGCCTGGATGGCTCCTGGACTTCTGGGGCCGGCGCCTCGTTTGCAACCGCAGTAGGGTCTTGTCCGACCACCTCCCTCCTGTCTGCGGGGGTGGAGGATTTTCCTCCCTGGGACTCGCAGGAGTCGCAGGGGGAAGCCCTTCTCCCTGCATAAGCATTAACTTAATGAACACACAGGGGGAATTAAAGAAAACAAGACTGTGAAGGAACCTTACCATGGTCGTCCCTTCGACCAAGGAAGTAGAAATAACTGGCCCTGAAACCTCAGGGGCTTCAGGAGCTGGGGGTTATCCGCGACCACAGGGCTTTCGGTGGCCGTGGTGTCTGCTACAGCCGCCTCGGTGGTAGCAGTTGTTTTTGCGGAGCGAGTTGGAGCGTCGCCGAATGGAGAACATGCAATCTTCCTCCTCCGACGAATCATGGGGACATCATCATCTTCCTCCTCCTCGCTCCCCTCTCCCTGTATGACGAAGAAGTAATTCTAGTTCGCACCTGGAAAGATCGGAGGAATGTGATATCTTACCGCAGTTTTCCTGGAGGTAGGAGGAGCGCTTCGTGAAGACCTTTCCCCAAGATTTAGCCTGGCTTTCTTGGGGACAGGATTCCTCGTCCTAGGTCGCGAGGAAACCTTCTTCACGAATTTCGTCGTCGGCTTCCCCAGGGAACCGACGTTCTCGCTGGGGAACGTCGCCTCGGCGAACCTCCCTAAGAGCTGTTCTCATTCCAATGGGACTGTTAGTGCTGGATATACATAAGACCTGCAAAACAGAGGCCAAGTGGGAACGTACCTTTCGGCGCTCCTGTTTAAGGTCGTCGCCGGCGTGAATCAAGTTCTGGGGACGAGGTGATCCCTTGGGACCCTCTACCTCGGCGTTGTAAGCCCTGAGGAGGTAGTTAGTCCGCCTCTCGATCTTGGATGAGGGCAGGACTGTTCCCAAATGTGAGTTAACTAGTGCATTTCAAAAATAAAGAGTTTTAAGTGCCAGAAATGGGTACCTTCATTGTAATCCAAGGTACTGTCCGCCATGGATTTGATCTCCCAAGCCGGATGAGCCCTTTCACGCAGGGGGCTCACCCGATTCTTCACAAAATCGCGAATGACGTCGTGAGCTGTTAGTCCCTCTTGGACTAGGTGAAGAATGACCTCGGCGTGCTTCATGAACTCTGCATTCATCGCCGGGAGAGAATCCAACTCGCTTGGCTTCTCTGGCCGTGAGTTCTCAAACCACAGCCCTCTCTCGGTTGGTGGGGTGCAGTAGAACCATTTCTGGTGCCACCCGTGCACTGCGTCTTGCAGGGGTGGGAAAGGATACTCCTTTTTCTCCCTTAGCCAGAAGTAGATGCATCCGGCGGCGTTGGCGCTCTTCGACCACGCCGAGTAATAAAAACGCCGGAAGAGATCCACGCTGGGATATACTTCGATGAACGCCTTGCACAGGTGCTGAAACACCGCCAGGATCAGCACTGCATTTGGGTGGCGGTTGATCAGCTCCAACCCATAGTGCCCGAGGACGTCCTTCAGGAACCGACTCTCAGGGAATCGGAACCCACAGCGCAGATATTCTTCAAAAACCACCAATTGCCCTCTTGGACGATTGGGGTTTCTTGGTCCTTCTTCGCGGGCCGCCAATTGATTAGCAGCTGCGGAGGAAGGATTTCCTCATTCTCCAATGCCAATAAGCTCTCCTCGGATTGGTGGATTGATCGGCTCCAAGACGCCATTTTTTGGTGGACAATCGGAAGAAAAAGTTCACAACTTTTGGGGAAGATGAAGGCTGAGAAGAACGAGGGTTTTGTGCGGCGGAAATGTTGAGGGTTTTTGGCTGTGTGGCTTCCTCAAGAAGATACCTGCTCCTTTTATAGACCCAAGGAGACGCACTAACGAGAGTAACGTTCCATTCAAACGTTCCACTGAGTATTTTATTCATTTCCCATAATGGATACTATCTCTGGCGGACCCGTTAAAGTGTTCCAGGCATTGGATCTGAAATAAAAAGGCTTCTTTGTTTCAGAGTTTGAAAGTACAAAAGCCTGAAAACTTTTTCAGAGTTTTTCAGAGGACATTTTTCCCTTATGTGCCTTGTGTATTTTCATGAAAAATCCTATGGCCCAATTTTTGGACGTATGGATATATTCTGATCGGGTTGTGGTATGATCAAGACCATGCTTTCAATTAAGCTCCGATTCTAATCGAAGTGATGGTCTGACCGAGCCTCGATTCTGGTCGCAGTAAGCTTCAGTTTTAAACCGCGGCTTTAAGTCTGATCGCGGTATCAGAGTTGGCCGCGGTAATTTTATGAAAGCATGATTCTAATCGCGGAACTGAGGTTTCCCTGTGTATGAATGGTCGCGAAGACATTACTCACGGCCATATATTCGCACAGAAGATGCAAAGAATATTTGTATAAAGAAAGAAATTTTATTTCTTGCATTCTTTACATATAAAAGGGATACCGGCGACCAGAGCGTCGACCTAATCCGAAAGAAGTTTTTAGAGTTCTCCTAGGGACATATTGCTGTCAGTAGGATCTACTGACAACCCCCAGAGAACTAGCAACTAATCTAAGCCTATCTACATCATCCCTAACAAGAGATATACTACTGTTCCTAATAAATCAGAGAGTTCCCGCTATTGCTGATTGTGGTGCCTCTCTCGACGGAACTGGTGCGCCTCTTCACGGGATCGTTCAAAACATCTCTTCGGTCTTCTTCTCCTCTGGAAGGATCTGTCCGAGGGGAAGAGGCGCAGTGGCAGCAGGCTGATCACTAGGACCTCCAATCTCCTACATTTGCAAAAATTAGTTGTAATAACTATAACTATCAGCAAAAGGAGATGAGGATCATTACCTGTCCCTGCTCGTGACAGGTTGATATAGCCATCCTGGAAAGTAGATCATCCAATAAAAGCGGATGATCACTAGATGGTGAAAGTGCAACCTTCCCACCAGGAGATTGCTTCCCCAACACAAGTTGAGGATCTTCTGGTCGGATAGTCACCGCTTGCCGACCAGAAAATTGATCACCCAAACAAAAGCAGGGAATGTTGGAGTAAAGAACTGAAGGAAGAAAGAATGATGGCTCATCTTCTACCTTTGCTCTGCTGGAAGATCCTTCGTCAACCTTGGGTTTCTTCCTTGAAGGAGATGGATCTTCAGGCATTTGAAGCTCTTGCTTGAGAACTTCCTCTTCATCACTTTCAATCTCGATGATGTTGTGATCTGCCATCAGGAGGTGTATGAGGAGAAGAAGGAAGGTGACTTTAGAAAGAACTTAACCGTGAGAAGAAATTGTGAAGCTTTACGAATTCAAAGACCCGGTATTTATAGCCGCCAAGGTGACGGTTTACATTCCGAGTGTCTTGGGTTTTTTAAAAAAGCATTTACAGTTTTACCTCGGGTTAAAAAACGTTTCAACGGCGCCATCATTACCTGTCACGTAATACCCAGAACCCATCTCGGGGAACCAACCGTTCCACTTAGTGCGCCACTAAGCGTGGGATTTGAAGAGTCGGGTTAAAAATCCGATGCATGACTTTAAATTCGAAATGAACACGTCCCTTCGTTTCCTTCGAATTTGGGGGCTAGTTGACGAGGATTGACACCCGAGTCAGTTCAAATAAATGCACTATTGGTTCAAGGTAGATTCGAGCCAGACACGTGCCTGGCGGTGCGAACTCAAGTTATTCTGAGAAGCATCAGCCCGAGGTCGCGGGCTTTGCGCGATCAGACCGCAAGCTTCGCACGGTCAGGAATTTGTGTGCTATACGCGAACAGAATGTTGGAGATGTTGCGCGGTCAGCCAACATCCTGCGGTTAGAGCACTTTCGACCAGGGTACTTGGGGTTTACCTGTCCGGCTATCCCTATAGAGAGAATATCCCAAGTATCCCGAAAATTCCTCCGCGTGGAAGATCAGCCGTCAGGAGGTTAATACGTGCAGTTATCCATGAATAACACGTGTTAAACTTGCGTGGAGGTTAAGAGCGGTTCTCTAAAACCGCATCCGAATAACTGTCTGATGCAGTTACAATATGGCACCCTTTCGACCAGTATAAAAGGGTGGCAAGATGCATCAAATAGGGAGGAAAAAAACGTCTCTGATACAAGCGAGATACAACACATCTCAACCACTCAAACAGCCAAGTCTACGGCCTAGATTAGATAGTTTTTTACAAGCCTCTTTGGCTTCTTTCTGTATCCTTACATAGGAAAGAACCTTCACCTGTGAAGGTCTTTTCCCGCCATTTTGTAAATCTTTCTGACATATAGTGAAATCCCAACAGGACGTAGGGCTATTACTCCCACCATCGAGGGCCCGAACCTGTATAAACCTCTCTGTGCTCCTGTTCTCCATATTTCTACATACCTTCCCGGAGGGTCATCTTGAAAGGTCTCGCTATTACAAATTTTGCATAAGTTCGGCTGAGGACTCCGAGTCTGAATCGTCGACACCGGGGGCCTTATCCCCAGGCGAAAGGCGGCGCTTGGGACAGGCACCGGGGGCCTTGTCCCCAGGCAAAAGGCGGCGCCCGGGATAGGCACCGGGAGCCTCTTCCCCGGGCGAAAGGCAGCGCCCGGGACAGGCACCGGGGGCCTTGTCCCCAGGCAAAAGGCGACGCCAGGCACCGGGTGCCTGGTCCCCGGGCCAAAGGACGCGCCCGGGACAGGCACCGGGGGTAACCACCGGGGGCAAGCACCGGGGACCTTGTCCCTGGGTTAACGGCACAACTTCTTACCTAGACGTAGTCTCGCGAAGATTTCCCCCAACAGATGCAAACTAAACAAGATTTGAATATAACCTCATAAACTCAAAATTCTTTGTCTTTTTGGTCACCAAATTAACATTGACATGGTCAAAAAGACAAAAACAGAAGTTGACCCTCTCTTGTTTCAATTTGTAGATGTCGGAAGAAAACTCGATGAACTCATCAAGTGGTAGTGAAGATGCAGTTCTTGCTTTCGACTCACCAAGTAAAGGGAACAAAACAAGAGATGAGGAGATTGCCGGTAGTAAAGCTCCTCCAAAGTTGAACAAAAGAAAACATTCAGATGTTTGGAAGATCTTTGAAGTTATGTAAGTACCCTCCAAGAAAAGAAAGGTGAGACAGAAACAAAGTCAAAGTGCAAGAATTGTCAGAAGCTTTATATATACCATCCAGGGGGAACTACGACAACATTGAAAAGGCACATAGAAGGTTGCTATATTTTGAAGAACAACGAAGCAAAGCAAAAGAAGCAACCGTCACTCCACTTTCTTGGGGTTGAATCAAGTGATGCACATTGTTTTATAATTATCAATCCTAGCATCAGTGGCATGTATGAGCATGAAAAAATTCGTGATATTATTGCTAAGATGATTGTTGTGCATGAGTAACCATTTAGAATGGTGGAGCATGTTTGGTTTAATGTGCTATTGAGGTCTCTTAATCCACATTATGAAAGCATTGGTAGAAAGACCATTAGAAAGAAGTGCATGAAGGTTTTCCTAATAGAGAAAGAGATCTTGAAGAAGAGATTTAAAAATGTTGGTAAAATTAGTTTGACTTGTGATTTGTGGACATCTAACCAAACCCTTTGCTACATGAGCTTGGTAGCTCATTATATAGATGCCAATTGGGTGATGCAAAGTCGTGTGATTAGCTTTGTTGAGTTAGAGCCTCCACATAGCGCGATTGTGATTTCTCAAGCCATGTTTGATTGCATTGCTGATTGGAAATTAGAAGATAAAGTTGCTACAGTTACTCTGGACAACGCATCGTCAAATGATGTTGCTGCAAGGCATTTGATGTCTAAGTTCATATCTAGAGGCTCACTTCATTTTAATGGTAGATATTTTCATATTCGGTGTTGTGCACACATACTCAACTTGTTAGTGAATGATGGTATGAAACCATTAGAACCTTTGATAAACAAGATTCGGGAAACTGTCAAGTACCTTAAGAAGTCTCTAGCTTGCTTAACTAAGTTCTCTGATATTTGTAAGTCTTCTTTCATTGCGAACAAAAAGAGGGTTGGTTCTTGATGTGTCAACTAGGTGGAGTTCTACACATAAAATGCTTGATTGTGCTTTTGATTTTAAGATTGCATTCACCCATTATGCTGATGTGGAGGCAAATTACAAATGGGAGCCTTTGAATGAAGAATGGGTGATATATGATAGAGTAAGACATGTGGTGAAAGTATTAGACACAGCGACCACTGCTTTTTCAGGTTCCACATACCCCACTGCAAATCTATTCTTCCCTTACACTATTGATGTTAAGGTTGCTTTGGATAATGCTTTTCATTCTAATGATCAATACTTGAAGTTGATGGGACAAGCAATGTTGGAAAAGTTTGATAAGTACTGGGGCCAATGCAGCACTCTTTTAGCTATTGCCGCAATTCTTGATCCAAGGTATAAAATGAAGTTCATTTTATGGTGTTTTGGAAAGATATATGAGCCCTCAAATGTTGACAGTATGGTCTCTTTGTTTCGTTCTGAGTTGGATGAGGTGTATAATATGTATGAGCTGGAGCATCGTCATAATAGGGTCATCAACAAGGACAGTCTTGCATCCACCTCTTCAGTTTTAGATTCGGGTAGCACAGTTGCCTCAATTTCAAGTCAATTTCAAAGTTTCTTGCGAGCTACTGCTGGTGCACAACCATCTAAGTCAGATTTGATTCAATATTTAGATGATCCCAATGCGGACTGTGGTGAGACATCATTTAATATACTTGAGTGGTGGAAAGTGAATTCATTGAGATACCCAATAGTGTCAAAGATGGCAAAAGATATCTTGACTATACCGATTAGTACTGTATCTTCTGAGTCTGCTTTCAGTGCTGGAGGTAGAGTACTAGATGATTACTAGAGTTCTTTAGAGCCTTCTATCGTTGAAGCATTGCTTTGCACATCTAGTTGGATAAGAGGTGCTTACCGTAACATGAAAAGTCCCTTGGTATATAGTTTTCCTAATTTTTTTCTTTTGCTTCTGACTGATATTTGTGTTCTAAGCTCAAGTATATTTTTTCTATTTTGGTCATTTATAGGAAGAAGGCAATGAGGAGGATGTTGGAAGCATTTCTTTGGTTGATAGCATAGTGGGAAGCAACTAGTAAGTGTAAGTTTATTATTGTTTTTGTTGAACATTTCTCATTCTTGTGCTCCTCATGTGATATCATGTATGTGACTTGTGATGATTGTTCTCTAAGGATGATTGTTCTTGCGGAAGGCCTATTCTAAAAAGATGTCGAGATGATTGTTCTTTCAGGAAAGATGTTCTTGCGGAAGGCCTATTCTGGAAAGATGAATGTTCTCTAAGGATGATTGTTTTTGTTGAACTTTTTGACTATTGTATCCTTGTTTATTGGTTTCTTTCTCAATCGGTTGCACAACTTGCTGCTATGACAGTAGAAATGTTCTCAATTGAGCATATCATTAGTACAACAGTCAAAGTTCGGCGGCCAAAAACGTGAGCACATTCGATTTGATCATGTGCTCATATGTGTTTATCCATAGCAGCTTGTCAGGAAAGCTACTGAATGGCTGCCATTTGGTTGTTTGGATTGCTTGCTAATGTTTCTCTCCTTACCTATCATCAGACTATAACTTGTTGCAATTGCTTTTCCTTGCCAACTGAGAGCTACATTTGGATATATGAATGTTCTCTAAGGATGATTGTTTTTTGGAAACGAGCCGAGTTCGAGCCCAAAACAACCGAGCTGGTCTAGCTCGCGAGCTGACCGAGCCAGACCGAGCCGAGTTCGAGCTGGTTTTTCAGCTCGGTGAGCTAAACGAGCCAAGCCGAGCCAGCTCGTTACCCGACCGAGCTCGAGCCGAGCCGGGGCCAGCTCACTCGAACTCGGCTCATTTCCACCCCTACTTGTAACAAGCTTGCTTTGTTGCATAAACCGTGCTCCCATGTGATGGCAGTGTGTGCGCATGACAACAAGTCGATTGAGAAGTACATATCACTTTACTATAGCGCACGGTTCCTCACTAAAACATGGACTGCAGACTTCGAGGTCTGGGGAACTCAGGAGCACTACAGAGAGCTGTCACGCAGAGCAGGCCAGATCTTGTATGTTCCACCACTACACCTGGAGCGGAGAGGCCCTGGACGACGACGAAGACTTTGAATCAGCAATGACATGGATAATGCAGAACGCGATGAGCTGCGAAAGTGTGCTATTTGTCGACAGCCTGGCCACACAAGGGGGACATGTTATAATGCATCCGGATCGCACTGTACGTGAATCAATCAGCAATATTGTGCAATGCGTAATCATTCCTCTCATGTATTTTATGTTTGTTTTTACTCATTTCGTATGACATACTAACTCAATGTTCGTGCTTGCAGACATGGCTCATGATCATAGACAGCTTCCTGAGCTACTGGATCAGTACTATGATGATCGTAATTGAGCTCGAGCCCTTAGGACCGGAGAGGAGCTTCAGCCATTCCGCTACGATTGCCGGGCACGGCCTGGCCTCTTGAAAGGAGATACATCGCACGGCTGAGGGCGGTGGGACTTCTTCCTTTTGTCAGGACGATCACCAGAGCAGAGTCCTTCAGGCATGATCGATCACTGGTCTCTGCTCTAGCGGACAGATGGAGACCCGAGACACACACATTTCACTTCCGGTGGGGGAGATCACCATCACCCTGGAGGATGTGGCAATGTTATTCGGCATGCCGATTCGCGGACAGGCCTGGGTACCACCATCCGCTCTTGCCGGATGGGATGTGGCATTGACACAGAGGTTTCACCCCCTGCCTCTAGGACACGAGCCCTGCCACCATGACGTGGGAGTTCCTGCAGCCTGGCTCGCTCACTTTCGGAAATGCCCAGCAGATGCTGATGAGTGGACAGTCAGCCGACACTTCGAGGCATACCTACTACACCTGTTTGGTGGCTTCATGTTCACTGGTACGCTTACTCATGGTACATACACATATATTTTACTTACTACATTTAAATCTTAACTTCCTGTTTGTTTTTGTTTGCAGGTACGCACGGTGACACGGTGGACCGTTGGCTTGTTCCATTGGCGCAGATGCTCGCAGACATGCCAATCGAGCAGAATCCATAGATTAGCTAGGGCTCGGCGGTTCTGTGCGCGACGTATTGGGCGTTGTGCGACACTTGCGTTCGCCGTGCCCAGTAGGCGGTTATGGCTGGGTGTCCTCTGCTTATTCTCTTGTGGTCGTACGAGCACCTTCCTGTAGGACGACCGGTAGGCACTGATGTGGCCGTGCCTTTGCCAGAGGGGTACCTGCCCAGGGATGCGGAGGACGAGGTTGATCGCCCGACCATGGTGGATCGCTGGTTGCAGCACGAGCTGCAATGGGCCACCGTGCAGGTGCACGCATGCTACGGGGCGTACAACGATGAGCTGGAGTTGCTCCATCCCTCGCATCTTGTCTGGAGGGCCTGAATGGCCACCTACGTTGAGAGCACAACTGCATGCGGGATCTCATCGATATGTACAGGGGACCGGGACTTATGGCTCACTCGATGTGTTCTTGTCTTCAGCCATATGTTGGAGGTATACGCTCCATGGAGGGTGATGCGGCAGTTTGGCTTATTTTAGCCGGTCCCTCCTGTCGACGCTCCACATCGGTTGTCGCACGCCCAGCACAGTAAGCTTGCGATCATCTCTACGCATAGTGTTTCATCTCCACGAAAAGGCTTAACACTTTTGTTTTTCCTGTAGGCAAACCCGTAAGGGCAAGAAGGCTTTCACTTGGGAGGATCGGCAGGCTCTGTACACTCGCTGCTGGGAGCAGAGAGCAAGGATGCATCTAGTTCGCGAGGATAGGCCATACGATCCGAGGACATATGGAGACTACCTCCTATGGTATATCCCCCGCACCATTCCTCGCATTGCCCCGCCAGCTCCAACTCCTGCTGAAATCCCTGCCCCGAGTGTGCATCAGACGTACGATCCACACCACGCATCCCGTGTGCACTGCTAGGTGGGCACAAATACTCGATTTCTTGCTTGTTATTGTTATTTCCACTTACCATTGTGTTGTGGTCTTGTAGGTTGAAGGCCTTCGTGCGATTACCTCCACCACGCAGCCGCTACTCCATCGGGATGAGTCATGTATACCTATCACACCCAAGGAGTACAAGAAGGCCATCGCCTTCATTCATCGAGTCGTGACCCAGCTGTTGTGGGAGAGTTCCGCCACTTTGTCAACATCTGTGGCACCTCCTCCGCTGAGGGCCCCTCCCATTCAGTCGCAGTCGCAGCCGGCCGCTCATCCGCCCGATGCACTCGGACCGTCAGGTACGGCCATCGACTCCCCAATTTATCTTGGTGCGCCCCCGGCCCGCTCTTACTGTTCAGGTGTTCCACCTCACGTGGATGTGGCGTCGCGTGGTGGTGTACGGATCTCTGAGGGTACCCCTGCCCGCCCTTCCAGCTCTGATTCCAGCCTGGAGTTCGACATCACGTTTGACCTAGACGACGAGTACGTCACCACGTTGCAGCGTATGGTGGACGAGCCTACCGGTACGTCCTCATCTGCTCCATCCGCACTGTCCAGTAGGCGCCCGCCATGCATTCCGCCTCAGTCCGTCCATGCTGACCCGGATGTGGTCCTCAACCCTGCGGACTACGTTGACATGTTGCAGAGGGGAGACGACACCCGCCAAAGCCAACATCAGTTGGTGTCCACACAGCTGGGTGATGTGCCTCCGCCGTCACAGGACCCTCCTGATACAGGCCTCGATCGGGTGAGCGCCCAACCACCACCCCATCGACAGTCATCACAGAGGACGGTGCGGGGACGCACCACTTTCTCACCCTCACTGTTTCAGCGGGACCGGCCTCGTCGTCTGAAGAGGGGGCGACATTAGTTTTTTTTCCAAATTTCGTACTCTCTGAACGAAACATGATTTTTGTTTGCATGTATATATGAAACATGGTTTTTCTACGATTCAGCCTTTCTACTTTTCAGTCTTTTTTATGGTCAGTTCTTATTTTTCATAACCCGACAAATTAAATCAACCACGAAACATATGAATCAATCAACCGAACCCATCATGGCTCTTTTTCTCCCTTACTGGGCGGGCTGGGATGGTTCAACATGTCATTCTATATTTTACCTGCAATTATTCTTTTTATTTGGGTTATTCATACATAAAAAATACCATTATAGGCTATTTTAGAAACAACAAAAACCACATAGGTTATTTTTGAAACAATGAAAACCACATTGGTTATTTTAGAAACAACACAAAACAAAAAAGGTTATTTTACAAATAAATTTATTTGTAAAACGGCTGAAACAACCAAAAAAAGGTGGGCAGCCCTAAGTCGCCAACCCGGTTGGCGACTTACAGTGGCGACTGATGACATGGCCGTAAGTCGCCAGCCGGGCTGGCGACTTAGGGCTTCCCACATACAGTCGCCACTCGGGTTGTCAATTGTGGTCATTTTTGTAATTTTTATTTTTCTATGTTTTTTGTCAAATTATTATTTTAATAAGTGTTTTCCGTACGAAAATTTCTGGTGATGAAGTCTCCATAGCAACCCTCCGGCAACACCTGGAGAAATTTCCTACAAATATCTAGATCGGAAATATTACCACCAAAGGCTTTGAGCTCATTTGTAATGTTGATCAAGCGATCATATGTGGTGGAGAGTGTGTCATGTTCCAACATCACAAATGCTTCATAGTCCCGCAATAGCAAGCGCATCTTAACATGCTCAAAATTAGATGTGCCTACAAATAAAGACTCAAGGGTCATCCAAACATCGTGAGCGGTCGAACAATTACTCACTAGTTCTAGCACATCATGGCTAAGTGAATTAAGGACCACGTCTTTAGCTTTTGAGTCTAAGAGGTGAATGTGCTTATTCGAAGATGAAGAATTGGTTATACCCTTTTGTACTAACCTCCACAATTTTAAATTTAATGCCTCAAGATGGGTACTCATCATAATTTTCCAACGTGAATAATTTGAGCCATCAAAGTGAGGAGCTAACAACCCAAAATTCTCTATCGAATTCATCCTTTCTCTCTAGGCTGTAAAGCCGATAAATGAGAGACCTCGCTCTGATACCAATTATAGGATCAAGGATGCCGACTAGAGGGGGTGAATAGGAGGCTTTTAAAATTTCTTTCCAACTAAACAATTTTAAAAGATATTTAGGATAACCTAGGGTTGCAAAGATTTAGCAATCAAACATCTAGTAGCATTCAACCATATGAATTATTCAATATAACATGCAGCAATAGTAAATCAAGCAATTATGTCAATATGAATACGAATTATACAAAAGAGAGACAATTGACACAATGATTTTTATCGAGATCTCGGAGACTCACCCGGTCTCCCCTACTCCTCGTTGAAACACTAGTATGCAAATGGTGATTGAAGTGCACTAAGCACTATTAACCTCACCCAAATTGCTCTCTCTCAAATCTACTCAAGATTTGGGCTCAAATATAGCCTCTAGATGCAAAATAGCAAATGCAAAGACTTGACTAGCTTATCAGCTGAAATATGAACTCCTTAAGCACCCTCAAATGAAGCCAAACACGAAGTATTTATAGCCTCAAAGAAAAACTAGCCGTTTGCAACAAAATGAGCCAGATTTGTACAAGCCGGACATTGTCATGCCACTTCGGACATTGTCTAGCCAGTACAGCAAAAATAGCCGTTGCAAATGTGTCAGTGATTGTTGGGAGCTCAATTTGTAAAGGCCGGACATTGTCCCGCCATCATAGACAATGTCCGGCATTCACCGGACAGAAGCACCGGACAAAGCCAATTGCCTTTGTTAACACTTCAAAACAATGCACAACAAATTTATACAGCCCGGACAATGTCCGGCCTATCCCAGACAAAACCCTCCAGACATATACAAACGTTTCTGGTTCATTTTAAATAAAAACCTCACAAGTTACACAGTCCAGATATTGTCTGACCACATCAGACAATGTCCGGCCTTCTCCGGACAGAAGCAACGGACAAATGGATTTGTCTCTGTTTTCGGTTTGTTTAAGACATGGACTGTCCGGCCTGTACAAACCGAAAACAGGAACTAATCAATTTTACTCTAAAATCGATTTGGGTATGCACATACAGATTTCCTGTTTTCTGGCGGATTTGTCAGCTGTCACTCAGCAACGACCACAACCACACAGGTCTAACATCCGATCGAAAACAGGTGGTCGAGTGGGTTTGGTCGAGCGTACGCAAGCGAGCCGAAGACTGGTACGACCACCTTGATCTCCTACGACCACGACCAAGCCCTAAACAGAGGACCGCCAAACCGGCGACATGACCACGGTCACATATCAAACACGGATACGATCAGAATGTGCAGATACAACCATGACTAGCTCTAGAAAGAAAACCAATTTAAATAGCTGGCGAACACGACTAAGTGCAGTTTTCAAACCATTTTCTCTAATGCACCACAAAGTACACTTAGACTCTCTAGCAATGCAAGAGGCGAGAAAATACTGGTGCAAGATGATATGAATGCATTTGAGCTTCCGCATTTGATAGATTCAAGCTACTAGTTTCCGACCCCTCTTAATAGTACGGTCAAACTAGTAAAAATAATCCTATCAACCCAGTCTATCTCCAAACACCGAGACCGGTAAAATCCTAAGAAAACAATCCTTAATCTTGGATTTTACCTTCGGTGAAGTTTGACCTCGTGAAGCTCGACTACTCGATGTTTGTCCTCGCAAAGCTTGACCTCGCTAAGCTTGACCTCACTCGAGATGTCTCATATCGGCATCATCCTCATCATGCCCTTGCTTGCTTTTAGCTTGCAACCATTCTGAGACTAGAACACATACCACTCAATGCACAAACGTTAGTCTCATATATAGCTCGTCATTAATCACCACCAGAGAAATCACTCCACACAGGAGTTAACGATTTCTCTCTTCAGTGAAATGATGAAACCAATTTCAATAAGCAATAAATGAGTAAGATATGAATCCCACAATCATATAGAACCATATATGATACAAGAAATACACACACGATCCATATTACTCAAGTCAAGATATTAATCAATAGAGATGACTAAAATGATGAGCTCCCCCTCAATCATACACATAGATATCAAATCTAGAATAAGGAGTCATCAAACTTTTGCACAAACATAGATAACTAATCATCCTGAGCTCTCCCTCAACATGTGCATCAACATCAAGATTACGACAAAAGAAGTCATCAACTTCATTATTTAACATATGACATTTCAATTTGCACTTAACACAAGTTTGATGCAGCCATCGAGTTCCCCCTCTACATATGCATCAATATTAAGCCCACAACTAAGGAAACATCCATTTCAGAGTTTATCAATCCTCAATTCATTTTACTTGTGCTAAATCAAGATTTATCTAAGCTATCATTTAATCCTCAAAGCTTTCATTATCTAGATCAATATTAATCATTATGGATTTATCCAAATCGTCATTAATCATCAAAACTTAGATATCTTAGATCGACCTAGATCCAACAGAAAATAGCAACTTGATCCCCAATTTCACCCATAGAGATATCCAAAAATGACTTAAGAACTACATGTCACGATCTGAAACAATCATATTCGGCACTCTATGTAGTCGAACGATTTCCCTGAAAAACAAATTAGCAGCATTTATGGCATCATCGCTCTTTTGACAAGGTATAAAATGTGCCATTTTAGAAAATCGATCCACGACAACAAAGATACTATCCCTTCCCTTCTTTGTTCTAGGCAGTCCTAAAACAAAGTCCATAGAAATATCCTCCCAAGGTGTGCTAGGAAGAGGTAGAGGCATATATAAACCATGTGGATTAAGTCGTGACTTAGCTTTTTGACATGTAGTGCAGTGTGCAACGTAGCGCTCGATGTCACGCCTCATCTTCGGCCAATAGAAGTGAACGGCCAAGATGTCTTCCGTCTTCTTGACACCAAAGTGTCCCATTAGACCTCCTCCATGCGCCTCCTGTAACAACAAAAGATGAACAGAGCTAGCAGGAATGCATAGCTTGTTAGCTCGATAAACAAAGTCATCATTTATCACAAATTTATTCCAGCTTCTTCCTTCTTTACAATTCAGCACTACATCTTTAAAATCAGCATCATGCGCATATTGCTGTTTGATGGTTTCTAATCCAAAAATCTTGAAGTCAAGTTGAGATAACATATTGTATCGTCTAAACAAAGCATCATCAATAACATTATCCTTCTCTTTCTTGTCTTTGATAACATAAGGAAAAGATTCAATGAATTCTACCCATTTTGCATGTCTACGATTCAATTTGCTTTGACTTCTAATATACATCAAAGATTCATGGTCAGAATGGATAACAAACTCTTTCGGCCAAAGGTAATGTTGCCATGTCTCCAAAGTCCGAACTAAAGCATATAATTCTTTATCATAAGTTGAATAATTCAGACTAAAACAACTTAACTTTTCATTGAAATAAGCAACAGATTTACCTTCTTGGATTAACACACCTCCAAGTCCAATTCCACTGGCATCACATTCAAGTTCAAAAGTCTTACCAAAATCAGGAAGTTGGAGCAATGGTGCGTTCGTAAGCTTCTCTTTCAAGATGTTGAATGATTGTTCTTGTGCAGGACCCCAAACAAACGGAACTCCTTTCTTCATGAGCTCATGCAACGGTGCAGCAATGGTACTGAAATCTTTGACAAAACGCCTATAAAATCCAACAAGTCCAAGAAAGCTCTGCACTTGGGTGACCATTGTTGGAATCGGCCAACTTTGAATAGTTTTGATCTTGACTTCATCAACTTCAATGCCCTGTGGTGTAACGACATAACCAAGAAACGAAACTAGATCGGTGCAAAAGGTGCACTTCTCAAGGTTACCGAACAAATGTGCACCACGTAAAACCTTAAAAACAACACGCAAATTTTCAAGATGTTCATCCAAAGATTTGCTATAGATCAAAATTTCATCAAGGTATACCATCACAAATTTGTTGATGAAAGGACGCAAAACCTCATTCATTAATCTCATGAAAGTGCTTGGTGCATTAGTTAAACCGAAAGGCATCACTAACCACTCATATAATCCGAATTTAGTTTTAAATGCTGTTTTCCATTCCTCTCCTAATCTACCAATTTGGTGATATCCACTAGGGAAATCAATTTTAGAGAACACAACAGAGCCACTCAATTCATCAAACATATCATCTACCTAGGAATAGGATGACGATATCGAATTATTATGTTATTGATAGCTCTACAATCAACACACATACGCCATGATCCATCTTTCTTTGGAACCCAAAGAACAGGGACAGCACATGGACTGAGGCTTTCACGTACGTACCCTTTGTCAAGTAAGTCTTGCACTTGATGCTGAATCTCCTCAGTCTCTTGTGGATTGGTTCTATATGGCGCACGATTGGGCAACGAGGTTCCTGGAATTAGATCGATTTGATGCTCAATCCCTCGAATTGGAGGCAGCCCCGGTAGTACTTTCTTCGGAAATACCTCAGCAAACTCCTGCAAAACGTTAGCAGCAGCAGGAGGCAAAGAAGAAGGCATGTCCTCAAGTGAAAACAAAGCTTCTTTGCAAACTAAAGCATAGCAATCAGATGCATTAGTTTCTATCTCAGTAATTTCAGATTTGGTAGCAAGCAAAACAGAACCTTTCAAGTTAATTTCAGCATGGTTAGAACTAGGTTCGTTCTTTTTTGGTTGAACAAGTTGTTTATCTACGATCTGATTTTCACTTTTTCTACTCTCCTTTTCTCTATTAGCTCTCTCCAATTCATCTTTTAAAATTGCTTCAAGAGACATGGGTAGCAAAGTGATCTGTTTTCCTTTCAACATGAGAGTATATTGATTAGTTCTACCATGATGCAAAACATCTCTATCATATTGCCACGGTCTACCTAACAATAAGGAACATGCTTGCATAGGTACGATATCGCAATCAGCATAATCATGATAGGAACCAATAGAAAATGCACTCTCACAATGCGAGTTACCTTCAGCTTACTACAGTTGTTGAACCATTGAATGTAGTAAGGTCGAGGGTGCTTATTCATGGTCAAGCCAAGCTTCTCGACCATGTTTATGCTCGCTAAGTTGTTGCAACTTCCTCCATCGATGATCGTACGGCATGATCAGTCCTTGACAACGAACTTTGTTTGGAACAAGTTGTGACGTTGATTTTGTTCAGCACGCTCCATTTGTGCACTAAGCACACACGCTTCACAATGATGCTCAAATATCGATCATTAATTTAAGCACCATATTGTTCATGTTCAGCTTGTTGCCCTTCACCTGCATGGTTAGTTGCAAACATAGCATATTCTTCTTGGATATCACTAGCTGAAGTGTACTCACCATCATCCTTTATGATTAGGGCTCGCTGGCTAGGGCAGTCACGCATGATATGACCGAATCCCTTACAATGGTGGCATTGTGTTTCTCATGCTCTTCCGGTAGAAGGAATCGATGATGAACTTTGTGCGGGGGCTTGGACTGTACTCTTACTCGTCTCGGTCACTCATGAAGGTATTGTCGAAGCACTAGGACGTCAGTTGCTGGAGAAACTCGGTGCAGGTGCTCGGCTCGATGTGTTGTATGGAGCTTTCGGTTGGGCGCCTCTGAAACTCCCTCTCGGCCTCAACTTTTGTCCCTGTACTTCTCTCTTGCCTTACAAGCAAGATGAAACAAACGAGCGATAGAGTTGTATTCTTTATAGTTAAGAATATCCTGAATGTCTCGGTTCAAACCTCCCAAAAATCTAGCCATTTTGGCTTCATCGGTTTCTTCTAAACCACAACGTAACATACCAGTTTGTAGCTCTTGATAATAATCCTCTACAGAATTACTACCATTTTTTTTACCAAAGGCAGTAGACAAGAAGCCTACTGCTAATAATATATTAATAAATATAGAGGAGAAAGTAGCAACAAGAAACATAAAAAACATGGAAATTACAGAAGGTCAAGCCATCTAACAATTTGGAGCCTAATACTCTCTTATAATTGAACAGCAATAAGATTTAAGTCTAAAATGAAAGCCCTTTTCCAATCATGAACATTGGGGTCTTTGGATTGAAAAATTTGCTTATTGCGGATCTTCCAAATGTTCCAAATTACTACCATGATGATCTCCATGACAAAGTCCTTGAGAGCAGCATGATGACTCTTTGCCAACCAAATCATATCTAGAAATGAGGTATTAAGGGGCCAATTAAATCCAATGAGATTCCAACAGCTTTTGGCAAAGGGGCAGTCGAAGAAGATGTGAAACTAAGTTTCAATCTTACTAAGCACACATAATTCACAAGAATTTGATTGAATGATGATTCTTCTTTTCTCCAACATGACTCTAGTATTCAGTTTCTCCAAAAGAAAGATCCAAAAGAAGACCTTGATCTTGAGAAAGCTGCGATTTCTCCAACAGAGATTGAAAATGGGATGGAAAGGAAATCTTCCCATCAAAGATTCATAAACCTTATGTGTCTTATACCTCAGGAGATTACTGTTAATCAACATCCAGCAATCATTCAAACTTGAATCTCCAGGTAATACGAATTGTAAAGAGAGAAAACTTTGATATTGTCCAAAAGTTAAATCTGAGAAAGGCAATTGGAAGAAAACCTCTCCATCTCCCATATTTCGGAATTGCTGAACAGAGAAACTCTGATTTTAGAAGGAGAACAACTCCGCCCATTTGTGAGCAAGAATTTCCAAGCACCAAAGATCTTTCCAAAACTCACAAGTATCACCCCTACCAATTAGGCATTTAGAAATGCCTTTGAAGATAGATAAAAGGTGCAAAATGTCTCTCCAGCAAAAGGAACCCACTGGGTGAAGATCAAAAGGAAGCTTGTTTGAGTAATAAAAGGACCACATGAGCTGAACCCAAGGAGACGGGTACTTGCTGAAGAACTTAAACAAAAATTTTAAGAGAAGTGCAACATTTTGAGTTCTCAAGTTGATAATCCCAAGACCACCATTTCTCTTAGGTCTACAAACTTTTTCCCAAGAACAAAGACAGTGGCCACCATGACAACTTGAGAGACCCCTCCACAGGAAAGCTCTTCGAATTCTATCAATCCTTCCAATGGTGGTAACAGGAATCTTAAGCACAGACATCAGAAACATCGGTAACGAAGAGAGGACTGAGTTAATCAAGGTTAATCTCCCACCCAACGAGAGGAAGGAGAATTGCCAGCAGGATAATCTCTTCTCAATTCTTTCTACCTTGGTTCAGACATTGCAATTTATTCAGCAAATCAGGAGCATAATATGAAGGCACAAATCTATGTCTCATGACTCTCTTCAAAGCACTCCAAGTTCTAGGTATGTTCTGGTTATTACGACAATATTCACTCCACCAAACAGATGCAAATTCAGTAAACTCGCTACTAGCAGCCCTAACTTTCTTATCTTCAGAAACTTCAAAGCAAGCAAATTTTTGTTCTATAGCTAATTCCCAAGTGAGATAGGCATCAGGGTCATACTTTCCAATGAATGAAGGTATAGTCAATTTAAGCTTACCGAATGAGTCATCATGACCATGCACCTCTCGTGGTGGAATTCTTCTCATACCGTGGCGATTGAAACGAAGACGCCGATGGTCACGATCATTGTTGATATTGAATCCTCCATCAGACTCCGTATCAGCAGCATATTGATTTCCTTCAGCATTGAAATCATCTTCGACCTCATCAGCCCATGGTTGGCGCCGAGGTACATCATTGGCAGCAACAGCAACAGGGGCAGTAGCCGGGGCAACCGGTGCTCCTTTCTTCTCCAATTGCTCCACTCGAGTGGTGAGTGCAGCAAGCGCTTCATTATTGCGGTCTAGAATCGCTTCGATACGCTCAGTGTGCGTAGTCAGTAAGAGGTTGAAGTGTTGTACGATGCCCTTTGTACGAGGTGTAAGTGGGCCTTCGTCCTCCTCGTTTTGATGATCCGAA
The DNA here is from genome assembly GCA_019359835.1 of Pharus latifolius. Classification (NCBI taxonomy): domain Eukaryota; kingdom Viridiplantae; phylum Streptophyta; class Magnoliopsida; order Poales; family Poaceae; genus Pharus; species Pharus latifolius. The sequence continues at coordinate 31,287,266 of CM033323.1, read as the reverse complement.
CCTAGCACGGTAAGTAGCAAACAAGAAAACAAAATCACAGCGATATATCCCTATCAACTACTAAGTGTGGGCGGCTCAAACTCTCTCACAGTCAAGATTCTTATCAAGCTCTTACCGATTCTTACCAAGCAGCAGGTGGTGATTGGCCGCTAGTAACAGTCTCAAACGCTCCAAAGACTGGATAAAACGATTGCAAGTGATTGGTACCTGTTCGTCGGTAGAAAGTGTAGCTTGGACAGGCTCAAGTATGTAGCAAAGGTTAACAGTGATCAGTTCAGAGAATGCAAAGTTGAAAAGTTGCTCAAAGTACTTGTCACTAGTATGCTGGCCTAGGCTAAACCAAACTAGAGACGCGACTGAGGGCAAAAAGGTAAAAAGCTCAATTTTTTTTTACGCCGGCAGCAGCAAGTTAGCAAAGTTCACGAATGGCTGTGGGGAGGCTGTGGCGACGATATGGCACAATGGTCGAAAAAGTGGAAAATTTCAGGGGTAAATCGGTAATTAAAAGTTCTCTCTCTTTCTCTCAACACTTTGGTCACAATTGCAAAATTTGATTCTTCTCGGATTTTTTTGATTCTTTTTCTTTCTGAGTCAACAACTTTTTTTGAAACCGACAAGAAATCAGTGGCTCGTTTTCCGAAGCAGGTACGAGATTGACTTCCTTCTTACCAATCCGAAACCAACTTGAAATCGGATTCCCCTTTTCTTTTTTGACACACCCAGATGCACGGTAGATGGATGCAGCGGCAAGTGGACACGTGTTGCAGCGACGTAAACGAAGGTGTGATCTCAACTCGAAACTCTAAAGGTTACACGCTAAGACCAGCAACTCAACACGACGATGCAGCACTATAAAAATGGTAGGATATTCTCACCGATCAACCTCACTCTGATACCAAATGATTGGACGTGGGGTGGTCTGATCTTTCGATGAGAGCAACAACTATCGATTTGTGAAGACGACTCTCATGATCCGACTACCAACTGTACAGATTGATATGCCCTGGCAATCGCTGAACCAAATTGGGATTGTTATCAACCGAACTAGAAGCACGATCGACCTGATCGTGAAGATCTATTCCTGCAAGTGATCGAAGAACAAGCAAGAACAAGATAAACAAGCAATTTGAAATTGCAAATATAGATTGAATCATGAAAAAGGGTTGGGGTTTCGAATACAGATATTGATGTTGATCTAGCCGACCAAGAAGAAAATCTCAATAGCTTCACAAAGGAAATACTATGACTAAACAAAACCCATGGAACCCTAATGGTTCAGTCAAATTATAAAGAGGAGGTAAAAGAGGTCGGTGGCCAGATAAGGAAACCTGAAACCGACATGGACTCTTTCCCTACTCGGACTCTAACTCGATATATGGGCCTTGACCCAACCAAAAGGTGACGCAGCACCATAACATAACTAAAATAAACCTAGATAATTATGGTATGATCGATAGTCAGGCGGCAACACCGTTATCCCAATTAGTTGGTCGAACAGCAACTCCATCGATCAATTTGGTCCTCCAAAGCAAGACCGAGGTTCCTGATAATAATAAGATCACACGCATCAGGCAGCATCGAGTTGAAAGTATATGAATTTTATTCAAATAAAAGAATTTACTTGACAATTACGTTGACGTGCGCGTGCTCTAGTGATCGGTCCTATTGATTGGTGAGAGCAATAGAAGTTGTAGGACCGTTACCAATGATGCCCTCATCAACCTAAGCCATAGTTGCAAATGATGGCTAGGATAAAGCCTGATATGCAGCCAGCTGATCAATTTGCATCATCCTTTTTGGAGAAGATCGACGAATAATCCAAGATCATCGCAACCTCGCTTCCTTGAAACGGTGTAACGGTCAAGCTATTGCAAAAACCCAGTTGTCTTAGGTAAAGACCACATTCAAAAAGAAATTTACATCTGTCTACCAAGAGAGGATTACCTCTTGAGATGAAGGTGCAACGCAGGCTTCTTGCACCCCCAAAGCCTCAACATTCTCTTCTCCGACTGAACCCTCTTTCCCACCTGTTGGGGGGAAAATACTAGCAATGTCAGAAGTGTCAACCAAGGACGGGGGGAGGATCCCCCTCATTCCTGGGCACGTTCTGCGGGCCGGGGGAGACCTCCCCCGGAGCCCCTTCTCCGGGCTCGGGGGAGACTTCCCCCGACGCACCTTCTCTGGGCCGGGAGAGACCTCGCCCAGAGCCCCTCCAGGCTAGGGAGAGACCTCGCCCAGAGCCCCTTCTCCGGGCTCGGGGGAGACTTCCCCCGGCGCACCTTCTCCGGTCTCGGGGGAGACCTCCCACGGAGCCCCTTCTCCGGGCCGGGGGAGACCTCCCCGGAGCATCTTCTCCGGGCCAGGGGAAGACCTCTCCCGGAGCCCCTTCCCCGGGCTAGGGCGAGACCTCTCCCAGAGCCCCTCCTCTGGGCTAGGGAGAGGCCTCTCCCGAGGCCCCTTCTCCGGGCTCGGGGGATACCTCCCCCGGAGCCCCTTCTTTGGGGCTAGGGGAAGACCTCTCCCGGAGCCCCTTCCCCGGGCTAGGAAGAGACTTCCCCCGAAGCCCCTTTTCCGGGAGGCACCGATTTTGAGGGTCACCACGTGTCCGAAATAGGTGCCCTGAACCTCGCGAAAAGACCATCCTACCCTCGATCTGACGGTTGTAGCAGGGGTAGCTTGGTAATTTGCGTCTTTTGGGGTCTATATATACCCTTGTAACCCTCTCTTGTAACCTAAGACACTCATTTATACTCAATCCAAAAAAAGAATAGGCGTGCTCTGGAGCCCTCTCTCCGGGAGAGAGCCCCCTAGCCGGCGCTCATGGGAGCACGTCGACAGGACTAGGGCCTCCACTGAGGCCTGAACCTGTATAAACCCTTGTGTCAATCTCTGAGACTGTCCAACGCGTGGTGACCCGTCGCACGGTCAGCTCGTGTTGAGGAACACGTGTTGCGCACGTCATCAAACCTGCCGAGGTATTTTTTATACCACGACAGTTGGCGCCGTCCGTGGGAACTTGTGACAAATAGTCATGGCTCCAAGGAGAATGAGGCACTTGACTTCTGTCAACGACGCTAGCCCTAGCAACCCTGCACCGCCGACGCAAGGGGCTGTCATCGCGTCGCCCCCTCTTGGGGACACGCGAGGGGAGGCGACACGCATCTCTCCCGACACCCTTGGCGGGGGAATGGCTCCTGCGAGCCAGCGTGAGGATCCCGTTTTGGGGGGACCAAGCGTCCCCCGAGTGGTATCTTCGACTTCAGGGGATCCACTGCTCGGGGCTCTTGTGGAAGGCCAACTTCGTGCGCAACATACTCTCGAGGAGTTGTTGCCCGCCATAGCGCGGCCTCCGGCCCCCGCGTACCCGCACCCGTTCCAGTACGGGGGGATACCACCCCCGTTCATGATGGGACACCCAGGAGGTTTCTTCGTGCCGGGAGTTTTCCCCTTCCCGGGAAATGCTCCCACCTCCAGAGGACTTCCCCTCCCGGGGGACACGCCCGTCTCCGGGGGCTATCCCTTCCCGGTAGGTGCTCCCACCTCCGGAGGACTTCCCCTCCCGGGGGGCACGCCCGTCTCCGGGGGCTATCCCTTCCCAGGAGGTGTTCCCACCTCCGGAGGACTTCCCCTCCCGGGGGGCATCCCCACTCCCAGTGAACACCCTCCCCCGGGAGGAGCTCCCTCCTCCGGTGGACCTCCTCCAGGGGGTGCTGCAGCCCCCGGAGGGCTTTCGTTCCCCGGGGGTCCTCCCGTCCCCGAGTCGTCCCTTGCCCTGGAAGGGATTCCCCTCCCTGGGACTGTGCCTGTCCCAAGAGTTGCCTCCGGGGTGACTCCCGCGATACAGGCCATTCCCCCGATGGGAAGTTTTCCCACTCCGCGCGCCGTCTCCATGGCCGGAACCCTAACTGCTCGCGATTCCTCTCCCGCGCCAGTAACGGGCGCGCATCAGCTTCTTCCCCCGGGTCCCCCTCCTCGGGCTCCCCCGATGAACCAAACGCGGTTCACCTGGGAGGAGGTGGAGCGCATGCGCGCGGCAAGGTCCGAAGGCGCCCCGTCCCGGCGAGGCCAGGAATCACTCGCAAGCAGGCGTGGTCCTCTCGTCCCAACTGACAAGGGCAAGAGACCCATGCAAGAGGCCTCCGTTACCTCCGGAGGTCCCCCCGAGGTGCAAGAGGTGAGCTCCACCAACCCCGAGGAACAAAGACGATACCGGAAGGCAGGCGGTCCGTTGGGACCCCTCCCCGATTCGGACAATGAACATGCTTCCCCTATGAAGGGGGATAGCGATACGGACTCCCCAAAGGAAGTGGAAGGGGCCAACCAACCCCTTTGCCACCGCCTCCGGCGCGTTCGGTGGCCGAGGCCGTATCGGCCGCCCCATATCGAACACTACAATGGGGAGGCCGACCCCTATGAATTTGTGCAGGTATACTCCACGGCCATTTCGGAGGTTGGGGGGACGAAAGCGTCCAGTGCAACGTCTTCCCCCTCTACCTCTCTCGGGGATAGCTCGGTCGTGGTTCTATAACCTCAAGGCCGGGTCCATCAAGTCATTCGCGCAGCTGAAGCGTGAGTTTTGCGCGAATTTCCAGGGGAACTACATTCGTCCCCTGGATTCGTCGCAATTGTACACCGTTCGACAATGGTCGGGGGAGAGGATATGAAGTTTCTTCGAACGTTTCGCCCAGATTGAGAGCAAGGTGGCTCACGTCCCCGACTCGACGGTGATTGAAGCGTGCAAGAGTGGCATTCTCCCGGGAGAGCTCCACCGAAGACTCTCCCGGAGTTGCCCGTCCTCTGCCGACGAGCTCTTCAATGTACTTGAGAAGTACGCAAGAGCTGAAGAAGATGACCTCTGGAAAAAGCATCAGGGGACCTTCGGCCCCGGGGAGAGGGACTCGAGGGACCCCTCTCACAAACGTCCTTGGAGAGGGCCTCGCAGTGAGCCAAGGCCTCGGGACACTTTCATCCTCGAAGGCGGAGGCGGCTCACGGCAGCCTAACAGGGGACAGCACCCCTTTTCCAAGCCCAAAGGCGGCGGAGGAAGCCAATCCTCCCGTCCGCGAGAGGCCCCTAAGCTAGGGGGCAAGGAGGCTGGAGCTACTTTGTGGTGCGCTTTCCACAAGTCCAACTCCCATGCAACCCGATAATTCCATGCGCTCCTTCAACACTTCGCGGCATTTCTCGAGCAGCATGGGCCGGGGGGAGGAAGCCCTACCTCCCTACCCCTTCCATCGCCGGCCTTGGCGGCACTCCCTGCTCCTCCAGGGGGATGTCAGAAGCAAGGCCGGGAAAAGGGCTCGAGCGACGAGCTCCCTTTCCAAATCTCCCAGAGACACATTAACATCATTGTAGGGGGATCTGCCTCCGGGCGAGATTCCAAATGCCAGCGCAAAGAGTATGCGCGAGAAGTGAAGGTGATAGGGGCTGTCAACACGTCCCGGCCATCAAAATGGTCGGACGTCCCATTGACATTCACCGTGGAAGACACGTGTGGGGTGCGCTTCCCCCACAACGACGCGCTGATCGTCTCCGCCACCGTGTTCAACTGTCGCCTCGCCCGAATCTTGGTCGATGGTGGAAGCACGGCGGACGTCCATTATCTGAAAGCGTTCAAAGAAATGTAGGTAGACGAGAAACTCCTGCAACCCGCAGTGGGGCCTTTGCAAGGCTTCGTCCAGGGAAAAACCATACACCCCGTGGGAAAGGTTGATCTCCCGATGACCTTCGGCGCCCTGGATAATTACCAGACCGAAATGGTTCAGTTCGATGTGGTGGACCTCCCCTCCTCCTACAATGCCCTAATGGGGAGAACCATCATCAACCGCCTAGGAGCAGCGGTCCACCACAATTACCTTTGTATGAAGATCCCCGGGCCAGGTGGGGTGATCTCCGTGCGTGGCGATCAGGATATGGCTCACTCCCTCTACGAGCGTGCTACCGTAGTGATCGGAGACATCAACCTGGTCAAGGCCCCGGGGGGAGAAAGCTCCTCCCCGACCCCGGAAGTGCCAATCATGCTCCCCGGGAAGTTCCTCCCAAAACCTCGCCCCGAAGGGGATCTCTAAGAAGTCTCTCTCTTCCAGGACAAGGGGAAGATTGTCAAAATCGGGGCTGACCTCCCCGAGGAGCACGCGACGCAACTCATCGACTTCCTTCGCGAAAATGCAGATGTTTTCGCATGGAAGCCCACTGACATGGGGGGCGTGCCCAAGGACGTTATCGAGCACAAGCTCGCGGTAATGCCTGGTCGCCCCCCGGTGAAACAAAAGATGAGAAAGCTCTCCCTTGAACGGCAGGAGGCCATCAAGTCGGAGATCACTAAACTCCGGGAGGCGGGGTTCATTCGGGAAGTCCTACACCCCGAGTGGCTAGCAAACCCTGTCCTCATCAAAAAGGCAAGCGGCAAATGGAGGATGTGTGTTGACTTCACTGACCTTAATAAAGCATGCCGAAAAGATGATTTCCCGCTCCTGCGGATCAACCAACTGGTGGATTCCACCGCGGGATGCGAGCTGATGAGTTTCTTGGATGCCTATTCGGGCTATCACCAGGTCCGAATGGCGGTGGAAGAAGAGGAAAAGATGAGTTTTATAACTCCCCTCGGCACCTTTTGCTATGTCCACATGCCCTTCGGGTTGAAAAACGCAGGGGCGACCTTCCAACGCCTCATGTGTTTGGTCCTAAGGGACCAAATCGGCCGCAACGTAGAAGTATACGTTGATGACGCAGTCGTGAAGAGCCCTCTCTCGACCGCTCACCTCGAAGATTTGGGGGAAACCTTCCACAATCTCCGTAACTACGGGTTAAGACTGAACCCGGAAAAGTGCGCATTTCGCGTTTGCGGAGGGAAACTCCTTGGCTTCCACGTGTCCCAGAGGGGCATTGAAGCCAATCCTGAAAAAATTCGGGCCCTCCTCGACATGCCGCCGCCGCATTCTGTCAAAGACGTACAGCGACTTACCGGCCGCTTGGCCACGTTAAGTCGCTTCGTCTCACGCTCGGGAGAGCGCAGCCTCCAATTTTTAAAAATCCTCCGTGGACTTGCGGGGTTCCATTGGACCCCCGAGGCACAGGCCGCGTTCGAAGACTTGAAGAGGTATCTCACGAGCCCCCCGATGCTTGTGAGCCCGCGTCAAGGGGAGCCCCTGCTCCTCTACCTCGCGGCCACCCGCGTTGCCGTCAGCGCAGTCCTAGTCAAGGAGGAAGATGGGCATCAACACCCCGTCTACTATGTGAGTGAGGCTCTCCAAGGCGCCAAAACAAGATACACAATGGTGGAGAAGGTCTGTTATGCCCTCCTGATGGCATCAAGGCAGCTCTGCCACTATTTCCTAGGCCACCGCATCACGGTGCCTTCCTCTCTCCCTTTGGGGGAAGTGCTTCGGAGCAAGGAAGCCACCGGCCGGATAGGGAAATGGGGGGCCGAGCTAGCCCCTTTCTCGCTATCCCTAACCGGACGAACCGCGATCAAGTCGCAGGTCCTTGCGGACTTTGTGGCCGAGTGGGCTCCGGTCCCCGGGCCGGAAGAAGAAGCACGTGGCCCTCCACCGCGCGACCACTATTGGACCCTCTTCTTCGACGGCTCCCTATGCCTGGCAGGAGCCGGCGTGGGAGTAGTCCTCCGAAGCCCCGAGGGAAGAACCCTCGAATACGCAGCCAGGATTGAGTTTCCCGTGACGAACAATGTCGCGGAATATGAGGCCCTTCTCCTGGGACTACGCCTCGCCTGCTCTTTGGCCATCCGACGCCTCCTTGTCAAGGGAGATTCTCAACCCGTGGTGTGTCAAGTGGACAAGTCCTACTTGTGCCATGACCCGAATTTGAGACTCTACCTTAACGAGGTCCTGAAGATGGAAAACTATTTCGACGGCCTCGAGGCGCGTCGTATCCCGCGTAGGGACAACGATCACGCTGACACCCTCGCTAGGGCAGCAAGTGCCCGAGGGCCCCTCCCTGAAGGGGCCTTCCTGGTGGTCATCTCGAAACCTTCTGCAACGGCCCCCGATCCGGACTCCGGGCCTTGTGACCCCGACGTCATGGAATTCATCCGGGTCACATCCTGGATGGCCCCCCTTATCTCTTGCATCAAGGGAGAGGGGGAGCCCTCCGACGAAGCCGAAGCCGAAGCCAAACGCCTTCGCGCTAAGGCGCGAGCGTATGTGCTGATAGAAGGGACGTTGTACAAGCGAGGAGCCTTCGCGCTACTTCGCTGCCTCCCGCGGAAGGAGGGAGTTCAGCTCCTCGAGGATATTCACCTCGGGTGTTGTGGCTCCCACCTCAGCCCACGGGCCGTAGCGACCAAAGCCATTCGCCAGGGCTTCTACTGGCCAATAGTCGCCCGCGACGCAAGAGACCTTGTCTCTGCCTGCGGGGCTTGCCAAAAGATGGCAAAGGGATGCACCATGCCCTCTTGCACCCTACAGGCCATCCCAATCACTTGGCCCTTCGCGCGGTGGGGGATGGACCTCCTAGGCCCATTTCCCCCGGCGCCCGGGGGATACAAGTACGCAGTCGTGGCCGTGGACTACTTCTCCAAGTGGGTGGAGGCCGAGCCCTTGGCCACCATCACGTCTCGTGCAGTGCAAAGGTTCTTTTGGAAGAACATAGTGTGCCGATTTGGGGTCCCCCGTGAGATTACCGTGGATAACAGAACATAGTTCGACTCCGCGATCTTTCGCGAGTTCTGTCAGAACTTGGGCACGACCCCCCACTTTGCCTCGGTGGCTCACCCCAAGAGCAATGGGGCGGTCGAGTGCGTCAATGGGGTTATCCTTCAAGGACTCCGCCGCCGCCTGGAGCAAAGCGCCTCCAGGCGTGGGGCATCGGCAGACGAGCTTCCGAGCATCCTCTGCTCCATGCGAACGACCCCGAGCCGAGCAACAGGGCGTACCCCCTTCTCGCTCGTGTACGGGGCTGAGGCAGTACTCCCCTCGGAAATCAATTTTTGATCGCTGTGAGTCGAACTCCTCGAGGGAGTTTCGGCCGCCGCGTTTCAGGCTAACGAAGACAACCAGAGGCTGGAGGTGGACCTCGTCGAAGAAGAGCGGGACAGGGACCTCCTCCGCAATGGCATTTACGAACGTGAGATGGCGTGCGCTTACAACAAGCGTGTTCGGGGGAGAGCCTTCCGTTTGGGAGACCACGTCCTCAAGCGCGTCACCGACCCTCAAGCTCAAGGGATACTCAGCCCAAAGTGGGAAGGGCCATACAGGATCTCCACGATCCTTGGCTCGGGGGCTTACAAGCTCTCTACCCTCGAAGACCAAGAGTTGAAGCACACATGGAACGCGGACCTGCTTCGCAGATTCTATGCTTAGCCTCCGAGCCTCCCTCCTTCCTCTTTTGGATGCCGTCACAAGGGGAAGGCGCGGCGAGTTGTAACAATGGCCTCAAGGCCTTTTCCTCCCCTTTCTGCGATTCTGCAAAGGGTGGAGGCGTTGTACCAGCTCGTTTTAATCAATGCGAATGGTTTTTCTGCCTGTTATGTGGTTTTGTGCAGACTTCTTTAAGCGCCCCTGAGGCAACACCCTCATCACAATGCCCTCCCCGTGAGGATGCCCCCTGAAGATGCCCTCATCGCGAGGACGCTACAGGCTCCAGCTCAGCCTTAAAAGACCCGACGGCGGGAGCCCCGTTCCCCCTTGGGCGGCTTAAAATATCCCCTTGTGGACTGAGGTCGTAAGCGGCAACCTGGTTCCCAAGGAACGGAGGTAACGAGTCACTTTGGGGGATTAGTCCCCCCCCCATACACTCTAGAGCTTGTCTTTATGCTCTTCCTCCTCCGGGAGCGATCTAGGTCGCACGACCGATAGATCTTTCATCCCCACACTCACTGGCACGAGGATAACCTCTTGCTGGTGCCCCCCTCAAAGGGAGCGGCTGGGATTTTTCTTATGGCTGCAGCGCAGGCCGCCTATGTCAGTCACCCCCCGCTGTGGGGGGAGGAGATAAAATACCCCGCTGATTTCGGGAGGCATCTGGAATTCTTATGGGATTTTCTCAAAAAGATTGGCTAAATCCGAGAAACAGGAATCGGACTTTGACCTAACACGGTCGTTTTCTGTCCCGGAGGACAGCTCCCCGGAGCAGGCCTCCTCCGGAGGTGGAACTCTGCTTCCCCGGACTACGTCCTCCGGACCTCTCCCCCTGGAGTAGGTCACCTCCTCCGGAGGTGAAGCCTTGCTCCCCCGGATTTTGTCCCCCGGAATAGGTCACCTCCTCCGGAGGTGGAACTCTGCTCCCCCGGACTACGTCCTCCGAACCTCTCCCCCCGGATTAGGTCACCTCCTCCGGAGGTGGAGCCTCGCTCCCCCAGATTTCGTCCCCCGGAATAGGTCACCTCCTCCGGAGGTGGAGCCCTCCTCCCCCGGACCCCGTCCTCCGGACCTCTCCCCCGGAGTAGGTCACCTCCTCCGGAAGTTGAGCTCCGCTCCCCCGGATTCCGTTCCCCGGAGTAGGTGACCTCCTCCGGAGGTGGAGCCTCGCTTCCCCGGACCTCGTCCCCTGGAATGGGTCGCCTCCTCTGAAGGTGGAACCCTGCTTCCCCGGACTACGTCCTCCGGACCTCTCCCCCCGGAGTAGGTCACCTCCTCCGGAGGTGGAGCCTCGCTCCCTCGGATTTCATCCCCCGGAATAGGTCACCTCCTCCGGGGGTGGAGCCCTGCTCCCCGGACCCCGTCCTCCGGACCTCTCCCCCGGAGTAGGTCACCTCCTCCGGAAGTTGAGCTCCGCTCCCCTGGATTCTGTTCCCCAGAGTAGGTCACCTCCTCCTGAGGTGGAGCCTCGCTTCCCCGGACCTCGTCCCCTGGAATGGGTCGCCTCCTCCGAAGGTGGAACCCTGCTTCCCCGGACTATGTCCTCCGGACCTCTCCCCCCGGAGTAGGTCACCCAGACCCCGTCCTCCGGACCTCTCCCCCGGAGTAGGTCACCTCCTCTGGAAGTTAAGCTCGGCTCCCCCGGATTCCGTTCCCCAGAGTAGGTCACATCCTTCGGAGGTGGAGCCTCGCTTCCCCGGACCTCGTCCCCTGGAATGGGTCGCCTCCTCCAAAGGTGGAACCCTGCTTCCCCGGACTACGTCCTCCGGAGTTCACCTCCCCCGGAGGTTGAGCATCATTTCCCTGAAAATTGTCTCCCGAAACGACGCCTACTGCTCTCGAGGTCTAGGCGTGAAATAAAAACAAGTGCTCTTTATTCCATGGCAAACAAGCCGGGAGACAGCCTCTCCCGGTAGGCTTACAGGGTACATGACCGGGAGTCGATTACTCCCGGAGGACATATGGGGGGCTACCTACGTCTAATGCGGAGAACTAGCACCTCCTAAGCCCATCGTCAAGCCCTTGCCATGTCCCGATACAAGCTCCGAACTCTTCGTCTCGCTGCGTTGAACATGTCCTCCGGCCAGCACTCATACCCTGCGGGAGGTTCGATTCGCAAGGGAATTGCTTCGCACACTCCCGGGGGAGGTCCAGGAAACTTCGCACGGTGGTTGTCAAAATTCGCCAAGCGCCAATCGGGCAACCACCGGAGCAAGGCTTGTCCCCCCCGGGGGACACTGGGGGCGGGACTCCCGGTGATTGGAAGGAGTTCCACGTCCTCTCCTGGGACCCCCGCCCCGGGCACCTGAGCATGAAGATATAACTTAGCAAAAAAATATTCATTTCATTGTCAAATGATTTACATGTCCGGGGTTCCCCCTACGGAACTACCGGGAACAAAAATCCTATACACAAAAGAATCCCCGAATCTATCCAGGGGGGACAGGAGGCTCATACTTGCCCGGCGTCGTCCCCCCCGGAGGAGGCGTCGCCCCCCCCGGAGGAGGCGTCGCCCGGAACTTCCCCTTCGGCTGCTTGCGGACGCCTCGTTCGCGGGGGCTCAATCACTTGGTCGTAGAAAGCCCCCACCAACTCCTCCAGCGTCGCCCGGCGGGGCTCGTAGAACTCCCGGAAGCTCCGGGGGACAAGGCGCCCAATAGCTTGGGCCCCGACCCCCTGATACTCCACCAAGGAGGCTACGAGCGCGGTGGTGGTAGACGCCAAGGCCCGGGCTCGAACGTCCGCGGCCTCCGGGATCGCCGCGATGTGCCAGGTGAGGAATCGACGAGCCTCCGCCAAAGATATCAGCGGGTTGCAAGGATTCTCCTCCTCCCCGAACTCGACCCTGAGCCCAATCAACGTGGCCCAGAGTCGATTCCCCGCTGATACGAGGGCTCGAGCCCCCGTGGCCTCAGTCTCCTGAAGTGCCCGGGAGTGAGCCTGCTCGGAGGACGCCAGCTGCTCCCTGACGCCCTCCTGCTCCCGGATGGCGGTGTCCCGGGCAACCTCCACGAGGGCCAACAATTCCGCCCAAACGCGCTCCAACTCCCGGGTGGTCGCGTCCCACTCCCGGACGAACCTCTCCCGGGCCTGGACTGCCGCGTCCCTTTCCCAGACGGCAGCGTCGCGCTCGGCTTCAGCGGAGGCCAAGGCCGACCGCATGTCCTCGTTCTCCCGGGCGAGGCGAGTCCAGACAACACGGGCTACGGCGGTGGTCTAAGAAAAAAAATAGGTCAGCGAACGCAAGCGGCGAAGTGGGAGGTCAAGTTTTTTACCTGTAAAGCCAAGGAGACGACCTCCCCGTAGCGCTCGTCGATGCCTCCCTCCCGGACATGAGCCCGCACCTTAGGGGTGACGAGGCTCAAGGAGAGCTTGTGTGCCTCCTCCGAGGAGAAGAGAGATGCCCCCCTCGCCGGGGAACGGGGGTCACCTCCCATCGGAAGGCCCCCGTCACCAACCCCGCTCCCGGGGGAGGGGCGGGGGACCTCCAGTCTCCTACGCGAGGTGAGCTCTGTAGCGTCCGGGAGGCTCCCCTCCCTGGCCGCGGTGTCGCCAAGGTGTCGCCCCCGGGGGGGGACGTGATGGCTCGCTCCCCCGGGAGGTAGCGCCGGGGAAGATGCGACGTCGGGAGCAAAGAGTGCGTCCAGGCGTGAAAAAGCGCCATTACCTCGGAAGTATACCCCCAGGGGATCCTCCCGGAGAGCTTGCTCCGGGGAAGGAGTGGCGTCATAGTCCCCGGAGGTGGGCTCATCCTCCTCCACGACCACGTGGTCGTAAACGCCCGATGCCCCCAAGGCATCAAGTAACGCGACCAACGTGGCCGTGTCCGTAGGGCTCTCCTCGAACCCCGGCTCCGGGGGCAGCGATCCCCCCGGGGGAGTCACTTGTGCCGGAGGTACAGCCTCCCCCGGCCCCCGGGGTGCCACCGTAGTTTGGGCCGGCAATGGCCTCACCTCCCCCGGCGTCCGGGGCGTCTCCGAAGTCGCCTTGACCGGGGAGGACCTCACCTGCCCCGGAGGTCTTATCCTTCCCGGGGCACCGGGTGTCCCCGCTGGCCTCCGCACCGGTGCCGGTGATGGGGGGTGGGCTTGGTCGGAGCTCTCGCCCGGTGCCTGCGTGGTCTTAGCGCGTTTAGCCGCCGGGAGCGGCCCCGCATCCCGCCGCCTGTGGGAGCTCGGAGTCATAAGTGGAACCCTGTCCGGGAGGGTCATCCCGAAGGCCTCGGCAACAATATTCCGGGAGGGACCCTTCCCAATGGCCGCGAGGCACCGGGAGTGCTCGTCCTCATAATACCTCCCGAGGAGGTGCTTCGCCTTCTCCCGGGTGGACTTGTAGGACCTAACTGCACGAGGCGAACAATCAGCAAAACCAATTCCTACGAAACATATGAAATCCTAGGAATTGGAAACTTACGTCGCGACATCGGAAACCTCGGAGGACGAAGCTTCGGGCAAAGTCCCGGACCCCTCCCACTCCGGCTGAAGGGCTAAGCCGGAGGAGAAGCAACTCCTCCGCTAAGTCCCGCATACTCCTCCGGGAGCGGGCCTCCGTCATCTTCGCGACGGAGGTTAGTTCCTCCATCGTCAAGGCCGGGGGACCGGAGGGACGACCGAGTGTCGCTGGCCTCGGGAGTAAACCATCTCCGGGTCACCAGCCCGGAGGTTGAACCATCTCCGGCTCCATCCCTCCCAATGCTCTTGGGAGGCCATCACCGGGTACTCTTCCGCCCGGGAAGGAGCATACTTCAGCATCACCGAGCCGCAAGTAGACTTCGGCCCGTGCTTTTCCACCGGGGAACTCTTCGCTACCGCCCGGTAGAAGTAGGAGAAGAGGCGGAGTGTCCCCTCCACTCCGGCGGTGGTCTCACATAGCCACAAAAACAACCCCATTCTCACGAGAACGTTGGGTGTTAAGTGGTTTAAAGCGATCCGGTGCTCCCGGAGAAAGTCCCGGAGAAGGGGGTGGATCAGGAGCCGCAGGCCATGAAGGCCATGAAGGCCACCACTTCTCTGTCCCGGGGACTTGGGGTCGTCACCCCCGCAGCAGGGACACGAATGTCTCCCTCCGCAAATATCCTCCGGGAGATGAGGGTATCCCGGTCCCCCGCGGAGAACTCTGTTGTCCCGAGGTAATCGGAAGTCGTGTCCTCCGGAATACCTGATGCCTTCCCGCGCCCTTTCGACACCATCTCTTCGTCTCTCCTGGAGAGGTTTTTTGAAGCCGGGGAAGAAATTACTCCCGGGGAATGTGGTGGAATATGAGGGCTAAGGAGAAGGAAGTGAGCCTCACCTGAGGTAGGCCCCTCCTTATATAGGGGGCTGAGGTGCCACCGATGGCTGCCACGTGTTAGCTCGAGGGATCCCCGCCGTGAATACGAAGGGTCACACGGATATCGAGGCAACATATGGCAAACTTAAATAGCGCTCCTCTCGGAAAAGGATGAGTTGGGTCCGGAGTAGCTCTCCAGGAGAGGGCCATTTTCCCCTAAATAACGAATCGCACCCCCCGACGACATCAAATGTCCTCGGGGGTGCGGGGGGCTTCTGTTGGGGGAAAAATACTAGCAATGTCAGAAGCGTCACCCAAGGACGAGAGGAGGACCCCCCTCATTCCTGGGCACCTTCTCCAGGGCGGGGGAGATGTCCCCCGGAGCCCCTTCTCCGGGCTCGGGGGAGACTTCCCCCGGCGCACCTTCTCCGGGCCAGGAGAGACCTCGCCCGGAGCCCCTTCTCCGGGCTCGGGGGAGACTTCCCTCGGCGCACCTTCTCCGGGCCGGGGGAGACCTCCCCCAGAGCCCCTTCTCCGTGCTCGGGGGAGACTTCCCCCGGCGCACCTTCTCCTGGCCGGGAGAGACCTCCCCCAGAGCCCCTTCTCCGTGCTCAGGGGAGACTTCCCCCAGCGCACCTTCTCTGGGCTCGGGGGAGACCTCCCCCGGAGCCCCTTCTCTGGGCCGTGGGAGACCTCCCCCGGAGCATCTTCTCCGGGCCAGGGGAAGACCTCTGCCAGAGCCCCTTCCCCGGGCTAGGGCGAGACCTCTCCCGGGGCCCCTACTCCGGGCTCGGGGGATACCTCCCCCGGAGCCCCTTCTTCTGGCCGGGGGAGACCTCCCCCGGAGCATCTCCTCCGGGCTTGGGGAAGACCTCTCCCGGAGCCCCTTCCCCGGGCTAGGGCGAGACCTCTCCCGGAGCCCCTTCTCCGGGCTTGGGAGAGACCTGTCCCGGAGCCCCTCCTCCGGGCTAGGGAGAGGCCTCTCCCGGGGCCCCTACTCCGGGCTCGGGGGATACCTCCCCCGGAGCCCCTTCTTCGGGCCGGGGGAGACCTCCCTCGGAGCATCTCCTCCGGGCTAGGGGAAGACCTCTCCCGGAGTCCCTTCCCCGGGCTAGGAAGAGACTTCCCCTGAAGCCCCTTTTTCGGGAGGCACCGATTTCGAGGGTCACCACGTGTCCGAGATAGGTGCCCTGGACCTCGCCAAAAGACCATCCTGCCCTCGATCCGACGGTTGTAGTAGGGGTAGCTTGGTAATTTGCGTCTTTTGGGGTCTATATATACCCTTGTAACCCTCTCTTGTAACCTAAGACACTCATTTATACTCAATCCAAAAAACAAATAGGCGTGCTCTGGAGCCCTCTCTCCAGGAGAGAGCCCCCTAGCCGACGCTCGTCGGGAGCACGTCGACAGGACTAGGGCCTCCACTGAGGCCTGAACCTGTATAAACCCTTGTGTCAATGTCTGAGATTGTCCAACGCGTGGTGACCCGTCGCACGGTCAGCTCACGTTGAGGAACACGTGTTGCGCACGTCATCAAACCTGCCGAGGTATTTTTTATACCACGACACCACCAAAGGGGACGCCTTTGGTATAGAAGGTTAAGGGATGGAAGGTTTGAGACTTAGAGAAATTTGTTAGGAAGTTGGAAATTCCACTGCAAAGGAATGGCTATTTATAGACTTACCCAGGCGAAGCTTCAAGTTCCCGGCCTAGGGATGGAAGGTTTGAGACTTACCCAAGCGAAGCTTCAAGTCACTACTACAGAATTCATTATCACAGTTGGGTCAAAACAGTCATCACAGATGGTTCTGACCGGTCAGTGATATTTGAATCAGTGATAATCGAGTACTATCATTGACGGTTTTGAACCGTTTGTGTTTTTCCCTTCACAGACTGTTATAAGATCAAAACCGTCTGTGATAATCATAATACACAGACTGCTATAACATCAGAACTATCTGTGATACTCTTAATACACAAACTGTTATAACATCAAAGCCGTCTGAGATACTCATACTACCATAGACGGTTTTGATCTCAGAACCGTCAGTAATAATATGAGTATCGCAGACGGTTCTGACGACAAAACCATCTGGGATACTCACATTATCAGAGACGGTTATGACCTCAGAACCGTCTGTGGTACTCACATTATCAGTGACGGCTTTGAGGTCAAAACCATCTGCGATATTGTCATTACCGGTGACGGTTATAATCTCAGAGCCATCTGTAATAGTGTCCTTATCACAGATGGTTGTAATGTCAGAATCGTCTGTGTAGTAAGAGTATCACAGACAGCTTTGAGGTCAAAACCATCTGGGATACTCACATTATCAGAGACAGATATGACCTCAGAACATTCTGTGATACTCAATTATCACAGAAGGTTATGACCCCAGAACCGTCCATGATACTCACATTATCAGCAATGGCTTTGAGGTCAAACCATCTGCGAGGACGGTTATAATCTCAGAGCCATCTGTGATAGTGTCCTTATCACAGATGGTTGTAATCCCAGAACCGTTTGTGTAGTAAGAGTATCACCGACAGCTTTGAGGTCAAAAGCATCTGCGATATTGTCATTATCTGCGACTGTTATAATCGCAGAACCATCAGTATCACAGACGGCTTTGAGGTCAAAACCATCTGTGATAGTGTCATTATCAACGAAGGTTATAATCTCAGATGGTTTGTAAGATCAAAACCGTCTGTGCATATTAATATTAGACATGTCCTCTGTACAAATAGCATTTCATATATACAGTTCATTTCATACATGCACAGTACTCAAATATATACAGTTCATTTCATACATGCACAGTACTCAAATATATACAGTTAATTTCATACATGCACAGTACTCAAATATATACAACCTCATATATGCACACAACTTAGAAACATGTACAATAGCATTTCACATATACAGCATAGAACTCAGAAATATGTGCAATTGAGATTGAACAAATAAATGTAATCGACAATTAAAGTTAGTATGTTAGATGTACAAATAAATGTAAGGCCGCACTAATACGAACCTTGCGGTCCCCTAAACCTCCCCTTGGTTGATATGACCTCTGCAAGGAAAAACTCAGCGAGCATCCCTGGGACCATACCAATCTGCCGAGAGTCAAAGCTTTCCGAAGGGAAGTCAACCCCCTGCAGCAAGAGTTGGTATAGAAAAAATTAGCTCAATGCAGTTGTAAATTTTACCAAATTGATACAAAGGGGAGCAATTGTATACCTCGGGGAAGTCTGGGCGGTGAGGGGTGATGATCAAGTCATACATGTGGCGCATCACGTAGAACCCACATGTATTGTCGTCCGGCTACTGATGGCACTACCAATTTAAAGACTGAGAGTTAGCTGGGGACACGTTATAAAGTAAAACAGATGCCAGTTGAAATTTGTACCGAAAATTGTAACCACTGAAACTTATCGGCTCGCCGCTCATGTTGTCGCCCTCCCTTGGCAAAGTAGTTCGTGAAAGCCCTGCAGATAGTCAAAATTGACAGTTTGAGGATAGTCGAAATTGATAATTTAAGAACAGTAAATCTAGATACAAGATAGGTCCACATGAATATCATAACCTTTCGAATATATCTCGTGCGCCGCAATACTCGTACCCTTTCCTCTGCAATGAATCATGGTAGAACACCTTGTTCCTTTTCGGAATAAGTACTAGCAGGATCCAGTGGTAGCTACATGTTACACGTAAAGAATTAATAATTTAAGCTAAGTTTGGGGGTGTGCATATGGAGACACTAATCTATGGGTGAAGTACTAATGAAAGCACTCACCTCAGGTTGTAGGGTACAATTATGTACTCCTTGTCGACCTGAGCAAGCAACCCTCTTTTGATGTAGTCTACGTCGGTCCTAAACATCACCTCGGCGACCATATGGGGGTCCAAGAAACCAACAGGTTTACCCTTAGATTTCGCATATCTAGTCATGCAGCTGCACGGAAGTAACCAATTAATAAATGACATATATCCATATATGCACGAACAAGCTAGGATAGTAGGATACTTACAGCACCCAAGACAGTAGGATTGACACGTCGAGCGCATCTTTGTTGAGTAAATTGTGTAGGTCTTCGAAGGTCACCGGGTAGGTCCCAACGTCGTTATGAAACTCTGCCACGGTGTACTTGACCATGTTGTGCGTCGGACGCTGCGTCCTGGTCTGGTTTGTCCTCTTCATGTACCATCCATGCAGGCTCTGGCATGCTATCCCCATTGTAGAAATTTCGGCATCGGAGGCCATGGGCATCCCCAGAGCGAACGGCATGAGAGCTGGCGCACTCTTCTCACTCTCCTTCGTCGGGCTCTTCTCTGCTTTGCCCCTACTAGCCAGCTTCTTGAATGGCTGCCTCCTTGTCGGAGTCGGCTTCGTCATCGAACCCGTTGGTTGGCTTCTCGGAGGGGTCGACTGGCTAGTAGGCCGAGTGTTGGTCTGTGATGTAAGAACCTACGTATTAGGACACTAACTCCGAGGGCTATTATTACAGTACGAATTATGAAATTGGTGGGGGAATTACCGCATCCAGGATGATGTCTTTCTTGGTCCATTGCACGAACGTGTGCACCGCATCCCCGAGGGTGGTAATCTCGTCGTTCGGCGGCTTCTCCAACGGAAAACCCTTGCAATGGTCGGAGACACTGTCCACCTGGACCAGTGCAAAACCCTCAGATAGAGGGACACCGTGGATTGTGGCCCCCGCCGTACATGGTTGCGCCATCCCATTGGCAGCCTCGATCGGGAAGAGAACGGCCAGCACCATAATCTTGTAGGAGGCGGGTTCCTACAAACAGTGCACATTAACATATTGAATTTCACCACTTTTCACTTTCAAATGAATTAACATAGGAAAACGGTCATTACCTACAGAAAGTCCACCGGATAATTTGGAGAGGGCTCCGTCTGCGAAGACCATGGCACAAATGCGCAGCTACTACGCTGGTCAAGAATGGGGCTCAGTAGTTCCGCTGCTACAAGGGGGTGCCCTGGGTCGCCTTTCTTAGCTCGTCATACATGGACCGCATCTCTGCCAATTGCTGCAGGAGTGCTTTGTCCCAAGTAGCGAACTCCGATCGCATCTTCTCCTTGAGACGTGCATCGCGGGATTTTTGGGATATCTTTCTCCTCTTAGCCGCCTCCTCATAATCAGGGAAACCATCCCTCCAAGGCACAGTGGCACCGACACCACGCACGCGGCCTGGATGCTCCTTGTTTCCGAGCACCGCTGTGAGGATATCCCTATCCCTCCTTGGGTTGAACTCTCCGGATGCCGCCTAGGCACTCAGTGTCACCTACAAGAGGAGAACTTAGCAATACAACCAATTGCATGCGTGTTACGAGGATAGTAAGTGATCATACAATCTTACCAGCCAGTCGATCACTTCCCTGTCCGCAGGGTTATTCACAGAGAAGCTTCTGGAGGAGGTCATCGTCGATCTTGCTCGGCACCAATTGCGGGCGCGCACATCCGTTATGCCTCCACAACGCCTTCTTCCCCACATACCCACTGGTGCCTAGTCTGTGTGGGTGGGTATTCTTGGCCTGGTTAGCCTGGCCCTTCGCACTAAGCTCCTGGAACTCAGGCTTGCCCTTAATCTCCATGAACTGCTGCCATACCTCGGGAGTCACGAAAGGGTAGTCATTGAAGGGGGTCTTCGACTCCTTCATATAGTGCCTGACAAGTTCGCTCTTGAAGTTCCTCCACGCCTTGTTTATTGACATAAGTGTCCTCCGGCGGACGGTGAACTGGTGATCCTCGGGAATGTGAAACTCCGCCTGCACTTCTATAACAAAACCCATATACTTATAATTAACCAAGAATGACAGAAACAGTGGGGAGGTGACGGAGGTGATCGCGTCGGAAGGTGGGAGGGTGATGGAGGTGATCGCACTTGACGGTGGAAAGGCAATTGAGGTGATTGCGACGGACGGTGGGGAGGAGATGGAGGTGATCGCGCCAGACTATGGGGAAGCGATGGAGGTGATCGCGACGGACGATGCAAGGGCAGAGAGAGCTAGGGCAAACAGTGGCTGGCAATGAGCGGGACAAAGCCCCCTTGAACTATGTACCGAGTAGAGATTATCACAGTTGGTCCTATATTCACAACCGTCTGTGATAATATTATCACAATCGGTTCTCAACTCAAAACCGTCTATGATAATCTCCATAGTGATAATCTCTAGAGAGGTTATCACAGACGGTTTTGAGTTGAGAATCGTCTGTGATACTCATTTATCACAGGCGGTTTTGACTTGTGAACCGACTGTGACTGCACGAATCCACGTTAAGAACTCGAAGAGTCGGACACTGTTGGGAATATCACAGACGGTTTTAGATTCATACCCGTCTGTGATAATTCATAACCGTCTATGATAATCTCTCCAGTAACTCTGTAGCCCTGCAACTCTTAATGCTCAAAAACTTGTTTTAAATGAACACTCAAATATTTCAAATGGAGTCCAAATGCTCCGTAAATTGGTTACAATGTAGATCCGAAAATTGGTTACAATGTAGAGCATGCTCAAATAAATTTAACATACAATGTGGAGCATGCTCAAATAAATTTTACATACAAATGGGGACTTTGACCGACAATTTCCTCATACACGCCATGTTATCCTCAACTTTCCACTTGCCGCCGCCCTGCAAGGACGAGAATTAGAGGAGATATATAAGCTACACCGATGGAAACAAAGAGATAAGGACGTATGGTTGATTACCTTTAAAGTATAATCCTTCCTGGTGATCCATACGCAGGTAACTGGTTTCATCGGTGTCTTCAGTATCGACCTGTACGCCATCTCCAAATGGAGGCATCTCATCAAATTGATTGTATTCCTTCTCGTCTACGACATTTTCAACTCCAACAATCCTTCTCTTGCCATGAAGGACGATGTGCCACTTCTTATTGGTCGGGTCAGTGACATAAATGACCTGAATGGCTTGCTTCGCAAGTATGAATGGCTCATCTTTATAAGCAACTCGATCGAGATCCACAGAAGTGAAACCGTAACTGTCAACATTCACACGCTGTGGGATTTGGACCCATCGGCATCGAAACAGGGGAATCTTGAACAGTATGTAATCGAGCTCCCAAATTTCTTCAATGAACCTGTAGTACGAGTTCAATCCATGTACTACCCTTGTTGGGCCTATATCGGTGAACTCCTCATGGAAAGTTTGTACGCTCACTCCACTATTTTGCACTGTGCTCTTTTATCTTGAGCTTTCGTGTAAAATGTGTACCCATTGATGTCGTATCCCTGCCATGTCTGTACAATAAACGTGGGCCCTTTTGCCAACCATTTAAGGTTCTCACTTGCGGACTCTCCGGTGATTCGTACTTTCATCCACGCATTGAATTGACTGTTATGTTGTCCCGTGATCCAAACCTCGGATCGGTGAGGATTGTCTTGTCGTAGCATCTCCTTGTGCTCGCCGATGTACGGAGACACCTCCGTCATGTGTTGCAAGACCCAAAAATGAGCTTTCGAGTACATATCGAAATCAGGACTGATGGCTCTCCGTCCAATAGTGCCAACACCATCAACCCTCCCCACGTGACGAGACACAGGAACTCCTATTGCTTCTACCTCGATCATGTAATCGACGTAGAACTCAACAACCTCTTCCGCTGCATAACCTTCGACAATGCTACCCTCAGGCCGAGACCGATTCCTCACGTAGGCCTTAAGTACACCCATGTACCTCTTGAATGGATACATATAACATAGGAACACGGGTCCACATATCTTGATTTCTCTGACAAGGTGGATGGTGAGATCGACCATGATATCAAAAACGACAGAGGAAAATACATCTCAAGCTGACGAGAGTTCGAACCACCTCCCTCTGCAGAGAATCTAGTCCATCGGGATTAATGACCTTGCAAGAAATTGCATTGGAGAAATAACACAGCCTCGTGATCGTCTCTCTGACCTTATGTGGCAGAATACTCCAGATGGTAACATGAAGCATTTGTGTCATCACGTGACAATAATGAGACTTCATACCCAGCAATTTCAAATCGCCCATGGACACAAGCTTTTTCATATTTACGGAGTAACCCGATGGAACTTTAACAACATAGAGACACTTATAGAGTTCTGTCCTCTCAGCCTTGCACAAAGTGTAGCATGCAGGGGGGAGGTATATACGGCCTTTATCGTCCGCTCTCGGTGCTAGCTCGGGCCTGATTTTCATTTCAATCATGTCACACAACACATTGACGCCATCCTTTGTCTTCCCCGGAATGTCCAGCAATAGGCCGATTAAACTGTCGCAAACATTCTTCTCTACATGCATGACATCAATGCAATGACGAACCTCTAAATGCTCCCAATACGGTAAGTCCCAAAATATCGATCTCTTCTTCGAAGTGTTCTTCGTGCGGGGTTTCAATTTACGACCCTTTCCAAACACAACATCTATGTCCTTCACCCGTGAGTAAACTTCTTTCCCGCACGTAGGCTTCGGGGCTGAACCATCTTCCTTGTGGTTGTCAAATTCCCTCTTCCTCTTATGATACGCGTCATTCTTCGGAAGAAACCTACGGTGATGCATGTACACTGTTTTCCTTCAATTCTTCAGCCACACGCTCTCAGTCTCATCTTCGCAGTGGGGATAGGCTTTGGCTCCTTTTGTAGTACAGCCCAACAAATTTCCAAGGGCAGGGAAATCGTTGATGGTGCAGAATATCATAGCACGTAGGATGAAGGTCTCTCATTTGTATGCGTCCCATACCTGCACCCCTTGGTTCCACATTGTTAGGAGATCCTCTATCAATGGTGCTGGGTACACATCAATATCGTTTTCAGGTTGTTTTGGTCCTGAGATAAGTAGAGACACCATGATGTACTTGCGCTTCATACACAGCCAAGGAGGAAGGTTGTAGATACACAAAAGAATCGGCCAAGTGCTGTGCTGACTGCTCATGTTACCAAAAGGATTAAATCGATCGGTACTCAACCCGAACCTTATATTCCTCAATTCCGCTTCGAAGTTAACAAATTCCCTGTCGATGTTTCTCCACTGCGAAGAATCAGCGGGGTGTCTCAGCTTTCCATCCTTCTTCCGGTCTTTCGAGTGCCAACACAATAATTTTGCCTCCTTACGGTTTGCAAACAAACGCTGCAAGCGGGGAATAACGGGCAAATACGACAACACCTTAGCAGGAGGTCCTTGCTTTATCTCAGCACAGTCGCCGTCATCGGTTCGGTCCTTACGCCTATAGCGGGATGCACCACACACCGGACAAACATGCATATCCTTGTAGTCGTTACGGTAAAGGATGCAATTATTAGGGCATGCGTGTATCCTTTCTACTTCCATTCCCAAAGGACACAACAGCTTTTTCGCTTGTTAGGTGTTTTTTGGCATGCCGTGAAACTCTTGTCGGTCTAGCTATTACTTTCCTTCAATTTTAACAGTTCAAGAACAGAGGCCAACTTTGTGTACTTCGACTTGCAACCAGGGAACAGCGGCTTTTTTGAGTCCTCAATCAAGCGGTTGAATTTGCCAAACTCCCTTTCACTGTAATTTTCTTCCACATCACGCAACATGTCATCTAAATTGTCATCCTCTGGCATATCCTCATCGAAGTCGTTGTTGGGATCCGACATGTCCTGTTCCTCAACCTGAGTGGCACTTGTTTCTATAGTTGGCTCTTCTCCATGGTGGACCCAACACGTGTACCCCTTTTTGAATTCACGTCAGATCAAGTGGGCGACAATTTGAGATGAGTTGGTGAACTTCTTAAGATTTTGGCAGCCTACGCAAGGACAGTACATATATGGTAAACCCTTCTTCGCCATGTCTTGCTCAGGAACCTTTTGGAAATCTAAAACACATTTCATGTATTCCTCACTCACTCGGTTGTCACTGTACATCTAGTCTCGATGGACCATCTGCAATTAATTAAATTCATACACATGCTAATTAGTAATACTCTATGTACGTTCGGCACGCAATAAATTATAAATCTAGCTAGCTAGTGTTTGATGTGGAGTTTGCGGTATAACTAGTTAACTACTCTTGAACTGCAAGAAATTAGTTGGGGGCGTGGATAACACACATCATAAAGCAATTAAATAGCTACAGGTCGAAAATGAGTTACAAACAGGGTTTGCTACTGTAGCTTCCCCTCCCTCTCGCTCTAATTTGGTCAATCAATGGAGATCGATATTGATGATGAAATGAAGTAATGTGTATGTCTTAGGACCAAGTACCAACCTTGGATCTTCAAATTTGTTGTCCCCAAATGCTCCCCTTTTGAGATATTGCTCTTCCTTGCCCCAAATCTCTTCCAACTAGCAGTATGTCGAGCAAGATTGTGGGTGTTGCTCAAAACATCCACCAAAAGACCTTTTATACCATACCAGGTTCAATACAGACGGTTCTATATAATACCGTCGGTAATATCGGTGCATTTTTTAAGAACAGAATATCACTGACGGGTTTCACTCTATTAAGCCGTCCGTAATATCAGTGCATTTGTGTAGAACTATGACAGAAATATCACAGACGGTTTTGACATCTGAACCGTCGGTAATAATTAGAATATCACAGAGAGTTCCAAGCTCAAAATCATCCGCTAAACTATCACAGTCGGTTTTTAGTTCAGAACCGTCTGTGATTATCACAGTCGGTTTTGACTTCAGAACTGTCTGTGATTATTATAAAATCAACACTCTGTGATAAAAGACCTTTTATACCATACCAAGTTCAATAAAGATGGTTCTATATAATACCGGCGGTAATATCGGTGCATTTTTTAAGAACAGAATATCACTGATGGGTTTCACTCTATTAAACCGTCCGTAATATCGGTGCAATTGTGTAGAACTATGACAGAAATATCAAAGACGGTTTTGACATCTGAACCGTCGGTGATAATTAGAATATCATAGATGGTTCCGAGCTCAAAACTGTCCGCTTTACTATCACAGTAGGTTTTTACTTCAGAACCGTCTGTGATTATCACAGTCGGTTTTTACTCAGAACAACCATCTATAATAATTATAAAATCAATACTCTGCTCTACTATCACCGACGGTGATGAGGTCCGAACCGTCTATAATATCCTAGATTGCTTGCAGTCGAAGCGTTTGACTAGTTGAATTGTTCCACTTGTTTTTCATATTTGGTTCTATCTTATTTTCAATGTTAGTATTTAAAAAATGAACATTGAGACTATTTGGTTTTATCTTGTTTTTCATATTTGTTGTATATATATGTCTATGGATGTTCAAAGAATGTTGAGAGTATTACAGTCGGTCATGAAATTAAAACCGTCTGTAATGTTACTATCTGAGACGGTTTTGAGTTAAAAACCATCTTGATTGCAGCAGTATTTTCTTGTTACATTTTCACACAGAACATCATTTGGTTATTATCAATTACATAATCAATCGAAAAGCCAGATATATATGGAAAAGAAATTTCTTATTTCTTACTATCTTTGCATACATAAGGGATACAAGCGACCAAAGCATCAACCTGATCCGAAAGTAATTTACAAAGTTCTCCTAGGGACGTATTGGCATCAGTAGGATCTACACTAGCCGACCCAAGAGATATAGCAATGGCTCTAAGCCTATCTACATCATCTCTCAGCAAAGGAGTGCAGCTGTTCCTTATTGTATCGGAGAGTTCTCGCTGCTGCCTAGCGTAATCTCTCTCTGACCAGAACCTGCGCGCTTCTTCGCGAAAACCCTCATAGCACTCTGCCGAGTGCAAAATGGCAGAAGACATCCCCTCAGAACGCTTCTCCAGCTCCTCTATTTCTTCTTGGAGAGTTCTGCACAAGGCAGCTTTCTCCTCCTGCACATGCATGGGTTAGTTTTGAAAGACATAACGACCAACAAGAGAGGGTGAAGATGATTTCCAAGCTTCGGAGTTGATTTGGACGTGGAAGTGTGCGCCTTACCCCAGAAAGTTGATCATCCAAGAAAAGCTGATGATACAAAGGTGTTGAAGAGGGGATATTGGAAGGATTGTTGTGGATCTCCAAAGTTGGAGTCGATGCAACTGGAGGGGTTGCAAGGGGCAATGTGGCAACACAGGCCTCAGCACCCTCTAGAGGC
This sequence comes from Pharus latifolius, assembly GCA_019359835.1. Taxonomy (NCBI): domain Eukaryota; kingdom Viridiplantae; phylum Streptophyta; class Magnoliopsida; order Poales; family Poaceae; genus Pharus; species Pharus latifolius. Next base: position 31,260,574 of record CM033323.1, on the reverse strand, counting down.
TTCGCTGTAGCTGCACTGGAGGATCTTTCATCATTTCTAAGTCTCTTCTTTGGAGGGAGCATTTCCTCAGGCACCTGTGGATTTCGAAATGCATTTGTTTCGAGGTAATCAAGTCATAAAAGAAAGATCTGCATTAGAGTTTCAGAGAGGACTTACTTTCTGAAGATCCTGATCGAGTTCATTCCTTATCTCTTCCTCATCACTCTTCCTCATCACTCTCAATTTCAATAACCTCATTGGAATCTCAACTCGCCATCAAGGTGGGAGTTGAGGAGTGAATAAAGACAGGGATTTAGGAGCAGAATTCCTAAAAGACTTAGCCAAGAATTTGTAAGTCTTAAGGATTGAAGATCCTCGCTATTTATAGAACTAGAAGGTGACGGTTCATATGCACGGGTGCCTCGAGTTTTAAAAAGTGCACTATTGGTTTTCAAGGTCAATAAATTCATGATAATTTCTCAGGAGATAAACTGCAACACGGCGGAACAGGGCCCACTTAAGAAGTTGAAGTGTCATATTACATAATTCGATGCAAATTAAATTTGAAGTAAATAATTAAGTCTCTTCATCTGCACAGTTATTATGTGCGGTTATCCATGATTACATGTTGAGAATTCGAAGCGTCGGACACTGTTGGCACTATCACTGACGGTTGGGAGATCAAAACCGTCTGCTTTACTATTACAGACGGTTCTGATGTCCAAACTGTCTGTAATATGACTATCACAGACGGTCTGAACCGTCTGTAATATGCCTGGAATTTTGAACCATTCGACTACTACAAATACTTGTTTCCTCCCTGGAGGTCGAACCATTCCACTTCTTTTTCTCCAAGAACGTGCGGGAAAATTGAAAATTTGACATAAGAACAAATTTTTAATTAATTTTTTCATCATTAATGAAAAACAAGCTATTTATAGAATTTCCAAGGCGACGCTTCATGTTCCCAGGCTAGTGCGCTGCGCAAACATCAAAACCCAAAATGGCACAACACACCGTTGAGAATTTGGAGCGTCGATCACTGTTGGGACTATCACAGTCGGTCCTTACATAAAAACCATCTGTAATGTTACTATCACACACGGTTTTGAGTTAAAAACCGTCTGTGATATTGAAAGAAATTGAGAATTCGAAGCGTTGGTCACTGTTGGGGCTATCACAATAGGTCCTTATATAAAAACCGTCAGTAATGTGACTATCATAGACGTTTTTTTACCTCAGAACCGTCTATGATATTCAAAGAACATTGAGAAAGTTGACATAAGAACAAAGTATAAAGAAAGAGGGAAGATAGCATGCAGTCCAAGAATGTGCTGGAAAATTGGAAAGTTGACATAAGAACAAAGTTTTCATTAATTTTTTTCATCACTTACAAAAAAAAGTAAAAATACAGAATGCTAGGTCAAGGAGTGGTCTTAGCCCTGGCTGCATCTAGAATAAAGTTAGTTTTACTTGTAGCCAGGACGCAGGACTCCTCCAGCGACAAGTTGTCCTTCTTAGAATTAACTACTACTGCGTCGAGAAGGCCTGTGACCTCTCTCAGCTTCGCGATGGTATCCTTCATAGTCAAACCGCAGCCAGCGATGGTCATATCCGCGGCTTTCTTCTCCTCGTGAAGACGCCTCGTCCTCGTCCTAGCATTGTCACCATCCGTCTTCATGTGCTGAATGCGCTGGAAGAGATCGTCCAGGTCAAGCCGTAGCCTAGTGTGCTTCTCCGTAAGGAGCTTGTGCTCCTCCTGGAGGGCCCTCAGCTTGGCTTTCACCTTGCCCGAGTCTTCCACAGCTCCCCTTCCCTATGCAAATCAACAGGTCGAGAATGTACTGAACAGGGATTAACAATAAAGGGGTAAGTCCAAAAGATTGAGAGTTCTTACCAGGGAGGGCGAGGCTGACGATGCCAACGAGGATGCCATTGGCGCAAAGAAGCTAAGGAGTTAAACAGTTTGAGAATTATAAAAACTTGTAAAGTAAATGACAATTATTCCACTGTCAAGTTATTTATAGAACTTCCAAAGCGACGCTTCGTGTTCACCTAGGCGCCGAGCGCGAAGATCAGATACATAATGTATATATCACAGTCACAGTCGGTTTTGAAAAAGAATTCTCTTTTTCAGTCAGTTATGAAAAAGAATTCGAAGTGCCGCGAGCCGCGTGTGAAGTTTGAGAATTTGAAGCACCGGCACTTTTTCAATCGGTTGTGACCTCAGAACCGTCTCTAATACTACACTATCACAGTCGATTCTGAGTTCAGAACTGATTATATATATCACAGTCGGTTCTGAGTTCAGAACGGTCTGTGATATTCTAGTTATCACAGATGGTTCTCAGTTGAGAACCGATTGTATCTATCACAATCGGGTTTTAGGTTGAAACTGTCTGGTTTACTATCACAATTGTTTTTGACATCAGAACCGACTGTGATAACTAAACATATTCTCCCGACAGGCCTTCGCAGATGGTGTTCCATTGAAAAGTTCATAACCGTTTGTGATGTGCCGTCCTGGATGTCTGTTTCTGTGGTAGTGAGTGCCTACAACTCATTCCCCGAGACGTATCAAAGCTCTCACCAACATGAAGCAATGTGGGAACTCGAAGTGACGGAGCACTGTTAGGAATTCGAAGCGACACACCACTAAAGGGGATCTTTGTCACTACAAAGTTGGGGGGCTAGCTGATGAGGATTGTTAGTTATTTTTGGGCCTCCATGGTGGTGCAAGCATCCCATGGTCGCCCATGGCCATAGTCATAGGTCCACCCTATGGTCGCCAAGGGCCAAAGGGAAGGACATCGGGTATCCAAAGGCGTTCGGGATATTACTCAAAAACGATATTTATTTCGTGCAAATTCAAAACACTTATCGTCATAAAAACTCTTATCTTATGTTGTATCTGAGAACACTATGGTCGCAGAGATACATCCCTATGACTAGCCTCTCTTGCAGATACAAGGCCTGATCTCACTACTGTGGTGGCAGCAATACGCGATCACCCTTTATCATTACCTCACCATGATCCTTATGATCAATCCCAAGATAATCATAAGTCCCTGATAAGGTAACCGTCGAAGGAGGTTAGGATGGTAAGACAATTCTACGATGACAGAGTCAAGACTACCAAAATTGCCACGTACCCGTGAACTACGACAACCACCATGTACCCACGACCTCACAGCTACCACTTTGGGGCAGTTATGAGTAAACGTAGTACATGCCTTCAAGAGGATAACCGATGAACTCTTCAGCAAGTATAAGAAGACCTTCAAGGGAAGGATCAGGGGAGGATCGGCGATAGAAAGAAGACTAGGCTCAGCAAAGATAGGATTAGCTAGCTCACTCTTTTTCCCACTTAGTCAAATACACAGGACATAGGGTCATTACTCTTCTAAGAGGGCCCAAACTTGGTCTTATATTCATAGATACTTTGAACACCTTGAGAATTTGTCTGATCGACTTCTTTCTTTCTCACACTCTTCTTTGCATAAGATCGACAGAAAGACCCTCGGGTTCCAATCGTTGACAAGAAATTCTACTTAATGAAGGTCTTCACTTGGAAGAAGATTTCCTACTGTTTTTCAAATGACATGATGAAGGATTCAATTCGAGGAGAGTTAGCTTTAATCATGAAGTTTGGCTCTTGCTTTTGAATTTCCTGCTGGACTTCTGGTCAGTTTCCACCCTAAGAAAAGCTCTCTCTTCTTTTGGTTTTCTTCGAGAATGGGACAATGATTATCAAAGGATGGGGGATAGATCTCATGCTTTGGTGAAATGTTTGGTTACTGCTCTCTCAGATATCCCTCTCTTCTTAGTGATCACTGAACCAAATGAATCTCTTGGCCATAGCTGGATGGTTCAAGTTGTTATTTGTAATTATCATCCTACTAATGCTCTTGAGGGCAATAAGGATGACCCGAAAGATCCTCAGCCTCCTTTGGATAATGTTAATGATACCTTGGAAGATTTGGATATGGATGACCCTACAGATCAAGATCAAGATCAAGATTAAGGAGATATGGGTGAGATTGGTGATCCGATTTCGGATGCCGTAGTTCCACAACAGATGGAAGATTGGGATGCCTGGGATGAGAAGGAGGATTCCTCTTCCTCATCTGAATCTGTTCAATATTCATTGTCCTCTGTTGGAAATAGTGTTCTGACTCTTAGTTGGATGGCTCCTTGCACTGAGATTAATCTTTGCACTCTCAACACTTTGCTATGTCTGAGGTGCTCACGGAATTTGTTTAACTCTTCTGCTTTAAGGATTTCATCTTCCTTGGGTTACTGTTTGAAGCTTAAGAAGTCTGTCTCTTCTTCTTGTTTGGCAAAAGAAAAGAGCAAGACTCCTTTGGTTGTTTCTGGTCTTTGTCGAAGTCCAAGATTGGCGGCAAAATTTAAAGACTTCAAACCTGGGGCTGTCCTGTTTACTGCTCCTCATGTACCAATTGAAATGCTAAAAGCCATTAGTTCGTTCTGCGGGATTCTTCTGGAGTTGATCTCCAAGGATAAGTTGCAAGCTCCAATAATTCAAGATTTAGATGATTAAGGTGGTCATAAGTGTTTTCGGTGTTAGCTCGAGGATTTTCTTTTGGTTGTTATTTTGGATGGCTTGTAATTCCATATTGTCAAACATTGGTTCTTGGTGTTTTGGTGTCTGTTTAAGCATGACTTTGTTTCGTTGTCATGTTCTGGTGACAATATTTTGCTTTTATTGATGAATGCTTTTAAGAAAATTAGTATTCTCAATTGGAACATTAGAGGTCTTAATGCTTATGACAAAAAGATTGCGATTCGTTCCAAAATACTTGAGGAGAATTGTTCCATTTTATGTCTTCAAGAGACTAAAATTGAGGAGGTCAATATTTTCTTGATCAAATCTTTCTGTCTAAAGAATTGGAATGAATTCGATTTTATTCCTTCTAGGGGTAGCTCAGGGGGTATTCTGACTGTCTGGAATTGCTCTCTATTTCAAAAAGTGGATGTTGTACATAATGATTTTTGTCTCACGGTGTTACTCAAAAACAAACTTTCTGGAAAGATCTGGATGATTTCCAATGTCTATGGCCCTTGTTTCTCCCAGAGAAAGATGGAGTTTTTGAATTGGTTTCGTAATATTTTGGTTCCTTCTCATATGCTCTGGTTAATCAAGGGTGATTTTAATCTTTTGAGATTCCCCTCTAATAAGAACAAAGGTGTGTTTAACTCTTGGGAAGCTGATCTTTTTAATGATGCTATTAATCACCTTCTTCTTGAGGAACTGCCAATAAAAGGAAATAAGTATACCTGGTCTAATATGCAAGTGGAACCGGTTTTAGAAAAATTGGATTGGTTTTTTGCGAATGGAGGACGACTTAACGCTTTACCCAATACTATTGTTAAATCTTCTACTGAGACTGTTCTAATCATTTTCTGTGTATCATTCTTATCTCTTCTTTTCTTCCTGCATCGAAATTGTTCAGATTTGAAAATTTCTGGGCCTCTTCTCATGGTTTCATGGACGTGGTAGAGGGTTCTTGGAATTCTGGTCTGTTTGATAATAATGTGGCCAGAAGTATCAACACTAAGTTTAAGCTGTTGCGTAGGGTTTTGAAACATTGGAGTAAGAAGTTCAAGTTTTCCCAATTTCAGGTGGATTATTGTAATTTCACTCTTACTCTGCTTGATGGCTTGGAAGAATAGAGGGATTTATTCAGGAAAGAATTTAACTTTAGAATTATTTTAAAGAAGAATCTTAGAGATTTACTTAGAATCAGAAATGATTATTGGAAACAAAGAGATCGTCTGAGATGGGCAAAACTGGGTGATGAGAACACTAAATTCTTTCATTCTTTGGCCTCTAATAACTTTCAGGTGAATTATATTGTTTCTTTGAAAGATGATAACAAAAAGGATCTTCTTTCTCATTATGAAATTGTGAATCATCTTTGGGACTCTTTCAAGATTAGACTTGGTTCTTCTGAGTATTCAAGAATGTTGTTTAATCTTAATGATGTGGTTGCTCCTTTTCATGAGGTGCTCTCTTGCCTTGAATTGACCTTCTCTGCTCAGGAGATTGACTCTGTTGTTCTTAGTATGCCAAAAAATAAAAGCCCTGGTCCGGATGGTTTCAATGGGAATTTTTTCTGTTCATGTTGGCCTATCATAAGACATGATTTTTATGAACTTTTTCAATGTTTCTATGATGGTTCTATCGAACTTGATAGAATTAATGCTTCTTTTGTTACCTTAATCCCAAAGAAACAGGGTGCAAAAAAAGTCTTCGATTTCAGGCCTATTTCTCTGCTGAATAGTTCGTTGAGGATTATCACCAAACTCCTTGCTAATCGTCTTCAAACGGTGATCTCTTCGATTGTGCATCATAATCAGTATGGTTTCATTAAATCTAGAACTATACAAGATTGTGCTACTTGGGCTTATGAATATATTCATATTTGGAAGTCTTCTCAAGGAAAATCGGTGTTATTGAAACTTGACTTTGAAAAAGCCTTTGATCTAATTGAACATTAAGCTATTCTAGAAGTTTTAAAGGCTAAGGGCTTTGGTGGCAATTGATTGAATTGGATTCAACTTATTCTGAAATCTGGATCAAAAATTTTGTTGAATGAATTGCTAGGAAAGCAAATTATCTATAGAAGGGGTGTTCGACAAGGAGATCCTTTATCTCCTTTGTTGTTTGTTCTAGTTGTAGATCTTTTGCAATCTATTTTGAACTGGGCTAAAAATATGGGAATTCTTAGTCTTTTGGTTTCAGTGGTGGGAAATGAGGACTTCCCCATAATCCAATATGTTGATGATACTCTTATTATTGTTAAAGCAGATGCAATGGAAACTTTTCTCTTGAAAGCCCTTCTCAATTCCTTTGCTAGTTCGACTGGTTTAAGAGTTAATTTTTTGAAATCTTTCTTAATCCCGATCAACTGTTCTGAAGATTTAGCTATGAACCTTGCTGGTATTCTTGGATGTCCAATTGGTTCTTTCCCTTTCACTTATCTAGGTCTTCCTCTTGGAATTGTTAAGCCAAGGGTGGAGAATTTTGAGATATTAATTGAGCGAATTGATAAGAGATTGTCTGGTTGGCAATCCTCTTTCCTTTCTTTAGGAGGGAGGTTAACACTCATTAATTCGGTGCTTTCTTCTTTGCCTATGTTTTTTATGTCGACCCTGAAAATTCCTTCTACTATCATTGGTAGAATTGACAAGACGAGGAGAGAGTTTCTTTCCAGAGGACAATCTAGTGTCTTGGAGGTCCTTTCTTGCTTGCTTGGGATAAAGTTTGTTGACCTAAGGATAATGGTGGTCTTGGAATCATGAATTTGAGATCTCAGAATTTGGCACTTCTGCTGAAATTCTTGTTTAAATTTTTCAATAAGAATTTTGTTCCCTGGGTTCAAATTCTTTGGAATGTTTACTATAATCAAAGTTTACCATTGGATTCTCAGTTGGTTGGATCCTTCTGGTGGATCTTAGGTCGAGTTCGGAAAGGATTTGCGACCATAAAAAGGAGCGCGACCTTGGGAAGGTTCGTGACCTAGAAAGGATTCAATCTTTGGTCGAAGTTATAGTTCGATCCAAGTATAGATAACTAAGTCCTATCTGTTTACGTTTAGTTAGTTGTACGAGTTTAATACATTTAGGTTATTGAGCCTGATACGTATTCATACGATTGGACTATAAATACTTTGTAATAGTTCTAGTTTAGATAATCAAGTCTAGGTTGAACTTATTTAGGTCTTAGGCCTTCTCCAATCCATCGGCGCTTCGTGAGACGCTTCAACAGAATATTCTTCAGTATATTCTGTGCCACATATGCGAAACATCAACCGAAACATCCCTCTTCTCGAATGCAAGGCACTTCGCGATATGCTTCGTACAGGTCCACGAGTAAATTAAATTTATGTGGTTTTAGTAAAACATCAATAACTTTTAATTTAAAAATCGAATATATGTGATGTTTGGTCTCTATACGAAGATAATTTAAAGATCTACAACTTCAATATAATCAACATGTAATTTGAACTAGATTAATGAATAAATCAAGAAAGAAAATTGTATATAATTCAGTTACACGAAAATCGAGACAAAAAAATTAAAAAAATTGAGGCGTCGTAGCCTCACGAAGCGGCTCTTTTTTTCTCTCTCCTGTGGAAAAAATATTTTAATCCCAGGCGCCGGCAAGGCACCTGGGTTGGAGAAGGCCTTAGACACATAGTTCATCGACGTAGGCGAGTGCGTCCTAACGTTCGCTGTGTAAATATCCTTCTGAGAAATAAAGAGCATGCTTTCTTTTGAATTGTGTTTCGATCAACCTTTGGGTTTCGGTAATTCTGAGTAAGATCCCATAATTCCGCATACTAGCATCTGATCGAGTATAGTTGAAGCCTGTCTATACTTCAATCAGAGTGATCAGCATCAGAGTGGATCTAGTCCAAACTTGGTCTAGGTCTCAATCTGATCAAGTGGGTATCATAGCGACTATCCTGTCCTATGGATGGTGAAGACTCGCTAGGGTTACGAAAACTCTGGTGAAACTCCAGGCGATCAACCGATGGTTCCTACAGTCGCATCTCCGATGATGTCTGATGATACCTCCGTGCAAGCTAACCTAGCCGAACAAGTGGCTAGGCTCTCCACCGACATGGATACCGTGCTTGCTAGGATTAAGCAGCAAGCCATGGCTGTACCTTTTGAAGTTGAAGCTTCAAGAGGAAAGGTTAAGGGCGCGAAGATTGGTGAAGGCTTGCACAGGACAGACGAAGATGAAGACGAATACGACCATATGGCCGATGACCTCGCCAACACCTCCTTAGCCGTCGAATCTTTTAAGGTCGACGCTAAGATTGATATACCCATATATGATGGAGTATCGATGCCAAGAAGTTAGATTCTTGGATCGACTAGGTTGAGACCTACTTTTACTAGAAAGGGTTCAATAGTGCTCAAAAGGTGAAGTTTGCACCTTTGAAGATGAAAAACCACGCCAAGACATGGTGGAAGGCCCTTGTCACCAATGGTGAAGCTGATGACCTTGCATGCGGTCAGTTCAAATGACTCTTGCGACAAGAATTCAACATGATGGGTTACTTTGAGGAGAGATGGGATCATTGGCACCGATTGTACCAACGATGAGACCAATCTGTCCAAGACTATACTAAGGAGTTCCGGAGACATGCAATGGTCATTGGCATCTCACTGTCTGATCCTCAGGTATTCTGAAAGTAGACGTCTGGATTTCAAAAATCGATCAGTGCTAAGTTAAGCCTGTTCGGCATCCAAGACATCGCGACCGCAAGCACAACTGCTATGGCGATCGAAAAGAAGAACAAATACCATAGCGACAAAAGCATGAAGGAAAATGCGACCTCGATGAAAATGTAACACCCTGAGTTTAGGGGTGAAAACTTTCTTCATGAATAGCGTGCATGTATCTGTAGTAGTAGCCAGATCAGTATCTATCTCAAACCCTAAATCCCTAAATCTTTCCTGTGAACCCTAAATCAAGATCAGATTGTTCAGATGTGATTTATCAATTACTCTGAACCTAAAAGTCTTCAGAAGCTAGATTCAATTCTATCTCTAAATCCCAGTTTGTCGAAACTTCTGTTTTCGAAAACAAAAATTAAGTTGATTACCCTAAATACTCTAAACTCAGATTTAGCCAAACCTTGACCAAGTTCAGACAAGATTATTCTTGGATTATGATCAAGGGTATGCCAATACCAGAGCCCTGATGTGTGTTGTTCTGCCGTCCACTTCTCATTGTGGGTGGGTCACCTACCTTCTACTGTGTAGATGTTATTTTGCTAAACCATGTATGCCGCGAAGGCATTGTAATCTCTTTATGTAATATTAAGGCCAGCAGGCCACACTGCTTAAATATTTGTAAGTGACTATGTTGCAATGTGATATACTCATGTGCTTGACTTATCCTGGGAAGTCAAGGGTATGTGTATGCTATGCATATAAGGGACTAGCTGCAGCGAGCTAGGTCTCTACAGGAGTAGTCGTAGTCCCAGTTTCGAGGCGTGACAAAAAGTTGGTATCAAAGCAACATGAGAACTTGACTGTAGGACGACACCTTTAGGGATTGGCTGTGCTAGGAAGACGTAATTTATTTAGAAACTATTTGTTGAAAACTTTATTTTGATAAAAATAATGAGCTTTGTAGCTCCTAAAAACTTTTATTTCAAAATCTTTTTTGGATTTTCTAAAAATCGGTAAGATTTTGAGAGTGCATTCTGTTGTTTTAGAGTGTCTTAGGGGTTGGTGTAGATAGAGCTAGTGATGCTCTTGATAGTCTTGTGATTCACTGTTGCTTTTGCAATGGTTAACTTGTGTATTATGGCTAATAGTCCAAATATTTTATGCATTAAAGTAGTCTGCATTAATTTCTGCACTGCTGTCTTAGTTGGCCCTAGTTAGTTAGATCAGTCTAAAACCTTTTTCAGAGCCACCATGGTTGATACAAGAAGAAGATCCCGAAGCAGTGGAGAAGACAGGGAACAGACTCCGCAGGAAGAAGATACTAGGACAAGAGACCCTTTGTTTCAGCAAGGACCTCAGAGTTCTAATCCGCCCCAGAATGAACAACTCAGTCTACAGGAAATTCTTCTGTCAATGGAGAAGAATCGACAGGAAGCTCAGACGGCCCATACTCAGTTGTTGGCTCAGATAATTCAGAGATTGCCTATTGGAACAACAAAAGGAACTATTGTAGGAACCAGATTAGCAGATTTCCAAAAGACCCGTCCACCAACATTCTCTAGTGCGACCGATCCCATGGTTGCAGATGATTGGTTAAGGGATATTGAAAGGAAACTGGACACAGTCCGATGCAACGACCGAGAGAAGGTTTTGTTTGGATCACACCAGTTAATAGGAGCTGCAGCTGCATGGTGGATGAACTACTAGGAGGCTCACCTTGACAAAGATAGCATCTCTTGGACAGAATTCAAGGAACAATTTCGGAAATTTCATGTACCTACCGGCATCATAGCTACCAAACGTCAGGAATTCCGTAATTTGATTCAAGGAAACAAGACAGTTATAGAATATCTGCACCAGTTCACTCACCTAGCCCGGTATGCACCTGGAGATGTTGATACTGAGGAGAAGAAAATAGAACGCTTTACAGAAGGACTTCAACAGTACCTACTGTACCAAATCGCCTCCCATGAGATAACTGAATTTCAGACACTATTGAACAGAGTCCTAAAGATAGAGGAGAAGAGGAATATAGGAGAAGAAAATCGGAAGAGGAAGATGCTTCAGCAAGCACGACCACAAACAGACCCAACCAGAGGAAAAGCACCCATCACCTCCAACTTTCGACCATCATATCAAACTCCCAGCCCAGCAATGGCGATATGCCCAAACTGCAAAGGAAATCATCATCAAAAGGATTGCCCTCACATGAACATCCATTGTTTCCACCGTGGACAGCGTGGACATCATAGGGAATTTTGTCCTTGGATTCGACTTCCATCATCCATTGCTAGGTCACAAGCAAGAACACAACCAGAAGCACCCAGAGTACCAGTGTCACAACCACAGAATTTTAGAGGAACTCCACCCGGAAGAGGAGGAAGCATGGCCAACCGAGGAAGAGGAAGAGATGGAACACCAACAGCAAGTCCAGGAGGAAAGTTAAACTACATCCAAGAAGCAGGAAACACCACCGACATCCTTCGAGGTAGATTTTTGACTCAGTTGCATTTGCCCTAATATTATTTTGTCCTGGCAATTACATCTGAAGTTGAAATGCATATAAAGCAAGTACCTTTAGAATACCCCATATCAGATTATATAAGTTCAGTGGGAAATCATTCAGAACAAGAAGCTACTTGGAAGAAAGAAGAGAATTTTCAGTGAACCTATCTCTATTCTTATCTTTCCTTGCCTTAGGTAAATCTCGGGGCGAGATTTCTTTAAGGAGGGTAGATCTGTAACACCCTGAGTTTAGGGGTGAAAACTTTCTTCATGAATAGCATGCATGTATCTGTAGTAGTAGCCAGATCAGTATCTATCTCAAACCCTAAATCTCCAAATCATTCCTGTGAACCCTAAATCAAGATCAGATTGTTTAGATGTGATTTATCAATTACTCTGAACCTAAAAGTCTTCAGAAGCCAGATTCAATTCCATCTCTAAGTCCCAGATTTGTCAAAACTTCTGTTTTCGAAAACAGAAATTAAGTTGATTACCCTAAATACTCTAAACTCAGATTTAGCCAAACCTTGACCAAGTTCAGACCAGATTATTCTTGGATTATGATCAAGGGTATGCCAATACCATAAACCAAAAAGTTGGCAGTCAGATTCTATCATCTAAGCCTTTTTCGCAAATCAGTCCAAGAGATATCGCAAATTAGTCCTTTATCTGATATCTGGAAACCTAAAAAGGCTAAAATCTTTAGATTAACTTCAAATTCAGAATTCCTTCCGCCAATCTCTTCTAAATGTTATTTGACACAAATATCCCTTTGTTCAGATTTTAAAATCTCATTCTAAATGCCAGAATTCGAAATCAATTGAAATCCAGATTTCAAATACCTTAAATCTACTCTATTTTCAGTTTATATCAAAAATCATTCAAACATCTCAAATTTTATCTCCAATTTATGCCAAATCATCCGTTGAATTAAGTTTGCCAAATCAGCAGAGTCAAATTCAACTCTAATCTTCTAAATCTCCAGAATTACAGATCAGTCCAAAGCCAAGAATCGGATATTGCAATCAGGCCCCTAATTCGACCAGGACTGCAGCTAGTTCATGACCAGAGCTCGCCGTGATCCTTGCGCCGTGCACGCTCGCCGCCGGCCAAGCCTCGCCTGCGCCTGAGCTCGTGCTCACTTGTGTTTGCATGTTCACACGCGTCTGTGTCCTAGCCATTGTCGTGGCAGCGCCGTTGAACAGCTTTGCTCCCGTGCGCGACCGTTCCTCGCCACGTTGCTTTGCTTTGCTGGCCCTTGTCGCCACTGCCTTGCACCGCCTGACAGCATTGCGTCCCGATGAAGCAACAGTTTGATCAGCAGTCACCTCGCCTGTGCGCCATCGCTTCCCCGTCACTGTTGTCGCGCCTGCGCCCGGCCAGTCAAGTCACCGGCGCCAATTCCCTTGCTGCTACTTCCTTGCATGCTCCGCCTCTGGCCTATATAAGCAGCCCCATACTCTGTAGCAGCTTCACTTCACCAGAACTTAGCCAATTCGAAAATCTCCTCGCCGTCGTCTTCTTCTCCGGCGAGACCAGCTCGAGGCCTCACGGTGCCAGCACACTTCACTGCATCTCCTGCCAAATTGAAGCCAGCAGTGAGTATCTCTCCTTCCCCTGATTGTACTGTTGCATTGAATTGCTCTCCGGTGGACCCTAACGCCGGTGATCGCCGGAATTGTCAAATGCCCTATTCCGGCAATGCAACTTGATTTACTCCGAATTAGCTTTCGATTCTGTGAAATAAAATGATCAGTGACCTCTAATTAGCAAGCCTGTGCATCCAGATTCCCAGATTGAGCTCGAATCGAAGGTTTCCCCAAATTTGAGCTCCACCAGTCGCCGGCGATCGTCACCAGGCCACACCGGCCATCCTCTGGCCAAATTGATTGTGCAGATAGCTTACTCATACCTCTCTTTCACTCTCCAAGCTTGGAATTGAGTTCAAACCTCCTGTATAGAAAAGCCCCAATATCAGTGTCTTCTTCTCCGGCGCCGGCCACCGGAAGTCCATTCCCGGCCAATACAACTTCAGCCACCTTGTCCACCAGATGTGCTTCAACCTCCTGAGAATTTTTGTCTTCTAGCCCAATCTCTGAAACTATCCAGATTTCAAGTTATAGCCATGCCAAACACCTTGTCCAGTGGCTTCATGTGCCGTGTCGCCACCACATTTCTTCATCGATTTTCATCACCTTCCAGCCATCTTCAGCCCTGGATCCTTTTTAGTTATTTGTTCCTGTTATCAATGCCTACCTCTCAGACAAAGTGGTGCATCATTTGGAGCCCTATATCAAAAGATATGGCAAGCCCTAGTTTCTGGCCATGTCAACTTCAATGCCAGGCTATGTCAGTCAGTGGCATTAGCCCTTTTCACTTCCTTCCAGATGTGCATCTTGAGCATAACTTTGTCCCTTAGCTTCCTGAGGTTGTGATCTACAATTTCTTCTTCTATCCCAACTTGATTTGAGCCCTTGAACTGCATTTTATACTGAAACCCTAGATTTTGACATTGTCAACCCTATGCCAGAGCATGTCAGCCAGTGGCATTAGCTCTTTTCACCTCTTTTCAGTTGTCCAAACTGAAGATAACCTTGTCCCTTAGACTTGTGGAGTTGTGCTCTACATTTTATTCTACTGCCACAAGTTGAGATAACCCCTCTAGCATCCATCGACCTTATGTCAATGCCTTGAGCCGAATGTCGACCTAAAGACGTTCGCTGTTTTTGAGCGAACCAGTCGTAACCTTGATATCATTCTGATATTTTGAGACATTTGGAACCTTGTAAACCTTTGGCAATTAACCTTAACCTTGGTCTCCTTAACCTAACCCTAATCAGCTTCTAAATCCAATCATTCCAGAATCATCAAAACTTCATCTTTGCATTTTGCATATAGTATAATAATGTATTGAAAAGATTGTGATTATTGGTTATTTGTTTGATTGGAGAGCAGATCAAGAGCCCCAGTTCGAGGACTTCACTGCTGATCCGACATCAACTGTTGTATTTTACGACACGGAAGGCAAGTCATATTCTTGGTCATCTCGAACATATATTTTAAATGTTGCTATAATATAACCTTGAATATAGACAATATTGCATGTGAAAGATTGAGAATGTTTGATTTATGAATTGGCAGTACTAGACTGGTTATCTGTGAAATGTGAAATAAACAAGTTTTGAGCCATGAACTATTATATATGTATGTATATATATATATTCATGAAATAAAACCCTTAGCCGTGACCAATATTTTGGTATGGAATGGTGGTAGCACTGGAGGTGCTAGGCTGCAAAGGATGTGCAAGCACTGAAGATGCAGGGTTGTGGCTGGTCTGGTCACTGGCATATAAGGACTAGAACCTTGTGTTGTGCGTCTAGTGGCATGAACAAGCGTACTAACCGCAAGCTTGGTATGGGATATGAACAAGTACTTATGTGGATCGCACATGAAACCCCTGCATGAGATAGAAAACAATACACTAAACTCACGGGGTTCAGCTCCTCCACGTATCACCAAATGTGATTTGATCAAGCACGTTGACCCAGTAATGGGAAGAGGCTTAGGGGTGGGGGTATAGCCCGCCACAACTGCGGTTTGTGTGAAGAAAACTGCAGGGTCAGGGGTGAATTGTAAGTGAAACATAACAAAAGTTCTTGTTATCTCCACCTTGCCGCTCACAGTATGAAGTGAGTCAGGGGTCCAATCATTTTGATAGGAAGGGCTTGAAAGTGGAATATCTTGCGGGTAAATTGGTACCTCTCTGCAGAGTTAAAAATGTATTCGAATACTTCGTGCTCCCGAGTTTTAGGAGTCTGCCGCAGTGGATTAAATCCACGGGGTGTGACACAAGTATTATTTTCTAAATAAAATTTGTTAAATCAAGATTACCCAAATGATATGTGTTGTCATGATAAGGAGTGCTGCCGTGGGCTGTCGTGTGTCGACGTGTCGCGGTAGTGCTATAATCTAGTGAACATGAATAATGATGTCATATTTGCCATGAGATAAGATGAGTTGAGAAAAGAAAGAAAAAGGTTATTTTACAAACATCCATAATTCTTGATTAGTCAAGGTTCATATCATCACTACTATATGTATCTATCTACTCTTACCTATGACTTGCTGAGTACGTAAGTGCTCACTCTTGCAACCTACAAATCAGTAGATGGAGCGTTCTATAATCAAGATGAAGGCATGGAGAACTCCTTGGATCCAGAAGGAGGAGTGTCAGTTCCACCAGAGCCCAGATGTGTGTTGTTCTGCCGTCCACTTCTCATTGTGGGTGGGTCACCTACCTTCTGTTGTGTAGATGTTATTTTGCTAAACCATGTATGCCGCGAAGGCATTGTAATCTCTTTATGTAATATTAAGGCCAGCAGGCTACACTGCTTAAATATTTGTAAGTGACTATGTTGCAATGTGATATACTCCTGTGCTTGACTTATCCTGGGAAGTCAAGGGTATGTGTATGCTATGCATATAAGGGACTAGCTGCAGCGAGCTAGGTCTCTACAGGAGTAGTCGTAGTCCCAGTTTCGGGGCGCGACAGAAAAGAAAGCCGAGTCCAAAGAAGAACACTTTAAAATCATGCACGGGTATCTTTGCGAGCATTTTCAAGTCGCAGGACACACCAAAAATAAATGCTACAAGCGTCATCTTGAGCTTCGACCAAAGAAAAACGGACTAGGGAAAAGAACAGCTGCCGCTACTACGGCTCCACCCGAAGAAGGAGTTGTCAGACTGACTTCGGTCGATGAGGCGGATACAACCTTATCTCTTATGGCAATGCCGAAGGAGAAGGGTTCGGATTCACTAACCATCACTCCATGGAGGATTTGTTCACTATCAACATCCAGGTGAAGCACGAAGTGGTCGTAGCAATATTCGATCCTAGAAGTTAGAAGAATTTGGTTTCTGACGGACTGGTTCGGTGACGTGGTTTGAAGACAACCACACACCCACAATCATATCAGGTGGGTTGGTTTACATCCGACGTGAACCAACAGATTACAAGTCAGTGTGTGCTGAAGTTTGCGATCTCTGCTCGATATATCGATGAGGTCCAATGCGATGTTGTTCCTATCGATATTTGTCAGGTGATCTTTGGGAGTCCGTATCTGTACGATCGTGACGCTCACTTCCATCGGCGAGTGCAAGAGTACGAGCTCACTCAAGATGGAGTTATGTTCGTGATCAGTAGAGACGTCCACGTCAACACTTCAAACTTGATTATAGCAAATCAGGCCATACGAATAGGCAATGCATGTCACAAATACGTGCTGGTTATGATTCGACTAGTTGGTCAAAGTGATAGTACTCGAGCAGCGTTGTTGTTGGCGTGCTAAGAAGATTCTAGTCGTTTGTAGAGACTGTTGGAGAAATACAGTGATCTATTCAAGAGTACCCAGGGTCGTCCGCCGAAATGTCTAGTCGAGCATGAAATTCAACTCATGTCCGATGCGACACTTCACAATCTGAGTATGTATCGTAACTCGGTATTGGAGAATAAAGAGATCAAAAGACAACTTGGTGAATTGTTAAGAGATGGTGTAATCTAACCAAGTAGTTCACCTTGTGGATCTCTTGTGGTGTTAGTGCCAAAGAAAGATGAGACTTGGCGTATGTAAATCGACTACCGAGCATTGAACAAGATCACCATCAAGAACCAGTACCCCCTTCGTCGTATTGATGATCTGCTAGACCAATTGAAGCATGCTGTTGTCTTCTAAATTGGATCTAAAGTCAGGGTATCATCAAGTCAGCATTCGAGAGGAGGATACTTGGAAAATCGCGTTCAAAATGCGACAACGTCTGTTCGAATGGCTAGTCATGTTGTTTGGCCTCTGCAACACCCCGGCTACTTTCATGCGCCTTATGAATGACGTATTGCAACAGTTCATCGACGACTCTGTGATCGTTTACCTCAATAACACATTTCAGACTGTTGACTTCTATTGTGTCCAATCGTGATACCCGGTTCCTCAGTCACTTTTGGAGATCACTCTGGACGATGATGGACACAAAGCTAAAGAGAAGTACGGCTTTTCATCCTCAAACTGATGGTCAAACTGATGTGGTAGATCGAACAATCGTTCATCTCTTGAGAGGATATAACTCTAAGAATCCAAAGACCTGGGATGAAAGAATACCATACCTGAAGTTTGCTTTTAATTGAGCAGTGCATGGTTCGACTAGAAAGTCGCCGTTTGAGTTGTATTTGGAATTTGTACCACAGAGTCCATTCGACATGGAGTTTATGATCCCTACCTCAGCTCAGAACAGTTAGGAAGCATCTAATCAGGATCGAGCACAAAATTTCCTTGAATGTATTGAACGGCTCCATTGTGAGGTTGAACAGAACTTGCTAAAAGCTCAACTCAAGTACAAGGTGTGACATGATCGGCATCGAGTTGATGCTCAATTCCAAGAAGATGATATGGTATGGTTACATTTGAGTAAGGAGAGACTTAAAGGCGAAGGTAAAAAACTTAAACCCATCTATTATGGTCCTTTTCGGATTTTGTGGAAAGTTGGTACTAATGTTTGTTAGCTCGAGTTACCTCAATACATGGATATTTACTCGGTTTTCAATGTTGAGAACCTCAAACTCTTCGGGCCTTCAATGCTAGATGACGAGCCAGATACCATAGTACCATATGTTGAAGACTTGGTCTATCAACGAGAAGAACCTCTACTTGACGACGTGATCTTGGAGAAGAAGGTGATGACCACCCGCAACGGCACACGAGAGTCTTTTCGAATCAGACGGAAATATCAATGAGCGTGTGCAGAAAAATGGTACACCAGAGAAGATGGTGATGAGGACATCACTTCTTCGGATACACGCAACAACCATAATCCTCTGCTTGTTACACAAGGACCAATAACGCGCAACGAAGCTCGATTGTTGTATTGCCAGGTGAACTCGTTCCTAAGTTTATATATATATATAGTTTTGAGAATGGTTTACTACCTAATAGTGATAATATTGTGCTTAGGAACCATGGAGAGGACCAGCAAGAACGCAAGGACTAGCAAGGAGCCCAAGTCGAGTTGGAGTCTGGGATGGATTCGAGTTGGAGTCCGATTCGGCCATCCATGAGCAGCCTGCCTTCAAACGACCATAACTCCCTCATACGAAGTCCAATTAGGACGTTCTTATAGTCCATGGAGAAGCCCACGATGAGATCTTTCCAATGGATTTAACATCATGTCCAAATTCCTTCTGTATCGCTAGAAATTGACAAAACAACTTTCGACCAGATTCTGATTGGGCCTAGTCGGTGATGCATTACCTTTTTTGTTTGGGTCAAGGCCCATGTATCGAGTTAGAGTCCGAGTAGGGATAGAGTCCATGTCGGTTTCAGGTTTCCTTACCTGGTCCCCGACCTATTTTACCTCCTCTATATAATCTGGCCGAACCATTAGGATTTTGTGGGTTTTGTTTAGACATAGTCTTTCCTTCGTGACGCTATTGAGATATTCTTCTTGGTCGGCTAGATCAACATCAATATTTGTATTCGGAACCCCAACACTTTTTCGTGATTCAAACTATATTTGCAATTTCAGATTGCTTGTTTATCTTGTTCTTGCTTGTTCTTCGATTGCTTGCCGGAATAGATCTTCGTGATCAAGTCGATCGTGCTTCTAGTTCCGTCGATAACAATCCAAAGTTGGTTCAGCGATTGCCAGGGCATATCAGTCGTGTACAGTTGGTAGCCGGATCGTGAGAGTCGTCTTCACAAATCGATAGTTCTTGTTCTCATCGAAAAATCAGAACGCCTGCGTCACATCATTTGGTATCAGAGCACGGTTGATCGGTGAGAATATCCTACCTTTTTTTTTCTTGAGTGCTGTCTTATACCGAAAAGTCAAAAAAAAAATTAGGGTTAGATCATCCTTTTCGAAACCAATTTGAGCCTGCAGTATCTTTTTGGTTTTTGCTTGGTTGAATCTTTGCTGCATCGTCGTGTCAAGTTGCTGGTCTTAGCGCGTAACCTTTAGAGTTTCGAGTTGAGATCACGTCTTTGCTTACGCCGTTGCCACACCTGGCCACCTGCCGCTGCATCCATCTACCTTGCATCTGTGTGTGCCAGTAAAGGAAGGGGAATCCGATTCCTAGTGGTTTCGGATTGGTAAGAGGAAAGTAGTCAATCTCGTATCTGTCTCGGAAAATCAGTCACCGTTTTCTTGTCGGTTTCAAAAATAAAAAAGGTTGTTCACTCAAAAATATATATATAAATATATATAAACAGAAAAGAATCGAAATAAAAAATCTGAGAAGGCTCACTTTTAAGTACCGATTTACCCCTGCAATTCTCCACTTTTTGGACCATTGTGCCATATCGTCATCATAGCCTACCCACAGCCATTCATGAACTTTGCTAACTTGCTGTTGCTGACATAAAAATAAAACTGAGCTTTTTACCTTTGTGCCCTCACTTGTGTCTCTAGTTTGGTTTAGCCTAGGCCAGCATACTAGTGACTAGTACTTTGAGCAACTTTTCAACTTTGCATTCTCTGAACTGATCATTGCTAACCTTTGCTACATACATGAGCCTGTCCAAGCTACACTTTCTACCGACGTACTGGTACCGATCGCTTGCAATCGCTTTAACCAATCTTTGGAGCTTTTGAGACTGTTACCAGCAGCCGATCACCACCTGCTGCTTGGTAAGAATCGGTAAGAGCTGGATAAGAAGCTTGACTGTGAGAGAGTTTGAGCCACCTACACCTAGTAGTTGATAGGGATATATCACTGTGATTTTGTTTCCTTGTTTACTACTAACCATGTCAGGTTCGGGTCATCAAAGCGAGGAGAACGACGGCCCACTTACACCTCGTACGACGGGCATCGTACAACACTTCAACCGCTTGCTGAATACGCACACTGAGAGTATCGAAGGGATTCTAGACCGCAATAATGAAGCGCTTGCTGCACTCATCACTCGAGTGGAGCAATTGGAGAAGAAAGGAGCACCGGTTGCCCCGGCTGCTGCCAATGATGTACATCGACGCCAAGCATGAGCTAATGAGGTCGAAGATGATTTCAATACCGAAGGAAATCAATATGCTGCTGATACGGAGTCCGATGGAGGATTCAATGTCAACAATGATCGTGATCATCAGTGTCTTCGTTTCAATCGCAACGATATGAGAAGAATTCCACCACGAGAGGTACGTGGTCATGATGACTCATTCGGTAAGCTTAAATTGACTATACCTTCATTCACTGGAAAGTATGACCCCGATGCCTATCTCACTTGGGAATTAGCTATAAAACAAAAATTTGCTTGCTTTGAAGTTTCTGAAGATAAGAAAGTTAGGGCTGCTACTAGCGAGTTTACTGAATTTGCATCTATTTGGTGGAGTGAATATTATCACAATAACCAGAACATACCTAGAACTTGGAATGCTTTGAAGAGAGTCATGAGACATAGATTTGTGCTTCATATTATGCTCGTGATTTGCTGAATAAATTGCAACGTCTGAACCAAGGTAGTAATTCTATAGAGGATTATTATTAAGAGCTGCAAACTGGTATGTTACGTTGTGGTTTAGAAGAAACCGATGAAGCTAAAATGGCTAGATTTTTGGGAGGTTTAAATCGGGACATTCAGGACATTCTTGACTATAAAGAATAAAACTCTATCACTAATATGTTTCATCTTGCTTGTAAGGTAGAGAGAGAAGTACAAGGACGGAAGTTGAAGCCGAGAGGGAATTTCGAAGGTGCCCAACCGAAAGCTCCATACAACACATCGAGCCGAGCACCTGCACCGAGTTTCTCCAGCAACAACCGACGTCCTAGTGCTTCCACAATACCCTCATGAGTGACCGAGATGAGTAAGAGTACAGTCCAAGCCCCCGCACAAAGTTCATCATTGGTTGCTTCTACCGATAGAGCACGAGAAACACAATGCCACCTTTGTAAGGGATTCGGTCATATCATGCGTAACTGTCCTAGCCAGCGAGCCCTACTCATAAAGGATGATGGTGAGTACCCTTCAGCTAGTGATATTGAAGAGGAATATACTATGCTTGCAACTGACCATGCAGGTGAAGGGCAACAAGCTGAACATGAACAATATGGTGCTGAAATTAATGATCGATATTTGAGCATCATTGTGAAGCATGTGCTTAGTGCATAAATGGTGCGTGCTCAACAGAATCAACGTCACAACTTGTTCCAAACAAAGTTCGTTCTCAAGGACCAATCATGCCGTACGATCATCAATGGAGGAAGTTGCAACAACTTAGTGAGCACGGACATGGTCGAGAAGCTTGGTTTGACCACGAATCAGCACCCTCGCCCTTATTACATTCAATGGTTTAACAACTGTGGTAAGCTGAAGGTAACTCGCATTGTGAGAGTACACTTTTCTATTGGTTTCTATAATGATTATGCTGATTGCGATGTCGTACCTATGCAAGCATGTTCCTTATTGTTCGGTAGACCGTGGCAGTATGATAGAGATGTTTTGCATCATGGTAGAACTAATCAATATACTCTCATGTTTAAACAAAAAAAGATCACTTTGCTACCTATGTCTCCTGAAGCAATTTTAAAGGATGAATTGGAGAGGGCTAATAGAGAAAAGGAGAATAACAAAGGTGAAAATCAGATTGTAGCTAAACCACTTGTTCACCCGAAAAAGAACGAACCTAGTTTTAACCATGCTGAAATTAATTTGAAAGGTTCTGCTTTGCTTGCTACCAAATCTGAAATAACTGAGATAGACCCTAATGCATCTGATTGCTATTCTTTAGTTTGCAAAGAAGTTTTGTTTTCACTTGAGGACATGCCTTCTTCTTTGCCTCCTGCTATTGCTAACGTTTTACAGGAGTTTGCTGATGTATTTCTGAAGGACGTACCACCGGGGCTGCCTCCAATTCGAGGGATTGAGCATCAAATCGATCTAATTCCAGGAGCCTCGCTGCCCAACCGTGCGCCGTATCGAACCAATCCACAAGAGACTGAAGAGATTCAGCGTCAAGTGCAAGACTTACTTGACAAAGGGTACGTATGTGAAAGCCTTAGTCCATGTGCTGTTCCTGTTCTTCTGGTTCCAAAGAAAGATGGATCATGGCGTATGTGTGTTGATTGTAGAGCTATCAATAACATAACAATTCGATATCGTCATCATATTCCTAGGTTAGATGATATGCTTGATGAATTGAGTGGCTCTTTGTGTTCTCTAAAATTGATTTGCCTAGTGGATATCACCAAATTCGCATGAAATTAGGAGATGAATGGAAAACAGCGTTTAAAACTAAATTCGGATTATATGAGTGGTTAGTGATGCCTTTCGGTTTAACTAATGCACCAAGCACTTTCATGAGATTAATGAATGAGGTTTTGCGTCCTTTCATCAACAAATTTGTGGTGGTATACTTTGATGACATTTTGATCTATAGGAAATCCTTGGATGAACATCTTGGACATTTGCATGCTGTTTTTAAGGTTTCATGTGATGCACATTTGTTCGGTAACCTTGAGAAGTGCACCTTTTGCACCGATCGAGTTTCGTTTCTTGGTTATGTTGTTACTTCACAGGGCATTGAAGTTGATGAAGCCAAGATCGAAGCTATTCAAAGTTGGCCAATTCCAACAATGGTCACCCAAGTGCGAAGCTTTCTTGGACTTGCTGGGTTCTATAGACGTTTTGTCAAGGATTTTAGTACCATTGCTGCACCGTTGCATGAGCTCACGAAGAAAGGAGTTCGGTTTGTTTGGGGTCATGTACAAGAACAATCATTCAACATTTTGAAAGAGAAGCTTACGAACGCACCATTGCTCCAACTTCCTGATTTTGGTAAGACTTTTGAACTTGAATGTGATGCCAGTGGAATTGAACTTGGAGGTGTGTTAATTCAAGAAGGTAAACCTGTTGCTTATTTCAGTGAAAAGTTAAGTGGACCTAGTTCGAATTATTCAACTTATGATAAAGAGTTATATGCTTTAGTTCGGACTTTGGAGACATGGCAATATTACCTTTGGCCGCAAGAGTTTGTTATCCATTCTGATCATGAATCTTTGAAGCATATTAGAAGCCAAAGAAAATTGAATCGTAGACATGCAAAATGGGTAGAATTCATTGAATCTTTTCCTTATGTTATTAAACACAAGAAAGGGAAGGAGAATGTATGCTTTTTCTAGACGTCACACTATGTTATCTCAACTTGACTTCAAGATTTTCAGATTAGAAACCATCAAACAGCAATATGTGCATGATGCTGATTTTAAAGATGTATTGCTGAATTGTAAAGAAGGAAAAAACTGGAATAAATTTGTGATAAATGATGGCTTTGTTTATCGAGCTAACAAGCTATGCATTCTTGCTAGCTCTGTTCGTCTTTTGTTGTTACAAGAGGCGCATTGAGGAGGTCTAATGGGACACTTTGGTGTTAAGAAGACGGAAGACATCTTGGCCATTCACTTCTATTGGCCGAAGATGAGGCGTGACGTCAAGCGCTACGTTGCACGCTGCACTACATGTCAAAAAGCTAAGTCACGACTTAATCCACATGGTTTATATATGCCTCTGCCTGTTCCTAGCACACCTTGGGAGGATATTTCTAAGGACTTTGTTTTAGAATTTCCTAGAACAAAGAAGGGGAGGGATAGTATCTTTGTTGTCGTGGATAGATTTTCTAAAATGGCACATTTTATACCTTGTCAAAAGAGAGATGATGCTACAAATATTGTTGATTTGTTTTTCAAGGAAATCGTTCGACTACATGAGTGCCGAATACGATTGTTTCAGATTGTGACATGAAGTTCTTAAGTCATTTTGGGAGATCTGTATGGATGAAATTGGGGAACAAGTTGTTGTTTTCTACTACATGTCATCCCCAAACCGATGGCCAAACCGAAGTTGTCAACCGCACATTATCCACTATGTTGCGGGCTGTTTTGAAGAAGAATTTGAAGATGTGGGAAGAATGCTTGTCTCACGTGGAGTTTTCTTAGAATTGATCGCTGCATTCAACCACAAAGATGTGTCCTTTTCAGGTACTATATGGGTTTGTTCCTCGCGTTCCTATTGATTTGTTACCTTTACCATCTTCGGAAAGGATAAACATTGATGCTAAACGACATGCTGAATTGATTCTTAAATTGCATGAAATAACTAAGGAGAATATAGAACGTATGAATGAAACGTACAAGATTGCTGCTAATCAAGGTAGAAAAGAAATAATTTTCGAACCAGGCGATCTTGTTTGGTTACACTTGAGAAAAGAAAGGTTTCTACACTTAAGAAAATCAAAGTTGCTGTCTAGAGCTGATGGTCCTTTTCGAGTGTTAGAGAGGATTAACAATAATGCATACAATCTTGACTTGCCTGTAGATTTCGGGGTTAGTCCCACCTTTAACATTGCAGATTTGAAGCCATATTTGGGTGAGGAAGATGAGCTTGAGTCGAGGACGACTCAAATGCAAGCAGGAGAGGATGATGAGGACATCACTTCTTCGGATACACACAACAGCCATAATCCTCCGGTTGTTACACAAGGACCAATAACGCACAGCAAAGCCCGATTGTTGCATTGTCAGGTGAACTCGTTCCTAAGTTTATATATATATGGTTTTGAGAATGGTTTACTACCTAATAGTGATAATATTGTACTTAGGAACCATGGACAGGACTAGCAAGGAGCCCAATTCGAGTTGGAATCCAGGATGGATTCGAGTTGGAGTCCGATTCGGCCATCCATGAGCATCTTGCTTTCAAATGACCATAACTCCCTCATACAAAGTCTGATTGGGACGTTCTTATAGTCCATGAAGAAGCCCACGACGAGATCTTTCCAATGTATCTATCTCCACATCCAAATTCCTTCTGGGTCGCCAGCAATTGACAAAACAAGTTTCAACCAGATTCTGATTGGGCCTAGTCAGTGATGCATTACCTTTTTTTGTTGGGTCAAGGCCCATGTATCGAGTTAGAGTCCGAGTAGGGAAAGAGTCCATGTCGGTTTCAGGTTTCCTTACCTGGTCCCCGACCTCTTTTACCTTCTCTATATAATCTGGCCGAACCATTAGGGTTCTGCGGGTTTTGTTTAGACATAGTCCTTCCTTCGTGAAGCTATTGAGATATTCTTCTTGGTCGACTAGATCAACATCAATATCTGTATTCGGAACCCCAACTCTTTTTCGTGATTCAATCTATATTTGCAATTTCAGATTGCTTGTTTATCTTGTTCTTGCTTGTTCTTCGATTGCTTGCCGGAATTGATCTTCGTGATCAGGTCGATCGTGCTTCTAGTCGGTCAATAACAATCCAAAGTTGGTTCAGCGATTGCCAGGGCGTATCAGTCGTGTAATGTTGGTAGCGGGATCGTGAGAGTCGTCTTCACAAATCGATAGTTCTTGTTCTCATCGAAAGATCGGACCGCCCGCGTCACATCAGATGGTCAAGCTCAATTTCCACATCTCCAGTTTTGATCACAGGTCACAACGGGAGTTGGCTCCTTCTCAACAGGGGAGTGATGATCGAGGTGGATCTCAGGTCGCGTTCGGAAAGGGCCGCGACCTTGGAAAGGGTTCAATCTCTAGTCGAAGTTGTAGTCCGATCCAAGTATAGATAACTAAGTCCTATCTGTTTATGTTTAGTTAGTTGTCTGAGTCTAATACATTTTGGTTATTGAGTCTGATATATATTCATACGATTAGACTTAAATACTTTGTAATACATCTAGTTTAGATCATCGAGTCTAGGTTGAACTTATTTAAGTCTGAGACACATAGTTCATCGACATAGGTGAGTGTGTCCTAATGTTCGACGTGTAAAGATCCCTCTTGGAAGTAAAGAGTGTGCTATCTTTTGAATTGTGTTTCGATCACCTTTGGGTTTCGGTAATTCTGAGTATGATCCAGTAATTCTGCATACTAGTATCTGATTGAGTATAGTTGAAGCCTGTCTATACTTCAATTAGAGCAATCAGCATCAGAGTAGATCTAGTCTAAACTTGGTCTAGGTCTCAATCTGATCAAAAGGAATCTCTATTTGCTCAATTGGGAAAGGTGATACTTGTGATTTCTGGAATGACCTTTGGAATTCAGATATTTTATCTCACAGATGGGCTGAGTTGTACTGATTCTCTTCAATTAGTTTTAATGTTCAGAAATTCTGGATTTAGATATGGGTGATGATTCTTTTCATTTTCCCCTGTCTAAGTTGGCTCATCTACAATTTCAGCAATTTCTTTCACTACAACAGCATTTGGGGGACAATACTAGGGATGATTGTTGGTACATGCTTACTAGTAGTTCTCTATCTTTTCAAACTAGTAAGGTGTATAAAAGTTTGATGGGTGTTTGCTCTATTCATCCTATTTTCAAAGGTTGTTGAAAGAATCGTTGTTTGATTAAATTCAAAGTCTTCTTTTGGATCTTCCTTTGGGGACATTTGAATACAAGAGAGAGGTTAGCCAAAAAGACTATGGTTATTCCTTCTTTGGTTTGTGAATTATGCGCTGAAGGGTGTACTGAAACTCAAACTCATATTTTTTTTAGTGTTGTTTTGCAAAACAATGCTAGTTTTTGATTGGTTTGAATTGGTCTTTGAGCTCTTCTATGCTGAACATCATTTGGAACAATAGGACTGTGAGTTCTCCCTTTAAGGATTTCTTCTTGGAGATTATTATTGTAGCCATATGGAATATTTGGAAAGTTAGAACTAAGAAGATTTTTCAGAACCTGATTCCGTATTCTTTGACTTGGAGGAGCGAGTTCAATGATGTTATGAAACTTGTGGCTGAAAGAGTTCCGGAGAGGATTAGATTACAAATTTTTCGATGGGTTGATTTATTGTAATTTTATTTTCCTTTTTTTGTAATATGTAACATTATATTATTTTGCCTATTTATATATTAGTAGGAGGCTTCTTGCCTATTACCTTTGATCAAAAAACATGTGCCTAAATTTGCTTAATTGTGCCGCTATGACTAAGGTATTCACAACTTTTACATACAAAAATATTTTAAAGAAAAAATGTGAGAACCTAAAAAAATGCAGACTTAGATAAGAAAATCTGATAATCTAAATAAAAAAATATGACAACTTAAAATGAAAAAAATATGCGACAACCTAAAATGAAAAAAATGCGATAAACTAAAATAAGAAAATGCGGTAACCTAAAAAATGCGACACCCTAAAATCTATTTATCAAGAAGTGGCTATTGGATCAAAATCTATTGAATGATATCGAAAGTGGAAATAAAGTTGATGAAATTTTTTGTTGTTCTAGCATTCCATTTTAAGTTTTATCTGGTCCGAAACAATTTGGTTTTTATCTAATCCAAATTTGAGTATATCTCAATTTTAGTCTAAATAGGTCTTCAGAATTATACGTGTAGAATGTTTTGACCAAAATCTCATTCAAATCCGACCAGTTTGAAATTGTACCAAATAGCCTAATGCTGGTTCTTAATTAAAGTCTGTGTTGTTTTCTTTTAAAAAAATAACACTATTCGTTCAAAACAGGAATAGAGGTAGCATAAGAGGAGGAGGCGGGGCTAGTAAGAGATTTGATTTGGAGGTTTGTTGTTGGTTAGCTAAATTTCAGAGAGTTTATATAATTATTGTAATATCCAGTACCTCCTTTATTTATGAGGAAGATAATAAGAGATACTAACAAATCTAAGACATTAAATCATAATTGTTTCAACCATCAATAAAAATTTGGAAGGACGGTAGCTCTTTTTGAATGCTTTATATGCTAGATGGCTCCGTTAGTAATTGATAGGGTGATAGACACCAACGCCTTCAAGCGGTCACCGTGGACCTTCTGGAACTTCATCTCAAACGATAAGTCATCTCAGTTCCCAGTTGAGCTCGAAAGGTACCATCTTTACATCTCCTATGCGTACCCCAGGGTGTCTAGGTGCCTTGTCATCATCAAGCTTAAAGGCCTCAACAAAGTCATTAGCTTGATGGTAAATCACTAACTATGCAGCTGGTTCTTCTATGGAATTGATAGCTGATGTATTGGTGATGTGTGCATTGCAGGCAATGAAGCCAATATTGTTACTGATATGTCTTAGAGAAAATCGCAGAGATATATTTATCTTTGTTATGTTTATGAATATTTGAATAATATATTATTTTGTTTTTGAATAAATTATCATCTTTGTTCGATCAACAAGTGTGTTACTTGTTCGTGAAACTTTACATTTATATGATGATATTATTCTATAAAGTCTCTGATCCACTATCATCAAATAGGACATTATTGATTAATGCATTAGCACATATATTGATTGATGATCATATTTCACGGACTATAGATATAATATATCAAATTAATAATGTAGACATATGTTGGAGATATAATGTTTAATAGGCCCATTTTGATATATTGTTTGAATTTGTTATATAAGTGTCACCAGTTGGTCTCAAATAATGTTTATGATTGATCCTTTGACCTTAGACCATCATAGTTTCCTACATGTATAGTAGTATACTTTGATACTACCAAACACAACATTTAATTGAGTGGTAATAAAGGTAATATTCGGATATGCTATGAGCCATGTGGAGAAATGTGAATTATTAAGATGGAATTTGCATCTCTTATATAATGAGAGGGATATCTTTGGGACCCTCGATATAGATGAGCGGAGAAGTGCATGGCCATGTCGTTTGTGATTGAGTGTCAACTACGGGAAGATCAGTTCACTATGAGATCGAGAAATGATTGAACAAGGCAAGGGTGACACGTTTCTTGTCTTGGATTTAATCTGGTATCATATGGTAAGATGATCAATATGAGTACATTATATAGGTTCGTTGGTTATAATCTTCTTGTATATTTGAATAGTCGTTATGTCCTGCTAGGGACCACTACTGACTCACAATTTGAGTAAGTATTCCCAGGTCATGACCAAATATGTATGAACCTACAAGATCACACACTTAACGGGTTGGAACAAATTAACTTGGATTGGATCTGTTATGGGGGTTTTTGTATCAGACTAGGAGACCTAACGTTAGACTCCTCTTGCAATTCAGATAAGATTTGTTATGCGATATCATATCACATCAGGAAACTTAATGTGGTAGGATTCTTTCTGCAGGGCTCTATATAAAGAGAGGCATAATGGACTTTGACTAGACCAAGAAAAACTCTAGTTGCCATCTCCTCTAAAGCGACAGCCTCTAAACTCTTGTCATCCGTGTTGATGTTAGCACACCATCATATGACGTTCCATACCAGAATGTCTGGATACTGGAAGAGGCGCTACTACAATTGCTACACTTATCAAGACGATCCACGAGCGGTCGCTATCATCTACGTCGACTGATCAGGACAATCCGTGAGTGGTCACTGTGCATATTTGATCGCTTCTCCAACTCTCCTTTCACTATTGGTAACAATCTAATCTATGGTATAATACTTGAAGCATTCGAGTAAAATTTTTGAAATTCTGTTAGTGTAGGTTGTTTTCCAACATATCTTTGAAAGGACCAAGGAGACAGATGACCATTTGGGGTGGATCTTCCCCACCAGTAGCACCGAAGAGCCCCATGCGGAGCCCGATTGTTTCAATGGCACCAAGAGTACCAGGGAGCTTCACGAGATCACCAATGCAAATTATATTCGGAAACCGAGTGTTCCTATGAGTGCATTTCTAGCCATTCATGGTTGAAAAGATGTTTTTTGTGTTGTCCCAATGGAAAAGTGTTTCTTGATTGTAACATTTGTTTAATCTTGCAGGTACTTTGATGAGGACATCCCTACACCAACATCTACACTAACCGCTCCAATCAATGGACTAATTACTAGGAGTAATGTAAGAGAGTTTTAAACCCAAGTACAAGCTTTTCTCTCAGATTTCAATTGTGATTTAAATTCTTTAAGGGTACTGCCCATTGGGAGTTCTTTGATTTGTATTAGGTACGAGGGTATGGAGATGCATGAGGAGTACCTAGAACACCTCAAGGAACATCAAGAAAGTCGTAACAAAGAGACACATTGAGTTTTGTGCTGCTGCACATTTTCCCGAGAACACTGGTGCAATATTTTGTGATTTGGCTCTATAAAAGTGCTCCAAACATATACAAAATTATACTTTTATGAAAGTAGACTTCATAAGCTTTTAAACAAGCCCAAGAACACTAATGTTGGACTTCATTTCCAGCCTGGGTGAAGAAATGAACAAGGAGGAAAATTAGGAAATTCCAGCCGACTTTCACGTTTGAATTTGGTCAAATCCAAGTCAAATATTGGTCAAATTCTCTCCAAAATGCGTGGAACAGTAGGGAAACAAGTCAAAGTCGAGTCAAACTCAAATTTACAAAAATTTGAGCAAGATTTCAAGGCTTTCCACACATTTTCTTGCTTCCTGTACAGATTCAGCCCGAATTGGATTTGGAGGAGTTTGAGTTCAAATCAGTTTCCTTTTATTTTTTCACTTTCTATCTTTAGTTCAAACTTATTTTAGGGATATTTTTGTTAGTATTATGGTTGGATACAATTTGTTTGGCGGTTAAGGTATGCCTTTCCCACCAACAGCTATATATATGCATGTAATCTGTTCTCTAAATATAACTTTTACTTATTAGTACAATTAATATGCTTTCTAGCAATTTTGCTCGAGTTTATCTTGTGTTCTCTCTGGTTTTTCTCTTGTTCTCCCTCGGGTAAGATTCAAGGGTGGGTTCTGTTGAATCCCTCTAATTGGTTCTTCAAGTTTTCAACTTGTTGGGTTGATTGGGTCTAACTTGAGTTGTGGTTTAGTATATTGTGATCTATTGATTTGTGTTAGATCTAATTTACACAAGTTAGCCAATCCCTTTGCTAGGTTACGCCTCTCATCTATCTATCTATCTATCTATCTATCTATCTATCTATCTACTTATTTTTAATCGTTTTAGTTGATTCTTTGCTGTTTGGGTAAGGTCAATCTACCTTGAAAGATCAGGGACAAACTCAGAGGCTAGATTGAAGTTCATCTTCATCTAGTTTCACATCATACTATGGGATAAGCAGCTTAAGACCTGTGAACAATGAGCGTTTAGAGATAATTCGCGTGCTCAACACCGAATTTAACTAAATAGCGGAGAATCCCAGCCTTGATCTCTATCCTGCTCATTTATAGGAATCGATAGATGAGATTAACGAGATGGTATATGATGCAATAAAAAATGGTGCCTACAAGTGTGATTTTGCCAAGAAACAAGACCCATATGATGAGGTGAATTAATTATGCTTCTGTTTCCAATTTCATAGTGATAAGCTTGGCCAAATAGGATTGCTTTTCATGTTTAGCAGCCCTTTTGTTTAACATTTAGTTTTGTTGACGGAAGCAGATGGTCAATTATTTGTAACTCTTATAAGATTTGATGAGGTATGGATCTCTTCCAATAAGATATATGTATAACTAATCTAGTTCTTAGGTCATGTTTGGGAGGACTAAGTTTCTTTGAGAAACAACTGTTGGTTGGCTGTCCTCAGAAGCGGCTCATAGATGGTTTGGCCTTCTCTGTATATGGGCAATTTGAGTTTAGTCCATAAACTGTTGTGGAAGCCGAGTATTGGGGGAGTTTAAACTTAAAAGCCGGGATAAGCCTAAGTTAAGCCCCCAAACAGAGTTAGTGGTGCCGTTATGTGTATTTAAACCATTGGCTTGAAATAATCAACATAAAAATTCAAGTACAAAATCTAACTATCCCATATTTGTATAGCATCTAGTTCATTTTGTGTTTGCTAGCTATTCTTTATTTCAAAGACACTTATAGTTCCTTCGACGTAGGCAAGTGTGCCTAACGTTCGACGTGTAAAGCCCTCTTTGAAATAAAGAGTTGTGCAATTACTTTGAACAGTGTTTTCGATCAACCTTTGGGTTTCGGTATTTCCGAGTAAGATCCCATTATTCCGCATATTAGAATCTGGGTGAGCCTAGTGCGAAACAAAGGCTAGGTCTCAAACAGATCACCAAGCCTAAAGGGAACTAAGAAGTTCAGGTTGCGCCAGGCCCGATGTATGTACCACAAGTGGAGGTCTCTAGTTGTTCGATCCAATTTGCGCAAAGCTGCCTCCGCCAAGAGTGGGAACCCGTTCCTGAACCTCTCCGGCTATCCCTTTGGCCCTTTGCCTTTGCCCTAGCCTTTGCCCTTGCCTTTTGCTGGGGATTGAGCGCGTACCTTCGAAGGCAAGGGTGGGGTGCTGGCGGCTTTCTTCAGAGGTGAAGGGGCTTTACTGGGAGGCGTGGATCCTCTGGCTGGGATCAAGGCCTTCTTTACCTTGTTGAGGTCCGCAGGAGATCCCTCATGCTCTGCGTTGGGGATGCGGTCCCCTGATAGTACGCCCACATGCCACTTCAATTAATGATCACGTATGTTAGATTTTGCAAGTTGAGTGTACTGAGTAGGTTGTAATCTAAAATGTGTAGGATTTACCTATCGTATTACAACACACTCCTTGGGCCACTGTATGTAGGAGCCCACTGCCTAAGCAAGTGTCTACATTTCCTCCGTTGGGACTGGCAACAGAAAAGCGTTGTAGCCCGGCATGGACATGTCCACCTATACCTTTGCGAACCGCAACCCCAGAGGTACGCAGTAGACTCAAACATCCTCCCTAGATGGATATACGAACCCGTGGGCAACCACTGCCTGTCGGTCGCCTAGGTGAGTCAAGGCTACAGCTCTCCGGCTTCTACAAATTTGTAACAATTAAAACAGGTTAGCGAAACAACTCTAACAGAACAAGAGTGGCATCCACTTAAGTGCACAGCTCAAGGCTTGCAATACCTCAAGCAGATCCACTGAATCCACGAGGACCTTTGAAGAGCAACTGATCAGCCAACCCCTTAGGGTACCGTCACCCTCGGGATCTAGATTTGCACCCTTGGCCATCAATGCATGTTTCAGCTGTACAAACTCTTCCCTCATATGTGCAAATGTGGCCTCGACCTCAGCCTGCACCTCAGCCCGTATCTCTACCCGTACCTCAGCCCGTATCTTCTCGGAGAGCTCTGCTTCCTTCTCCTTCCAGGAGTGGGCCTTCTTCCTCGGTGGAGCCGGATCTGCAAAATCGGCCTTCCACGACATGATGACTCCCACGGTCTGTGTCCGCCCGGGATGCTCCTTATTTCCTAGAGCCCGGGTGAGGATGTCATTCTCCCTCTACGGGGTAAACAATCCTTGCATTGTCTACTTCTCAAAAGAGATCTGTTACATTTAAAGCTACATTGTGAGACAAATACATATATACACTTGTGTGCACACAGTTTACGGGGTTAGCCAACTTACCATTCGCTGCACAACCTCGGCGTCCTTAGGGTTTGGGAACTCCACAGACCCCGTGGATGACACGAACCCTCTTCCCCTCCACCACTGCTTGCACCTCGCATCCCGGATCTCGGAGAGCGGCAACTCAAGGGAGTCGACGAGAGAATTTTGCTCGTCTTCCTTCCTCCACAGCACCTCCTTCCCGGCATAGCCCTGGGATCCGAGCCAGTGCGGGTGGTCGTTCCTCTTCTGGATAGCCTTATTCTTCTCGCTAAGGGCCTTGAACTCGTCGGTCCCCTTCTGCTTGGTGAATTCCTCCCATACTTCCTCTGATATGAAGGGGTACTTCTCGTAAGGAGATTTCCCCATGGTGAGGAAGGTTCTGATGAGCCAGCTCTTAAATGTTTTCCATTTTTCGTTCATGTCCTTCAAGCAGGCCGTTTTAGGTCCACCATTGGGGATGTTCTATTTAGCCTATTTTCAAACAATGCATATAAGCACGAATTAGTAAACTTTAGGATAAGCCAAGGGAACATGATTACAAATGAGTTCAGCGATTTTGATTAATTTTACTTTCACTTCCACCCACAACCTATCCCTCTCGTCTGCCGTCACATCCTTCCAGCTTTGGACGGTGATCTTCACCCTTTCTTTCGCCAACAACCCAATGTAGGCAGTGTACCTCCCAGCATTCTTTCTAATTGGCCTCCCAAATTGGTTGAACTCACAAGAAAGGTCAGTGCGTTTCACTAAACGGCCCAACATCATCGCGCCTCGTCCCATCCTCTTACATTGGGATGAACCAGCATCTTCAGTTACATTGCCCCTCGTCAAACCACTACAATCATCCGAGGAAGACGACGACATGGCTTTCCCTTAAATTCCATCAACAACCCATCAAAAATTTAATGGAAACAAAAAGAAAAAAAGGCATGTACCAATTTTGTCTCTCAAGTTTAGGATTGACTGTACTTTAGATCTTGAAATTTTCGAGAGCAACATTTTGGTCTTTTAATTTTAGAGTTGAGAACAGAAGGAAATATGTACTTTTGATCTAGACATTGTCATAGGCATTAGACAAGGGAGGAGCTCTATAACTTAATTAGTTGAGGATTAGATCTAATTAGGATTGCTAAAAAGGTTGTCAAAAGAAAATAGTATTACAAAGCGAAATTAAGGACCTATTTTCATCATTTGTTCTATCGATAAACACATCAACTACCGATAGCAGATAAGCTTTCTTCTAACGGTAAAAATAAGGACTATCGTTAGAACATATTTCTGAGCATTTTCATCTAGATATTTTCATAGGAAGAAGGCAACATATGGCAATTAATTCTTCTTGAAGTTCTATAACTCAGTTGAGGATTGGAGACTAATTAGGGTTGCTCAAGGGATGTCAAAAGAAAATAGTACTAAAATGCCAAAAATTGTTGAAGGGTTCAGCAATTTTTTTTATCGGTAAACACATGAGCCACCGAAAGAAGATAACCATTCCTCTTTCAGTAAATACATGGAAAAACCGTTAGAAGATGTTTCTGAACACTACCAACATATAAAGTAAAGTGTATGGCAATTTGATACAGATGATCACACATACTGTCTAATCTGGTACACTGAAAGGAAAGAGAATGCAAAAAAATTTGTTCTATCGGTAAACACATGAGCTACCGATAGAAGATAACCTTTTTTCTATCGGTATATACATGTACTACCATTAGAATATGTTTATGAACACTTCCTACATAAAAAGTACAGTTATGGAAATTCGATACAAATGATCACACATATTGCTGTATAGATAATTTCAAATCTCAAAATAGGTTCATTACAGCACTGAAACATATTATGTAAACCCTAGTTTAAATCAACAGTGCTTGCGGAGTTTACTAAATCGTACACAATAGAGAACCCTAGTTTAAATCCAAATGAAAGATGAGCGGAGAAAAATAGCGAACCCTACTGTAAAAAATTCAAAGATCAAATTAGGAAGTTGCTGGAAAAAGAACGACGCACTAGGGTATTTTACGGCAATCAGTTGTGGCGATGGAGAGGCGGTGTAGAACGAAGCGGCGGCCGGCAATGGAGGAAATAGGGACCGGTGGCAGTGGCGAACGATAATTGTAACATCCTGAGTTTAGGGGTGAAATGTTTCTTTCTTAAAAAGTCATGCATGCATATGTCTCTTCTAGATCAGCCAAATCAACCCCAGCTTTATTCTATTTTAGCCCTAAAATCTCAAAATCTATCCTGTAAACCCAAATCAAGATCAGATTTCTCAGATATGATTTATCAGTTACCCTGAACATAAAAGTCTTCAGAAGCCAGATTCAATTCCATCTCTAAACTTCCAGATCTATCAATTCTTTTCTGTTTTCGAAAACAGAAATTCTAATCACTATTCTAATTACCCTAAATACTCAGAACTCAGATTTAGCCAAATCTTGATATAATTCAGACCAGATTATTCTTGGATTATGATCATGGGTATGCCAATACCTTAATCCAGAAAGTTGGCAGCCAAATTATATCATCTAAGTCTTTTTCACATATCAGTCCAAATTATATCGCAATTCAGTCCTTTATCTGATATCTAGAAACCCAAAAGGCTGAAATCTTCAGATTAACTCCAAATTCAAATCTGTTTCAGGGAACACCTACCAAGTGCTAATCAATACAAAATCTTATTTTATCAGAATATCCAAATCTCATCCTAGATGCCAGAATTCGAAATCGACAAAACTCAAATCTTATTTTACCCTAAACTACCCTATTTTCAGTTTATATCGAAAATCATCAAATCATGCCAGATTTTACCAAATCTCTTGCTAGATGAGTATAAGGTATAAGTTTATACTCACCTATGAAATCAGATTGCAAATCAACTATCTCTAAATCAGAAATTACAAATCAGTCCAAAATTCAATCAAAAATCTTTGCAATTAGGTCCCTGGTTCGACCTCAGCTGCTGTACACGACCAGGGATCACCTCCTTCGACCTCACCCACAGCTTGTGACTAAACCAGCAGTGCACGGCGACCTCGACCACAGCCGGCACAGTGCCTCCCTTCGGCCCCGACCACAGCATAGTGGCTACTTTGACCTCGAACGCGACCATAACTCGACTTCGACCTCGCCGCTGTGTTTCGCCGTTGAGCAGCGCCGCTTTAGCCGTGATTTTGCAACCGCCTTTGCATGCACACGTGTTTGCTCTTCAGTTGTTGCCGTAGCCACCTCCATCCAGCACACCAGCTGCTACATGCCAGAGAGAAGCTTTGCTTGCTTGTGCTCGCCGTTGCTTCAGCGCGAAGGTGTACTGGCGCAAGCATCTTAGCTTCAAGCCGTGAGCTTGAGCTTCGTTTCATTTTGCTTTGCCTATAAATAGCAATCCCAGAGAAGCTTATCCACCTTTAGCAGTGCTCTCCAAAGCCCTCCAGCAACTAAACCGTACCTCTTTCCTTACTGTCGCCTTCCTCTCCGGCGAGTCCAGCACAGAGGCTCTCGGTGACAGCCTCAACCGCAGCCTCAATTCCCAAATTGACACCACCAGTGAGTTCCCCGTATCTTACTCTCTGTTCTATACCATTTAATTGAACTTTTATGCACTTCATCGCCGGTGATCGCCGGAAATTTGCTGAATTCAGTGAAATGCCCTGTTCCAGTTGTACAACTCAAATTAATCCGAATTAGCTTTCGATTCTGTAGACAAAAATGATCAGTGAGCTATTTTAAACAAGCCTGTGAATTTAGATTTCAAAATTGAGCAACAATTGAAGCTTTTCCCTAACTCGAGCTTCACCAGAAACCGGCGATCGTCGCCAGGCTGCTCCGATGATCTTCTGGCCAATTAAATCGTACCAACAGTTTCCTCATACCTCCTAGATGCTCTCCAAGCAAGGAATTAAGTTCAGATTGTGTATAATGGAGAACCCCAATCTCAGTGCCTTCTTCTCCAGCGCCGGCCACCAAAAATCCATTCCCGGCCGATCCAGCTTCAGAAACCTTGTCCACCAGATAAGCCTAGATCTCCTGAGCAACTTTGTCTACTAGCTTGACTTCCAATTCGGTCTAAATCAGAAGTTATAGCTATGCCCTAATTCCTGTCCAGTGCTGTGATTTGAAACTTTAGCCACCGAGTTCATCGCCAGTTTTCATCACTTTCCGGCCATCTCCTGCCCTAGATCCTGTTGAGTAAATTGTTCCTGTTATCAAAGCCTACCTCCCAGACAAAGTGGTGCATCAATTGGAGCCCTATATCAAAAGTTATGGCAAGCCCTAGTTTCTGGCCATGCCAGTTCAATGCCAGACTATGTCAGCCAGTGGCATTAGCTCTTTTTACCTCTTTTCAGTTGTGCAAACTGAAGATAACCTTGTCCCTTAGACTTGTGGAGTTGTGCTCTACATTTTATTCTACAGCCACAAGTTGAGATAACCCTTCTATCATCCATCGACCCTATGTCGATGCCTTGAACCGAATGTCGACCTAAAGGCGTTCGCTGTTTTTGAGCGAACCAGTGGCAACCTTGATATCATTCTGATACTTTGAGACATTTGGAACCTTGTAAACCTTTGACAACTAATTTTAACCTTGGTTTCCATAACTTAACCCTAATCAGCCTCTAAACCCAATCATTTCAGAATCATCAATACTTCATCTTTGCATTATTGCATATAGTATAATAATGTATTGAAAAGATTGTGATTATTGGTTGTTTGTTTGATTGGAGAGCAGATCAAGAGCCCGAGTTCGAGGACTTCACTGCTGATCCGACATCAACTGCTGTATTTTACGACGCGGAAGGCAAGTCATATCCTTGGTCATCTTGAACCTATATTTTAAATATTGCTAAAACATAACCTTGAATATAGATAATATTGCATGTGCAAGATTGAGAATGGTTGATTTATGAATTGGCAGTACTAGACTGGTTATCTGTGAAATGTGAAATAAACAAGTTTTGAGCCATCAACTATTATATATGTATTTATATATATATTCATGAAATAAAACCCCTAGCCGTGACCAGAAAAATGGTATGGAATGGTGGTAGCACTGGAGGTGCTAAGCTGCGAAGGAATGCAGGCACTGAAGGTGCAGGGTTGTGGATGGTCTGGTCACTGGCATATAAGGACTAGAACCTTGTGTTGTGCATCTAGTGGCATGAACAACGTGCTAACTGCAAGCCTGGTATGGGACAGGCCTGAACAAGTACTTATGTGGATCGCACATGAAACCCCTGCATCAGATAGAAAATAATACACTAAACTCACGGGGTTCAGCTCCTCCACGTATCACTGAATGTGATTTGATCAAGCACGTTGACCCAGTAATGGGAAGAGGCATCCGGGTGTGGGGTAATCCCGCCACAACTGCGGTTTTTGTGAAGAAAACTGCAGGGTCAGGGGTGAATGGTGAGTGATACATAACAAAAGTTCTTGTTATCTCCACCTTGCCACTCACAGTATGAAGTGAGTCAGGGGTCCAATCCTTGTGATAGGAAAGGCTTGAAAGTGGAATATCTTGCGGGTAAATTGGTACCTCTCTGCAGAGTTAAAAACGTATTCGAATACTCCGAGCTCCCGGGTCTATAGGAGTCTGCTGCGGTGGAGTAAATCCACGGGGTGTGACACAAGTATATTTTCTAAATAAAATGTGTTAAATCAAGATTACCCAAATGACATGTGTTGTCATGATAAGGAGTGCTACCGTGGGCTGTCGTGTGTCGACGTGTCGCGGTAGTGCTATAATCTAGTGGACATGAATAGCAATGCTATGTTATGCAAGGTGCTGCCATGAGATGAGGTATGAAAGAAAAAGGTTATTTTACAAATATCCATAATTCTTGACTAGTCTAGGTTCATATCATCACTACTATATGTATCTACTCTTACCTATGACTTACTGAGTACGTAAGTGCTCACTCTTGCAACCTACAAATCAGTAGACGGAGCGTTCAATAATCAAGACAAAGGCATGGAGAACTTCTTGGATCCAGAAGGAGGAGTGTCAGTTCCGCCAGAGCCCTGATGTGTGTTGTTCTACCGTCCACTTCTCTTTGTGGGAGGGTCACCTACCTTCTGCTGTGTAGATGTTATTTTGCTAAACCATGTATGCCGCGAAGGCATTGTAATCTCTTTATGTAATACTAAGGCCAGCAGGCCATACTGCTTAACTATTTTGTAAGTTACTCTGTTGCAATGTGAATATACTCCTGTGCTTGACTTATCCTGGGAAGTCAAGGGTATGTGTATGCTATGCATATATGGGACTAGCTGCAGCGAGCTAGGTCTCTACAGGAGTAGTCGTAGTCCCAGTTTCAGGGCGCGACAATAGTCCAGGCGGCGATCGTGGTGCAGCTGTGAGGAAATGGTCACCGACGATGGTAGGGGTTTTCGCGCTCGAAGAGACACAAAGATATGAGTTGGAACGGTTCGACTGGAGGGAAACTCTCGGGCGAAGTTTAATAAAGTAGTGCAGACCTTTTCTAAAGGTACAACCAATAAATACCATCAGACTAATTGTTTTTTCTAATGGTAGAACCCAATAATATCGTCAGACCATGTATATGCACTTTTTGAATGATAGTTTGAGACAATCCGTTAGACTTGCACACTTTTTCTAATGGTAGGATCAAAAAATACCGTTAGAAAAAGACAATTTTTTCCAGGACTTAATTTATGAAGTGGGCAGGGCATTGGAAAATGATGTTTCAGGCCTGTTGAAGAAGCAAAAGGCTGCAATGGGATTTTGGCAAGAAAATTTGAAGGGAAGAATTAAGTTCTTAGAATATAAGTATACTGTACATGTTAGAACTCATGCTGTGGACTAAAATTGAGATCTATTAATGCTGTGAACTAGCTTATCATTAAGTTCTAAACAAAAATGTATAGCCTGCTGTGAACTACAAAAGGACAATCTTTTAAGGGCTTCATTTTTGTAGTGGGAAGGGCATCGGAAAATGATGTTTCAGGCCTGTGAAGAAGCAAAATGCTGCAATGGGATTTTGGCAAGAAAATTTCAAGGGAAGAATTAAGTTCTTAGAATATAAGTGTACTGTACATGTTAGTACTCATGTTGTGGACTAAAATTGAGATATATTAGTGCTGTGAACTAGCTTATCATTAAGTTCTAAACAAAAATGTATAGCCTAATGTAGTAATGATAAGTTCCTCACCTTGATTCACAGCTTGTGGCCTGTTTGCCTGGCATTTTTCCTTGAATTAGAAAATAGTCATGAATGGTTGTCAACCCATAATCCTTCTTCGTGATCATCTCACAGGTAAGTTGTTTTGTTGATATCTTCGATACGAATAGATTGAATGTCCTCTAAAAATGAAGGTATTTCGTCGAACTGGTTATACTCCTCTTCGTCGATAATGTCTTCGAACCCAACAATACGTCTCTTGCTGTGGAGGACAATGTGCAACTTTGGATTGGTCGGGTCAACGATGTAGAATACCTATGTGGCATGCTTTGTAAGTATGAATGGATCGTCTTGGTGTTCGACTCTATTGAGATCGACGAGAGTAAACTTGTAATTATGAATATTAACACCACGAGGGATTTTGATCCATTGGCATCAAAACAAGGGAATCTTAAATAATCCGTAATCGAGCTCCCACATTTCGTCAATAACACTGTAATATGAGTTCAGCGCCCTTACCGTCATGGCATCCTCGAAAATAGCAAACAGTGTCACTCCACTACACTGCGTACTACTCTTATCGTCCTGAGCTCTTGTGTAAAATGAATACCCGTTGATGTCATACCCCTGCCAAGTCCCTACAGTAAATCTTGGGTCTCTAGCCAATCATGTCACAGTTTCACCTATGGAGCCCTCGAGAGCTCGCATGACTCTTTCTTGGATCCACCGAGCAAATTTTGTGTTATGTTCTCTAGTGACCCAAATCTCTGGCTTTGAAGGATTCTGTGATCGTAACATTGCCTTGTGCTCGTGTATGTATGGCTCGACCTCCGTCGTGTGTTGTAAGACCCAAAAATGTGACTTTGTGTACACATCACTGGCGGGGACAATAGCTTTGAATCCAATTGTTTCAATGCCCTGAAGCCTGCCCTCGTGTCGGGACTTAGGAATGCCAATTAGGTCAACCCCGGCCATATAATCTGTGCAAAATTCAATGACCTCCTCTGCGGCATAACCTTCGATGATACTCCCCTTGGGACAATGATGAGTCCTTACGTATCCCTTTAATACACCCATAAATCTCTCAAATGGATACATATAGCGCAGGAACACGGGTCCACAAAACTTAATTTCTCTGAGAAGGTGAACAATCAGATGGACCATAACATCAAAAAAAGATGGAGGGAAATACATCTTGAGCTGACAAAGAGTTGTAACCACGTCGCGTTGCAAAGCATCCAATCCATCCGGATCAATTACCTGTAAGGACACAGTTGCGCCAAATATTCATATCGGAAAAATCTTCTAATTAAGCACCACAAATGGAGCTAATTAACTTATAGTAGGAGTGCACGTACTTACCTTGCAAGATATTGCGTTGAAGAAGTAACATAGTTTTGTGATTGTCTCTCTGACTTTAACTGGGAGAATACCTGTG
This sequence comes from Pharus latifolius, assembly GCA_019359835.1. Taxonomy (NCBI): domain Eukaryota; kingdom Viridiplantae; phylum Streptophyta; class Magnoliopsida; order Poales; family Poaceae; genus Pharus; species Pharus latifolius. Next base: position 31,218,045 of record CM033323.1, on the reverse strand, counting down.
ATAGCAATGGGAAGCATTTCTGACATCAGCACATGACAATCGTGGGACTTCCTGCCAACCAGTTTCAGGTCTTTCATGGACACAAGTTTTTTCAAGTTCGCAGAATACCCACATGGAACTTTAACACCGTGCAGGCACCGATAGAGTTCTGTTTTTTCGCTTTTGGACAAAGTATAGCAGGCCAGGGGGGGTATGTACGCTGTCCCTTCCCCAAAGGTGCAAGCTCAGTCCTTATCCCCATTTCCACCATGTCACGGCGAACTTTGACACCATCCTCTGTCTTTCCCAGAATATTCAACAATTAATAAACTAATGAAACTGTCACAGACATTTTTCTCTACATGCATGACGTCAATGCAATGTCGAACTTGTAAGTGCTCCCAATATGGTAGATCCAAAAGAATTGATCTCTTCTTCCAAACATTTTTTTCTCGAGGTTTACAACACTTACCGAACTCAGCTTTGATGTCCTTCACTCGTGAGTAAATCTCCTTACCAATCAAAAACACTGGGGCTGATCCCTTCTCAGGCTTCCCGTTAAATGATTTCCTCTTCTAACAGTAGGCGTGATGCACCGGAAGAAACCTGCGGTGACCCATATACACTATTTTCTGGTAGTTTTGCAACCACATGCTCTCAGTTTCATCTAGGCAAATAGGGCAAGCCTTGGCTCCTTTTGTAGTATACCCAGACAAATTTCTGTAGGCCAGGAAATCATTTATGGTGCAAAATATCATGACCCGTAAAATGAAATTCTCTTTCTTGTTTGCATCCCACACCTGCACCCCCTCGCTCCACAATTTATGTAAGTCATCGATTAAAGGCACTAGAAACACGTCAATATCATTTACGGGTTGTCTGGGTTCTGAGATTAGTAACGATATCATGATATACTTGCGCTTCATGCATAACCAAGGAGGAAGATTGTAGATGCATAAAAGAATTGGCCAAGTGCTATGCCGACTGCTCATATTACCGTGTGGGTTCATACCATCTATACTCAGCTCGAACCTTATATTCCTAACTTCCCCCCTGAATTCATCAAATGTTCTGTTGATGTTTCTTCATTAAATAGAATCAGCTGGGTGTCTTAATTTTTTGTCTTGTTTCCGGCCTTCAGCATGCCAACCACTACTACAGAATACATTATCACAGTCGGGTCAAAACAATAATCATTGACGGTTCTGAACCGTCACTAATATTCGAGTACTATCACTGACGGTTTTGAACCGTCTGTGATCTTTCCCATCACAGATGGTTTTTACCTCAGAACCGTCTGTGATACTCATACTACACCAATTGTTATTAGATTAAAACTGTCTGTAATACTAATACTATCTCAGACGGTGTTGATCTTATAACCGGCTGTGATAAGTAGAATATAACAGACGATTTTGAGGTGAAAACCATCTCTGATAGTGTCCTTATCACAGACGGTTATAATACCTGAACCGTCTGTGATAGTGTCCTTAGCCCAGATGGTTATAATCTCAGAATCATCTGTGATAGTATGAGTATCACAGATGGTTTTGAGGTAAAAACCATCTGGGATAGTATGTGTATCACAGAAGGTTTTGAGGTAAAAACCATTTGGATAGTGTCATTAACCGAGACGATTATGAGATCAACACCGTCTGTGATACTCATACTATCACAGATGGTTCTGGGATTATAATCGTCCGTGGTAGTATGACCATCGCAGAGGGTGTTGAGCTTATAACCGTCTATAATACTCTGTGATACATACATAGATCAATTTATGACAGATGGTTTTTATCTCAAAACCGTCTGTGCATATTAATATTTTTTAAATAAATTTCTATTTTTTGTGGCTTGCCTCAGGAATCATGCTAGCCGTGCCCTTTGTACAATAGCATTTCATACATGCACAGTACTCAGAAATATATACAGTTCATCTCATACATGCACAGAGCTTAGAAACATGTACAATAGCATGCATTTCATATATACAGCTCAAAATCGATCAAATTGTATGTTTCATGCAACATTTCAGAAATATGTACAATTGAGATTGAACAAATAAATGCAATCGACAATTAAAGTCAGTATGTTAGATGTTTATTACTATACTATATGTACTTATTTCTCAGTTAGATGCCTTGCAGATAGTCTCAGTTAGTAAGGCCGCACTAATACGAACCTTGCGGGTCCCTAAACTTCCCCTTGGTTGATATGACCTCCGTAAGGAAAAACTAGGCGAGCATCCCTCGGACTATACCAATCTGCCGAGGGTCAAAGCTTTCCGAAGTAAAGTCGACCCCCTGCAGCAAGAGTTGGTACAAAAAAAATTAGCTCAATGCAGCTGTAAATTCTGCCAAATTGATACAAAGGGCAGCAGTTGTTACCTCGGGGAAATCTGGTCGGTGAGGTGTGACGAGGTCATACATGCGGCGTATCGCGTAGAACCCACATGTATTGTTGTTTGGTTGCTGATGGAAGTGCCAATGTACAGACCGAGATTTAGCTGGGGACACGTTATAAAGTAAAACAGATTCCGGTTGAAATTTGCACCGGAAATTGTAACCACTTAAACTTATCGGCTCGCCGCTCATGCTGTCGCCCTCCCTCAGCAAAGTAGTTCGTGAAAGCCCTGCAGATAGTCGAAATTGACAATTTGAGGATAGTCAAAATTGACAATTTGAGGACAGTAAATCTAGATGCAAGACAGGTCCACATGAATATCATAAAGCATGTTAACCTTTTGAATACATCTCGTGCACTGCAATACTTGTACCCTTTCCTCTGCAATGATCAAGGTAGAACACCTTGTTTCTTTTTGGAATAAGCACTAGCAGGATCCAGTGGTAGCTACATGTTACGCGTAAAGATTTAATAATTTAATCTAAGTCTGGGGTGTGCATATGGAGACACTAATCTATGGGTGAAGTACTGATGAAAGCACTCACCTCTAGTTGTAGGGTACAAGTATGTACTCCTTGTCGAGCTGAGCAAGCAACCTTGTTTTGATGTAGCCGACAACGAAGTTCGTGTTGGTCCTGAACATCACCTCGGTGACCATCTGGGGTCCAGGAAACCAACAGGTTCGCGCTTAACTTTGGCATATCCGGTCATGCAGCTGCACGGAACTAACCAATTAATAAATGACATATATCTGTATATGCACAAACAGGCGTAGGATAGTAGGATACTTACAGCACCCAAGACCATAGGAGTGACACGTCGAGCGTGTCTTTGTTGAGTAAATTGTGCAGGTCTTCGATGGTCACCGGGTAGGGCCCGATGTGGTTATGGAACTCTGCCATGGTGTACTTGACTATGATGTCCGTCGGACGCTACGTCCTAGTCTTGTTTGTCCTCTACATGTACCATCCGTGCAAGCTCTGGCATGCTAACCCCATGTTAGAAATTGCGGCATCGGAGGCCATCGGCATCCCCAGAGTGAACGGCCTGAGAGCTGATGGCCCACTCTTCTCACTCTCCTTCGCCGCGCTCTTCTTTGCCTTTCCCCTACTAGCCAGCTTCTTGATTGGTTGCCTCCTAGTCGGAGTTAGCTTCGTCATCGGACCCGTTGGTTGGCTCTCAGAGGGGTCGGCTGGCTAGTAGGCCGAGTGTCTGTGTCCATCTGTGATGTAAGAACCTATGTATAGTAATGGTCACTAACTCTGAGGGCTGTTATTACAGTATGAATTATGAAACTGGTGGGGGAATTACTTCATCTAGGACGATGTCCTTCTTGGGCCATTGCACGAACGTGTGTACCGCATCCCCGAGAGTGGTAATCTCGTCATTCGACAGCTTGTCCAACAAAAATCCCTTGCAATGGTCGGAGACACTGCCCACCTGGACCCATGCAGAACCCTCAGATAGAGGGACAACGTGGATTGTGGTCCCCGCCGTTCATGGTTGCGCCATCCCATGGCCAGCCTCGATCGGGAAGAGACCGGTCAGCACCATCAGCTTGCAGGAGGCGGGTTGCTACAAATAGTGCGCATTAACATATTGAATTTCACCGCTTTTCACCTTCGAATGAATTAACATAGAAAAGCGGTCATTACCTGTAGAAAGTCCACCGGATACTATCGAGAGGGCTCCGGCTGCGAAGACCCCGGTGCAAACGCGCAGTTGCTTCGGTGGCCAAGAATGGGGCTTGGTAATTCTGCTATTGCAAGGGGGATGCCCTGGGTCGCCTGTCTTAGCTCTCGATACATGGCCCGCATCTCCGACAACTGCTGCAGGAGTGCTTTGTCACGAGCAGCGAACTCCAATCGCATCTCCTCCTTCAGCCATTCATCGCGGTGTTTGTGGGATCTCTTTCTCCTCTTAGCCGCCTCCTCATCATCAGGGAAACCATCCCTCGAAGGCACAGTGGCACCGGGGCCATTTCCTAGCATCGTCGTGAGGATATCCCTGTCCCTTCTAGGGTTGAATTCTCCGGATGCTGCTTGCGCACTCAGTGTCGCCTGCAACTAGAGAACTTACCAATACAACCCATTGCATGCGTGTTACGAGGATAGTAAGTGATCCTACAAAGTTAGAGATCGATGTTACCAGCCAGTCTATCACTTCCTTGTCCGCAGGGTTATCACAGAGACGCTTCCGGAGGAGGTCATCGTCGATCTTGCTCGGCTCCAATTGCGGGCGCGCACGTCCGTTACGCCCGCATAAGGAGCGGCGGCCGAAGAATGGGAAGCCTCCTCGTCTTGCTTCCTCCACAACACCTTCTTCCCCACATACCCACTGGTGCCTAGTCTATGTGGATGGGTATTATTGGCCTGGTTAGCCTTGCTCTTCTCACTAAGCGACTGGAACTCAGGCGCGCCCTTCATCTCCATGAATTGCTGCCATGCCTCGGGAGTCACAAAAGGGTAGTCATTGAAGGGGGTCTTCGACTCCTTCACATAGTGCTTGACAAGATGACTCTTGAAGTTCCTCCACGGCTTGTTTATTGACATCAGTGTCGTCCGGCGGGTGGTGAACTAACGATCCTCGGGAATGTGAAACGCCGCCTACACTTCTTCCCACAGCGCATCCTTGCACTCTCGGGGCACTTGACCCCACTCAGAGGTGGTCATGGGCACCCGCTCCCTTGACACTTTGCCGCATAGTGAGCGGTACTGACCGACAAGTTTGTCCAGAACTTCCGACACACCATTGTCGTCGAACTGTACGTGCTGCTTTTCCCACTTGTCGAGACGCACACACGTCGTCCGGCCTCGCCCCTTTCTCTTCAACGACTGGGTCACGGTGGATGGGGCGACCTCCGGCCCAAGCATCCCATCACCAAAGAGGTCACTCTCTGACTCCCCGACTGGTTCATTTCGTCGCTGGACATATCAGTTCCTAACATAAGTGAAAGAAAGAACAGTGTAAGTAAATCTGAAACTAATAATTCTATAACTAAACACATATACTTATAATTGACCAAGAATGGCAGAAATGGTGGGGAGGCGACGGACGTGATTGCACCGAACGGTGGAGAGGCGATGGAGGTGATTGCGCCGGATGGTGCGAGGGCAGAGCGAGCTAGGGCAAGTGAAGAGTTGTGAATTGTGGAAATGAGCGGGACAATGCCCGCCTTGAACTATGTACCATGTAGAGATATTATCACAGACGGTTCAGACTTCACAACCATATGTGATATATTAACATCACAAACAGTTTTTATTTCTGAACCATCTGTGATAATCTCTGTACTTAACTTAGAGCGATTATTACAGACGGTTCTGAAATCAAAACTGTCTGTGATGTTAATATATCACAGACGGTTGTGAACTCTGAACTGTCTGTGAACTCTGAAATCTGAACTTTGAATGCAATGATGTAGAGCTTTACAATCAGAAACTCTATAACTCTGAATACTGAAATTTCAGTATTCAAGAAGCCTGAAATTTATGCAAATGATGTCCAAATGCTCGAAAACTTGTTTTAAATGAAACCTCAAGAGACACTCAAATATTTCAAATGGAGTCCAAATGCTCTGAAAATAGGTTACAAGTGGAGCATGCTCAAATAAATTTAACATACAATGTGGTGCATGCTCAAATAAATGTTATACAAATGGGGACTTTGACCGACAATTTCCACATACACACCCATGTTATCCTCAACTTTCCACTTGCCGCGGCCCTGCAAAGACAGGAATTAGAGGATATATAAGCTATACCGATGGAAACAGAGAGATAAGGATGGTTGATTACCTTTAAAATATAACCCTTCCTGGTGATCCATACACACGTAACTGGTTTCATCGGTGTCTTCAGTATCGACCTGTACGCCATCTCCAAATGGAGGCATGTCATCAAATTGATTGTATTCTTCCCCGTCTACGATATTTTCAACTCCAACAATCCTTCTCTTGCCATGAAGGATGACGTGCCACTTCTTATTGGTTGGGTTAGTGACATAAATGACTTGAATGGCTTGCTTTGCAAGTATGAATGGCTCATCTTTGTAAGCAACTCAATCGAGATCCACAGAAGTGAAACTATAACTGTCAACCTTCACACCCTGTGGGATTTGGACCCATCGGCATCGAAACAGGGGAATCTTGAACAGTACGTAATCGAGCTCCCAAATTTCTTCTATGAACTCGTAATACAAGTTCAATCCACGTACAACCCTTGTTGGGCCTGTCTCACTGAACTCCTCATGAAAAGCTTCTACTCTCACTCCACTATGTTGCATAGTGCTCTTTCAATCTTGAGCTTTCGTGTAAAATGTGTACCCCTTGATGTCGTATCCCTGCCATGTCTGTACAGTAAACATGGGCCCTTTTGCCAACCATTTAATGTTCTCACTTGCGGACTCCCCGATGATTTGAACTTTCATCCACGCATTGAACTGACTGTTATGTTCTCTCGGCAAGGATTGTCTTGTTGTAGCATTTCTTTGTGCTTGTCGATGTATGGAGACACCTCCGTCGTGCGTTGCAAGACTCAAAAATGAGCTTTCGAGTACATATCGAAATCAGGAGTGATTGCTCTCCGTCCAATAGTCCCAATGCCATCAAGCCTTCCCTCGTGACGAGACACAGGAACTCCTATTGCTTCTACCACGGCCATGTAATCGACGCAGAACTCAACAACCTCCTCCGCTGCATAACATTCGACAATGCTACCCTCAGGCCGAGAGCGATTCCTCATGTAGGCCTTAAGTGCACCCATGTACCGCTTGAATGGATACATATAACGTAGGAACACAGGTCCACATACCTTGATTTCTCTGACAAGGTGGACAGTGAGATGGACCATGATATCAAAAAATGACAGAGGAAAATACATCTCAAGCTGACAGAGAGTTCGAAGGACCTCACTCTGCAAAGAATCTAGTCTCTCGGGATCAATGACTTTGCAAGATATTGCATTGAAGAAATAACACAGCCTCGTGATCATCTCTCTGACCTTATGCAGCAGAATACTCTGGATGGCAACAGGAAGCATTTGTGTCATCAACACGTGACAATCGTGAGACTTCATACCAAGCAATTTCAAATCGCCCATGGACACAAGCATTTTCATATTTGAAGAGTAACCTAATGGAACTTTAACATCATAGAGACACTTACAGAGTTCTGTCCTCTCAGCCTTGCACAAAGTGTAGCATGCAGGGGGAGAGGTATATACGGCCTTTCCCATCCTCTCTCGATGCTAGCTCAGGCCTGATTTTCAGTTCGATCATGTCACACCACACATTGATGCCATCGTTTGTCTTCCCCGGAATGTTCAGTAATAGGCCGATTAAACTGTCGCAAACATTCTTCTCTACATGTATGACTTCAATGCAATGACGAACCTCTAAATGCTTCCAATACGGTAAGTCCCAAAATATCGATCACTTCTTCCAAGTGTTTTTCGTTCGGGGTTTCAATTTACGACTCTTTCCAAACACAAACGTCTATGTCCTTCACCCGTGAGTAAACTTCTTTCCCACTCATAGGCTTCGGGGTTAAAACAACTTCCTTGTGGTCGTCAAATTCCCTCTTCCTCTTATGATACGCGTCATTCTTCAGAAGAAACCTACATTGACGCATGTACACTGTTTTCCTGAAATTTTTCAGCCACACGCTCTCAGTCTCATCTTTGCAGGGGGACAAGTTTTGGCTCCTTTCGTCCTACGGTCCGACAAATTTCCAAGGGCAGGGAAATCGCTGATGGTGCAGAATATCATAACACATAAGATGAAGGTCTCATTTGTATGTGTCCCATACCTGCACCCCATCGTTCCACATTTTTAGCATATCCTCGATCAATGGTGCAAGGTACACATCAATATCATTTCTGGGTTGTTTTGGTCCTGAGATAAGTAGAGACATCATGATGTACTTGCGCTTCAGACACAACCAAGGAGGAAGGTTGTAGATACACAAAAGAACAGGCCAAGTGCTATGCCAACTGCTCATGTTACCAAAAGGATTAATTCCATCGGTAATCGACCCGAACCTTATATTCCTCAATTCCGCTCCGAAGTTAACAAATTCCTTCTCGATGTTTCTCCACTACAAAGAATCAGTGGGGTGTCTCAGCATTCCATCCTTCTTTCGGTCTTAGGAGTGCCAACGCAATAATTTTGCCTCTTTACGGTTTGCAAACAAACGCTTCAAGCGGGTAATGATGGGCAAATACTACAACACCTTAGCAGGAGGTCCTTGGTTTATCTCAGCGCAGTCATCGTTGTTGGTTTGGTCCTTACGCTTATAGCGGGATGCGCCGCACACCGGACAAACATGCATATCGTTGTAGTCGTTACGGTAAAGGATGCAATCATTAGGGCATGCGTGTATCCTTTCTACTTCCATTCCCAAAGGACACAACAGCTTTTATCGCTTGGTAGGTGTTTTTTTGACAATTCGTCTCCTTCCGGAAGCATGTCCGCTAAATGATCTAACAGTACCGTGAAACTCTTGTCGGTTCAGCTGTTACTTGCCTTCAATTTTAATAGTTCAAGCAAGGAGGCCAACTTTGTGTACTTCGACTTGCAACCAGGGAACAATGTCTTTTCTGAGTCCTCAATCAAGCGCTTGAATTTACCAAACTCCCTTTCACTGTAATTTTCTTCCACATCATGCAACATGTCATCTAAATTGTCATCCTCTGGCATATGCTCATCGAAATCGTTGTTGGGATCTAACTGTCCTGTTCCTCAACCTGAGTGGCACTTGTTTCTGCAGTTGAGATGTACTGGTGGCTGTTCTGGTGGTGCTTCTCCCATGTTCCTAAGTAGTAAAACATCACAATTATTCAGTAGCATCCCATCCTCAATAACATTATTATAAACAGTGAGAAATGAGCTCACCTCATGATTTAATTTACGTGCACGAACTCTGGTCATAGGACCATGTATTATTTCCGCGACCGGAGGATTGTCGGTGGTGCGTGTATCCAATGGAGTGATGTCCTCATCAGTTTGTCCCTGATATTTCAAGGTAGATTGATCTCACCCAAACAACAAATAATCAACTAAAAAGATTAAACATAAGATAGATAGATAGATAGATAGATAGATTGATGAGAGGTGTAACCTAGCAAAGCAGTTGGCTAACTTGTGTACATTAGATCTAACACAAACCAACAGAACACAATATACTAAACCACAACTCAATTTTGATCCAACCAACCCAACAAGTTGAAAACTTGAAGAGGGTTTGCCAACCATTCGGGATGGAGGACTTCTCGCACGAACCCCGCCTCTAGAAGCTTGGAGACCTCTACCTTGATGGCGTCTTGGCGCTCGAGGGATAACTTCCTCAACTTCTTGTTGACCGGGGAGCGGTCGGGGATCACAGCGAGCTTATGCTCAATGATGTCCCGGGCGACGCCCTGCATGTCCGAGGGTTCCCACGCGAAAACGTCTGAGTTTTCGTGAAGGAAAACCGCGAGCTGCTCGGCGTGTTCCTCGGTGAGGTCTGCTCCGATCCTGACGGTTCTCTCTTCATCTCCAGCGGACAGTTGGACTTTCCGAAGGTCTCCCTCGGGGCATGGCCTCGGAAATGGCCTCCCGAGGGGAACGGCCGGGGCAGCATGAGGTTCAGGGGGGCGCTCCCCCCGGGGTCTTGATCACGTTGATGTTCCCGATGGCTGTAGTGGCGTGCTCGTAGAGAGCGCGGGCCGCGTTCTGGTCGCCTCGAACGGTGATCGCACCGCGAGGCCCAGGGATTTTCACGCAAAGATAATTCTGGTGAATCGCTGCCCCCAGATGGTTGATCGTGGTCTTCCCCATAATAGCGTTGTATGAAGAGGGGAGGTCCACCACATCGAACCGGACCATCTCCGTCCGGTAGTTTTCCGGGGTGCCGAAGGTCATTGGTAGATCGACCTTCCCCACCGGGTGGATGGTCTTCCCGGGAACGAAGCCTTGTAACGGCCCGAGTGCGGGCTGCAGTAGCTTCTCATCGACTTGCATTTCCCTGAACGCCTTCAGGTATAAGACGTCGGCGGAGCATTCACCGTCGACGAGGATGCGTGCCAGTTGGCAGTTGTAGACTGTAGCCGAGACGATGAGTGCGTCATCGTGCGGGAAGCGAACCCCGCGCGCGTCTTCCGCTGTGAAGGTGAGGGGGACGTCTGACCATTTTGGTGGCGGAGACGCGTGCAGCACCCCCACCACCTTCACCTCCCGTGCGTACTCCTTGCGCTGGCGCTTGGAGTCCCATCTCGAGGCAGATCCCCCGGTGATGACGTTTATGCGTCTTTGGGAGGTTTGGAAGGGGAGCTCCTGAGCTGAGCGCCCTTCTTTGCGTTTGTCTTTGCTGCTCACCCGTGGGAGCGGGGAGCGCGGGCAAAGCTGTCGGGGGAGGCAAGGAGGCAGGGCCCCCTCCCCCCTGGCCGCGCTGGTCGAGGAAGGCCGCGAAGTGTTGTAGAAGCTGATGGCATTCTCGAGTAGCGTGGGTACTCGACTTGTGGAAGGTGCACCACACATTGGCTGTGCCCTCCTTGCTCTCCTTGGCGCAGTTTTCACGCCCGCGGGAGGATTGTCCTCCCGCGTAACCCTTTGACTTAGGAGGGGCGCGACTGCCTTTGCTGCTGTCGCGCGAGCCGCCTCCACCCTCGAGGACGAAAGTGTCCCGAGGCCGTGGCTCGCGGCGATCACTTCTTCGGGGACGTTTGCTGGAGGGGTCCCTGGCCTCCCGGTCGGCGGGGGCAGGAGCCCCCGGGTTCTTTTTCCAGAGATCATCCTCCTCCGCGCGGGCGTACTTCTCAAGTACGATGAAGAGTTCGTCGACGGAGGTGGGGCAGCTCCGAGAGAGCCTCCGGTGGAGCTCCCCGGGGAGTATCCTGCTCTTGCGTGCTTCGATGACTGTGGAGTCAGGGACATGCGCCACTTTGCTCTTCACCTGAGCGAAGCGCTTAAAGAAGCTGCGGATAGTCTCCCCCGTCCTCTGCTGGACGGTGTAGAGCTGGGACGAGTCTAAGGGCCGCACATAGTTGCCTTGGAAGTTTGCGGAAAATTCGCGCTTCAGCTGCACAAAGGACTTGATGGATCCAGCTTTCAGGTTGTAGAACCATGAGCGTGCGATGCCCATGAGGTAGAGGGGGAAGACATTGCATTGCACTGTCTCGTCCCCCCCGGCCGCCGAGATGGCTGTCGAGTACACCTGCACAAACTCGTAAGGATCGGCCTCACCATTATAATGCTCGATGTGCGGCGGGCGGTAAGGCCGCGGCCAGTGTATGCAGCGGAGACGACTGCACAATGGTTGGTTGGTCCCCTCAACTTCCTTGGGGGATCCATGGTAGCCGTCATCACTTGCCGGGGACGCGTGCTCATTGTCGGAGTCTGGAAGGGGTGGCAGCGGTCCGCCGGTTTGGCGGTGTCGTCTCTTTTCTTCCAGGTTGGTTGAGCTGACCTCTTGGGCGTCAAGGTATTCCTCAGGAGTGGTGGCAGCTTCTTTGAACGGTCTTTTCCCCCGGGCGATTTGGGAGCGCGTCTCTGCGCGCCCGCGGGTTCGGGGGAGTCCTGACCGATGACGGGAGGTGGTTTCTCCGGACTTGGCGGTACGCATTCGCTCGACCTCCTCCCTTGTGAAGCGGGTCTGATCCGCTGGGGGCGCCCGCGGGGGCGGCCCCGGAGGGGGAGGGAGCTGATGCGCGTTTGCCACAGTCCCAGTGGACACTGCCGGCGCGCGGACCGGGCCATGCGCCGGGTCCACGCTCAGTGCGGCGGCGGGAGTGGTCGCAGTTCGAGTCCCCGGGGCGTCCGCATGGCCGGGCGTTGCACCGATCCCGGGTGTCGCCCCGCGGAGGCTGCCGGGCTCGGGCGCCGGGGTTGTCCCCGGCACGGCGGTAGCCGCTCGCGGGGGTTCTGGACCCGGAGCCGGGCGACTCCCAGAGGCAGGGGAGGGCTCGGAGACGAGTTGACTCCCCGGCGCAGGAAGTGTCCCCGGGATCGGATACGGCCCGGGCGCGCCTCCGGGAACGGGGAACATTCCGGCCCGGGAAAGGAGGGGTTCCCCATGAAGAATTGGGGCGATGCCCCCATGAACGGATACGGAGGCGGGTAGACTGGAGTCGAGGGCCGCATCAAGACGCGCAGCAGCTCCTCCAGGGTGTGTTGGGTACGGAGCTGGCCCTGGATCAAAACCCCCAGCATAGAATCTCCGGAGACTGGAACGGAGAGCTGGGGCGCACTAGGCCCCGGAAGCTCGGTTGCGGTCGCTGGGTCGGAAACGAGGACCCTTTGACCGGAGGCCGCGAGTAGAGGAAGCGAGACTTCGCCCGTACACCCCCGGGCGGCAGGGCCGCAGAAGCCTCATCTCACGGATGCGGAGCCGGGTTGCTAGGACCAGCGCTCTCGGGAGATGAGAGGGCTTGAGCTCTGGTGGTTGCGGGAGCCATGGCGATTCGTCACGAAGTCCCCACGGACGGCGCCAACTGTCGTGGTATTACGGATACCCCGGCAGGTTCGGACATGCGCAGCACAAGTACAGCGGCGCGAGCAGACCGAGTTACTGGACTCCTCCTGCCGGGCAACACAGAAAGTGACACAGAGGTTTATACAGGTTTGGGTCCCAGTGGGGGCCCTAGTCCTGTTGGCTCTCTCCGGACGCGAGTCCGCTGGGGAGGTGAGCTCTCGGGGAGAGGTCTCCAAGAGAACCGAATATTGAGTTAATATAAATGAATTGGAATCCCTGAAAAAGGGTACAAGAGGGGTTCCTATCCTGTGGATGGTGAAGACTCGCTAGGGTTACAAAACCTCCGGCGAAACTCCAGGCGATCAATTGATGGTTCCTACAACCGCGTCTCCGACAATGTCTGACGATACCTCCGTTCAAGCTAACCTAGCTGAACAGTGGCTAAGCTCTCCACCGACATGGAAACCATGCTTGCTTGGATTAAGCAGCAGAGCATGATTGTACCTCTTGAAGTAGGGAAGGTTATGGGTGTGAAGACTGGTGAAGACTTGCACAGGGCAGACGAAGATGAAGACGAAAGCGACCACAAGACCGACGACCTCGCCAACACCTCCTTAGCTGTCGGATCCTTTAAGGTCGACGCTAAGATTGACATACCCATATATGATGGGGTGATTGTCGATGATTCAGACTTGGGGTCCTCAGCCGGACTTATGCAAAATTTATAATGATGAGACCTTTCAAGTTGACTCTCCGGGAAGGTATGTAGAAATATGGAGAACAGGAGCACAGAGAGGTTTGTACAAGTTCGGGCCCTCGATAGTGGGAGTAATAGCCCTACGTCCTGTTGGGATTTCACTATAAGTGGTAAAGATTTACAAGATGGCGGGAAAAAACCTTCACAGGCGAAGGGTTTTTCCTATGTAAGTGTACAGAAAGAGAACAGGGAGGCTTATAAAAGCTATCTAATCTAAGCCGTAGACTTGGTTGTTTGAGCGATTGAGCCGTAGACTTTGATCTCTTCGCTCTTCCCCCCTGTTTGATACATCATGCCGCCCTTTTATACTGTTTGAAAGGGCGCCAAGTCGTAACTGCATCAAACAGTTGCTTGGATGCGGTTTGGAGAACCGCTCTTAACTCCCACACAGGTTTAACACGTGTTATTTGTGGATAACTACACGTATTAACCTCCTGACAGTTGATCCCCACGTGGAAGAATCTTCGGGATACTTGGGATATTCCTGTTATATGGACAGCCGGACAGGTGAACCCCAAGTATCCTGGTTGAAAATGTTCTGACCGCGGGATGTTGGCTGACTGCGCAACATCTCCAACATTCTGTTCGCGTATAGCACACGAATCCCTGACCGCGGACTAGCTGCGGTCTGATCGTGCAAAGCCTGCGACCTCGGGTTGATGCTCCTCAGAATGACTTGAGTTCGCACCGCCAAGCACGTGTCTGGCTCGAATCTGTCTTGAATCAACAGTGCATTTATTTGAATTGACTCAGGTGTCAATCCTCGTCAACTAGCCCCCAAATTCGAAGAAAACGAAGGGACGTGTTTATTTCGAATTTAAAGACATTCATCGGATTTTTAACCCGACTCTTCAAATCCCTCGCTTAGTGGCGCACTAAGCGGGACGGTTGGTTCCCCGAGACGGGCTCTGGTCACTACGTGACAGGTAATGATGGCGTCGTTGAAATGTTTTTTTTAACCCGAGGTGAAATTGTAAATGCTTTAAAAACCCGAGGCGTTCGGAAGGTGAACCGTCACCCTGGCGGCTATAAATTCCGAAACCTTTGAATAGTAGAGCCCCACAATTTCTTCTCACGGTTAAGTTTTTCAAGAATTGCCTTCATCCTTCTCTTCATACACTTCCCGATGGCAGATCACAACATCACCGAGATTGAAAGTGATGAAGAGGAAGTTCTCAAGCAGAAGCCTCAAATATCTGAAGATCCATCTCCTTCAAGGAAGAAACCCAAGGTTGACGAAGGATCTTCCAGCAGAGCAAAGGTAGAAGACGTACCATCGTTCTTTCTTCCTTCTGTTCTTTACTCCAACACTCCCTGCTTTTGTTTGGGTGATCGATTTTCTGGTCGGCAAGCGGTGACTATTCGACCAGAAGATCCTCAACTTGTGTTGGGGAAGCAATCTCCTGGTGGGAAGGTTGCACTTCCACTATCTGGTGATCATCCGCTTTTATCGGATGATCTACTTTCCAGGATGGCTATATCAACCTGTCACGAGTAGGGACAGGTAATGATCCTCATCTCCTTTTCCTGATAGTTATAGTTAGCATAGCTAACTTTTGCAAATATAGGACATCGGAGGCCCTAGTGATCAGCCTGCTGCCACTCCGCCTCTTCCCCTCGGACAGATTCTTCCAAAGGAGAAGAATGCCCTGGAGAAAAAGACCGAAGAGATGTCTTCAGCGATTCTGCATCTGGCAGAATGTTTTGAACGATCCCGTGAAGAGGCGCACCAGTTCCGTCGAGAGAGGGACCACGCTCAGCAACAGTGGGAACTCTCCGATTTGATTAGGAACAGTAGTGCATCTCTCGTTAGGGATGATGTAGATAGGCTTAGATTTGTTGCTAGTTCTCTAGGGGTTGTCAGTATAGATCCTACTGACAGCAATATGTCCCTACGAGAACTCTGCAAACTTCTTTCGGATCAGGTCGACGCTCTGGTCGCCGGTATCCCTTTTGTATGTAAAGAATGAAAGAAATAAAATCTCTTTCTACATATTCTTTACATCTTCTGTACGAATATATGGCCGTAAATAATGTCTTCGCGACCACTCATACACAGGGAAACTTCAGTTCTGCGATCAGAATCACGCTTTTGTAAGAGTACCGCGACCAGCTCTGATACCGCGATCAGACTTAAAGCCGCAGTTAGAACTGAAGCTTACTGCGATCAAAATTGAGGCTCGGTTAGACCATCGCTTCGATTAGAACCGGAGTTTAATCGAAAGCATGGTCTCGATCATACCACAACCCAATCAGAATATATCCATACGTCCAAAAATTGGGCCATAGGATTTTTTCATGAAAATATTCAAGGCACATAAAGGAAAACATCTTTTGAAAAGCTCTGCAAAAATTTTCAGGCTTTTGTACTTTCAGACTCTGAAACAAAGAAGTCTTTTTGTTTCAGATCCGATGCCTGGAACACTTTAAGGGGTCCGCCAGAGATAGTATCCATTATGGGAAATGAATAAAAATACTCAGTGGAACGTTTGAATGGAACATTACCCACATTAGTGCGTCTCCTTGGGTCTATAAAAGGAGCAGGTAGCTTCTTGAGGAAGCCACACAACCAAAACCCTCATGATTTCCGCCGCACAAAACCCTCGCTCTTATCAATCTCCATCTTTCCAAAGCCGCCGACTTTCCCCAATTCCTCACCAAAAATGGCGTTTTGGAGCTGATCAATCCACCACTCTGAGGAGAGCTTGTTGGCGTTGGAGAAGGAAGAGATCCTTCCTCCGTGGCTGCTAATCAACTGGCGGCCAGCGGAGAAGGACCAAGAAACTCCAGTCGTTGGAGAGGGCGAACTGGTAGTTTTCGAGGAGTACCTGCGGTGCGGGTTCCGATTCCCCGAGAGTCGGTTCCTGAAGGACGTCCTCGAGCATTATGGGTTGGAGCTGATCAACCTCCACCCAAATGCCGTGCTGATCCTAGTGGTGTTCCAGTATCTGTGGGAGGCGTTCGTCGGAGTGTATCCTAGCGTGGATCTCTTCCGGCGCTTTTATTACTCGGCGTGGTCGAAGAGCGCCAACGCCGCCGGATGCATCTACTTCCGGCTAAGGGAGAAAAAGGAGTATCCCTTCCCACTCCTGCGAGACTCAGTGCACGGGTGGCACCAGAAATGGTTCTACTGCACCCCACCAACCGAGAGCGGGCTATGTTTCGAGAACTCACGGCCAGAGAAACCGAGCAAGTTGGATTCTCTCCCGGCGATGAACGCGGAGTTCATGAAGCACGCCGAGGTTATTCTTCACCTAGTCCAAGAGAGACTAACAGCTCGCGACGTCATTCGTGATTTCGTGAAGAATCGGGTGAGCCCCCTACGTGAAAGGGCTCATCCAGCTTGGGAGATCAAATCCATGGCGGACAGTACCTTGGATTACAATGAAGGTACCCATCTCTGGCACTAAAATCTTTTTATCTTTGAAATACACCAGTTAACTCTCATTTTGGAACAGTCCTGCCCTCATCCGAGATTGAGAGGCGGACTAACTACCTCCTCAGGGCTTACAACGCCGAGGTAGAGGGCCCCAAGGGATCGTCTCGTCCCCAGAGCTTGATTCACGCCGGCGACGACCTCAAACAGGAGCGTCGAAAGGTACGCTCTCACTTGGTCTCTGTTTTGTAGGGCTTATGTATGTCCAGTACTAATGATTTCATTGGAATGAGAACAGCTCTTAGGGAGGTTTGCCGAGTCGACGTGCCCAAGCGAGAACGTCGGTTCCCTGGGGAAGCCGATGATGAAACATGTGAAGAAGGTTTCCTCGAAACCCAGGACGAGGAATCCCGCCCCCAAGAAAGCCAGGAAAACTGCGGTAAGATATCATGTCCCTCCTATGTTTCCAGGTGCGGACTAGAATCACTTCTTCGTCGTACAGGGAGAGGGGAGCGAGGAGGAGGAAGATGATGATGTCCCCTTAATTCACCGGAGGAGGAAGATTGCGGGCTCTCCATCCGGTGGCGCTCCAACTCGTTCCGCAGAAACAACTGCTACTGCAGGGGCGGCAGTAGAAGACTCCGCGACCCCCGAAAGCCCCGTGGTCGCGGATAACACCCCAGCTCCTAAAGCCCCCGAGGCTCCAGGGCCAGTTGCCTCTACTTCCCTGGTCGAAGGGGCGACCATGGTAAGATTTCTTCACAGTCTTGTTTTCTTCAATTCCTCCTGTATATTCATTAAGTTAACGCTTATGCAGGAAGAAGAACTTCCCCCTGCAACTCCTGTGAGTTCCAGGGAGGAAAATCCTCCACCCCCGCGGATAGGAGTGGAGGTGGTCAGACAAGATCCTGTTGCGGTTGCGAACGAGGTGCCGGCCCCAGAGGTCCAGGAGCCATCCAGGCCTTCGGATGCAACCCCGCCAATCGGATCGGTTGCCCAGGTAAAAACTCTTAACATTTGTCTTTATCTTCCCTTAGAAATGTGCTTACAGAAGAACACACCTAGGGGGAAATGCCTTGTTCACCAAGAGGAAGACCAGGACAAACGACAATTGTCCTCTTTCTCGAGGAGAGCCTTCCCAGAAATCTCAAAAGCTGATGGGATTTCAAATAAGGTAAGAACCTTTATCTTGGTTGTATTAAAATAAATCGTGATGATCACGAATTGTGATTTCTTGGTTCATCATTCCTTTATCAAGCGAAAAGAAACAGCATCCGGCCCTTCAACCGCTCCAGGGAGGGTTGAAGTTGCTGCTAGTGCAGGAGCCTCCAGTGAGGAGCGCTCCGCCCCCTCGGTCCAGGAAGCAGTCCGAGCCGCGAGGGGAGAAGCAGGCGCGGAGACCCAGTCGCACCCAATAGCGACTGGGGGTAGTGCCCAGCAGGCACTCCCACCGGCTGCCCTTGTTGTGGCCACGACGGGGCCTTCAACGAGTCTTCCTGTTACTCCGGAAGACGTTTCCTTACGGGAATTCATAAAGGTATGATGAACTTCTCTTTTGGTGCCTGAATTGTACATAGGACACCTTTAACTTCTTTTTGCATTATAGGAGCTGTCCCAGATGATGGACAAGTCGCGTGCCACGATAGAGAGCGTTGAGGCCATACAAAAAGAACGAGACAGCTTGCGCAGGTAAGGATCATTACTCTTCAACTTGTATAGATACAAATTGGTTATGACCACTCCTTCTGTTCTATTACAGAGAGGTGGCATTACTGAAAAAAGAAGTGGCCACGGTAAAGCTTCATTCGATCTCAGTGACTACAAACCAAGAGATCGAAAACAACAAGCTAAGGTCACAACTCTCTGGTAAGTCAATTCCTGATTAAGAAGACTTAACTTCATAACAAGTAATCCTTCCTCTTACTGCAGCGCAAGCGCGTCAGATAAGACAACTCAGTCAGGACAAGATGGTCCTCCAGGGCTCTATTCAAACTTCTGAAAGGGCGATCAAAGAGCTGAGCCGTTCAATCTTCAAAAAACTGAAGGCGGTGGCTCGTCTCCTGAGGGCTGATGTGGTCGAAACCACAAGAGATAATTTCAGCCTAAATGACTGGTCTACGCTAGTCATGGCCCAGGCGGAGTCACTTCTCGAGTATCTTCCTGAGGATACACGGTGATGAGAAGAGGCGATCAGAACAAGGGTTCGGTCAGCCGCTTCCGCCATTCTCAGCCGGGTTCGACTTCACCATGGCCCAGATGCAGATCTGAATCCATTGGTGGGACCGGTTGAGATCGAGAGTGAGGAACAACTAGAGGCCGTCATGGAGGAGATCAGGCCCCTTGTAGATAAGCTCCTGACTGAGCTTGGTATCGAGTGATCCCTACTTTTGTACAGAAACAGTTGTATGCGATGCAATGTATGTTGAAACCCATTTTCAAAAAATGAATATATCTATTCTTGTTTTGTGTCGTTTCATATTATAAACATATCCCACTAGCCCCCACCTGTGATTGTAGATACTGAAGACTTAGTATTACAAACGCAGGAAAGAAGTGAATATAACGACCAGGGATGTGTGACCAAACCAACAATTATGATCAATGTAACGCCTAGCCTTGTTTGCAGACTAACAGCCACTCAGATGACCGAAAACTTGCCAGAAAGCCCCATGTGCGTTGAGAAACGGCTTATTTAGGAGTGACTTGTCTGGAAGCGGTCATGAGATCGGCCAGCGAATCCGACTAGAACGTTGTAATGATCTAACCGCCGGCGACCAGCCCCCAAGCCGAATTCGCAACACATGGGCATAAAGGGAAATATTCAACGTATGAAACCAAAACATTTTTTGTTTTATGAAAAAATGCTAATTGAACAGGAAAAGGGATTCAATACTTACACGTAGAACTTGCGAAGTTGATCGATGTTCCAAGTATTGGACAAAATTCGACCATCCTCCATGGCTAACCACGCGGATCCTGATCTCGGCACTGAGACAACAGTATAAGGGCCTTCCCACTTTGGGGAGAATTTATTGCGACTAGACTGGTCTTGGATTTTTTGTAACACCAAGTTGCCCACATTAAGACTACGTGGTCGCACTCTTTTGCTGTGATACTTGCGCAAAGCTTGCAAGTATGCCGCGGATTTGATCAAAGCCCGATCATGCCTTTCTTCTAAGAGGAGGAGATCTTGTGATCACTGTTCGGACAGACCCAATACTAACTTCCATAGGCAACACAGCCTCGGCCCCGTAGACCAGATGGAAGGGCGTCTCACCGGTGGCTCGACTAGAGGTAGTTCGTAGCGCCCATAGAACGGTATAAAGCTTGTCTGCCCAAGCCCCCGAGCGAGTCTTAAGGCGATCAAAAAACACGTTTTTTGATGCCTTACAATATCTGCCCATTGGCCCATTCTACAGCACCATTGCTTTGTGGATGTGCCACAAAAGCAAAGCACACCTTGGTCCCAATCTAATCGCAGTAGTTTAGGAAAAGGCCACTGGCGAACTGAGACCCATTGTTAGTGATAAGACGGTTTGGAACACCAAATCGAGCCACAATGTTCTTATGAAAGAACTTTTGTGCTGCTGACGCGGTAATATTTTGTACCGGTTCGGCCTCAATCCACTTTGTAAACGTGTCAATGGCTATGAACAGAAACTTGTACCCATTGACCGCTTGTGGCGTAGGGCCAACAATATCCATTCCCCAGACCGCGAAAGGCCATGCAAGGGGAATGGTTTGTAACGTATAGGCAGGTTGATGAACCTGTCTCGCTTGGAACTGACACTCAGGACACATATTGACCATATGCTTGGCATCATCGAGTGCCGAAGGCCAATAGAATCCTTGTCGAAAAGCTTTTCTGACCAGTGTTCGATATGACGCGTGTGCACCGCATACACCATCATGTATTTCTTTCAAGAGGGATTTTCCTTCCTCCTGAGATATGCAGCGCATGAATACTCCTTGAGTACTCTTCCTGTATAGAATCCCATCTAAGAGCTTGTACAAACGCGCTTTTCGAATTAACCGATCGCTTTCGGTTTCGTCCTCGAGTAGGGTCCCATGTTCAAGACAAACTCTCAATGGATGAGTCCAATCCTGTTCCTGACAGAGGTTGGTAACGCAGGCTATTACCGGATCATCCTCGACCGAAGCCATGATCGAAGGGCGGTCCAAGTGTTCAATGAACACCCCTGCCGGAGCGGATGTGTGTGAGGACCCAATTTTAGATAATTGGTCTGCGAGAATGTTGTCCTTTCGCGGGATGTATTGGACTTCGAAATGACTGAAGTGTTTTTCCAATTTCCTCACTTCCCCCAGGTAATGAGCCATTGTCTCATCGGAGGTGCTGTACCCTGTGCTTACCTGGTTTACGACCAGCTGTGAGTCTCCCCTCAGCACTAATCGACGGACTCCGAGGAATTTTGCTACCCGGAGCGCTGCAAGAAGACCTTCATGCTCTGCCGCGTTGTTAGTTGCAACAAAGTGTAGTTGGATGACATACTTAAGCTGTTCGCCCTGGGGCGTAACTAAGACCACTCCAGCCCCCGAGTGTTGAAAACTACGGGAGCCGTCAGAATACATTGTCCAGTGATCGGGGCATTCCAATTCCTCCGACACCTGCATGGGTGGCTCAGGGTTGGTCCATTCGACCACAAAGTCGGCCAAAACCTGAGACTTAACCGCTGTGCGGGGCATGAAATGGATACCAAATGCACCGAGTTCGACAGCCCATTTAGCCATTCGACCAGATTTTTCTAGATTTCGGACAATATCCCCCAAAGGAAAGGAGGAGGGTACTGTGATCTTGTGAGCTTGGAAGTAGTGTCGTTGCTTACGGGAAGCCATCAGTAGCGCGTAAAGTATCTTCTGGACCTCAGGGTAACGCTCCTTAGGACCATGAAGTACCTCGCTTACATAGTAGACGGGTCTGTGTATTCCTTCCCTATCCGCGATCAGGACGGCGCTGACTGCATGCGATGTGGCTGCCAGATAAAGAAGCAATGGTTCTCCTTTGTCGGGAGACACCAACACTGGCGGACTGGATAGATATGTCTTTACCTCCTGAAACGCTTTCTCGGCCTCATTTGACCATGTGAAATTGTGATGCTTCCGCAAGGCTTTGAAGAAAGGTAATCCCCTTTCGCCTAGTCGCGATATGAAGCGACTTAAGGCTGCCATGCGACCAGCCAGGCGTTGAACATCTTTCATGGTCGAGGGCGACCTCATTTGTTCAATGGCCCTGATTTTCTCAGGATTAACTTCAATGCCCCTGGAACAAAGAAGGAAACCAAGGAGTTTTCCTGAAGGGAACATTTCTCCGGGTTTAATTTTATTCCAAAGCGATTCAAATTATAGAAGGTTTCAGCGAAATCATCCAAATGAGACAATCTCTTGGTACTTTTTACAACCAAGTCGTTTACATATGCTTCGAGATTACGCCCTATCTGGGAAAGAAAGGTCTTTTGCATCAAGCGCTGGTACGTGGAACCTGCGTTCTTGAGACCGAACGGCATTTTGACGTAGCAGTAGGTGCCGAACGGGGTGGTGAAGGCAGTTTTCTCTTCATCTTCTTTTGCCATGCTAATTTGATGATATCCTGAGTAAGCGTCTAGGAAGCTCATCAGTTCGCAACCCGCGGTTGAGTCGACCAGCTGGTCGATGCGGGGAAGGGGAAAGTCATCCTTCGGACAGGCACTGTTGAGGCTAGTGTAGTCGACGCACATGCGCCACCTGCCATTTGACTTGCGGACCATGACCGGATTGGCGAGCCATTCCGGGTGATCGACCTCGCGAATGAACCTGGCTTTTTGGAGTTTGTCCAACTCTTCTTGGATGGCTTCCTGTCGGTCAACAGCAAAACGCCTGAGCTTTTGCTTTATTGGTCGTTGTCCAGGTCAAATTGCTAACCTGTGCTCGATTACTTCCCTTGGGACGCCGGGCATGTCGGACGGTTTCCACGCAAACACATCTGCGTTAGCCCGGAGGAAAGTAATGAGCTCTAGTTCCTATTTGTCATCCAGACCTAATCCGACCCGAATTGTCTTGGATGGATCATCTGGGTATAATGGAACCAGTTTGAGTTTCTCATCTGGTCGAGGAGCAGCCTTGATCGCGTCGGTGGCAGCGGTGGCGACTTGGGCGTCCCGGAGGGGAAGTTGATCGACCATCTCCAGAGATAGCCGGTCGCACGTGAGTGCCACATTGCGACTGCCTCGGACTGAGATGACACCTCTGGGGCTAGGCAATTTGCCGCCCTGGTAAGCATAGTGCGTTGACATCATGAATTTAGCAAGAGTTGGCCTACCAAAGATTGCATTATAAGCCGAATCACAATTGATTACGTCAAAAGTAACCAATTATGTTCGGAAGTTATCCAGTTCTCCCAGTGTGACTGGGTGAACCACCTGTCCCAACGGCATCATGGAGGGGCCTGGGATTATCCCATAAAACGGATGGATTATGGGCTTAATCTTCGAACGAGGAATTTGCATCTCGTCAAGTGCCTTGACCAATAAAATGTCAAGGGAGCTCCCTCCGTCGATCAGGACCCTTTCGACTCTCGCGTTACTGATGATCGGGGTAATGACCAGAGGGAGCCTCAATGGTCGAGTAAGCCCCGCGGGACAATCAGAGTGATCAAATGTCAAAGGTGTATCCGACCAACGGGGGTATTGAGGTTCACCAAGGGATGTCTCCGTTTGGTTAACCTCTCGGTAAAAGGCTTTAAACTGCCTTTTGGAAACGAAAGAGGAAGAACCCCCGAAAATAACATTAATATGATTTTGAGGTACCTGGTAGTACATTTCCTCGTCTCCGTCGGCGTCTCTAAGTCCGCATGCCTGTTCTTTAGCTGGTAAGGTCGGCATTGGCCCAACTCCCTGGTAGAAGTCATCCAATTGCTTTAACCAGCTCCTGCAGGTTATTGAGGTCGTGGCCTGCAGAGTTGTGAAGTGGACACCACTTCTTGCCTTCCTGCGGATTAGTCGACTTTTCTGGCTGGTCGGCATTACGACCACCAGAAGCAATTTTATTCTTAAATGAAGGCTTGTTACCTTTGGTCGAAGGTGGCTTCTCTGCGACTGCGACCTCGCGGTACTGTCCAGAGCGGTTCCTCTTCGACTTTTTCGACTTCCCACCTGACGAAGACTCCAGCTTCTTGCTTGAATCTTCTTTCCTGGCGTCTTTGAAACCTGGTTGAGGTGGCAGGTCGCCGTTGTCGACCATCTGGTTCCATTCGACCGCTTCGGCTGCGTCGGCGTACCGATCGGCCATGTCAAACAGATCGGCCACTGATCGAGGAGGGTGGATAATCAAGTCTTCGGTAAATCTCCGATATCGAATGGCATGTTTGAATGCTCTGATAACGGAGCCGTCGGATATGTTCAGGATGGTATTCCTCACCCCGACAAACCTCTTGACAAACTGCCGAAGAGTTTCGGTCAAAGTTTGTCGAAAACGATGAAGATCGTCCTCTTTACCCGGCTTTTGATAACAGTTTGGAAATTGTTGAGGATAGCGTCACACAGCATTTCCCAATTGTAGATGGAACCCTTGGGCTGATTAAACAGCCAGGTTCTAGCCGGTCCTTCGAGGACTGTAGGCAGGTAGTTGGCCATGACCCGATCATCGCCCTCTGCCGCTTGGATGGCAGTGATATAGATTTGAAGTAACACGAATGGGTTCTGAGTTCCGTCGAACCTTTCAATGGCCCCTTGTCGAAACTTATCAGGCCAAACGACCGCACCTAGGCCGAGCGAGAAAGCTTTACAACCGACGTAGGGACCGTGAATGGCTCTGCGACTCTCGACCGGGTCACAGGCGACTTCACGCAACGGTGAATATATTCGCGGTCCCAAACGAGAGTGGACAGGGACCCGATCCCTACCACGAGAATCCTGCATTCGCCGGTACTTGTCCTGTCGGGATGGTACGGGCGGCGGGTAACTTCGTCGGCCAGAACCAGAGCGAGAACACTCTCGTTCGCGGGAACGTGTTACAGACCGGGAAGAGGCCGTTGGGGTCGCTTCAGACGCGACCTCATCCAGTCTTTCCGTCAGGATCCTGGTGAAGGCCGGTTTCTGCGCATCCGTGACCATAGGAGGGAAGTTACGCATGACTTCCACGATAGATCGCAGTCGACCATGGGTACTTCTCCTAGGGGCACCAGGTGTTACCGTATCTTCATCCACCGGGAAACGCTCCGGAGGCAAAGAAGGGGTCTGGTCACGTCTGCGACCACGTGACCGTCGAGAAGAACTCGGAGTAGCATCGTAACGAGCCTGCGCATCTTGAAGAGCCCCTAGGGCAGTTCTGCGTAGTTCGTTGTTTTGTCGCTCGAGGTCGTGATCCTCCTTCTGTTTGCGATCCCGTTCTTCCCTAGCAGCCTGTTGATCAGGAGTTTCCTCCGACAAGGCAGCAAACTGTCTAGGGAGAGAGGTTGCCGATGGGGAAAATATCTCAGTTTGTTCCGAGTCAGACTCGAAATCAAAGAGACGGTGAAGGTTATCAGGGTCGAATCTCCCCAGGCTGATTTCCAGGTCGGTATCATCCTTCCCCTCAGCAGGGTCGTATGACGGACCGGATTCACCCTCTAGCGATTTAAGAACCTCGGTGGGTTCTGACCTTGCGCTAATCGCTCCTTGGTCGATGGACATGACCAGGAGAGATGATTCAACCTCTGGAAGATTTTGGCCCTCAACCTCCTCCATCGGAACAGGATCGCTTGGAGAAGGCATTGGAATGTGAGTATAATCCTCGAGATCAAAATCATTCTCGGAATCATATACTCCAGCCATGTTTCAGCGAACCTACGGATGAAAATTAGGACACCTTGAGAAAGGCCCCACGGTGGGCGCCAGCTGTCGACGATTCGGACTCGGGGTCCTCAGCCGAACTTATGTAAAATTTATAATGATGAGACCTTTCAAGGTGACCCTCCGGGAAGGTATGTAGAAATATGGAGAACAGGAGCACAGAGAGGTTTATACAGGTTCGGGCCCTCGATAGTGGGAGTAATAGCCCTACGTCCTGTTGGGATTTCACTATAAGTGGTAAAGATTTAAAAGATGGTGGGAAAAAACCTTCACAGGTGAAGGGTTTTTCCTATGTAAGTGTACAGAAAGAGACCAGGGAGGCTTATAAAAGCTATCTAATCTAAGTCGTAGACTTGGTTGTTTGAGCGATTGAGCCGTAGACTTTGATCTCCTCGCTCTTCCCCCCTGTTTGATACATCATGCCGCCCTTTTATACTGTTTGAAAGGGCGCCAAGTCATAACTGCATCAAACAGTTGCTTGGACGCGGTTTGGAGAACCGCTCTTAACTCCCACGCAGGTTTAACACTTGTTATTTGTGGATAACTACACGTATTAACCTCCTGACGGTTGATCCCCACGTGGAAGAATCTTCGGTATACTTGGGATATTCCTGTTATATGGACAGTCGGACAGGTGAACCCCAAGTATCCTGGTTGAAAATGTTCTGACTGCGGGATGTTGGCTGACCGCGCAACATCTCCAACATTCTGTTCGCGTATAGCACACGAATCCCTGACCGCGGACTAGCTGCGGTCTGATCGCGCAAAGCCTGCGACCTCGGGTTGATGCTCCTCAGAATGACTTGAGTTCGCACCGCCAAGCACGTGTCTGGCTCGAATCTGTCTTGAATAAACAGTGCATTTATTTGAATTGACTCGGGTGTCAATCCTCGTCAGTGATCGATGCCGAGAAGCTGGATTCTTGGATCGACCAGCTTGAGACCTACTTTCACCTTAAAGGGTTCAATAGCGCTCAAAAGGTCTAATTTGCACCTTTGAAGATGAAGGACCACGCCAAGACATGGTGGATGGCCTTTGTCACCAGTGGTGAAGCTGACGACCTTGGTGGGGTCAATTCAAACGACTTCTACATGATCCGGGAGGATCTCAGGTCGAGTTCGCAACGGATTTGCGACCACGAAAAGGTTTGCGACTTTGGAAAGGTTTGCGACCTTGGCTAGGATTCAAATTCTTTGAGCCTTCAATGCTAGATGCATGATGAGCCAGATACTATAATATCATATGTTGAAGACTTGGTCTATCAACGAGACGAACCTCTAAGCGAAGATGTGATTCTGGAGAAGAAGGTGACTACAACCCGCAGTGGCACCAAGGAGACTTTTCGAATCGGTCGAAAAGATCAACGAGCACGTGCGGCAAAGTGGTATACCAAAGAACATGGACAAGCCCAATTTCCACATCTCCAGTTTGATCGAGAGGTCGCAGCAGGGGTTGGCTCCTTCTCAACAAGGGAGTCATGATCCGGGAGGATCTTCAAGTCCTGATCGCATACGGATTCGCGACCATGTCCTAATCGCATGCGGATTCGCGACCAAGTCCTGATCGCATACCGCTTCGCGACCTTAACCGTGTTCGGAAAGGTTTCGCGACCATGGATTGGTTCGCGACCATGAAAAGGAATTTGTTCTCTGTCCAGAATTGTAATCCTATCCGAATATATATAACTAAGCTTATTTTTTTAGGATTAGTTAGTTAGTTATATGAGTCTAATACATTTAGGATTACTAAGTCTGATACGTACTCATACGATTGAACTATAAATACCTTGTAATAGGTCTAGTTTAGATCATCGAAAAAGTCATAGAACTTATTTGAGTTTTAAACACTTATAGTTCCTTCGACATAGGCAAGTGTGCCTAACGTTCGACGTGTAAAACCCTCTTTGAAATAAAGAGTTATGCAATTACTTTGGGTTTCGGTATTTCCGAATATGATCACGTTATTCCACATATTAGAATCTGGGCAAGCCTAGTGAGAAAACCAAGGCTAGGTTTCAAACAGATCAAGTTGGTATCAGAGCAACTGTCCTATCCTGTGGATGGTGAAGACTCGCTAGGGTTACAAAACCTCCGGCGAAACTCCAGGCGATCAATTGATGGTTACTACAGCAGCGTCTCCGACAATGTCTAACGATACCTCCGTTCAAGCTAACCTAGCCGAACAAGTGGCTAAGCTCTCCACCGACATGGAAACCGTGTTTGCTTGGATTAAGCAGCAGAGCATGATTGTACCTCCTGAAGTAGGGAAGGTTATGGGTGTGAAGACTGGCGAAGACTTGCACAGGGCAGACGAAGATGAAGACGAAGACGACCACAAGACCGACGACCTCGCCAACACCTCCTTAGCTGTCGGATCCTTTAAGATCGACGCTAAGATTGATATACCCATATATGATAAGGTGATCGATGCCGAGAAGCTGGATTCTTGGATCGACCAGCTTGAGACCTACTTTCACCTGAAAGGGTTCAGTAGCACTCAAAAGGTCAAATTTGCACCTTTGAAGATGAAGGACCACGCCAAGACATGGTGGAAGGCCTTTGTCACCAGTGGTGAAGCTGGCGACCTTGCGTGGGGTCAATTCAAACGACTTCTACATGATCCGGGAGGATCTCAGGTCGAGTTCACAACGGATTTGCGACCACGAAAAGGTTTGCGACTTTGGAAAGGTTTGCGACCTTGGGAAGGATTCAAATTCTTTGAGCCTTCAGTGCTGGATGATGAGCCAGATACTATAGTATCATATGTTGAAGACTTGGTGTATCAACGAGACGAACCTCTACGCGAAGATGTGATTCTGGAGAAGAAGGTGACTACCATCCGCAGTGGCCCGAAGGAGACTTTTCGAATCGGTCGAAAAGATCAACGAGCAAGTGCGGCAAAGTGGTATACCAAAGAACATGGACAAGCCCAATTTCCACATCTCCAGTTTGATCGAGAGGTCGCAACAGGGGTTGGCTCCTTCTCAACAAGGGAGTCATGATCCGGGAGGATCTTCAAGTCCTGATTGCATACGGATTCGCGACCATGTCCTAATCTCATACGGATTCGCGACCAAGTCCTGATTGCATACGGCTTCGCGACCTTAACAGTGTTCGGAAAGGTTTCGCGACCATGGATTGGTTCGCGACCATGAAAAGGAATTTGTTCTCTGTTCGGAATTGTAATCCTATCCGAATATATATAACTAAGCTTATCTGTTTAGGATTAGTTAGTTAGTTATATAAGTCTAATACATTTAGGATTACTAAGTCTGATACGTACTCATATCATTGGACTATAAATACCTTGTAATAGGTCTAGTTTAGATCATCAAAAAAGTCATAGAACTTATTTGAGTTTTAAACACTTATAGTTCCTTCGACGTAGGCAAGTGTGCCTAACGTTCGACGTGTAAAGCCCTCTTTGAAATAAAGAGTTGTGCAATTACTTTGGGTTTCGGTATTTCTGAATAAGATCCCGTTATTCCGCATATTAGAATCTAGGCAAGCCTAGTGAGAAAACCAAGGCTAGGTTTCAAACGGATCAGATATCATATCACACTAATCTTCCTATTGAATGGAATCTCGAAGGACATGCATAAATGCAAATGTTACAAAAAGTATACTTGTAAGGAATAAAAAGAAAATTCATTTCCGCAAAGAACTGCATCTCAATTTGGATGCTACAACACAATAATACAAGAAAATACATAGGCATTCTCTGCCAATCATTAGATATTTCCCAAAACTTCTTTTGCCAAACATCTCAAGAATAGATGCTATAGGATAGATACAACAAACTGTTTGAAAAGGTTTGAAATCTATTGTTTTCTCATCTGCACATGTTTCTCACCCTGATGCAAATACTTTTCATAAGACAGCATCCATGTAATGACAGATGCAAACATATTTCCGATGACAGCAACCACGTAATGTGGATAAATAGGCAGGGTTGGCTCGCTTGTTTAAGCAGATAACTATCAGGTGTAATTACCAACTAGGGCAAGAAACATGTCGGTGGATTTATTTCTCTCACGGCTTTTTCCTAGTGATCCTGTTGTCAAGCAAACATCAAGTCAAGTGATTGACATAAATAAGATGCAAACGAAGCACATATCATGATTAACAAACCTGAAGTAATGAATTCCAAGAGCATTGGTGATTTCATGGATAACCAATGTAGCAAAATGCAAGTACAGTGCCATTGTGCCAAAAAAATCAAATCAGGGAGATGAAACATAGGTGATAGTTTGAAAGATCTTGTTAAGTACTTGGCACTTTGTAATTGAGCCATCTGACTGTCATGATAATTCAAAAACTTTGAACTTACTTCCTCGGCTGTAATGCCGCTTCCAATGCAAATTTCTGTACTTCATCTAGACTTGTTGCAATGAAGTTTGGATAATACCTCCAGAAAACTAGAAGGTAACCATTATTTGTAAATCAGTTCAGTGTATTACATAGCATTACATGTTTTATTTAACATCATTTGACAAACCTTTTCGTGTCAATTCACTATAATAAGTGTTGTTGGGAGAAATCTCCGCGAGACTAAGTCCAGGTAAGTTGCGCCACATTTGCCCGGGGACGTGGCCTCTGGGCCTACCCTGGGCGCCGCCTTGTGGCTCCCGGGATCCGGCGTTCGGCGCCGGTCCCGGGCGCCGCCATTTGCCCGGGGACGTGGCCTCCGGTGCCTGCCCCGGGCGCCGCCTTGTGGCCCCAGTGACCCGGCCTCCGGTGCCGGTCCCAGGCGCCGCCATTTGCCCGGGGACGTGGCCACCGGTGCCTGCCCCGGGCACCGCCTTGTGGCGCCCAGGACCCGACCTCCGGCGCCGGTCCCGGGCGCCGCCATTTGCCCGGGGACGTGGCCTCCGGTGCCTGCCCCGGGCGCCGCCTTGTGGCCCCAGTGACCCGGGCGCCGCCATTTGCCCGGGGACGTGGCCTCCGGTGCCTGCCCCGGGCGTCGCCTTGTGGCCCCCGGGACCCGGCCTCCGGCGCCGGTCCCGGGCGCCGCCATTTGCCCGGGGACGTGGCCTCCGGTGCCTGCCCCGGGCGTCGCCTTGTGGCCCCCGGGACCCGGCCTCCGGCGCCGGTCCCGGGCGCCGCCATTTGCCCGGGGACGTGGCCTCCGGTGCCTGCCCCGGGCGCCGCCTTGTGGCCCCAGTGACCCGGCCTCCGGTGCCGGTCCCGGGCGCCGCCATTTGCCCGGGGACGTGGCCACCGGTGCCTGCCCCGGGCACCGCCTTGTGGCGCCCAGGACCCGGCCTCCCGCGCCAGTCCCGGGCGCCGCCATTTTCCCGGGGACGTGGCCACCGGTGCCTGCCCCAGGCGCCGCCTTTTGGCGCCCGGGACCCGGCCTCCGGCGCCGGTCCCGGGCGCCGGCATTTGCCCGGGGACGTGGCCTCCGGTGCCTGCCCCGAGTGCCGCCTTTTGGCTCCCGGGACCCGGCCTTCGGCGCCGGTCCCGGGCGCCGCAATTTGCCCGGGGACGTGGACTCCAGGGCCTGCCCCGGGCGCCGCCTTTTGGCTCTCAGGACCAGGCCGGGACCTGGCCTCCAGCGCCGGTCCCGGGAGCCGCCTTTGGCCCGGGGACCTGGCCTCCGGCGCATGTCCCGGGCCTCATCGCGCTTTTAAAGGTAAAGTCTCGAGTTGTTGATCACGTGCAGGTCACGCGAGGAGCGCCTCGGGAATCAGCGACCACCTGTCAAGCATCGAAGGCGCTTGGCCGGGAGAAGGACGTTGGTACCCCTCAATCCGACGGTAGCGTCTGGGGTAGTTTAGTCTTTTTTGCTTCTTTTTGGGGCTATAAATAGCCCTTGTACCCCTCTGTTGTAAGACAAGTGATTCATTTATAGGAATTGCCAAAACTCTCAGGTGTGCTCCAGAAGCCTCTCCCCCAGAGAGAGCCTCCCCAGCCGACTCCGGTCGGGAGCGTGCCGACAGGACTAGGGCCCCTCACTGGGACCCGAACCTGTATAAATCCTCGTGTCAATTCTTGTGTTTGTCCGGCGGGGGAGGACCGGTCACCCGGTCAGCCCGCGCCGCGTAATCTTCGCTAGGATCGTTCACAAAACCTGCCGGGGTATTCGCAATACCATGACAAGTGTATCTCTCAAAATTTGGAGGGACAAAAGCCAAGTCAGGACATAGTTTAGAACCGATAAAACCAGGCATTGCTGCACAAACTCCAAACTTCCTTGCCTGAACAAATAAATCAATTAAATTATAGATTAGATAAATGGGAATATTTCTTGTGCTTTTTGAGCACATCAAGACTTCAGTAATAAAAGTGACTAACAACCATCTTCATTCTGGGCCCCTCCAGTCCATAACACTATAGGAATTATAATTTTATGAAATATAATCAGCATTATAAAGTTTTTCTTAGCTATCACCTTTCAATAGTTAAAAAGATAATGTTGTAACATTAAACCTGTCGCGGTATTGCGAATACCCCGGCAGGTTTTGAGAATGATCCTAGCGAATATTACGCGGTGCGGGTTGACCGGATGACCGGTTCTCCCCCGCCGGACAAGCACAAGAAATGACACACGGATTTATACAGGTTCGGGTCCCGGTGGGGGCCCTAGTCCTGTCGACGCGCTCCCGACCTGAGTCGGCTGGGGAGGCTCTCTCCGGGGGAGAGGCTTCCGGAGCACGCCTGTGAGTTTAGCTATTCCAATAAAAGTGATCCGATCCTTTACAACAGAGGGGTACAAGGGATATTTATAGCCCCAAAAAGAAGCAAAAAGCCTAAACTACCCCGGAAGCCGCCGTCGGATTGAAGGGTAGGACCGTCCTTCTTCCGGTCAAATGCCTTGGATTGCTTGACAGGTGGTCGCTAGTTCCCGAGGCGCTCCTCGCGTGACCTGCACGTGACAAACAATTCGAGACTTTACCTTTAGGAGGGCGACGAGGCCCGGGACGGCGCCGGAGGCCGTGTCCCGGGGGCCAAAAGGTGGCGCCCGGGGAGCGGCCGGAGACCACGTCCCCGGGCCAAATGGCGGCGCCCAGGGAGGGGGCCGGAGGCCAGGTCCCCGGGCCGATAGCGGCGCCCGGGACGGCGCCGGAGGCCAGGTCCTGGGGGCCAAAAGGCGGCGCCCGGGGAGGGGCCCGGAGGCCACGTCCCCGGGCCCATGCCGGCGCCCGGGACGGCGCCGGAGGCCAGGTCCCGGGGGACAAAAGGCACCGCCCGGGGAGGGGCCCGGAGGACACGTCCCCGGGCCAATGGCGGCGCCCGGGACGGCGGCGAACGCCAGGTCCCCGGGGCCAAAAAGCGGCGCCCGTGGAGGGGCCGGACGCTACGTCCTCGGGCCAATGGCGGCGCCCGGGGAGGGGCCCGGAGGCCACGTCCCCGGGCCAATGGCGGCGCCCGGGACGGTGCCCGAGGCCAGGTCCCGGGGGCCAAAAGGCGGCGCCCGGGGAGGGGGCCGGAGGCCATGTCCCTGGGCCAATGGCGGCGCCCGGGACGGCGCCGGAGGCCGGAGGCGACGTCCCCGGGCCATTGGCGGCGCCCGGCGCCGGAGGCCATGTGCGGGGAGCCAAAAGGCGGCGCCCGAGGGAGGGGCCGGAGGCCACGTCCCGGGCAAATGGCGGCGCCCGGGACGGCGCCGGAGGCTACCTCCCGGGGGCCAAAAGGCGGTGCCCGGGGAGGCCCCGGAGGCCAGGTCCCCGGGCAATCGTGACGCAACTTACCTGGACTTAGTCCCGCGGAGATTTCCCCCGACCGCAGCCCCCCATGCACGCCGGGGACGACGCTCGAGTCCCCGGTGGGTATGGTACACGTCACCAGGAAAATCTCCGGACGAAGTCACCGGAGCCGCGGCGCTTTGGTTTCCGTGCCCCACACTTAAGGTTGCGCCGTTTCGCCATAAATGCGCGCACGGTTCGAACGGGCGCCTCGATTCGCGCGCCCGTCCCTTCGTTTCCCACGCACGGTTTGAACTTCTACGGTCCAGATTGCACCGCGGGTGCCACGTGGCGTGCATCTAGGCCACGTCCCGCCCCTATAAATAGGGTCTTGGGGGGCCCGGAAGTTCATTCCAAACTTCCCGCCCCTATAAATAGGCCTCGTAGTTAGCTCCCGGTAGCAGACATCCGGAAGTTTTACTAGTAGCCTCCTGAAAGATTAGGCACCGAAAAAAAAGAAGAGACTAACCTCATGGCACCCAAGGGTCGAGCAAAGACCACGGAAGTGCCCCCGAAGGAAATCCCTCCGGATTTCCTCTGGGCGTCGGAGTTCACGGCCAAGGATGCCGAGTCCTTGGTCGAACGCTGCGTCGTCGCGGACGGGGACATCCGAGTCCCCGTGAAGAAAGACGGAGCCCCCCGCCCCAGGCCCGGAGAGGTTGTGGCCTTCGAGGCCTTCCTGGAGGCGGGGCTCCGGCTCCCGGTGCATCCCATGCTCCGGGAGTTTCTGAAGGAGTATGGGGTGGCGCTCAACCACCTCACCCCGAACGCGCTCGTCCAGATGGGCCCCTTCATTTGGCTCTACGAGACGGCGACCGGGCGGGAGCCCACCCTCGCGCCTTCCGGTACTTCTACGAACCGGCGGCACGGAGCTCCCACCTGGTGAAGGGGGGACCCAAGTCCCCCTTCGGTTCGGTGATGGTACAAATGCTGCCGTCCCGGGTGGCCGACTACCCGGCGGCGGCCTCCCGAGACCACTGGGGCGACTGGGTCCGGAGGTGGTTTTACCTCCGGGTCCAGGACGAGGCGGTGGTGTACGCCCCGGAGCCCCCCCCTACAGCCGATCGTCCGCGCCGAAGCCTCCGGTGTGGACGGACGAGGAGTTCGAGCTCCTCGACAGGGTGGTCCTCTCCAAGAAGACCCGCTCAATGCTGGACGCTGCCGAAGAGATGTCTCTCCTCCGGATCTCCCCCTTCTCGCGCGGGAAGAGGGGAGTCGGCGTGGGCCCAGAACAGCGGCCCCCGGTGAAGCCGGTGACGCGACATAAGCTCCGGGTACCTGCTGCATTATACTTACGAATTTTTGAAAATTTGACTAACTCTTTACCTCTTGCAGTCCGGCCGTACCCCGCGGCGCGGGAGAAGGCGGAGAACCTCCTGGGGAGGTACTTCACCGACGAGCACGAGCGCGTCGTGCGCCTCGTGGGGGAGGGCCCTCCTCAGAACTTGGTAGCGGCGGCCTACGGGCTAAAGCTGCCGGAGAGGAAACCTCTCCCCACCCCCGGGTCGCACAAACGGGGGAAGGAAGCGGCCGGGGGCTCGGAGCCCAAGAAGGCCAGGGTCCAAAAGACCCCCGGCCCGTTAACGACGCCGGCGGCGACACCGGCGAAGCCCCGGGACGAGACCCCGGGACCGAGCGTGTCCGGGCACCGGCCCGGAAGGGAGCAACCCTCCTCCCCCGAAGAGCCCCGTCGAGGCTCAGGGGAAGGAGGCGGCCGCGGGCGGGGCGGTGTCCGACTCGGCGAACTACGCCCCGTCACCACCCTCGGTGGAGCCCCTCCTGCCCCTTCGGGCTTCTTTGGAGCCAGAGAGGCTGGAGGTGAGATTCGCGGAGGCCTCGCCTCCGCGGGTTTGACCGGTGGACGAGGGGGGGAGCCCCTCGGTCTACGAGGTTCCTCCGGAGGAGGAGGCCCCGAGGACCTTTCGGCCCAGGGCAGGGAAAGGTCTGATGATCCCCCCCCGGGCAGGGACCCCCGCCCAAAGCTCCTCGGCCACGTCTTCGGAGGAGACCTCGGCCACGAAGACGCCGGTGACGCCGGCCGCGTTACCGGACTCACAAGTCCGGGGACCCCCCACCGGCAGCGACGCCGGTGCCGGGCGAGAGGCCCCTCTGCTTCCCGCGGGGGAAGTCGCCCGCTACGCGGAGGGCCTGCACACCCGGAAGGTGCAGGCCTTCGTCGCGGAGGGAACGCTCCATGAGCGTTTCCAGGGGCTTCAGTCCCTCGCGACCCAGGTAACCCGTGTCGATGACGTCTTCATTTATTTCCTGCACTTGAGATTTTTCTAACTCTATATTTTGTAGGTGGCAGCTGTTACCTGGGGCCTTGAGCAGCGGGTCGCCCGGCTGCTTAAGGAAGTGGAGGGTCGGGCCGCGGCCTCCGTAGGGCAGCGTGAGGAGGCCCTCCGGGAACGCGATGAAGCCCTCGCAGAAATGTCCCGGGTCCGGGCCCAGGTTCACATTTCCGAGGGCGTCAACAGCCGCCTCCGGGAGGAGGCCGAAGCGAGGGAGGAGGCGCTCCGGGAGCTCGAGAGCACGAGCGTCCGGGCGGTGGCGGACGCGGGCCGCTCCGTCCGTTCGGCCCTCGAGAGCCTTGGCGTAAGCTTAGGCTCCGGGAGCAGCTCGGAGGTGCCGCCGGCGACCATCGCGGAGGCTGTGCGTTTTCTCAACGCACAGGTCTCCGCCATCCCGGAGGCGGCCGTCGCGCGGGGCAGGGCGATCCCCGTCATCGCGGCCGCTGCGGGGCTCGTCGAGTTCCGGGGTGTCGGCGCCCGGGCGATCGAGGGCCGCATCCCCCGAAGCTTCCCGGACACCTTCGAGCCCTCGCGCCGGGAGGTCGAGCAGCTTGCCGGCGGATTCTACGATCGGATCATCCGGGCGTGGTTCCCGGCTCCGGCGCCTCGGGCGGGGGACGTCCCAGCCCCGGCCTTGGAAGAAGCCCCCCGGGGGGAGGACGCCAACGAACATGTATGAGCCTCCTCCCGGGTCTTAGTTAGGGCCCTTTTTTGTTTTCTTAGGATTTTGATCCCGGTAGCTTCCTAGAAGAAGCCCCGGACACTTGTACAAAAACATTTTGAATGCAATGAAGTTAGAATTTTTTTTTCTAAGTCTTTGAATTCAATGTTGTTACCAGGGTTCCCGGGAGGTTGCTCCCGGGCGAAGGTCCGGGAGGGGCTCCCCGGGGGACGCCCAAGTGGCTTTAATCTTGCTAAGCCTTGTCTCCGGGAATCGCGGCGGGGATAGCGTCCAGGAGCCGATCCGGTTGAGGTGGCGTCCGGAGTGGCACTTGGACAACTTTGACAATCATCGCGCCGAATTGTCCCCTCCGCGACCGGGGTTCCAGATGATACCTCCCCTCCGGATACTTCCACCGGCGGGATACGAGTTCTGGCCCGAAGATGTGCTCCGGGACGCTCGGCGCCGCGTACGGGCATTGTACCGGGACTTGACCCGGGAGATAGCGGAGAGCCTCCGAGAGTATTAGGCGTAGGAGCCTTAGGGCGTAGAGAATCCCCCGAGTTAGAACCCGGGCTGTATCATTTCCGAAGCCCACCGGAGGGGGAAGATGTCCTCTGGGTTTGACAATCAATAAGGCTTTGTTGCTTCTTCTTTCATTGTCTTTTTGTTTCTTCTTCTTGGATGGTCCGGACGACTCCTTTTCACCAGAATGAGCTAAGTTTGCTCGTGGGCGGTACGGTCGACACCCGGGGGTTCCTTATCCCTCCCGCCCACAGCGGGCCGGAGGATAGCTCCGCGCGCTGCGGGGGTAACAAGGCGCCCGGGATGGAAGTCACCAGTAGCATAGAAATTTTTCTAAGTTAGAAAATTTTGAAACGAGCTTTCTTGGGAAAAGACCTTCCGGGAGACAAGCATCCGGTCGCCGTGAGAACGGGGAGCCGGGAATAAGGCCCCAAGTGGGAGAAACATCCAAGAAAAACCCGATGAGATTTCCGGAGTCGAGCTTCCTAGGAGACAATTGTCCGGTCGCCGTGAGAACGGGGAGCCGGGAATAGGTGCTCTGGGAAGAAAATGTCCGAGAGATCCGTGACTTCTCCGGGAGACAATCATCTGGTCGCCGTGAAGACGGGGAGACGGGAATAGGGTCTGCGGGAGGCATTCATCCGGTCGCCGTGAGAACGGGGAGCCGGGAATAAAGTCGTCGGGGACCAATCGTCCGGTCGCCGTGAAAACGGGGAGCCGGGAATAACGTCGACTCCCGGAGGAGGAAGATAGATCCAATCAGGCCGCGAGGGGCCCGATCATCCGGTCGACGTGAAAACGGGGAGCCGGGAATAACGTCGACTCCCGGAGGAGGAAGATAGATCCAAGAAGGCCATTAGACGTCCCACTGGGGAGAGCGTCTACTCCCGGAGGAGGAAGTGCCCGAAGACGGGTCTTGAATGTTTGGGCAGGGGACTAGTCTCCCAAAGTGACTCGTTACCACGGCCACTGTGACCGGGTTGCCGCTTACACCCTCAGTCCATGAGGGCTGATCGTAAGGCGCCCTACAGGTGGGACTTGCTGGGCTTGGCCCACTTCCTCGCAGAGAGGGCATCCTCACGAGGAGGGCTTCCTCGCGGGGAGGGCATCCTCACTGGGAGGGCGTCCTCGCGGGGAGGGCATCGCCGCTAGGGGCGGTAATGAGAAAGACCTGCAATGAGACAGTTTGAAAAGCAGGACCTATGTATTGCTAATAAAATGATGTACAGGGCCTCCCCCTACGAAGCCGCGAAAGGGGAGGAAAATACAGTGTCCCTCCTCCCCCTCCGGCGTGAACGCTCCGGGGGAGGGGACAGGCCCGTAAGGCTAGACATAGAACTTGCGAAGTAAACGGAAGTTCCACGTGCGCTTCAGCTCTTGCTCTTGAAGGTTGGAGAGCTTGTAGGCCCCCGAGCCCAGGACCGCGGAGATCCTGTAGGGGCCCTCCCACTTGGGGCAGAGCTTATCTTGGGCCTGGGGGTCCGTCACGCGCTTGAGGACAGGGTCCCCAAGGCGGAAAGCCCTCTCGCGCACACGCTGATTGTACGCGCGCGCCATCTCTTGCTCGTAGATGGCGTGGCGGAGGAGCGCTCGGTCGTGTTCCTCCTCCACGAGGTCGATTTCCAGGCGCTGGTTGGCCTCATTGGCCTGGTATGCTGCGGGCGTGGCTCCCTCCTGGAGCTCGACCCGCAGCGACCGGAGGCTGATCTCCGGGGGGAGGACTGCCTCCGCCCCGTAGACCAGGGAGAAGGGAGTACGCCCCGTCGCCCGGGACGGGGTCGTTCGCATGGAGCAGAGGATGCTAGGGAGCTCCTCTGCCCATGCACCCCGCTTAGAAGCGGTTTGCTCGAGTCTCCGGCGCAACCCCTGCAGGATCACGCCGTTGACCCTCTCGACAGCCCCATTGCTCCGGGGATGGGCCACTGAGGCGAAGTGGATGACGAGCCCCAGGCCTTCGCAGAATTCCCGGAAATAAGCCGAGTCGAATTGGGTCCCATTGTCCACAGTGATTTCCCGGGGGACACCAAAACGACATACGACATGTTTCCAGAAAAACCGCTGAACAGCCCGGGACGTGATGCTGGCCAAAGGCTCCGCCTCAACCCACTTTGTAAAATAGTCGACCGCGACTACCGCATACTTGTATCCTCCGGGCGTTGGGGGGAAGGGCCCTAAGAGGTCCATCCCCCACCGCACGAAGCGCCAAGTGATGGGGATTGTCTGCAGCGCTATAGGGGGGAGGTTCGAGCCCTTGGCCATCTTCTGGCATGCCTCGCACGCGGAGACAAGGTCTCGCGCGTCGCGCATGACCGTGGGCTAGTAGAAACCCTGCCGGAGGGCCTTGGCCGCGATGGCACGCGGGGCTAGGTGAGAACCACAGCTCCCCGCGTGGATACCTTCGAGAAGATGAAGTCCTTCCGGCCGGGGGAGGCAGCGCAGGAGGGTGGAAGCCCCCCGCTTGTAGAGCCTCCCCTCCAGCAGGAGATATGCCCGGGCTTTAGACCGAAGGCGTTTAGCCTCGGTCTCACTAGGAGGGTCCCCCTCCCCCTTGATGAAGGAGATGAGGGGGTCCATCCAAGATGGAGTCCGGATGATCTCGGCGACCTCCGGGACACGAGGCTCGTCGCCCGTGCCCGGGGAGGCCACCGAGGGCTTCGTGATGATTTCCAAGAAAGCCCCCTTGGGGAGCGATTCTCGGGCGCTTGCCGCCCGGGCCAAGGCGTCGGCCCGGTCAATGTCCCTCCGCGGGATATGCCGGGCCTCGAGGCCGTCGAAATGCCTCTCCATCTTTCGCACTTCCTGCAAATAAAGACTTAAATTTGCGTCATGGCACAGGTAAGACTTGTCCATTTGGCAAACTACGAGCTGAGAATCTCCCTTGACTAGGAGGCGTCGGATCCCCAGGGAGCGCGCAAGGCGCATCCCAAGGAGAAAAGCCTCGTATTCGGCGACATTGTTGGTTGCGGGGAACTCGAGCCGCGCGGCGTACTCGAGTTCCTTCCCCTCGGGGCTCTAGAGGACTACTCCCGCACCAGCCCCGGCGAGACACAGCGACCCATCGAACATGAGAGTCCAATGATCACTGCGTCGGGGCGGCACAGGGAGGTCTTCGTCCCCGGACCCGGAGGCGGGAGCCCACTCTGCGACGAAGTCGGCGAGGACCTGTGACTTGATGGCGGAGCGGCCGGTAAGGGACAGGGAGAAGGGGGCGAGCTCGGCCCCCCACTTCCCAATCCGGCCGGTGGCTTCTTTGTTCCGCAGTACCTCCCCCAGGGGGAGGGAAGACGGGACGGTGATGGGGTGCCCCAGGAAGTAATGCCGAAGCTTCCGGGACGCCATGAGGAGGGCGTAGCAGATTTTCTCCATCTCCGTGTACCGAGTTTTGGCCCCTTGGAGGGCCTCACTCACGTAGTACACGGGACGCTGCTGCCCCCCTTGCTCCTTCACCAAGACCGCGCTAACGGCGACGGGGGTCGCGGCGAGGTAGAGGAGCAAGGGCTCTTCCGGAGACGGACTCACGAGCATTGGAGGGCTCGTGAGGTACTTCTTGAGGTTGTCGAACGCCTCCTGGGCCTCGGGGGCCCACCGGAACCCTTCGAGCCCTCGGAGGATTTTGAAGAATTGGAGGCCCCGCTCCCCCGACCGGGAGACGAAGCGGCTGAGTGCGGCTAGGCGGCCGGAGAGCCGCTGGACGTCCTTGACGGAGCGCGGCGGGGGCATGTCTAGGAATGCCCGGATCTTCTCGGGGTTTGCCTCTATGCCCCGCTGGGACACGAGGAAACCTAGGAGCTTCCCCCCGCGCACCCCGAAGGCGCACTTCTCCGGGTTAAGTTTGAGCCCGAATGCGCGGAGGTTACGGAAGGTTTCAGCCAGGTAGTCGATGTGGGAGGCTGCGCGGGGACTCTTGACGACCGCGTCGTCTACGTAGAGTTCAACGTTGCGGCCGACTTGCTCTTTGAAAACCAACGTCATGAGGCGCTGGAAGGTTGCCCCCGCGTTCTTGAGCCCAAAGGGCATATGGACGTAGCAGAAGGTTCCGAGGGGAGTAATAAAACTCATTTTTTCCTCATCCCCTTCCGCCATCCGGACTTGATGGTAGCCCGGGTAGGCGTCTAGGAAGCTCATGAGCTCGCACCCCGCAGTGGAGTCGACGAGCTGATCAATCCGCGGGAGCGGGAAGTTATCTTTGGGGCAGGCGCGGTTAAGGTCGGTGAAGTCCACACAGATCCGCCACCAGCCGGTTGACTTCTTGACGAGGATGGGGTTCGCAAGCCACTCGGGGTGCAGGACCTCCAGAATGAACCCCGCCTTTCGGAGCGGGGTGATCTCCTCCTTGATTGGCTCTTGGCGCTCGAGGGAGAGTTTCCGCAGCTTCTGTTTGACCGGGGGGTGACCGGGGGCCACTGCGAGCTTGTGCTCAATGACCTCCCGGGCGACGCCCCGCATGTTCGAAGGCTTCCACGCAAAAACATCGGAGTTTTCGCGCAGAAAAGCCGCAAGTTGCGCTGCGTGCTCCTCGGGGAGCTCCGCCCCGACCCGGACGGTTTTTTCTTCGTTGCCCGGGGACAGCAGGACCTTCCGGAGGCCCCCTTCCAGACGCGGCTTGAGGAGGGGCCTCCCGGGCGGTGGCGCAGCGGCGTCTAGTTCCGGGGGAGAAGCCTCCCCCCCGGGCGTCTTTGAGATTGACGCTTCCGATTGTGGCCGCAGCGCACTCGTATAGAGCACGGGCCATGTCTTGGTCTCCCCGGACGTTGATCACACCATGCGGCCCGGGGATCTTCATGCAGAGATAATTTTGATGAGTGGCAGCCCCCAGCCGGTTGATTGTGGTCCTCCCCATTATCGCATTGTAGGAGGAGGGGAGGTCCACTACGTCGAAGCGGACCAGCTCGGTCCGGTAATTCTCCGGTGTGCCGAAGGTCATTGGGAGATCTACCTTGCCCACGGGGTGGATCGCCTTCCACGGGACAAACCCTTGCAGGGGCCCTGCCGCGGGCTGCAGGAGCTTTTCATCCACCTGCATCTCTTTGAAGGGCTTGAGGAATAGGACGTCGGCGGAGCTCCCGCCGTCCACCAGGATACGGGCCAGATGGCAGTCGTAGATGGTCGCGGAGACAATGAGCGCGTCGTCGTGGGGGAAGCGAACCCCCTGCGCGTCTTCTGCCATGAAGGTGAGGGGGACGTCCGACCACTTAGGTGGCGGGGACGCGTGCAGCACCCCCACAACCTTCACCTCGCGCGCGTACTCCTTACGTTGGTGCTTAGAGTCCCGCCCGGAGGCAGATCCTCCCACGATGACGTTGATGTGCCGCTGCGAAGTTTGAAAGTGGAGAGCTTCTGAAGGCTCGCCCTCCTGCGTCTGCTGACCCCCCGCGGGAGCGGGAAGGGCCGGAACAGCTGGCCGAGGGGGCAAGGAGGCCGGAGTCCCCCCCTGCCCGCGCTGGTCGAGGAAGTCCGCAAAGTACTGGAGCAGCTGGCTACAATCTCGGGTAGCGTGGGTACTGGACCTGTGGAAGCTGCACCACGGTCCTTCCCGCCTTCTCCCCGCGGGGCCTTCCCGGCCGCGCGAAGACTGTCCTGCCCCATGGCCCTTCGGCTTGGGGAAGGTGCGGCTGGCCCTCGGGGGGTCGCGCGAGCCGCCTCCGCCCTCGAGGACAAAAGTGTCGCGAGGCCGTGGCTCGCTACGCCCCCCCTATCTGGGGCGTTTGGGGGGATCCCTGGCCCCCCGGTCGACAAGGGCGGGAGCCCCCTGGGTCTTCTTCCAGATGTCGTCTTCCTCCACCCGAGCGTACTTTTCGAGTACGTTGAAGAGCCTTCGGTGGAGCTCTCCTGGGAGGATGCCACTTTTGCAGGCTTCGATGACCCTAGAGTCGGGAACGTGGGCCACTTTGCTCTTCACCTGAGCAAAGCGCTTGAAGAAGCTTCTGATGGTTTCCCCAGTCCTCTGCCGGACAGTGTACAGCTGCGAGGAGTCCAGGGGACGCACGTAGTTCCCCTGGAAGTTGGCACAGAACTCCCGCTTGAGCTGCGAGAAAGACTTGATGGAGCCGCCCATCTGGTTGTAGAACCAGGAGCGGGCGATGCCTGTGAGGTAGAGGGGGAAGACGTTGCACTGTACCGTCTCGTCCCCCCCGGCCGCGGAGATGGCTGTGGAGTGGACTTGCACAAATTCGTAACGATCTGCCTCACCGTTATAGTGCTCGATGTGCGGAGGGCGGTAGGGCCGCGGCCACCGGATGCTGCGAAGTCTTCGGCATAGAGGCTGGTTAGCCCCCTGCACCTCCCGGGGAGAGCCCCGGTCGCTATCTTCTTTCACGGGACCTTCGTTGTCTGAGTCTGGAAGCGGTCCGAGAGGTCCGCCAGAATGGTGGTGGCGACGCTTTTCCTCCGGACCGGGACACAGTTCCCGGACGTCCGGGCTCTCCGTCGGAGAGGTTGGCTCTTCAGCGGGTCTCTTCCCCCGACCGGTGCGAGAGCGAGGCTCCCCGCGCCCGCGGCCGGGGGGAAGTTCTTCCCCGCGCTCTGGTGAATGCATTCGCTCGACCTCCCCCCGGGCGAAACGGACCTGTCCCGCCGAGGGAGGGAGCTCATGCACTGTAGCTGCCGGCCCGGAGGCTTCTGGAGCCGGTTGGGGGAGCCCCCTGCGACGACCCCCGGGACTAGAAAGGGGGAAGCCCCCTGCGACGACCCCCGGGACTGGAAAGGGGGAAGCCCCTGTATTATCCAAAACCGGGGAGGGGGCGCCCACGGCGACGTTTGGAACCGAAGTGGAGGGGGCCCCAGTGGCCACGACCGGAACCGGGAAGGGGGGAGCCCCTGTAACATCCGGAACCGGCGAGGGGGGAGCCCCCACGGCGACGTCCGGAACCGGGGAGCCCATGCGGGGGGAAGTCCGCTGCGGCACGGGAGCTGCTCTGTCAACCGCCCCCGGTGCGGTAAACGCGATGCGGGGGGCGGGACTGGCTCCCGGCGTAGGGAAAACCCCTGGCATAAAGTTGGCTCCCGGCCCCGGGAATAGGCCTGGGACGGGGTAGCCCCCTGGTGCCACGAAGGGCCCTGGCATGAAGTAGCCTCCCGGCACCGGGACGGGCCCGGGTGCTGGGAAGGATCCGGACGTATATCCCGCAGGGGGAGGGAACCCCC
The DNA here is from genome assembly GCA_019359835.1 of Pharus latifolius. NCBI lineage: Eukaryota > Viridiplantae > Streptophyta > Magnoliopsida > Poales > Poaceae > Pharus > Pharus latifolius. Next base: position 31,173,954 of record CM033323.1, on the reverse strand, counting down.
CGGCAGGATCATACAGGGCGGACAAACCCCCGGAGGCCGGAGGGGACGCCGGGTAACCCATAAAGGGAGGCATAGCCCCGGGTATGGGTGCGACGCAAATGTGGGGGCCGGAGGCCGCGCCAACACGCTGAGCAGCTCATCCATAGAGCGCTGGGCGCAGAGCTGGCCCTCCACGAGAGCCTCAAGCAGGGCGTCCCGGGGAGCCGGGGGAGACTGGTCCCGGCCGAGGTCCCCGCGGTCACCGGGAACGACCTGGAGGTGGAAGCACCTAAGTTAAGAGGGAAGGAGGGAGGCGGTACCTGGCCCAGGCCGCCTCCGGACGGAAGCGCCGGGACAGCACTGTCCCGGACGGGCAGCGCCGGGTCTCCGAGACCCGGGTCACCGGGAAGGGTGCGAGCCCTTGTTCATGGGGGAGCCATGGCGTCTTGTCACGAGTCCCCACGGACGGCGCCAACTGTCGCGGTATTGCGAATACCCCGGCAGGTTTTGAGAATGATCCTAGCGAAGATTACGCGGCGCGGGTTGACCAGATGACCGGTCCTCCCCTGCCGGACAAGCACAAGAAATGACACACGGATTTATACAGGTTCGGGTCCCGGTGGGGGCCCTAGTCCTGTCGACGCGCTCCCTACCGGAGTCGGCTAGGGAGGCTCTCTCCGGGGGAGAGGCTTCCGGAGCACGCCTGTGAGTTTAGCTATTCCAATAAAAGTGATCCGATCCTTTACAACAGAGGGGTACAAGGGCTATTTATAGCCCCAAAAAGAAGCAAAAAGCCTAAACTACCCAGGAAGCCGCCGTCGAATTGAAGGGTAGGACCGTCCTTCTTCCGGTCAAACGCCTTGGATGCTTGACAGGTGGTCGCTAGTTCCCGAGGCGCTCCTCGCGTGACCTGCACGTGACAAACAATTCGAGACTTTACCTTTAGGAGGGCGATGAGGCCCGGGACGGCGCCGAAGGCCATTCCCGGGGGCCAAAAGGTGGCGCCCGGGGAGCGGCCGGAGACCACGTCCCCTGGCCAAATGGCGGCGCCCGGGGAGGGGGCCGGAGGCCAGCTCCCCGGGCCGATAGCGGCGCCCGGGACGGCGCCGGAGGCCAAGTCCAGGGGGCCAAAAAGCGGCGCCTGGGGAGGGGGCCGGAGGCCACGTCCTCGGGCCAATGGCGGCGCCCGGGACGGCGCCGGAGGCCATGTCCCGGGGGCCAAAAGGCGGCGCGGCGCCTGGGGAGGGGCCGGAGGCTACGTCCCCGGGCCAATGGCGGCGCCTGGGGAGGGGCCCGGAGGCCACGTCCCCGGGCCAATGGCGGCGCCCGGGACGGCGCCGGAGGCCAGGTCCCGGGGGCCAAAAGGCGGCGCCCGGGGAGGGGGCCGGAGGCCACATCCCAGGCCCAATGGCGGCGCCCGGGACGGCGCCGGAAGCTAGGTCGCGGGGGCCAAAAGGCGGCGCCCGGGGAGGGGCCAGAGGCCACGTCCTCGGGCCAATGGCGGCGCCCGGGACGGCGCCGAAGGCCAGGTCCCGGGGGCCAAAAGGCGGCGCCCGGGGAGGGGCCGGAGGCTACGTCCCCGGGCCAATGGTGGCGCCCGGCGCCGAAGGCCATGTCCAGGGAGCCAAAAGGCGGCGCCCGGGGAAGGGGCCGGAGGCCACGTCCCCGGGCAAATGGCGGCGCCCGGGATGGCGCCGGAGGCCACCTCCCGGGGGCCAAAAGGCGGCGCCCGGGGAGGCCCCGGAGGCCAGGTCCCCGGGCAATCGTGACGCAACTTACCTGGACTTAGTCCCGCGGAGATTTCCCCCGACAAAACCTTTTTTTGGGGGGGGGATTTAATTTGTCCATATGTTATAATTAGCATGCTTACCTCACAACTTGCAGTGGCTATCATAGACAAACTGCCTACTGCCAATGGTTTTCCCTTCAACGCTGGATTTGTAATGTTTCAACATCAACATAAAAGGCATCCATGTCAGTGTGAAGCCATATCTTTGAAAGATCTCGTGAAGCTTCGAATTCTAAAATTTTCTTTTCAGCAATCTAAAAATTGTGTTACCATGTGAGCATGAAGAGAGGAATATACGAATAAGTGATGCCTAGAATATTAGCACAAATAGAAAACATTACCACATTTGAGTTATGACCATCAACTACCATGTAAGATGGAAGAGGCACAAAGCACATGGAACACAACAAATTGAATATAAAATGAGATAATCATTGTGGCATACAATTTAGCAAATCAGTAACCAACAAATCAAATTTACCATCGAAACATGCTACTCCATACCTTCAGAAAATGGGATATGTCCTTATCAGTCAGTTTTGCGCACTCTGCACACAGATGCTCAATTTTTTGTTTGGTCAGCGCCTCCTTCCTCTCCTCGTTTTCAAAATATTTTGAACCCTTGCTCATTTCATATATTACTTTCTGCACCTTCTCTTTGTCAACTCCCTCCCTTCCTAGAAGCCATGCAACATAACAAGAAAATAAGGTCCGGAACCCCAAAACATATCAGGGATGTCAAAACCTTATATGCTGTGCACCATGCTCATAGTTGGCAAAGTGTCTGATTAAGACATATAAAATATTAAAATGCATCACCAACCATTCTCCAATGGATTCACCAATCATGCGAACAAATCTAATTCCAACCTGTGTGAGCAAATAAGGCAACAATAAACATTCCAAAGACAGGAAAAAAGACATGCTTTTAGAACTACAAAAAGTTTGACCAACAATCTCATCAGCTTGTGTGTAGTTCAACCCACATGGTTGATTAAAAGGGTTCTATGATAAATGGAAAATTGGATCCATAATATATTAAAATTTTGTTTTGTGGGATGATAGAAGAACATGAGGATATCAAAATATCAGTAACAATTAAAATCGTTAGGCAAGTATATTCCTCTTTCTCCCCTCCTTTTCAATATAGTTGTGGGCATGGTTCAAAACACCAGATTTGGGATCGTTCCAGGACTCTGCCAATTCACCGGAAAGGCAGAAACTGGCCAAGAACCGGGAGTCATGAATTACCCAAAATCAGTCTGAATCAACCATAAATTGGCATAAACCAGTTATAAACAAAGTTGAAAACAATTCGATTCGGTATCCCAGTCTCGACCGATTTGGCCAGTTACCACAGATAACCAGCCAGTTCCTACTAGTTTTATGAACCTTGGTTGTGTGCACTTTAATAAGATATGCAAAAAAAACCTTTTGGACTGATAAGAGGTTTAGGGAAGAAAGTGACCAACATTGGAAGTTCTTACATTGTAATATGCAAATGATTCCCAAATTTTTCTAGAACATGACATGGAAATGGCAAGCACTTTAACTCTCTATTATTTTGCTTTGAAAATGTTGCTGGGTTAAGAATAAACTCTAGCATACAAAATGGGATTATTTCTATAATGATTAAATGAAGGAGTTACCCTAAGAAATGGAAACCAGTAAGAGTTAACAATCATACCAAACAAGAACTCCAGCCAAGAGCACACCAAAAGGAAATAGCTGATACAAAAGAAGAGAACTATATGGTGAAAAGAGTACTAAAAGACAACATTCAATTTAGAGCTTACCATTGCTAGTGCCAACAGCATGCTTCCTTTTGTAGCTTGGACAACTCCTCCTACTTCTTCTGCTCCCAAACCCTGAAAAAAAAGCCAACATTAGGCCAAAAACCACCAAAATCAGCAAATCAACAGGCATCCAACCCCAAACCCCAGCTCAGATCTGAGCCAAACCACAGATCTGGACCACGGTGGTTACCTTCTCGCCTCCGGCGGGCGGTGGCGCGTCGACCATCATGGGCTCCAACGCTGGCGGTGCCTCCATGGCTAGTGTGTATGTGTATGTGAGAGTGGGGAGAAGGCGCGCACACACACACCTACGCCTACTCTTTTAATGGTACTTTCGACCAGTCACTCTTGGAGATGGGAAGCTTTGGTTACTTGGGGAGAGCTTTATTAGAACTAATAGCAGTGCTTAGTAGGAGTACTATTGCCGGTGGTTCAAATAAACATGGGGAAATGGTAAGGCCACCAAGGAGGCGGTGGCTCACCGGCTATTCTCACACCGGCGGTGAGGTGCGCTGAGAGGGGGAGAGGAGAGGAACAAGCGGCTACGCAAGCTATGGCCGTGGAAAACGAAGGCAAGAAGCACGATGGGGGAGACAGATCTAAGTGGTTCTGATGGCGGCGATACGGGTGCGATGTAGGAGGCGATCGGCGGCGAGGAATTAGAAGAGCGACGGTTACTGGTGGATTTGGTCGGCCAAGAGCGGCGGCAGCTTGAGAAGGTGAGAGGTGGCTTGATCGAGAAGAAGGAAGAGAGAGAGAGGAGACGTGGGCGACTCGGCCGAGAAGAAGGAAGAGGAGCGAGGGTTTTATTATATCACGTAGTTTCTTCTAACGGTTCAAAAAATATAACCGTTAGTATAAGTATGTTACTACTAACGGTTATTATATTAAGAACCATTAGAATAAAATCAAATATATTCTAACGGTTCCCAAAATACAACCATTAGTACAAATATGTTTCTTCTAACGGTTCGTATATTGAGAACTGTTAGAATAAATCATGAGGTATCTACTAACGATTTCTCACAACCCAACCGTTAGTACAAATGCCCTTCTCTATTGCGCAACATGTACACTAACGGTTTTCTTTTCTCAATCATGAATAACCGTCAGAAGATAGTGGTCAGTATACTATATTTTTGTTCTAGTGATGGCTTCTCCAATCGCCTCCTCTTCGACCAAAGCATCTGTAAGTTTATTACATGTAGAGTTTGTTGCTTGACGCTGGTTTCAAGCGTCGCAACTGAGATGCAACAGTCGATTTCGCCAAGTTAAGTTCGAGCTGCTTCACGCAGAAACTCAACTCAGCGAGGGCCATTTGTTCGATGAATTTTGTAATATAATTCATCAAGAAAAGTCCCATGTGACCAAATTGACTAAAACAAAAAAAAAACACATATGGTCAAAACTCCACTGGTTAAAACCCCACTAGTCAAAAACTTGGTCAAAAACACCACTGGTCAAAACACCTGGTCGAAAATCCCTTTGGTTGAAATCAGCCTCAAAACTAGCCTGGTCGAATGGGATTCAAACTACGCATGGTTGAAATCAGATTTGGACTCGGACTACTCAAATTAGATTCAGACTCGGGCAGGTCAAAATCTAATTCGGACAAGGCCTGGTTGAAATCAGATTTGGACTAGGGCTGGTTGAATTAAACTCAAAATCGGATTGGTCGAAATCTGATTCGGACTAAGCCTTGTCAAAATCAAATTAGGACTCAGATTGCATTAGACTCGGACTCAGGTTGGTTGAAATCTGATTTGGACCAACCTGGTCGAAATCAGACTCAGACTCAGGCTGGTCGAACTAGGTCCTGGTCTGATTTGTCGAATTTTGACCCGAATCAGGTCCTGGTCGCACCGACATTCAGCCGAATTCGAACAGGACAATCTTTAACGTTATCTTTTGGTTTCTTTTTATAAAAATAATCAGGTTTATCTCCTATTTGAATTCAAATCCCTTGAATATCTCTAGTTGTTTGATGGTTGCAACCAACTCAGAGCCTCTATAAATAGAGAGGGGGTGCTAACCTAATTTTAGATTAACGGCAGGTGAGCAAAGGCAGACACAAGACCGAGAGAGGAGCTTCTCTGTTTGAGCAGAAGTCTTTCTCCTTTTCCTCTCTGTAGATCCATTTGGGTGAGCCCTGAAGGTTGCCATGGGTGAGTTTTGTTCACATGCATAGCATTCATTATGCATTGCATACGGAGGGTGGTGGCATGTTCTTCGGTGCTCATGGTGGTTCATTCATGAAGAAGGATAAGAACATGAGGCAAAGGGAGCCCAATTCAGTGAGCGCCCCGAGGATTTGTACCGAACTAACCAGATCGCAATTTGCCAATTCGATCATTCCTTCTGGGTTTGGTCCAATTCGCAATTCGATCACTTTCTAGGTTCGACTATGACCATATCGCAATTTGCCAATTTGATCAGTCCTTCTGGGTTTGGTCCAACTCGCAATTCGATCAACAGTCAATTTTGACAACGACCAGTCACATTTTGCCATTCGATCATTCCTTCTGGGTTGGGTCCAATCCGCAAATCAATCAAGGGTCAATTTTGCCCACGACCAATGCACTGATTCGACCTAGGCCTCCAAGTTTCACCTCGACCAGAGGACAAGAAGATCATCAAGACCATTGCAAACAACTCTGTCTCACTGAATTCCAGCTTGACGTACGAGCAATGCAATGAAGATAGTTTTTAATCCGATCGTTTGATTGATCTCAAATTTTTATGAACAATTGAAGATCTATCTAGTAACTATTATTCCAAGTTTTAAGCCTATCAGAGGCCAAAAATGCTCTCATCTAGTTATTTGAAGGAGAGCTAATGTCCAATCATGTTCGAAGATGACAAATCAATTCAAGATATTACTAAGTCCTTCATGGATATTCCAATCGACTGCCTACCATACAATGTGCTTTTCTAGAAGCTAAGGAAGTCAAAAATGTTATCACAACTCATTATCATCCACACTTTTTCATGTCGCTGGGTACTCATCAGGCGAAAGTGACATGCTTTTTGTCCGTGACTGACAAAGCCGGACACCATTCATGCCGAGTACTGATGAGGCGAAGGCATCCATTTGTTCGCGACCAACGAGGCCGAACAACCCCCTGGCCGGGCACCGATGAGGGGAAGACTACATTTTTGTGACAGCACCATAGACTGGCGAAGCTATGGATTTGCATACTTGCATGCATGAGCATACGCATACATTCATCAAAGGGCAAAGAAATTTTGAAACTTGAAGACAACGACCATCGGCACATAATCAGAGGTTTTCTGTGGACTTGTTCTACAAATGTAATTAACTAGGAGCTTTCCAAAAGACCTGAGAAACCATGAACCATGCAATCCCCTAAAGCTGAGATGTACTTTCCTTTGGGGCAATGAGAGCTTGTAAATCCCAAGGTGACTTGTAACTTATAATTCTTTCTCTTTGAAATTAATAAAGTCCATTCTTTCCTCTAAGATTATACATTCTCTACTTTTGTTTGTATACTTCTGTATACTGGCACGCCCACAACACGGAAAAAAGCCAATTTTTCGGAAGAGAGATCTTCTTGGTGAAACAAGTGATCAACACTAACTGGAGATAAAGATCACTGGAACTGGGGCTCTCCTGGGACTCAATGCCTCCTAGAATCTCAGAACACAAGCACAAGCACAAACAGCAATTCAATTCCAAAATAGACAAACAAAACCAAGATAATTGTAGGTGATTCACGGTAAGTTATCTCTAGGATCAACTCATGCAACAATCCAAGTAGTATCCAGATTTAACAACTGATTTGGAAAAGTGTTAATTCACTGGTTACATACATACATCAGTTCATCACATACAACACATGCTTTTTAAGTTGGAACTGAAGAATGGAAGTAGGAAAGGATTGATCACCACAGACTTGCTGCCAAGGTTGCTAGAGCTGGTCTTGACCATCAACGAAGAAGAGGGTGATCGAGGCCGATGCCATCATGTAGAGGGAGCTCGAAGAAATGGTCAACGCAGAAGAAGTGGTCGAGGTTGGTGGTGGATGACGACCAAAAGCGATGGAGTGGTGGTGGTCGTGGTCGACGACACCGCTGTGAACAAAGAGGGAGTTGGTGGTCAAAGGAGTTAGTCGTCGTGGCGCTATGGAGTGGATCAGGGAAGAGCAAGGCGAAGGAATGAGTGGTCTGGTCGAACACTGGAGGGAGCTGTGGCCGTAGTGCAGATGGTGGCGCAGCTCAAGAGGTAGGGCGAGATCGGTGGCGTCGGTGGATATAAGTTAGGAAGCAAAGAGAGATTGGCGTAAAAGGCGGTGCACAATGGTGGAAGTCACGTGTAGAGGTAGAGTGTGGCAGCGCGTGGTGCAACGTGATGGCAACTCGCAGAAGCTTGCTAGCATGGACAGTGGCGCCTAGATCTTGGGCATGGTTTGAGGGCGACGTAGTCCTGCGGCACACGTGGTGGAGCGAAATTGGGGCGGCGGTGCTACGCAAAGGTAAAGGGTTGCGGCGGCGCAGATTTAATGTAGTGGCATCAGGATTTACAGATCTACGGCGAGGCAGCTAGGGAGCAAGCAGTGGTGGACCACAGTGAGATTTGGGAGAAAAGAGGAAGGAGGAGAAATCCGGAACAAGAAAAGGAGAGAAGAGAAGAAGCAGAGAGGGAAAAGAAGAAACGAGGAAGGAAGGAGAAGAGGGAGGTTGGCCGGGGGGACTCACCAGTGGCCAAGTAGACGAACGGCGAAGAAGTGGTCCAAATGTGGTAAGAGAGGATGAAGGGTAAGATATTGGTGGCTCGTCGGAGAGGGAGAGATGGGGGAGGTAGAAAGACAAAGGATCGGCGGCTCGCCCCCGGCATGGACCTGGTCACAAGCGACAAATTCACCGAGGCCAAGAGAGAAAAGGGAGAGGAGTTTTTAGACAGTGCTAGGTCGAGGAACTAACAGTGGCGGCTAGGGAATTTTTATCATTTTGGCTATTTGCAAAAAGGCCCTCTAGGTTTTGAGTAATTACAATTGAGTCCTTCCACCTAGTGTTAGGGTTTCATGAGTCTTGGCTGTTATGCAATTCGGTGCTCGGGTTTTCAAGGAATTGCATTCAGGTCCTTGGCTGCTAGGTTTTACTTTTTCGTCCTTCCAGAGACTGATTTCTATGCGGTCAGCTCCTATGCGTCCATAGCGACACGTACTTCTATACAAAATCATTCGTTGGCTAGATACAGTTGACGAAGCTTGTCCATTTAGCCAAAGATCACCCGAATTGCATCGACCTGCAATTAAAATATACAAAACGAGCAGTCGAGGTCGAACGACATCAAATATGGCTATATTTAAGTATTTGATGATTTTTATGACTAAATGAGCATGAATGAGAAGAAAGATATCTAGAAAATGAGCACAAATATGAGAGTTATCAGCAGCTTATCAGGAGTTGTTGATAACTTCACTTGAGGTAGTTATTTTGGCGGTCATTAGGAAAGTACCTGTTAACCGCCTTGTCGTAGAACACGTGGGAAAATGACATGTCTGTGGTGGCAAGTAGCTGGTGATTCGACCAAGAGTCTCCACAAACAATTTCTACATCTAAGTAGTATTTTGACCAAAGCTGATCGTGGTTGCATACCTTGCCCAAAGTTCGATGTGCCTGTGAATCTTGACCAGAGTTGGTTGTAGTTGTAGACTCCATGTTCGTTATACCAGCTATAAACTATTATTACACCACAACTATGGGTTAATTAATAACCATTGATGGCATCCTTAAATTAAACTTTCGACCAGGAGGAAGTGCTCTAATCCTCATCCGCTAGCCCCCTAAAACTCAAGTGAATTGGTCTGCTTAAGAAAGAGGTTATTCAACAAATTGCTCGCTCTTCGACCAAATATTTGACTGGATCAAAAATTAGGTTGGGAATATGTGGTCATAAAGAACCAAGCTATTTGAGGAGGCTCTGTTCGATTGAGATTGTAAGAACAAAACTCACCAAGTCTTGGTCGAAGAATAAATAAATGAGGACATAAAAACCAACGGTCTAATTTTTTTCAGTAATAATATTGACATTTTTCCATTACGATTGCCTTGATTTCTGCCAGCTATCCTTTAAATAGCATCATGGGATGATTCAGGTTCCCAAACTCTTTCATGTAGTTATTTGTGCCCAAAAATTTTCAAGTTATTCATATTTATTCTCACCCTAATCCATGGCCAACTTGCTGCACCTTGAGTGCCCTTGATGACCTGGAGGAGAATGGTCGTTTTGACTCGAAGGCTAGCTATCCTTGACTAACACTTGGTGGCAAAGGGTGAATGCTTCCCAAATCCTCTAGATGGGGAAGTTGTTTTGTTTACCCCTTTCCTTGGTTGCGGATTTCATCTGCCGACTAGCTCTTTCTTTGCCGCAATCATGGATTATTATGAGGTTGAGCTGGTGAATTTGACTCTGAATTCACTAGTGATTCTAAGTGTCTTCGTACACTTGCGCAAGCCATATCTAGGAGTTGAGGCTTAAGTCGAGCTCTTCTCCCCACTACTACCAGCTCCACTACTCCAAGGGAGTTAGTGCTCCGGGCTGCATGTACTTCTAGCTTCAAGAGGGAAAGAAGTCGGAGGATCTGGCCGTGCCACTGAAGGAATGCCAAGTGGGGTGGAAAATGCGGTGGTTGTACTCCCCTATTCCTGGGGGTGATCATTTGTTCTACACCAGCAAACACATAGAGAAGAATGAGAGCTAGGATACTTCTCCTATTCTCAAGGAGGAACACGTCCACCGGATCTCCCTGATCAAGTCTCTATGCGAGCGGAGATTGACTGGTTGTCATGTGGCAGTGAACTTTGTCTGCCTCCGCATCAGCCCGCTGCATGCTCGAGATCATCCGATATGGTAGTAGAAATAATGATTTGACCAGGGATAGATACGAGAGTGAGTATTCTATCTGTTTTACTTATAAGCAACATAAGTAAAAAAATTTCCAGGTTGAACGTATAATCAATCTGTAGATTTGACCCAAGCAAATCTTGAATTGTGGTCAAATTCATGATGGATCCCTTCAAAGAAAGTGTTGACGGGTCCCATAAGGATGTCGCAAACAACTTGATAGATGCTTTCGAAGATGAGAAAGAAGCAAGAAGACAAGTAAGTTTTGAACTTAGTTGACCAATGACCATTAGGTGTTCGTTGCTTTAACTGACACATTTGCTCTTCTGTCTTGAAAGGCTCTGAAGACAAGGAAAGCTCCCCCAAAGAGGGCCCTAAGGGGAAGGAGAGGGCTAGCTCACCGAAGGCCACCCTTATGGAAAAGGGATGCAAGAAGGGGAAGCTTGTGCGCCTCCACTACCAGGAGAAGCTCCAGTCAAAAACTCCTTCCGATGCATCATCATCACCATCGAGTGCGGTGTCGGTTCCTCGAGATGCACCAGTGTTGCCCTTGAGTTTACCAACACTATCCTTAAACTCAGTACCAGTGCCTCAGAATGTGTTATTCTCATCCCCAAGTGCGCCAGCGGAGGGTGCATAGCTGAAGGCTCCACCAGTAGGCGAACCATGCCTAAGTCTATGAAAAATATGAAGGCTAAGTGATGGGACGTGGGGTGGTCCGATCTTTCGATGAAAACAACAACTATCGATTTGTGAAGACGACTCTCACGATCCGGCTACCAACAGTACACAACTGATACGCCCTGGCAATCGCTGAACCACCTTCGGATTATTATCGACCGAACTAGAAACACGATCGACCTGATCACGAAGATCTATTCCTGCAAGCGATCGAAGAAGAAGCAAGAACAAGATAAACACGCAATCTGAAATTGCAAATATAGTATGAATCACGAAAAAGAGTTGAGGTTCCGAATACAGATATTGATGTTGATCTAGCTGACAAAGAATAATATCTCAATAGCTTCACGAAGGAAAGACTATGACTAAACAAAACCCATGGAACCCTAATGGTTCGATCAGATTATAAAGAGGAGGTAAAAGAGGTCGGCGACCAGATAAGGAAACCTGAAACCGACATGGACTCTTTCCCTACTCGGACTCTAACTCGATATATGGGCCTTGACCCAACCAAAAGGTGACGCAGCACCATAACATAACTAAAATAAACCTAGATAATTATGGTATGATCGACGGTCAGGCGGCAGCACTGTTATCCCAATCAGTTGGTCGAACAACAACTCCATCGATCCGTTCGGTCCTCCAAAGGAACGCCGAGGTTCCTGATAAGAATAAGATCACATGCATCAGGCAGCATCGAGTTCAAAGTATATGAATGTATTCCAATAAATGAATTTACTTGACAATTAAGTTGACATGTGCGTGCTCTAGTGATCGGTCCTATTGATCGGTGAGGAGCAATAGAAGTTGTAGGACCGATAGCAGTGATGTCCTCACCATCCTGCCCTTCTTGCATTTGAGTCGTCCTCGACTCAAGCTCATCTTCCTCTCCCAAATATGGCTTCAAATCTGCAATGTTAAAGGTGGGGCTAACTGTAACATCCCTAATTTTGCCCCATTTTTCATTCTCTGAGCATCGCCTTATCACGCGCATCTTGCATCACCTAACTCTGAAAGAGCCCAAACCAAAACCAATACAAACGCAATGTGCTCTAAGATCCCCTCGCATCGGAACATCTCAAATCGGCCGATTCTATCTCAAAACCGAAAACGACCGCTTCTAGGAGGCCCAAAAAGTCTAAAATCTCCGTTTGAAGTCCGAATCAAGATCCGTCTTCTCCTATACGTTCATATCGCTATTTAATACATATCGTCCTTTAGAAACGCTTCCAAATTCGCGACGAAAATCAGAGTTTCAGTCGTTGGAAAAATCCGAAAACGAAAGTACCAGTTTTACTCAGCCCCATTTTCGGTTTATCCAAAACCCTGCCAAATCTTCTCGTTTTCGCGCGTACTCAATTGGAACGAGTATGTAATAATTTTATCTAGCCCTCAGAAAAATCAGATTTGCATTTGGATCCCTAAATCTCGAAAATACCTAAAATACCCCTAGAGCCAAACACTGTGTACAGTACACGGCACTGTACTGTGCCTGTGCCCGTGCCGTGCGCGCGCTCTGCGTGCCGCCCGTGCGCCACCGTGCCGCGCCACCGCGTTTCTTCGCCGCCGGCACCGCCCCATGTGCGCCTCGCGTGCCCCGTGAGCTGGGCCACCTGTCGAAGCCACGGCAGCACCTCGGGAACCCCCAGATCGCCGTGTTCGTCCCGTCGCGTCCGCCACCGAACGCCACTCCACCTAGCCGCGCGCAAAAGTCGCCGTTCCTGTGCGTTTTAGCCACGTCCAGCACCGGCATTGGAAGCACTTGCCACCGCTGTCCTTTGCCCGAGTTGTAGCCATGCTTATCGACCCTCACGCCGGTACACCGTCCCATCGCCACCGTCCTCGCCACCGGCTATCGTCGCAGCCATGCCCAGAAGCGCCCTCCCTCTGCCATTACCTCCCCCAAAGCTTCCAGAGGCTATAAAAGCCAGAACCCACTCCCTCTTCATCACACACACGCAGCAAACGCAATCAAAGCCACTGTTCATCGTCTTCCCCGAGCTCCACCTTCGGCCTCCACGGTGACAGCGCTCTCCGGTGAGTTTCTTTCCAAACTAAAGCCACCAACACACTCCACTTAACCCCTAGATGGTTCACGAGCAAGGAATTGAGCTCATTTCTTCTCCACCTCCGGCTATCACCGATTTTCCTTTTGTCTCTGTTTTACAAATTCAGCCCAATCCAGAGAGAATTAGAACTCGTGCTAATGAGGAGAATTGCTCCTTAGAGCATGCTTAACCACCCCAACTAGCTAGTTTCGGTTTTCATGCAGCAAAACAAAAACCCCCAAATCCCCAGCCGTGAGCCACGGCCATCTACTCCGGCGAGCCTCCAAACGCAACAACTGGACAAACCAATGCATCAGCAGTGACCTCCACACTCCCAGGAGCAAGAATATGTGATCAATTTCCAAATTGATCAACCCTAGCTGCTCCAATTGCTCTGCCCTAGTTTCTGTTCAAAACAGCCACCTTGGCATTCAAATTCCGGCCAACTCCGGCCATCCCCGGCCAAACCCTCCAGCCAAACACCTCCTGACACTTAAGCCTACATGTTTGACATAGTTTGCCTTCAAATGCATGAGCCAATTGCTCAGGACACACAAGCCCTAATTCCAGCAGTGCAATGGCATAGAAATTGCTGTGTCCTGGACCTTTTTGTAAATTCTGGAAAACCTAAGCCTTTTCTGCTTGTCCCACTTTGTCAAATAGCTTCGCCTTAGTCTAATGCACCCACTGTCCAATTTTTATCGCATTCAGAGCTGCCTAGACCCTTTAACCCACTTTTCGGCTTTTAGGTTAAGTCCGGACGTGACCCGAACGTCGCCCTTTTGACATCCGATGTTCGTCGACCCTAAGAGTCTTATTTACTACTCTTCTTAGCCATCATAGCCTAGTACAATTCAACCCTTGGAAATCCAAAGCCCAAACCCTAGTCCAGTTCAGAAATCAGAAGCCGTTCCAGTATAGCGCCTTATTATTTTATGTGAGCATAAGTTGTCGTATTTTGTAAGTTGATTGTAATACCTTGTGTGTATGCCTGTATTTGAAGATCAAGACTTCGACTACGTGGAAGAGGAGACAGAAGAACCTGCAGACTACGACACTACTGCTTGGCAAGGCAAGTTTCCCTCCTTTGAACATATTGCGCCTATTATTTTCATGCATATAATTATTTGGAATTTGGTACCTACGCATGTATGCATAGATAGTTTTGATAAAAGTATATGTTGAGAAATGATGTGAGTAGATAGTCCTACTTTGCAGACCCCCCCCCCTTGATTCATAACAAATTACTTTACCTTGTCACCTTAGGAGTAGGAATGTAGAATGGAAATACATGTCTATACTGATAAATGTGTAAAAGAAAAGAGGAAGGCAGAAGCATGAGCAAACTATTTCTAAAAGATCATTTTATGTAAAAGAAATAGGGACTATTAGCGAGGGTTGGTTTGAATGGTTGGCGCTGTGTGCGCGGTGGGTTTGTGAAAGCCTCGCTAAGGGTCCATAAGGACGGGATCGTCGTGCTGTGCTTCTAGCGACCTGAAAACGTGCTAACCACCCGCCTGGTATGGGACAGGCACAATGTCATGACTCACCTAAAGTTAATCATTTCCTGCAATGGTTGTCGATCCGGTTTCCCGAGTGGAAATTGGTGGGCCACAGAGGGCCACGAGTGGTGTGAGGGGTAGAGAGGATAAGGTGTAAGAAGGAAGTCGCCCTAGCCTGGCTCTCGAGTCGTGCGCGACCGAACCCGGAAGTGGGATTTCCATGCGTCCAGAGGAGGACTTCATGGACCCAAGGCTAGAAGAAAAGGCAGTGGGGAGGACCCACAACGATAATGAGGACCTTACGCGTGCTTGCCATGTATCATGTTGTAGGGAGTACCTACCTTGATAATGGGGCCGGTATTGTCTATGTATCGGGCAGGAAATTATTAACAATGGGTCAGTAAACTATCGTGTAAGCTCAGCCTGGTCACCTGCGTATAAGTCGCAGGGAGCTGATCCGACATTTAAGTTGAGTTTTCGTGGTGGGTACAGTGGTACACCTCTGCAGAGTGTAAAAAGGTATTCGAATACTCCGAGCTCCCGGGTTTTCTGGAGCCTGGTCGTCGTGGGGTGAACCCGCGTCGTTGCAGCATGATTAGTATTGCTAAATTCTTTAAAATGAGATCAAACCGTGGCAACTCATGGGAGTTTAGCCTGACTTTGCGAAAAATATACACATATACAGTTTTGATAAATTACTTTGAGAAATAAAACCCCAGATTCAGGGAGATTTTCCAAAATACTAAGGTACCTCTGTTTCCAATAAAATTTCATTAAGTATGGAACCATAGAGCTTGTTGTTGTCAACAACTGCATACTATATTTCCTTATGCGGGAACTTGTTGAGCTTTGTATGCTCACCCTTGCCGATTCAATAAGCACAGAGGATGAATCAACTGATTTCATTGACTATGGAATCGAGCCGGCACAAGAAGACCCAGATACAGTTCCAGGAGATCCAAGCGCCTGAAGGGTCACCTAGCCTCAGTGAGAGCGATGTGGGTTTCGCCCTGCTTCACGCTTTGTTGGATGAGGGAGATGTTTCCCCTCTGCTTTGTTATTTTGCTACTCTTACTCGACGTGGTTCCGCACACGTCGATTGTTGTAATATGGGTCTGAACGACCCCTTATGCTATGTTATTGTATGTATGTAATTGCCGTTGGATGTTCTGAAGTTTCAACTCCTGTGCACAAATTACCTGGGCATTTGTATTAGGTTCCCTCTAACGAGGGGCCCACACTAACCCCGAAATTTGCAGGCAAGTCAAGCTTGTATGCATTATTGTTAATCCTCTCTAACACTCTAAAAGGACCATCAGCTCTAGGCAGCAACTTTGATTTTCTTAATTCTGGAAACCTTTCTTTTCTCAAGTGTAACCAAATAAGATCGACCAGTTCAAAAATTATTTCTTTTCTACCCTGACTAGCAACAATCTTATACTTTTCATTCGTACGTTCTATATTCTCCTTAGTGATTTCATGCAGTTTAACAATCAATTCAGCATGTCGGTTAGCATCAATGTTTACCCGTTTCGAAGATGGTAAAGGTAATAAATCAATAGGAGTGCGAGGAACAAACCCATATACTACCTGAAAGGGACACATCTTTGTGGTCGAATGCAGCGATCGGTTGTAAGCAAACTCCACATGAGGCAAATATTCTTCCCACATCTTCAAGTTCTTCTTCAAAACAGCCCGCAACATCGTGGATAATGTGCGGTTGACAACTTCGGTTTGGCCATCTGTTTGGGGGTGACATGTAGTAGAAAACAGCAACTTGGTCCCCAATTTCATCCATAGAGTTCTCCAAAAATGACTTAAGAACTTCACGTCACGATGTGAAACAATCGTTTTCAGCACTCCATGTAGTCGAACGATTTCCCTGAAAAACAAATCAACAACATTTGTAGCATCATCGCTCTTTTGACAAGGTATAAAATTTGCCATTTTAGAAAATCTATCCACGACAACAAAGATACTATCCCTCCCCTTCTTTGTTCTAGGCAGTCCTAAAACAAAGTCCATAGAAATATCCTCCCAAGGTGTGCTAGGAATAGGCAGAGACATATATAAACCATGTGGATTAAGTCGTGACTTAGCTTTTTGACATGTAGTGCAGCGTGCAACGTAGCGCTCGACGTCACACCTCATCTTCGACCAATAGAAATGAACGGCCAAGATGTCTTCCGTCTTCTTGACACCAAAGTGTCCCATTAGACCTCCTCCATACGCCTCCTGTAACAACAAAAGATGAATGGAACTAACAGGAATGCATAGCTTGTTAGCTCGATAAACAAAGTCATCATTTATCACAAATTTATTCCAACTTCTTCCTTCTTTACAATTCAGCAATACATCTTTAAAATCAGCATCATGCGCATATTGGTGTTTGATGGTTTCTAATCCGAAAATCTTGAAGTCAAGTTGAGATAACATAGTGTAACATCTAGACAAAACATCAGCAATAACATTCTCCTTCCCTTTCTTGTGTTTGATAACATAAGGAAAAGATTTAATGAATTCTACCCATTTTGCATTTCTACAATTCAATTTGCTTTGACTTCTAATATGTTTCAAAGATTCATGGTCAGAATGGATAATAAACTCTTTCAGCCAAAGGTAATGTTGCCATGTCTCCAAAGTCCGAACTAAAGCATATAATTCTTTATCATAAGTTGAATAATTCAGACTAGAACCACTTAACTTTTCACTGAAATAAGCAACAGGTTTACCTTCTTGGATTAACACACCTCCAAGTCCAATTCCACTGGCATCACATTCAAATTCGAAAGTCTTACCAAAATCAGGAAGTTGGAGCAATGGTGCGTTCATAAGCTTCTCTTTCAAGATGTTGAATGATTATTCTTGTGCATGACCCAAATAAACGGAACTCCTTTCTTCGTGAGCTCATGCAACGGTGCAGCAATGGTACTAAAATCCTTGACAAAACACCTATAAAATCCAGCAAGTCCAAGAAAGCTTTGCACTTGGGTGACCATTGTTGGAATCAGCCAACTTTGAATAGCTTCGATCTTGGCTTCATCAACTTCAATGCCCTGTGGAGTAGCAACATAACCAAGAAACGAAACTCGATCGGTGCAAAAGGTGCACTTCTCAAGGTTACGGAACAAATGTGCATCACGAAAAACCTTAAAAACAGCACGCAAATGTTCAAGATGTTCATCCAAAGATTTTCTCTAGATCAAAATGTCATCAAAGTATACCACCACAAATTTGTTGATGAAAGGACACAAAACCTCATTCATTAATCTCATGAAAGTGCTTGGTGCATTAGTTAAACCGAAAGGCATCACTAACCACTCATATAATCTGAATTTAGTTTTAAACGCTGTTTTCCATTCATCTCCTAATTTCATGTGAATTTGGTGATATCCACTACGCAAATCAATTTTAGAGAACACAACAGAGCTACTCAATTCATCAAGCATATCATCTAATCTAGAAATAGGATGACGATATCGAATTGTTATGTTGTTAATAGCTCTACAATCTACACACATACGCCATGATCCATCTTTCTTTGGAACCAAAAGAATAGGGACAACAAATGGACTAAGACTTTCACGTATGTACCCTTTGTCAAGTAAGTATTGCACTCGACGCTGAATCTCCTCAATCTCTTGTGGATTGATGCTATTTGGCGCACGATTGGGCAACGAGGCTCCTAGAATTAGATCGATTTGATGCTCAATCCCTAGAATTGGAGGCAGCCCTGGTGGTAATTCCTTCGGAAGTACATCAGCAAACTCCTGCAAAACATTAGCAACAGCAAGAGTCAAAGAAGAAGGCATGTCCTCAAGTGAAAACAAAGCTTCTTTGCAAACTAAAGCATAGCAATCAGATGCATTAGTTTCTATCTCAGTAATTTCAGATTTGGTAGAAAGCAAAACAGAACCTTTCAACTTAATTTCAACATGGTTAGAACTAGGTTCGTTCTTTTTCGGTTGAACAAGTTGTTTAGCTACGATCTGATTTTAACTTTTCCTACTCTCCTTTTCTCTATTAGCTCTCTCCAATTCATCTTTTAAAAATGCTTCAGGAGACATGGGTAGCAAAGTAATCTGTTTTCCTTTAAACATGAGAGTATATTGATTAGTTCTACCATGATACAAATTATCTCTATCATATTGCCACGGTCTACCTACCAATAAGGAACATGCTTGCATAGGTACGACATCACAATCAGCATAATCATGATAGGAACCAATAGAAAAGTGTACTCTCACAAAGCGAGCAACCTTCAGCTTACCACAATTGTTGAACCATTGAATGTAGTAAGGTCGAGGGTGCTAATTCATGGTCAAGCCAAGCTTCTCGATCATGTCTATGCTCGCTAAGTTGTTGCAACTTCCTCCATCGATGATCGTACGGCATGATCAGTCCTTGACAACGAACTTTGTTTGGAACAAGTTGTGACGTTGATTCTGTTCAGCACGCTCCATTTGTGCACTAAGCACACGCTTCACAATGATGCTCAAATATCGATCATTAATTTCAGCACCATATTGTTCATGTTCAGCTTGTTGCCCTTCACCTGCATGGTCAGTTGCAAGCATAGCATATTCTTCTTCGATATCACTAGCTGAAGGTATTGTGGAAGCACTAGGACGTCGGTTGCTGCTAGAGAAACTCGATGCAGGTGCTCGGCTCGATGTGTTGTATGGAGCATTCGGTTGGGCACCTCCGAAACTCCCTCTCGGCCTCAACTTTCGTCCCTGTACTTCTCTCTCTGCCTTAACCTTCGAAAGAGACGAGTGATAGAGTTGTATTCTTTATAATCAAGAATGTCCTGAATTTCTCGATTCAAACCTCCCAAAAATCTAGCCATTTTAGCTTCATCGGTTTCTTCTAAACCACAACGTAACATACTAGTTTGCAGCTCTTGATAATAATCCTCTACAGAATTACTACCTTGGTTCAGATGTTGCAATTTATTCAGCAAATCACGAGCATAATATGAAGGCACAAATCTATGTCTCATGACTCTCTTCAAAGCATTCCAAGTTCTAGGTATGTTCTGGTTATTACGGCAATATTCACTCCACCAAATAGATGCAAATTCAGTTAACTCATTAGTAGCAGCCCTAACTTTCTTATCTTCAGAAACTTCAAAGCAAGCAAAATTTTGTTCTATAGCTAACTCCCAAGTGAGATAGGCATCAGGGTCATACTTTCCAGTGAACGAAGGTATAGTCAATTTAAGCTTACCGAATGAGTCATCATGACCACGCAGCTCTTGTGGTGGAATTCTTCTCATACCGTGGCGATTCAAACGAAGATGCCGATGGTCATGATCATTGTCGGTATTGAATCCTCCATCGGACTCCGTATCAGCAGCTATTGATTTTCTTCGGCATTGAAATCATCTTCAACCTCATCAGCCCATGGTTGGCGTCGAGGTACATCATTGGCAGCAGCAACAACAGGGGCAGTAGCCGGGGCAACCGGTGCTCCTTTCTTCTCCAATTTCTCCACTCGAGTGGTGAGTGCAGCAAGCGCTTTGTTATTGCGGTCTAGAATCCCTTCGATATGCGCAGTGTGCGTATTCAGCAAGCGGTTGAAGTGTTGTAGATGCCCTTCGTACGAGGCGTAAGTGGGCCTTCTTCCTCTTCGTTTTGATGATCCGAACCTAACATGGTTAGTAGCAAACAAGGAAACAAAATCACAGTGATATATCCCTATCAACTACTAGGTGTACGTGGCTCAAACTCTCTCACAGTCAAGCTTCTTATCAAGCTCTTACCGATTCTTACCAAGCAGCAGGTGGTGATCGGCCGCTAGTAACAGTCTCAAACGCTCTAAAGATTGGATAAAGCGATTGCAAGCAATCAGTACCTGTACGTCGGTAGAAAGTGTAGCTTGGACAGGCTCAAGTATGTACCAAAGGTTAGCAGTGATCAATTCAGAGAATGCAAAGTTGAAAAGTTGCTCAAAGTACTAGTCACTAGTATACTGGCCTAGGCTAAACCAAACTATAGACGCGACTGAGGGCAAAAAGGTAAAAAGCTCAATTTTTTTTGACGCTAGCAGCAGCAAGTTAGCAAAGTGCACGAATGGCTGTGGGGAGGCTGTGGCAACGATATGGCACAATGGTCGAAAAAGTGAATTGCAGGGGTAAATCGGTAATTAAAAGTTCTCTCTCTCAACACTTTGGTCACAATTGAAAATTTTGATTCTTCTCGGATTTTTTTTTACTCTTTTTCTTTCGGAGTTAACAACTTTTTTTTTAGAACCGACAAAAAATCGGTGGCTAGTTTTCCGAAGTAGATACGAGATTGATTTCCTTCTTCTTACCAATGTGAAACCAACTAGGAATCAGATTCCCGTTTCTTATCTAACACACCCAGATGCAAGGTAGATGGATGCAGTGGCAGGTGGGCAAGTGTTGCAGCAGCGTAAGCGAAGGCGTGATCTCAACTCGAAACTCTAAAGGTTACACGCTAAGACCAGCAACTCGACACGGCGATGCAGCAAAGATTCAACCAAGCAAAATCCAAAAAGATATTGCAGGCACAAATTGGTTTGAACAAGGATGATCTAACCCTAATTTTTTTGTGGACTTTTCGGTATAAGACAGTACTAAAAAAAGGTAGGATATTCTCACAGATCAACCTCGCTCTGATACCAAATGATGGGGCGTGGGGTAGTTCGATCTTTCGATGAGAACGACAACTATCGATTTGTGAAGACGACTCTCACGATCCGGCTACCAACCGTACACGACTGATACGCCCTGGCAATCACTGAACCAACTTCGGATTGTTATCGACCAAACTAGAAGCACGATCGACCTGATCATGAAGATCTATTCCTGCAAGCGATTGAAGAACAAGCAAGAACAAGATAAAGAAGTAATCTGAAATTGCAAATACAAAAAAGAGTTGGGGTTCCGAATACAGATATTGATGTTGATCTAGCCGACCAAGAAGAATATCTCAATAGCTTCACGAAGGAAAGACTATGACTAAACAACACCCACGGAACCCTAATGGTTCAGTCAGATTATAAAGAGGAGGTAAAAGAGGTCGATGGCCAGATAAGGAAACCTGAAACTGACATGGACTCTTTCCCTACTCGGACTCTAACTCGATATATGGGCCTTGACCCAACCAAAAGGCACCATAACATAACTAAAATAAATCTAGCTAATTATGCTATGATCGACGGTCAGGCTGCAGAACCATCGATCCGTGGGTTCTTGATAAACCATAACATAACTCAGTTGGTCGAACAGCAACTCCATCAATCCGTTCTGTCCTCCAAAGCAACACCGAGGTTCCTGATAAGAATAAGATCACACGCATCAAGCAGCATCAAGTTCAAAGTATATGAATGTATTCTAATAAACGAATTTACCTGACAATTAAGTTGACGTGCACGTGCTCTAGTGATCGGTCCTATTGATCGGTGAGGAGGAATAGAACTTGTAGGACCGATAGCAATGATGTCCTCATCACTAAGGTGATCGAAACTTTGGCCATCATTAAAAGGAAAAGTCCCTCTCGACCTGCCCACGCTATAAAGATTCAGCCAACGAATACGGGCCAAGAGGAGATAATTTTTGTGGATATCATTGGGGTGTTTCCCTTCAAGTTCAACATGGGAATTTAGTTCCCAAAAGCAGTTTGGTAAATCCCCAAAATTTATCGCTTGTCAAACTTCCTTCAGACTTAGATCAATTTTAAATGCTCAGGTCTTTCGTGCCCAAGGTCCAGAAGACTTTCACCACTGAGGTAGCCACCACTATGAAGGAAATGCATGAAGCACCTTCAGCCGATGTGCCACTACCTAAACTAGAGTCGAAAATGGGGACGCCTCCTCCCACAGAAGCTGAAGTGGTGGATGTAGGATCAAGGATGTTGACTAGAGGGGGGTGAATAGGAGGCTTTAAAATTTTTTAATTAAAATAACTTTTTGCAAGATTAAAGATTTAAAAGAGATATAAGAAAAAGAACTCAAGAAAATTTACAAGTGAGAGAGATACAAACACGGTGATTTATCCCGAGGTCTCGGAGACACGCCCGGCCTCCCTACTCCTCGTTGAAGCACTCAAGTGAATGAGTGTTGCTTCAATATCCAGAAAGGATATTTCTCACTAAGATTGCTCTTTGTCCACTCCAGATAGGCGAGCACCGATACCTTTCACAATCACGCCGAGCCTCTCCGAAACCTCCGTAACTGGAGAGGTCAATGGCCAAGCCACCAAATCGTCTAGGTGAGGGCGTTCACCAAGAGTAATAGGTTGCAAGGTCTTCTCTTGACCTCCAAAACATACCAAGGAACTCTAAGTATGAAAATGATGCAAATAAAATACTCGATGGATCACAAAACTCAAGACTTGATCAAAAGATCAAGATTTTAGCTCTAAAACAAGTGCTCAGATGTATATGAGAGAATGGGACTGCTTGTTGTGTAAAACACCTGCTCAAAGCTCTTATTTATAGCCCCAAAGACTCAACTAGCCGTTGTGCTCGAACAAGAAAGAAACAGCACACGCTGATAGTCAGGATAGCATGCTGACAGTCAACAAAGACCACGAGAGGTTAAAAGCAAATCTCAGAGAAAACTCAGCTAGCCATTGTGGTCAAATATGGAAACAAAAATGCACATACAGACAATCCACAACACATGTTGATAGTCAGCATCTACCTCAACGACTCGACAAAAATCACGCATAAAACTTAGCTAGCCATTTGTGGTCGAATATGGAAACAAATCAACTCATGCTGACAGTCAGTATCGACCACAAAACGTCCAGTAAAGCAAACTCAGAAAGCAAACAATTTTCGGTCGAAACTTATGCTGACAGTCAGAAACTCATGCTGACAGTCAACGTAAGTCAAAACAATTCAACTCAAAAAGACATGCTCTCTAGACAAATGGTAGCAAAGAAGCTGACATTCATGCTGACTATTCACGTGGATAAAATAGCATAACTCTTGATCTAGAGGTCCGATTGAAGTGTTTTATAACTTGTTCGAAAGATAATTTAAAGGGCCATAATTTTGTCAACAAAAGCATGACCTAGATCGGCCTAGATGAATCTATAAACTTCAAATAAAGTTCCTATTGCCGAAATATCAGAAAAGAAACAATTCATTTTGAAACAGATTCAACCAAGATGTGAATGAATGCAATGTCCTAAGAGTTTCTCGGTTTATGTTGAAAATATAGAGAGAGTTTGCAGCCCCTCTTAATAGTACAGTTAAACTAAAAACAATTCCTACAAAGTGGTCAAACTCCAAACACTGAGACCAGTACAAAATAAAAACT
The DNA here is from genome assembly GCA_019359835.1 of Pharus latifolius. Lineage (NCBI taxonomy): Eukaryota > Viridiplantae > Streptophyta > Magnoliopsida > Poales > Poaceae > Pharus > Pharus latifolius. The sequence continues at coordinate 31,149,997 of CM033323.1, read as the reverse complement.
CATTTTACCTTAGGTCCTTTGCATCTTCAATCTTGTGACTTCCGTTTTGGCGACCTTGCACTTGCGACTTTGACTCCCAACCTTGAACTACGACCACAGCCAACATTGCGACCTTGCGCTTGCAACTTTGGACTCGTGACCTACAGATCTTCTCGGATCACTTGCAGACTTTGCAGAAATCGCTCTGCATAGAAATAGCTCAAAGACAAGATTAGTCCAAAACACTTAATGTCATCAATAATCAAAATTAACCTAAAAGGGCCTAGATGCAACAATGGAGGCAATGGAGGTGGCCTTGTCACAGGGCCAATCCATGGTGAGCACCCCTCCTACACTTGGTCTATGTAAAGGCCAGTTTGCACCAGTACTCGAGTTGGTCAAAAGTTTGGCTACGCAAACCCCCGACATGATCAACATGAGGTTTTACCTCTTTTGGCAACAATTAAGACAGAGGACAAAGAGGTAAGGGAAACTAGGGCTAGACTGCCGCCGTCGACCACCCCTGAGGATGACGTGGCCACCCTGGCCCCAAGATGAGCAAACCAGAGAGTTGGAGCATTGTCACTCTTAAAGTTTTGCAAACATCTTGAGCTCGTGATGTTTATGTATTCTTTGGTGTAATGAATTCTTTGTTGCTTATTTTAGTTTCTAATTTTTGGATTTTTAATTAGAGATTCGCCTTTGCTAATTGGTTTTATTTGGAGTGATGATTTTTGACATCTCCACTATTGCATAGCCTCGCTGATGTTAGCTTGGATCCGCTAACATCGAAGCCACTTGGTCTAGGGTCATCCGGCCAATGGTTCGATGTATTTTGCAAAGTGCATCTTGTAGGGTTCTTGAGGACCGTTTGTGTCCATGAACCTCTGTGCTGCGATAGGGTCTACATGGAACTTGCCTAGTAGGATTTTTGTGTGGGGTTTGCCCTATATACATACCTCATTGAATCATCAACAATTCTATTGATTGGTTTTTCTTAGATTAAAGTTTCCAACTTGTAGTTCTCAAAATCTAGACTTTCCTTAATACTCTAACCTGAGCTCTCTCATATGTGCTGGTTAATTGTATTACCAAGATTGGTGTTCTTAGCCAACCAATAATCTTAATCATTTTTGTCAGAATCATGTTTTGTGAGTTCTTTGGAATTTTGATTTGATTTGTAAACCATTCGCCCTTTTATATATTACGATACTTATGAGATACTCAAGTGAAAGTTACAGTGTACCCATGCAATTGCGGGCATTCATCAAAACATGTGACAAACAACTTGGGTGATTTAATTCCTACCCTCCTAACTTGTGACCATCTTTTTATTGGGAAAGTCACTACTGCCAGTTTCATTATTTTTTTTATTTGTATTGCTATTGTATGTGTTGCCTTTATATTTATTATAAATGTGATTTGGTGTATTTGGATCTTCGATATTGCTCAGAATATAGAAAGCATGTCACTTTTAGGACGAGTTATCTAAAAGAAAATCAGATGGTTTAGATAAAGGTATATTAGGTTATAGGTGATTGATACATTTCACACAATGGTTAAAACTTCTCATCATTTTCATCTCAAGTGTTTTTTTTTATTGATTGATTCACATGCTCGTGTCGTTTGAATTGAAGTCATAGAGAGATGTGAATCTTGGTTCAATGTAAGGAGCCATGTACCCAACCTATTCATTAATTTAATGGACCCAAATTTCCATAAAGAAAGTGGACCCACATCTTGTTGTATGTGAGGTGGGTATTGGAAGACCTTGTTCAGCCAAAACATGAGGTACCCAATTGAAACGGATGCGAGTACCCTCCTATGTCTTTTTCCCCTCTCTATGCTCCATAAGAACACTAGATGTTTTCTTTCTTCCCATAGCCTCCATTATCCAAACATGTCAGAAATGGAAAAACCATAAGAAACAAGAAATCCACAATTCCCCTTGTAGAACTCCTAAGGCACAAGGGGCTTTCTTCCGCCCTTACAAACTCATCACCATCTGAGGTAACTAAAACTGACTACATGGATCGTTGGTGCTTTGTCTTGTGTAGATTTCTTATGTTGATAAGTATTCCTATGATTTATTTGGATAATTATGTATGTTTGTGGTTTAGGAACAAAGATGATAGGAATAAAACTTGTGACGAACATATATTAGTTCCTTTTAATTCAATTTTCTCTTTTCTAGACCAATTGTAGTTTGTTCTTTTTTGTTTAGTCCTAATTTTCTAATACTAGGAATCGCATATCTTTGAATGTGTACAATCTTTTGGATTCATGTTCTCTTTTGTTATCCAAACAACACAAAGGTGCACTTTGATGTGTATGAATTATTCAATCAGGTTTGAAAAGATTGAGATGAAGTGGAGGAAAAATTGAGGGGCGCAAGCTTAGGAAAAGAAAAATTGAATTTCTTGCCCATCTTCATTTGAAGTGTTAATTTTGTTTGAGTAGTTGATATATCCTAAAAGACATGGGCTATTGAAAGTGTTCGGATTATTGATACACTATAAAGGCTTGTGATATTTGAGTAACACGATAGAGAAATATGTCCAATTATTTTTAGGTAGATAGATCTCAAATTTATTATAGAAGATTGATTAAAAAATCTTCTATAACTTGGGGTTTATATGTCAAAATAGATAAAAATGCACAACTACCTCCAATTTTATATTAAGAAAAATTAACCAAATAAGATTACTATAAAAATATGTTTGCAAAACCCCAAACTCAACCGTAAAATAGACCTTTCCACCCAAGTCCCTTGTGGCCACAATCACATGTCAATCATTTCCCCTTTTCTTTTTTTAGAGGCAAAATAATTGAAGGCCTTATTTATGAGGGATATGTTGAAACTAAACATCCTAGAGCTGGAGTAGAAGCATTCATCACTAAAATTTGGAGTGTGCAATACTAGCTAAAGACCCACCATTACTCATACATAACTCCACTACATGCTCTGTAACCATACCATTGACAAAAAAGACCCCTCAATTTTTAATTTTAGCCAACATGTTGGAGGCACAAACCACTTCTATTCGGCATTTCTGCTACTCAGCATGCTTGTAGGAATTCGTTTGAGCTATGTCATGTACTTCTAAACAAAGATCAATGTCTATCTCTTCTAGAGTCTTGCATGCTTCATTTTGATTAGTTGCATTTCTATCAAACCACAATGCCCAAATAACAACAGAAATAACTTGTAGGACTGCACCTTTTGTCCATAAAGCACCTTCAAGCTATTGTTTTGGTGAGAAATATCTATTTTTCTGAATAAAACTGACATCTATTTCTAACCAATGCAATAGTTTTGCAGTGTTTGCATTGCAAAAGAAAAATTATCTCCATTTTCAATATCCGACTAGCATCAAGGACAAACAAGTTCAAACTTTATCCCTCAATGAGCTAAATATGCTTAAATTAATAGGATGTATGATAAAATTCCACAAATGTATTATATCCATTTTAGGTAGATCAATGCACCACTATTGTCCCAAATTTAATTATTTTCGACATCATAGAATTAGCACATTATCCTCTTTTTGGCACAGGTAAACTCCATTCTGAATTCATACAATACACGAACTCAAAGAGTATCATTTTGAGGGGCTGAAGTGCTAGACTAGTTGTTCCTCCTTGCCCAATTGGCTCACTAGAAAACTACTAATTACTCATTGATCAGATATATGAAAAACTTCAACTAACAGCTCTGTTCTCCATTGACCATTATTGTGATAAATCAATTCAACCATACTAATAAATGAATTATTGGTTGTTTTGGACAAGTACCTTGCAAGATCATAGTTCAGCTACTACTTCTTAGTCCACACTTTTATAGACAGACCATATCCTATGGAAGCAGCTCTTGTGAGATCCCCTTATACATGAAACCCATCTGAGAACCATTAGGCTATCATCCTGATCATAATCAATTCACGATAAAATGACCCGAGTAGGGTCTCAAGTGAAGGGGATCTTGACAAAAGTTTTTTCCCATCTTTTAGTTGCCACCACAATCCATATTGCAGTGCCACAACTCTCAAATACTCTGCATATATAGGGAACACCCATTTCCTAAGATGACTAAATGTGAAACATCAGGCCATTCTTGACTCCTAAATATGTAGTTTTTAGGGGTATAAGTGTTTTATCCTCTTTAAAATATTTGCTAACAATTTTATTATTATTATTATTATTATTATTATTATTATTATAGAAACTGAATCCTTGATTGTAGAACTTATTACATACAACTTTGTGCTTATTTGTTAGTGTATGAATTATTTCTTTAGAAATTTTCATTGCATGCTTCAAAAGGGGCATCATAAAAGTGAGCAACCAATTTGTAGAAAAATCAGTAGGTTCCTAACAAATTTTATGTTATTAATAGTTCTGGTGTCACATTCCATGTTGCCTTGGCATACTGTACTTTGATTTGTGAAGTCACACCTTTCATTTCTTGATAAATATGCTTTAGATTTTGCCTTTTAAGACTAAGATCTTTTTACACTCTTCTTTATGCAACTAATACTATGTTTAAGCTTCAAATGTTCTATGTTTATTAGCTTGGGATGTGAGGTTCTTTAAAAGGTAGTTCCATCACCTTATTGTGTTTGCATATGGTAAATGGATGCACATGGTATATCACAACTATTTTTTGCAAAGATGCAGATGAAATCAAATATATTTAGAAATATTTCATTTTGGAGAACCTTATGTATTAGAAACTTGACACTACCTCCTATTCCTATATTGCAGTATTTGCCCATACTTGTATTTGAGTTTATGCCATACAAGGTGCCAAGGCGAGCAAATTCAAAAATAACAAACATGGCAAAGCTGTGATACAATATGCAAGAAGATGAGATGCAATTACTGTTGAAAGGTTATTTAAGAAGCACCAATTAGGATGTGTAAGATGGCATATTTATCTATTCAGCCAACTAATTGCTAGCACCGAGGAAGAATAAGGGGTTTGCTTCTAAATAATAAGAAAGAAAAGATGGTAAGTAAATCATACAATCTAACAAATCCTGAGCCTCCTCATACAAGAAACTCATCTTCTGCATTAGTGCAAGTCCACCAACAACTCTCGCAAGGAACCATATCAAAAGGTACAAAAGAAAGAAACTCTAGTGGTGTGAATCACCCACATCTTGGGTATAGTCAGATGGTGACGCCACTCATGGAAACCACACAACCAAATGCCAATGGTATTTCTAGCAATCTGAGTTCTTATAAGCAGGGAAGTCAGGCTACAGAGGACGTTAATTCTCATTACCAAAATCCTTGTATGATGAGTAAGTCATTAGGAATATCTTCCAGGCAGACTTTTAGTTCAAACAATTACTCTGTGGACATTCCGTCCTCATCACAGACACTAAATTTGAAACCCTTGATGAAGTACTTGGTAGAGGATTCTTTGGATTCTCTAGCTTCAAAATCAATAGGGAAGTTTATGCTCGACGTTTCACTTGAGCCTGATGTTCTGCAATTGCAATCTTTTAAGGATATGGTTAATGTGCTTTCCTCTGGGGCTCAAGTTGTAATGCCAACTTATGAGTCTATTTTGCACCAGCAACTAGAAGAAATTCAGCAACGCACATGGGATCTCAAGCAACACTGGGGAAAAACTGGCTGTAGTGTAATTTTGGATAGCTGGAAGAGTCAATGTGGTAAAAGCTTGATGACTGTTCTGGTGCATTCTTGTGGAGGTATGCTCTTTGTTAAATCAATTGATGTCTCTGCAATCATTGATGATGTTGATGAGCTAGCATCAATGATTTGCCATATAGTTGAAGATGTTGGTGTCCACAACATTGTTCAGGTTATCACAAATAATGCATCACCACATATGCAAGCTGCAGAGCATGCTGTGTTAAAGAAGCATGACTCATTCTTCTTCACACTTTGTGCAGACTATTGCATCAACCTTCTACTTGAGAATATAGCAGCAATTGATCATATCAAGAAAGTTCTAGTGAAGGCAAAGGAAATAACTAGATTCATATATAGCCATGAACTAACGATGAAACTAAAGGAAAAGTATATTAAAGAAGGACAGATTGTAAGCAACTCTAACTTGAAGTCTGTGGCCACATTTATTACGCTAGAGAGGTTAGTGTCTCAAAGAGAATATCTAGAGAAACTGTTTCATTCACCAGAATTGATTTCTTCTGATTGTGCTTGTGAACCTTCATTCAGACATATTCAAGAGCTTGTATCAAATGATAATGCATTTTGGCATGCTCTAGATAACATTTTGAAGCTTGTGAATCCACTTGTTGCTGTTTTGTATAAATTGGAGCTTGATAATTGTCCGATGGGTATCTTGTATGACGCCATTGATAGTGCAAAGGAAGAGATAAAGCAAAATCTTCGACATAACCATGTTGACTATTGGCCTATGATTGATCAAATATGGGACAACTACTTGCATAGCCCAATCCATGCTGCTGGTAACATCCTAAATCCAAGGATATTTTTCTCTTACCCATCAAATGATGATACAGAGCTTTGTAGTGGGCTCACAACCAGCATATTCCAACTGTCAAAAGGTCATTATGATCCATACAAGGTGAGTAAACAAATGGATGTATATCTGTGTGCTTTTGATTCAGATCCAACACTTCAAGAAACACTTGGAATATCACAAGGTAAAGAATAAATTTTCTTTTATGAAGTGTTCCCTCATATTGACATACCATTCTAAGCTTTGCTATCAATCTTTTATTTTTTATATTACATTTCCAATATTTAGTATCCTATAATTGTTTCGCAAGGTCCTCTACATTTGGTATATGTGTGCATGTGCACAAGAATAAGCACTGCACTACTCAACCCAAAGATGTCATATCATAATTTCTTTCTCATGTTAAAATTTTAGACATTTTGTATGTAAAATGTTTAACTTTGTGTTAGTTTAACTGGTCAATATCAGTTGTTTAGTATTTCATTTTGCCATTATTAGATAAAAAAAACATGTACTGCAGAAAGAATATGGAAAACTTTTTTGGGGACCGTCTCTAATCTAAGAATTTGGAAAATATTGTTTCTTGTCTTACATTTTTCTAGAATATGTGGTTTAACTCTAGTTTTTTTAGGCATTTTTGAGAGGCAACTTGTTTGTACTTCTTTGTTCCTTCTAAACCTGTAGTTGAATGTTTTATCTAAAAGGATAGTATAGAGATTGATGGATTTTAATTTTGTTGTCCATTGTTCAAAGCAATATAATTTTTTTTCTTTGTTATTACTATATACTTTTGACCACTAAATGGCTAAAGCATGCTTCTTCTTGCAAACTGCATTATTATTAACTTGTTTAAGTGCGATGTGGAATTTGTTTACTATTTTCCTTGATATTAAAAGGAGTGCCCTTACATCCTTACCTTATCTATCTAAAACTACAGTGCAATGGTGGTTAGCACATGGGAGTGAAACACCTGATCTGCAAGAATTTGCAATTAGGGTCTTAAGCCAGACATGTATTGGTGCTACCAGATACAACATCGATAAGAGCTTATCGGAGCAGCTGCATACTATAAAGAGAAGCTTTTTTGAGAAAGAAAGATTCTGTAAAATGGAGTACATCCACTACAATCTTCTTCTTGCACGCTCTATGCCATGTATTGGTGGTGCCTCTGGGGTTGAGCATGGCAAGCATATTCAACTAGATGATTGGATTTCAGATGTGCACTCTACTAATGATCACCATTTATTTTCTTCGTAGGTATACTTTCTCAAGAATTGCTTTCAATTCCTCTTTGAGCTGAATGACATTATGCTAATGCTTCTTCCTACTTTGTTAGTGTTTTGGTCACAATCCAACTAGTTAGAGGTCTCAGAACTAGGCCTTTTAATATCTTTTATGTGAACTCCTATAGTTTCTTTTCCGAAAAACTCAAATGCCCATTGTGTGTACTTCGTGCCATGCTCTTAATGCTTAGCCAGATGCTCAGAAGTATCTAACTTACAAGTAAAGTGATAATGTTGTAACATGGTATGAAGAGACCAAACTTCACAAGAAAAATATGTCAGGATTGCTTAGTTGAATGGCATAAAATTAAAACCCAGCTTCTGTTATGCTAATTTGTAGGCAAACATATGTACCAGCCAAATATTTGTGCATGCAACTTGGATCAAGATACGCTCGATGTTTGATGGCCATAACATTGAGATGTTGTCAGTATTTTCTTGTTGACTTACTATATTGTACTAGTTGTGACACGGAGGTGTGATTAATTAGTAGAAGAGCAGCATAAGAATGGGTTTGCTTCACTAGGTTGGAGCATCAAAATATGGATGGATTGGGTTGACTACTAAAATTGTGTGGACCATACATGATTTTCTAATGTATGGTTTGAAAGTGGAAATTTTTTAAAACCAGCATTTATTTAGCACTAATTTGATTCAACCAGAACAATCTAATTTTCTCTCTTAGTAGATTACATTGATTCATACCTTTCATGACATAAGCCTCACTTAGGCGATGTGTTTTTCTTCCCTCTACCTTTCCCTTCTCATATTCTCTTGATGGTAAGAGAATAAAACTTCATAATACCTTTATTGTGTGTATGTGTTTCTGTTTGGATGACACATGGACTGGGTTCCCACAGGAGTACAATGGTTCTCCCCTCTTGGGGCAGCTACATATATATAAGCCATACAAGAGTACATTGCAGCAAATTAATTTACATAGCGGTTTAGGTTGTACGGCCTGCTGGCCTTAATACAGTACATAATATTACAAAGCCAACATGGCACAAATGGGTCTAGTCCAAAAGAAACAACTACACAACGGAAGCTAGATAAACCCCCAAACAAGAAATTGAAAGCAGAACAACACCCTTCAACACTCTGGCGGGACTAGCTCTCCTCCTTCTGGTTCCGGGAAGATCTCCAAGCAGTCATCTTGCTCAAGAGACATCCCATCTATTGGATCATAGATAGTGAGGGTGAGTACTTTCATACTCAGCAAGTCATGGTGTACAAGAGTATGAAAATGCATACATAGAATAGTGGTGTTACATCATATGTGAGCAGAGAGAGGTGGAAGGTCACCAAAATAATTTTTCTTAAGAGAGATGCAACTCTTTGAAATAATCTTTCTTTCACAGACTATTAGTAGTACTGCCACAACACGACAACACATGACAGCCCATCGCAGCACCCCTTAATATGACAACACATGTCATTCATGGGTAATCTTATCTTATCAAATTTTATTTGGAAAACATACTTGTGTCACATCGACGTGGATTTAATTCACCGCAGCAGCTCCTTTTGACCCGGGAGTACGTAGTATTCGAATACGTTTTTAACTCTGCAGAGGGATACCAATTTACTCAAAAGATATCTCAACTTTAATGCTTATCCTATCATTATGACTAGACCCTCCCTCACAGCCATGTGTGAGTAGCAATGTTGAGATAACAAGAATTTTATTTATGGTTCACTCACAATCCACCCCTGACCTTGTGATCGGACAAATCACAGTTGTGGCGTGCTATACCCCCACCCCGACTAGCCTCTTCCCATTACTGGGGCAGCGTGCAACATGTGTCTGGAGACGCACTCTATGCCAATCGTGCATAATTCTTTCCAACTCATCCTTGCAGGGGTTTCATGCTCGATCCGCATACTATTTGCTTAGACCTATCCCATACCAGGCTTGTGGTTGGTACGGTTTTCATGCCACTAGAAGCACAACACAAGGTTCTAGTCCTTATAGGCCTGTGACCAGTTCATTCCAAGCCCTGCACTCATACTGTGCCACCACTATTCCATACCACTGTGGTCATGGCTAAGGTTTTATTTCATGAATACACATATCTACATATATATTAGTTTATGGCTCACTACTTGATCATTTTACATCTCATCGGCATACAGCTTAATACTACCAAATTATATCTCAACCATTCTTTCACATGCAATACTACTTATATTCAAGGTCATATCATAGCAACTCATAAAATATAGGTTTAAGATGTTCAAGAATATGACTTGCCTTCTGCGTCGTAGAATTCCACTACTGATGTTGCATCAGCGGTGACGTCCTTGAATTCTGACTCGGGATTTACTTAGCAACAAATCAAACACAAAATGATTACTAATTATATTAAAATTTTTTATGATCTACATGCAGATATGTTTTAAAAGAATAAACTAAACGATGCTGAAGTTGATTAAGTTTGCAGGCTGAACTGGGTCGAAACCCTAGAGTTTTATATAATGTAGGCTGAGGTTGGATACTGGAGGTTATTAGGGTTCCAAGACATGAGATTCGACCTTCAGTTTATGGTTGGTTTGTTCAAACTCGACAAATGTCAACAGATTGACATTCGGTTCGCGGCCTGACGATGTTAGAGAATGGTATAGATGTGGTTTGAAAGATTTTTAGTTGACGCAACAAGTTTGGTTCAGGGCATCAGGTTCATAATTGGACAAGGTAGCTAGTTGACAAACTAGTTTTTACTAAAAGTCTGGGAGTTCTAGGATTTTGCAGTCAAACCCCTGTCACAGTCAAATTAAATGCCAATGTACTACCATCTTCTAGGGTTTATGCGTCTAGATGATTTGCTCAAGCATTGCTTCACCAACTTTGCCAAAAGAGAAATTGATATAAAACTGCGGTCCCGATCTTTCGTTGAGGAGGATAACGCTCGATTTGGGGAAGTCGACGTTGGCGGCACGACTACAACTGTCCAGGACGTTGCGCCTTAGCGACCGATACACCAACTCCAGAAGGTTATTGATCTCACCGGCGCGCAATCAACCTGACCTCGAAGGTCTTTGTTCCTGCAAGCAATCAAAGAACGAGCAAGAACAAGATGAACAAGCAACTCAATTTGCGTATATGGATTAAGATCTGATTGAAAAGAACACAAGACGATGGGGTTCTGATGACGAGTAATTCAGGCGGTCTAACCGACACGCGCGATTACAAGAAGTAGCAAAGGCTAACTTAATCAAACAAAACCCACCCCTAAAAGATGCAGCGGCTGGCTATTTATGAGAGGGAGAGATGAGTAGGTCGGCCAAAACCTTAGGGTGGCCGAGTAGGACTCGATTACAAGGCCCAAGGCCCACTTTGACTCGGACTGGAAAAGTGATCCGAAGTATTTCGCATATTCCCATTGACTGAGATGGAATTTGGATGCGAGGCCTGATCCATTGGAAAGAGGACGAAAAATCCTTTCCGTCAAGTACTCGTGGACCCCCAGGAGCCTTCTGGATCAAAAGTTATGGCCGTTTCATTATGATGCTGTCTGGATGGCCGAAATTGACTCGAACTCGAATTCGATGTCCACTTGGTCTGCAAGGCCGAACCTGACTTGAATTCTAGGTCTTCTATGGCACCTCCCTACAAAACACTTGTATGTAAGCCTAGGAACGTATTCACCTGGTAATTGAGTTGACGTGCTCGAGCTCGAGTAATTGGTCCTTGTATTATAGCAGCAGCCTCCGGTTGATACGTAGGCATATGCGTTGTGATTGTATCAATAGAAAGGATGTCCTCATCATCCTCCCCTTCTTTCATTTGAGTCATCCGCGACTCAAGCTCGTCCTGTTCTCCCAAGTATGGCTTCAGATCTGCAATGTTAAAGGTGGGACTAACCCCAAAATCTGCAGGCAACTCAAGCTTATATGCATTGTCATTAATCTTTGGTACAACTTTGAAAGGACCATCAGCTCTTGGCATCAATTTTGACTTTCTCAATTCAGGGAAACTATCTTTTCTCAAATGCAACCAAACAAGATCACCAGGTTCAAAAGTTAAATGCTTCCTACCCTGACTACTAGCAATCTTGTATTTAGGATTCATGCGCTCTATGTTTTCTTTAGTTGTCTCATGCATTTTTTGGATTAAATCAGCTCGTTGTTTAGCATCAAAGTTCAACTTCTCCGAAGATGGAAGAGGTAACAAATCAATAGGAGCACGAGGCACAAAACCATAGACAATCTCAAAAGGGCACATTTTAGTAGTAGAATGCAGAGAACAATTATAAGCAAATTCAATATGAGGCAAACATTCTTCCCACATTTTTATGTTCTTTTCAAAATAGCCCTAAGCATGGTAGAGAAAGTTCTATTCACAACTTCCGTTCGTCCATCAGTTTGAGGATGACAAGTGGTAGATAATAAAAGCTTAGTCACCAATTTAGCCCACAAAGTTCTCCAAAAGTGGCTAAGAAAGTTAGTATCACGATCTGAAACTATTGTGTTTGGTACACCATGCAAGCGAACAATTTCACGAAAGAACAAATCAGCAACATTGGTAGCATCATCACTTTTATGACAAGGTATGGAGTGTGCCATCTTAGAAAATCTATCCACAACAACAAAAATGCTATCCCTCTCCTTCTTTGTCCTAGGCAGTCCTAAAACAAAGTCCAAAGAGATATCTTCCCAAGGCACGCTAGGAATAGGTAAAGACATATACAAACCATGGGGATTAAGTCGTGACTTAGCTTTTTGACAGGTAGCGCAGCGAGCGACAAATCTTTCCACGTCTCTTCTCATATTTGGCCAAAAGAAATGGCCAGCAAGTATATCCTCCGTCTTCTTCACACCAAACTGTCCCATCAGCCCGCCTCCATGTGCTTCCTGTAACAACAACAAACGTACAGAGCTAGCTGGAATGCATAGCTTGTTAGCTCTAAACACAAACCCATCATTGAGGACAAATTTGTTCCAAGTTTTCCCTTCTTTACAATTCAACAACACATCTTTGAAATCATCAGCATGCACATATTGTTGTTTAATCGTCTCTAATCCAAAGATTTTGAAATCAAGTTGTGAAAGCATGGTATATCGTCTAGACAAGGCATCAGCAATCATATTTTCCTTCCCCTGCTTGTGTTTTATGACATAGGGGAAAGATTCAATGAATTCCACCCACTTAGCATGTCTACAATTTAGTTTAGCTTGACTTTGAATATGCTTTAAAGATTCATGATCAGAGTGTATGACAAATTCTTTGGGCCATAAGTAATGTTGCCATGTTTCCAAAGTTCGAACAAGAGCATATAATTCCTTATCATAAGTAGAATAGTTCAAACTAGGCCCACTCAATTTCTCACTGAAATATGCAACAGGTTTTCCTCCTTGTAACAACACACCACCCAAACCAATCCCACTTGCATCACATTCTAGCTCAAAAGTCTTAGAAAAGTCTGCGAGTTGGAGTAGGGGTGCATGTGTTAACTTATCTTTCAATGTGTTGAAGGCGATCTCCTGTGCATTGCCCTAGAAAAATGGCACACCCTTTTTGGTGAGCTCATTTAACGGTGCCGCAATGGTGTTGAAATCCTTCACGAAGCGACGGTAGATGTCAGGACCCCGATACTAGGTCCGTGGCAACCGCCCAGGATGGGTTGCTTACAGCGTTTGCATCACAATCACAACTCAACTAACAGCAAAACTTAATTATACATATAGAAAGAGTAATATTGTGACAGAGGCATCAAGCCATAATTTACAATAAAGACCGACCGGGCCAATATAAAGTTTTCGGGACTATTATTTTTTTTTTTTTGTGAAAGGGTAGCAGGCTCCACAGTCGAGCTTGTCTGAGATTCGCGACCTTAGACCCAGAGGTCGAAATCAAAGTCTTCTGGAAACTCCGGCTCTTCTTCTGGATTAGGATTTTCATCCTCAATTGGAGGGTCCACTGAGTGGAACGGCAAGAGTGAGTACAAGAGTACTCAGCAAGTCTCAGCATAAGAGTTTATTCTTACCATGACAGAGTTTGAGCAAATAAATGGTTGATGCAACATAGAATATTAAGTTTCACAATTACATTGCTAAAATAAAGTAGAAGAATAAGTATTTAAGGAGTTAACTATACAAAGCATTTTTATTGGCTCAAGAGTGGAATCCGGGCAACACATCCTCGTTTGCCCCTTTTTATTTTAACTCAATATCCCAAAACTATTGTGCTACACAATTTCTACCCATGGTATACCCCTATCCGGGGGTACGGAGTACTCGAATACTTTTTGACACACTGCAGAGGGGCACCGCTTTACCCACATGAGTCCATCAATCTTCCCAGTCAGGCCAATTACACGCACATTATTGCATGCGACTAGATTGAGGAAACAAGGCTCTCAAATACATTGTATTAATAATATCCCTGTCCGACAATTCGACCACACTGGTCGTTCTTGTCGTTGTAAGGTACCTCAGCGAGAAGTACTTCACACCAATATTCACGAGTTACTCAGGGTCAGAGTAACCGCACGAACTCTCCCCTCACATCTCTCCCTCACCCATTCAGGCCTTAAGTTTAGATAACTAAACTTAGAAAGATCCACCCCAAACATCTCAGTTTGGAGCCTGAATGAGAACGACCACCATACAGGGATAAAATCGATACTCAGTAGTTTACTGACCGAGTTCAATTTCTTGATCATGTGGTTGGCACGTAAACATGCCCATGGCTGTTTAGCACAATTTGTTATGTCCTTATCAGCATGTAGACTATTAACCCATCTTCCCATGAGTCAAGTCACAATTGACTCCTCTCCAACATTCCACTGATAGCCTTTCACATGCGACTAAGCTTTTAAAGAACCATTCCATTATGCTCTAACGAGCCATTTCTTACTATGATTCTGTACTTATATATCAATGACTATCACATAATTGTATTCTAGGGTTTCAAGAAATGCTTCGTTTAAGCAATCAAGGATGGCTACTCAAGTTAGGTCAATAACTACACAAGATTATTAAAAATACTTTCTCTTAATGAATAATACTACTTATACATATATCCATCATTAAAGTAATTAGTTTAGAAATATGGGTCCACAATATGATCAAGGATCTGAGGCTTGCCTGAGTCTGAAGTCGTCAGTTCTGTGATGATTGGGTCAACCTCTTGCTCTTGGACTTCAGAGACTTCGTCTTCTGAACATACACCGTAGCAATAACCCACAAAAGGTACAAAATCCTTGTATTACTATACTAAGATACACTCAAATATAGGAACATAATTACGAAATGCAGAAATGTAAGTTTGCATGCAATTGCACTAGGTTTTGCACTAATTAGGGTTTCAGATTAGTTAAAATGCATAGATTTGCTATAGCAACATAGTTCAAATGGTCTCATATTAGGGTCAAATTTTACAGGAAAGCTATAAATATTAAAGCATGAGAAGTGACACGACCAGATTTTCAATATGAGGTTCTTAAGGTCGCAAACGACATAGACTGGTTAATGAGGGCAACATAGGGCATAGCTGGAATTTGGTCGAGATGGAGTTTTCTCGTAATGTGACAGTTGAACAAAATGTATAACATGGCTCTGTGAATTTGGTTGACAAAGTGGTCTTCAACTTGTACGACCAGAAGTGGTCAAATTGGCCTAGTGCCACTGGTTGACATAGAGTAATAATGTCTAAGAATGGCATTGGCCTAGTTTAGGAAATTTCCAGTGGTCAAGGAGTGTTCTGATTCAAGCATATGGTGCATCAGGTAGTAAGGTATCTATTTGGCAAAGTGGATTTCACAGAAAAGTCCATAAAGTCTAAGATTTTGCAAAGACATCCCTGGACACAGTGAACAGATTGTCAGGGCCTTGTCAAAACCTAGGGTTCTTGGGGGTTTAATCGATTTAGAGTTCAATCTCCTCGCCAACTATGTCAGGAAGCTAGGCGTGGGTGACAGGAACCTGTTGGCGGTGATTTTGGAGACTAAGGTGGTCGGACGGCGACGAACGACGGCGACAAAGTGCGGTGGCGACACGGCAAAGTAACAGTACTGGACACAAACTTGACAAAGCAATATTTAGAAATTTTATACAGAACTGATGGTCGAGGAAGAAGGGAAATATGCTCAGGGGACTGAGGCACAGATGAAAGACAAGGTTCCGGCTCCGGAAATGACCGGCGGCGACCGGGCGGCACGGCCGAAAAGATATAAAATGCGCAAATCACGATTTGGTGCCGTGTTTACGAAACTTGATGTTTCTGGAGCTGTCTAATACTATTTGGTATTGTTTGATGAACTGGGTTTAGCTGGAGGGTGTATGGCGATGAACGGCGGCGAGCTCCGGTTTGCCGAAGAAGTAAAACAACAGGGGTCGTCGGGGACAGCACAATAGAGGTTCTAATTCGCTAATCCAACTCTACAGCTATGTCTAAGGATTACTGGGGATGGTGAAACTGAATGGGATTGGCCGGCGGCGAGCTCAACACGGCGAATTTTGGATTTGGCATCGCCGGCGACTCGTGCAGCGCTCGAACGGAGAACTCAACCTACACCAAACCGTAGCCTCTGAGACTTAGCAGATGCACGATTAGGGTTGAGGCGATCATTTTGACGCGGCTGGATCCTCCAGCGCACGTCTCCGGCGACCGGACGGCAAAGCCCTAATTTTATTTGAATGCTGGCTAATGGCGGGAACGGCGGCCGGCGGCGATTCGACCACGGTGACTCACGGGTAAATATCAGCACCACAAAAGAAGGCTAATAGGCAAGGGAGGGTTCACCTGTGTTCACCGTAGCTCGATGTTGGCGACGGCGAGGCTCTGGAACGCGGTGACAGTGCCTGGAGCGCGCTCTGGCGTGTCTAGACAATGTCAGCCACTGGCATAGTATGTCTACAGGCTACAGTGGTTGAAATTTCGAAGTTCTGATCGCGTCAAAGTGTTTAAAATATGCCCTTTACTTCAGTCTGAAGGTTGCTAGGATTTCTTCTACAGGCTTCTGCTGATTTCTGGATTTTCTTTGTTTTAAAAGTCTAGCATGAGGTGGCATTCGAGTTGTAAAGGTTATGAAACCTGGCTGGTAAGTAAGTGGAGGGAGTTTACTGTAGCTTTAGTAATTTTAACAGGCTTTAAAAGGTAATTTTTCCCTAATAAGGTTAAGATCTCATGCAAGGACTTATTTTTAATTTATGAAAACTTAAGGGTTGAAATGGGAAAATGGAAATTTTCTGAAGAGAGTGTACTCTAAACAGTTTACTGTTTATTGATTATATTTTTAAAGGTATCTTGGTAACATTCCAAGTATAGTATTATTAATTCCACAATTTTAATTATTTTTGTGGGCTTCTTTGAAAAGAGTTCTTTTATAAATATTTCTTTCAGTACGGGGGTTCTTTTGTAATAATATTATTTACTAAGTTTTTCATTACAAAGATCTTTTTACAATTCAACGCCTTTATTTTTATTTCAATGGAGCTTTTCTCTTTTCATGATATAATAATTTTTAAGGTTAAATTAAGATTGCTCTTTTTAGTAATTATACCTAAATTAGTGAGGCACTTAATAATTTGGTTTACATAAATCTCTCAGGGCCTTTAAAAGTTTCTCTGATATTTGGTTTACTTCAAGTTTTAGGGTTTAATTCTATCATTTCATGTGACTGAACTCTTTTGACCTAATTCCAGACAGATGCAGTGGTTTGCTTAAGTATATTCAGATTATTCTACTTCCTCATATTAATGGCTTCTAGATGAACATGCCATGAAATGCAAGAATTTGGAATAAAAAGCTTTTTAAAACAATAAGAAATTTAGGGCATTACAACTCTACCCTCCTTAAAAAGAATCTCGTCCTCGAGATTCCGATATCTCAGGAAAAGATCGGGAAAATCTTGTCGCAACTCTGATTCTCTCTCCCAAGTTGATTCATCCTCATTATGATTTTTCCATTGAATCTTGCAGAATCGAATGTTTCTGTTTCTGAGCTTACGATCCATTGTTTCTAGTATCTTAAAAGGTTGCTCCTGATAAGTTAAATCTGGTTGTACTATCACTTCTTCCGATTGAATGTGGTCATCTGGTTTTCTTAAGCTTTTCCGCAATTGTGATACATGCAACACATCATGAATCCCACTCATTTCAATTGGTAGATCTAATTGATAGGCTACTTCTCCTCTTCGTGCCGTTATCTGAAAAGGTCCGACATATCGAGGTGCTAGTTTTCGGCGTACTTGGAATCTATGAACTCCTTTGAATGGCATTACTTTTAGATAAACAAATTCATTTACTTCAAAGGATAGATCGCGACGTCGATGATCAGCATGACTCTTTTGTCGTGTTTGAGCTGTCTTTAGTTTTTCTCTGATCAATCGGACATGAGCTTCTGCTTCTTGTGCAATTTCAGGTCCAATAAATTGTCTTTCTCCCACTTCTGACCAATTTAAAGGTGTCCTACATTTTCGTCCATATAACGCTTCAAATGGTGACATTTGTAAACTGGATTGGAAGCTATTATTATAAGTGAATTCTGCATATGGTAAACATGATTCCCAAGTGATACCATAATCCAATATGCAGCCTCTTAACATGTCCTCCAAAATTTGGTTTACCCTTTCGGTTTGACCTCCAGTCTGTGGATGGTATGCAGTACTAAAGTTCAACTTAGTGCCTAATGCTTCGTGCAAACTTTTCCAAAATCTTGAAACAAATTGGGGTCCTCTGTCTGAGACTATCTTCTTTGGAACTCCATGTAATGTTACTATCCTAGATAGATATATTTCTGCTAACTTATTGCCATCATATGTAGTTTTTACCGGTATAAAATGTGCTACTTTTGTTAGTCTATCCACAATTACCCAAATAGAATCGTATCCATTTTGAGTTTTGGGAAGTCCAGTGATAAAGTCCATTCCTATCTCTTCCCATTTCCATTCGGGTATTGGCAAAGGTTGTAACAATCCTGCCGGTCTCTGATGTTCTACTTTAATTCTCTGACAATTATCACATTTTGCTACATATTCAGCTATCTGTCTCTTCATATTAGTCCACCAGAACTTACTCTTCAAATCTTGGTACATTTTTGTACTCCCAGGGTGTATGGAGTAAGGTGTATCATGGGCTTCTTGCAAAATAATTTGTTTAATCTCTTCTTTATCAGGTACGCATATCCTTTTTCCGTACCATATAGTGCCTTGATCATCTTCAGAAAATTCCAAAGTTTTTCCTTCTTTCATGTCCTTCTTTATTTTCTGAATATCCATGTCTTCCTCTTGTGCTTTTCGGATTTCTTCTTCTAGAGTAGGTGTAACTGTCAAGGTTGTCAAAAATGCAGATTCTAACCATTCAATCTTCTGCCTTTGTAGGTCTTGCACTAATTCTGGAGCTATACTAGTGTTACAGTAAGTTCTTCTACTTAGAGCATCTGCTACAACATTAGCCTTTCCCGGGTGATATTGTATATTCACGTTGTAGTCCTTTATTAATTCCAACCATCTACATTGTCTCATGTTTAGATTGGTTTGTGTAAATACATATTTCAGACTTTTGTGATCTGAGAAGATTTCACAATGATTTCCCAGAAGATAATGTCTCCAGATCTTTAATGCATGGACTACGGCTGCCAATTCTAAATCATGAGTAGGATAATTTTCTTCATGGGGTCGCAGTTGTCTAGAAGCAAAAGCTACAACTCGACCTTCTTGCATTAGGACGCATCCTAATCCTTGTTTAGAGGCCTCACAATATATCTCATAGTCCTTTTTGATGTCTGGTAGTACTAAAACTGGGGCTGTAGTTAACCTTAACTTTAACTCTTCAAAACTTTTCTCACATTCATCTGTCCAATCAAATGGCACATCCTTCTTTAGAAGTCTAGTTAGTGGTTTAGCTATTTTTGAGAATCCTTCAATGAACTTTCTATAATATCCTGCTAAACCGAGGAAGCTTCTAATTTCTGATATGGTTTCAGGTTGTTTCCATTCCCTTACAGCTCTTATCTTTTCAGGATCTGCTGATAACCCTTCTTCTGTTAAGACATGTCCTAGAAAAGAAATTTCTTTCATCCAAAAATTGCACTTTTCAAATTTTGCATACAATTGTAGTTTTCTCAACTTATCAAGTAGCATCCTCAAGTGTATTTCGTGTTCCTCTTCACTTTTGGAATATATGAGAATATCATCAATGAATACTATCACAAATTGATATAAATATTCCATGAAGGCTTTATTCATAACGTTCATGAATACAGCTGGTGCATTGGTTAATCCAAATGGTAGTACTGTAAACTCATATAATCCATATCGAGTTGTAAAAGCAGTTTTTGACATATCTTCTGCTTTTATTCTTAGTTGATGATACCCAGACCTCAGGTCAATCTTTGAAAAGATCTTAGCTCCTTTAAGTTGATCAAATAAATCATCAATCCTAGGTAGTGGGTATTTGTTCTTTATAGTTGCATCATTTAATGCTCGGTAATCCCCACACATTCGCAATCCTCCATCTTTCTTCTTTACAAACAAAACTGGAGCTCCCCAAGGTGATACACTTGGTTGGATAAATCCTTTTTCTTCTAGTTCTTTTAGTTGTTTCTTAAGCTCCTCTAATTCTGTTATTGACATCCTATAAGGTTGTTTGGAGATAGGAGCAGTACCAGGCTTTAGTTCAATGGTGAATTCTATCCCTCGATCAGGTGGCATTCCTGGTAATTCTTCTGGAAATACATCCATGTATCCCCTTACCACTGGTATTTGAGATATTTCCAGGGTTTCTAATTTATGAAGGCTAGGGTTAGGGTTTTCTATAGAGGTTCGTTCGGCAAGGAATATAATTTTCTTCCCTCTGGTACTAGTGAGGTTTAAAGTTTTCCTTTCACAATCCAATTGTCCCTTGTGTTTAGACAACCAATCCATTCCCAAAATCACATCTAACCCTGCTAGTTCCAATACAAGTAGATTTGCGGAGAACTTCTCTCCACAAATTTCAAATGTAATTCCTCTACATATCATTTTTGCACACATCTTGGTTCCAGGGGATTGTATTGTGGTGGGGTATTCTAATGGTACCATTTGTAGTTTACTTTTGTTCACAAAAGTTTTGGAGATGAAAGAATGGGTGGCACCAGAATCAAACAGAATTATTGCAATTTCTGACTGAATTAAGATCTTACCCAAGATCACATCTGGAGCTTCTCCTGCATCTTCCTTGGTAACATAATTTAGTCGTCCTTGTCCTCGAGATGTGGTTCCTCGGCCTCTTCCATGTAGATTGATGGCTCCTCCGCGGTTCACTGTTGAAGGTGTTCCTCCACTATTTGGTTTTGGTGGTCCTGCGGTTAGTGCCATTGAGGGTTTCTCTCCTGGTATTGATCTAGCTTGCTGGGCTCTTGCTTTTGCTATGGACGATGGTAAGTGTTTCCAAGGACAATGTTCTTGATGGTGTCCAAATCTCCCACAATGAAAACATCGTCCATTGGTGACAGAGCAATTTTGTAGAGTATGGGCACCTTGGCACCGTGGACACTTAACTTGCAAGGGTCGGGGAGTCATTCGTTGAGTTGGGGGTTTATATGGAGGTATAAAGTTGTTACGGCCCCGCATTGATCTATTTGTTATGAATGACTGGAAACTTTCTTTCCTTTTCTGGGTGTTCTCTACGGCTCCGCGTTTTTCTTCTATTTGGTGTACTCGATTTACCATTACTTGAAAATCCGTAAATTCATGGGATGCAATATGTAGCTGTAGGGTTTGTTGCAATCCCTCGGTAAACCGTTCAATCTTCTTGGATTCAGTGTCAACATCTTCTGGGGCATATCGGGCTAATTGACTAAATTGATGTAGATATTCCATTACTGATTGCGCCCCTTGTCGTAAGTTCCGGAACTCCCTACGCTTCATAGCCATTACTCCTGTAGGGATGTGAGCTTTACGGAATTGTTCCGAGAATTCTGTCCAGTTGATAGTGTCTCGATGTGGATGCATACTCTGATAATTTATCCACCAAGCTGCGGCTGGGCCCGCAAGTTGGTGAGATGCATAGAGAACTTTCTCACTGTCAGAGCATCTTACAGTATCCAATTTCCTTTCTATATCCCGCAGCCAATCATCAGCCACCATAGGCTCTGGTGTGCTGGAAAAAGTTGGGGGATGTGTCTTTTGAAAGTCAATAAGTCTGGCCCTTGAACTTGTTCCTTCCATTAGAAGTCTTCGAGTAATTTGTTCTAACAACCGAGCTTGAGCTATTTGGTTGTCCCTAAGCATTTGAGCTTGGGCCTCTTGATTATCTCGTATTAACTGTGCTTGCGCCACTTGTGACTCCTGTCTTTCTCTTTCCATCCATCGCATTAATTCAGACACTTCAGTTTGTGTCTCTGTTTGTTCTATAGGTGTAATTGGTTGAGGTATGTCCCCATTACCTTGTCTTCTTCCCGTGGCAGAACTTCCCGCTTCACGTTCTTCATGTCGTGGATGTGGTTGCATGTTTGCCATTTCGTCCTAAGTCCATTTATTTGATGATTACTTTTAGTAATAAGTCTCTACCCAAAAAGAAAGATCATAGCATAGTAGGAGAAAGTAACAAGTTTTGAAACACAAATATGATGCATGAACGAGTTTGGCAAAAGATAGTTTGTACAAGTACCTTTACAAGCTTCGAAAAGCTTTTATAGGAGTTTTTACATCACCAATATTTACAATACTATTCGGAATCAAAAGGAGGGTTAGTTGCCAGCTTGGAACAAAAAGAAGCTAGCTGGGCTCCGGTGCTACCCTCGGCCCTGTCCTATCATCGATCAGTCGGATTCTTGCTCGGTGGACCGAGCAAGCAAAGGTTCCCGCTCCTCAGGGTCTTCCTCATCATCATCATCGTCATTGGTGGGTTCTCTTGGTTGTCGGGAAGTTTCGCCTACATGTTGGACCGTCACGGCTTCTTTATCTACCCATGGGTTTGGTGGTTCACTGCTACTGAGACCTCTAGTCCGCCTCTGTAGCATCTCTCTGAAGTAGACTCTAGCATTACCTACCCGCCGACGAATGGCCCCTGGTCCACGCGATTGATCCCCAGCACAAGGTGTCGGTCTCTCCTTCTCTTTCCCCTTTTGAGCTTCATTTGGCCCATGTATAATGGGAGCTTGTGGATCTTCATCACATTGTGCTCGAACAGCAGAAGTAACAGAATCCTGCTCTGTAGTTTGTGTCTGTAGCTCATGATAACAACGTCGTAGATCCTGGTGATCACGGAGCAAACGGGAGTAGCAACGATCCAGAGTGACTACCAAGTCTGCAGTAGTAGTCAAACATGGATCCTGGCATCCCCGAGTGCTAAAGGCAGTACGACAGCATCCTGATCCTGCCATCATGGGAACATAACGGTAAGGTGAATCACGGAGTCTATCGATGTACCTTTGGCATATCATGCCGAGAGCCCTTCTTGCTACATCTTGGATGCCATCGACGTAATACTCTCTGTTGGCTTCTAATCTAATAGGATAGCTACCCTTGACATGTGAAGCATAGATCAAGATAGAGACCCGGTATCCAAAAGGTCTCCCATCTGCCTCCTCCTTTTCTGCCTCATAAAGTGGTCTCACCTGCCATCCTAAGAACTGCAACACTTGCCAAAGTAATGATGCCCACTCTCCGAACTGCTCAGCGTAGGAGAATCGTTGAATCGTCATCTACATTAACACATAACTGAATAAGAAAATTTTTGTTTAAACCAAACTTACTGCATAATCATGAAAGCAGACTGGAAATTTTTGTATACTATAAATTTTTTTTTTTTTTTTTTTTTTACAGTTTTCATATATATTTCTTTAAGAAATAGTTTTTTAATAAATCCCAACCTAAATCGACCGTTTCTATCTAAGGTCACGTCCTACAGACAAGTTGTGCTCTGATACCACCCGCTGTCAGGACCCCGATACTAGGTCCGTGGCAACCGCCCAGGATGGATTGCTTACAGCGTTTGCATCACAATCACAACTCAACTAACAGCAAAACTTAATTATACATATAGAAAGAGTAATATTGTGACAGAGGCATCAAGCCATAATTTACAATAAAGGCCGACCGGGCCAATATAAAGTTTTCGGGACTATTATTTTTTTTTTTGTGAAAGGGTAGCAGGCTCCACAGTCGAGCTTGTCTGAGATTCGCGACCTTAGACCCAGAGGTCGAAATCAAAGTCTTCCGGAAACTCCGGCTCTTCTTCTGGATTAGGATTTTCATCCTCAATTGGAGGGTCCACTGAGTGGAACGGCAAGAGTGAGTACAAGAGTACTCAGCAAGTCTCAGCATAAGAGTTTATTCTTACCATGACAGAGTTTGAGCAAATAAATGGTTGATGCAGCATAGAATATTAAGTTTCACAATTACATTGCTAAAATAAAGTAGAAGAATAAGTATTTAAGGAGTTAACTATACAAAGCATTTTTATTGGCTCAAGAGTGGAATCCGGGCAACACATCCTCGTTTGCCCCTTTTTATTTTAACTCAATATCCCAAAACTATTGTGCTACACAATTTCTACCCATGGTATACCCCTATCCGGGGGTACGGAGTACTCGAATACTTTTTGACACTCTGCAGAGGGGCACCGCTTTACCCACATGAGTCCATCAATCTTCCCAGTCAGGCCAATTACACGCACATTATTGCATGCGACTAGATTGAGGAAACAAGGCTCTCAAATACATTGTATTAATAATATCCCTGTCCGACAATTCGACCACACTGGTTGGGCGCAGTTCGTCCGTGAGTGATGTGAGTTCAGAAAAAGCATGAGAGGAAAAGGTGGAAAGAAGGAAGACGCCCTATGCCTCCGATTAAGCCGTGCGCGGTTGTAATCGTGACGGTCAAATGTCTCGCGTGGACAGACCAAGGCTATGTGTCCTGCGGGAGCATAGGCCAAAGGCTAGGAAGTAAGGCAGTGGGGAGGACCCACAACGGTACTTGAGACTTAATCGTCTATTTACCGGGCGCGGATACTGTTAATACTGAACTGCAAAAGCGTTGTGTGATCTCGGCCTTCTCACATGTGTATAAGTCACATGGAGTTGGCCCGACTTGAAAGTTGAGTGAAGAAGTGGATTTAAAAAGAGGTACACCTTTGCAAAGCGTAAGAAAAGTATCGGATACTCTGTACTCCCAGTTCATGGAGTATGTTCGCGGTGGATTTATCCATGTGGTTCAACACAAGTAACTATTTGAAATGTTTTCATAATATGGTTAATTCAAATGGTGGATCACGGAGGATCGCCATTCACAATGTTTTCTTAAAGTCTATCATAAGGTTTTCAAAAACCCCGCTGTTGAAAATAAAACCCTTATTTGAAAGATCAAAGGATTGAATTCTATACTATTTATGATTATAAGACTTAACCCCTTTTCTTGATCACTCCTCATCTATATAATTGCATTTGTAAATAAACGACTCGCTGAGCATTGTGTCAAAGCATGCTCACCCTTGCCTTTTCAAACAAATCAGAAGAGGGATTCGTCAATCCCGATTTGTTTGGTTATGAAGACGAAGCAGAAGATGGGAACGCCCCAGATGATTCGGAATTCTAGGAGGGTCTCGCGCCGAGTTGAGTCCGATGTGGAGGAAGCCCTACTAGAACCGTTGCTGCCAGAAGTGAAGATCTTTGTTGTTGCTGTCTGCCTTGTTTTGTGTGTTCGGTATCTTGATGCCGACTCTTGTATGGATAAACTTGTTATTTTCCTAGCAACTCTAAGTAGCGTCATTCTGGGCACTATGTTAATGTAATATTGGTCTTCGTGACCTCGTACCTGTTTAATTATGTTTTATGTTATAACTGCTTTCCGCTTGTTGTGAGTTTTGTAATGGTCCAACCTGTGTGCAATCCACCTGGGCGGTTGCCACGGGATTCCTCAAATGGGGGTCCCACACTGATAATAGTCTTCTACACTTATATTACCTTGCCTCAGTTGTTGCAATTTATTTAATAGATCACGCACATAATATGATGGAACAAATCTAGCCCGCATGATTCTTTTCAAATCATCCCAAGTTTGTGCAGCATTTGGATTTTTATGACGATACTCACTCCACCAAATAGAAGCAAAGTCAGTGAATTCACTAGTAGCAGCCCTAACCCTTTTGTTCTCAGGATATTCATGGCAAGAAAATTTTTGATCAATGGCTAATTCCCAGGTAAGGTAAGCATCAGGATCATATTTACCATCAAAAGGTGGAATAGTGAATTTAATCTTCCCATGGAATTCATCAAAAGCACGTACCTCACGACGTGGTGGCAAAGGACCCATGCCAATACGATTGCGGTGTAACTGACGTCACTGACGAGCATCTACATCTTCAACCTTGGTGTCGGCAGTATATTCTGCATCGTTCTCATCCACTGCGCTGCCCAATACACCATGGTTGTCGTGGTTACGGTGAGCAACCGCGACATCAGCAGGAGGTGCACGTCCCATGTCATCAAGTCGCCTCATGATCTCAGCAAGAGAAGTGTTGACAGCAGTGATTGCAGTCGTGGGCTCAATTTGAGTAGTTTCCAGTTGGCCAAGGCGTTCATTGGTAGCTCGCACATCTTCTTCATGTGCTTCGGTGTGCACCCTTACTTGACGGTCAAAATGTTGTATGATGCCTTTGGTGCGAGGAGAATGTTGGAAGTGGTCACCTTCAGCTCCTGCCATGGTTAGAGAAAAGCAAAAGAGCAGGCAATAACAGGAAATATATCCCTAGTAGCTACTAGGATGTGTCTAAACAAGGCGCTCACACTCAACCTGTTCTGTCGAGTTCTTACCAATTCTTACCAAGCTAAGCAGGAGGTGATGGCAACCGACAAGGCAACAACTCCTGGAGATATGGTGTACCGATGCCGGTCGCTAATACCTGGGTGGCAATAGTATATGTGGAGCTATAGGTGGCTGAATACAATGGAAAAACTAGAACCATGTTAGTCAAAGCAAGTTGAATAAACGTTCAACGGCGGTACCGTGCTGGTCCTAGGCTAAACCGTACTAGAGACGCAAGTCTAGTCACCAACGATGTCACAGAACAACAACCACGATGCTGAAACACAAAGCAAAGCAATAAGGCTCCTTCTTCCTTTTTTTTGTTTTGTTTTTTTTGGTTTTGTTTTTTTGGTTTTGTTTTGTTGTTTTTTGCATTTGCCTTTTATCTTACAACTTGATTTGGCAGATCACTCGAAACAGGAAGAAAACAAATCTGATGTCACAATTGACTCTGATCCGAAGATGAAACCGACTTTGATCCGAAGATGAAGCCGATTCAGATTCGAAGGTGCAATCAGTGCTGATTCGACTTGGACTCGATAAGGAAACCTACTCAAACTCGAAGTACTGGTGACAGCTACGTGACAAGAACTCGAAACTCTAAAGGATTAGACACTACGACCAGCAACGACACGACGATGCAATCGTAAATTCAACTAGCAACACTAAGCAGTAATAGCAAAGGCTCGACTGGCTTGGACCTTGCACACTAATCTACTATTATTTTTTTTTTGTTTTCTTGACTGTAGGTAAAAAAAAAACACAGAACTAGAAATCTCTCACAGATCAACCTGGGGCTCTAATACCAATTGATATAAAACTGCGGTCCCGATCTTTCGATGAGGAGGATAACGCTCGATTTGGGGAAGTCGACGTTGGCGGCCCGACTACAACCGTCCAGGACGTTGCGCCTTAGCGACCGATACACCAACTCCAGAAGGTTATTGATCTTGCCGGCGCGCAATCAACCTAACCACGAAGGTCTTTGTTCCTACAAGCAATCGAAGAATGAGCAAGAACAAGATGAACAAGCAACTCAATTTGTATATATGGATTAAGATCTGATTGAAAAGAACACAAGACGATGGGGTTCCGATGACGAGTAATTCAGGCGGTCTAACCGACATGCGCGATTACCAGAAGTAGCAAAGGCTAACTTAATCAAACAAAACCCACCCCTAAAAGGTGCAGCGGCTGGCTATTTATGAGAGGGAGAGATGAGTAGGTCGGCCAAAAACTTAGGGTGGCCGAGTAGGACTCGATTACAAGGCCCAAGGCCCACTTTGACTCGGACTGGAAAAGTGATCCGAAGTATTTCGCATATTCCCGTTGACTGAGATGGAATTTGGATGAGAGGCCGGATCCGTTGGAAAGAGGACGAAAACTCCTTTCCGTCAAGTACTCGTGGACCCCCAGGAGCCTTCTGGATCAAAAGTTATGGCCATTTCATTATGATGCTGTCTGGATGGCCGAAATTGACTCGAACTCGAATTCGATGTCCACTTGGTCTGCAAGGCCGAACCTGACTTGACTTCTAGGTCTTCTGTGGCACCTCCCTACAAAACACTTGTATGTAAGCCTAGGAACGTATTCACCTGGTAATTGAGTTGACGTGCTCGAGCTCGAGTAATTGGTCCTTGTATTATAGCAGCGGCCTCCGGTTGATACGTAGGCATATGCGTTGTGATTGTATCAATAGAAAGGATGTCCTCATCAGAAAGCAAGGTAGTTTCACAGGTGGAAAAAGCTAAAATAAACAAAACCTAAGGAAGCAACAAGAAGTTTGGGAAAATATATGACGAGGGGCGGCAGCCAGGGGTGGCACGCAACCCTAGGCATGATACATGGGCCTTGGGCCCAAAGTGGAGGTAATGTAGCACCTAAGTGTCCAAGACAGGTTCTATCTACCGACTTATTTTGATGATTGCAGCCGACTCAGAAGGAATTTGGAGATGGGGCCAGATCTGTTGGAAAGAGGACGAATTAAGCTTTCCATCAAGTGCTCGAACATCCCAAACGAACTTCGTATGCAACTTCTATGCTCGTTTGAAGGCGGACTTATCCTGGTGGCCGAACTGGACTCCAACACGTACACAGCTTGGAACTTGGCTTGACTTGGTGAAGAATTGCTCACTTACATATCCATGCCGTGGTTCCTAAGTACAAGAACATCATTAACTAGTAATCTATCCTCCACAGTGTAATGATGCAACCCAAGGAACGAACTCACCTGATAATTCAACTATCGCGCATGTGCCCGTGTAATTGGCCCAAGTCCATGAATAAGAGGTGATGGAGGTGAAGTGGTGCATGTATCCGTAGCAGTGATGTCCTCATCATTCTCCCCCTCTTGAATTGGAGTCGTCCTGGACTCAAGCTCATCTTCTTCACCCAAGTATGGCTTCAAATCTGCAATGTTAAATGTGGGACTAACCCCAAAATCTGCAGGCAACTCAAGCTTGTATGCATTATCGTTAATCTTTTCAAGAACCTTAAAAGGACCATCAGTTCGAGGCATCAACTTAGACTTTCGCAACTCAGGAAATCTTGCTTTTCTCAAGTGTAACCAAACAAGATCACCAGGTTCAAATGTTAATAGCTTTTTACCTTGGCTACTAGCAACCCTATATTTCTCATTCATGCGCTCTATGTTCGCTTTTATAGTCTCATGCAACTAAAGAACAAATTCAGCACGTGTCTTTGCATCTAAATTTACCTTTTTCCGAAGATGGGAGAGGTAACAAATCCAGTGGAGCGTGAGGGTTAAAGCCATATACTACTTGGAATGGGCTCATCATTGTTGTTGAATGCAGCGAGCGGTTGTAAGCAAACTCCACATGAGGTAAACATTCTTCCCACATCTTCAAATTCTTCTTCAAAACAGACCGCAACATGGTTGATAATGTGCAGTTGACAACTTCAGTTTGTCCATCAGTTTGGGGATGACATGTAGTAGAAAACAGTAACTTCGTCCCCAACTTGTTCCATAAGGTTCTCCAAAAGTGGCTCAAGAACTTTGCGTCACAATCGAAAACAATGGTGGATGGCACACTGATGAGGACATCACTGCTATCGGTTCTACAACTTCTATTGCTCCTCACCGATCAATAGGACCGATCACTAGAGCACGCGCATGTCAACTTAGTTGTCAGGTAAATTCGTTTATTGGAATACATTCATATACTTTGAACTCGATGCTGCCTGATGCGTGTGATCTTATTCTTATCAGGAACCTCGGTGTTGCTTTGGAGGACCGAACGGATCGATGGAGTTGCTGTTTGACCAACTGATTGGGATAACGGTGCTGCCGCCTGACCGTCGATCATACCATAATTATCTAGGTTTATTTTATTTATGTTATGGTGATGCATCACCTTTTGGTTGGCTAAAGGCCCATATATCGAGTTAGAGTCCAAGTAGGGAAAGAGTCCATGTCGGTTTCAGGTTTCCTTATCTGGCCACCGACCTCTTTACCTCCTCTTTATAATCTGGCCAAACCATTAGGGTTCCGTGGGTTTTTGTTTAGTTGTAGTCTTTCCTTCGTGAAGCTATTGAGACATTCTTCTTGGTCTGCTAGATCAACATCAATATCTGTATTCGGAACCCCAACTCTTTATCGTGATTCAATCTATATTTGCAATTTTAGATTGCTTGTTTATCTTATTCTTGCTTGTTCTTTGATCGCTTGCAGGGATAGATCTTTGTGATCAGGTCGATTGTGCTTCTAGTTTGGTCGATAACAATCCGAAGTTGGTTCAGCGATTTCCAGGTCGTATCAGTCTGTATGGTTGGTAGTCGGATCGTGAGAGTCGACTTCACAAATCGATAGTTGTCGTTCTCATCGAAAGATCAGACCACCCCACGTCCCATCATTTGGTATCAGAGCCAGGTTGATCGGTGAGAATATCCTACCTTTTTTTTAGTGCTGTCTTATACCGAAAAGTCCACAAAAAAATTAGGGTTAGATCATCCTTGTCCAAACCAATTTGCGCCTGCAATATCTTTTAAGTTGACTGTGCGGAGATGGCCGAACCCGACTCGTGGACAAATTGGGCTCTCTCTTGGGCCGGCCTTGCAACGACGTGGCTTGTGGGACCAGAGGGCGTCGAAGTGGTGGAGATGCACCTTTCTTGAATACGTCTTGAGCTTGGGGAGGTGGCCACGGCGGAGGCCGAACTGCTGGCGGCGATAGCGCAATATCAGCATGATGAGCTTGCCGGCTGTGCACGCGACCTGGCCATGGTGCGGGTCATTGATGCCATATAGTTGATGATGACATCATAGTTGATGTAGTGTTGGTCCTATCTATGATGTGCATGGTCACATCAGGGGGCCTTGTCCCCGGGCGAAAGGCGGCGCCCGGGACAAGCCACCGGGGGGCTTTGTGACCGGGCGAAAGGCAGCAGACAAGCCATGCCACCGGGGGCCTTGTCCCCGGGCAAATTGGCTAGCCTCCAACCTGGACTTGGTTCCACGGAGATTTCCCCCAACAGAACATATGCAGATTTTTGTGAGTTGTGAGGCCTTTCAGGGTATCCCTCCGGAAAGGGATGATGAGCAATATCGGTTGGGGCACAGAGAGATTTATACAGGTTCAGGCCCTCGATGGTGGGAGTAATAGCCCTACGTCTTGTTGTGATTTCACTATGTATGGAAAAAGAGTTACAAAGTTGTAGAAAAGATCATCACAGGTGAAGATCTTTTAGGTATGATTGTCTAAAACACGACTAAGAAATTGCATACGAGGTCTCTCCAATGTCAACAACTAGCCTATGAAAGCTTGTGGTCTTCTTGTGTCAGATCTCTGGGATCTGTCCGATCTGATCTCTGTCTTGTACATTCGTTCACCCTTTTATACTGGTCGAAAGGGTGCCAATGCACAACGGCTTTGAATGGTTGCTTGGGTGCAATTTTGATAACTGCACTTAACTTCCACGCAGGCTTAACACATGCAATTGAGGGATAACCACACATGTTAACCTCATAGCAGTTGTCTTCACACGTGGAAGGATCTTCGTGATTCTCGTGATATGCCTGTTGTAGAGCTTAAGCAATCCCGAGTCTTCCTGGTCGAGAGTTGTCAATGACCTTCTAACTGCGCACTGTCTGCGGCCTCTTGACCGTGCACTGTCTGCGTCCTCATGATCACGCAAAGCCTGCTACCATGTGTCCGCGCTTCTCAGGTCGTCTGAGATCATAGCAACGGACCTCCGGACACTCATCTGGTTCGAATCTGTCTTGAACCAGATGTGCATTACTCCAAACTAGCTCAGGTAACAATCCTCGTCAGCTAGCCCCCAAATTTGAAGAAAATGAAGAGACATATTTACTTCAAATTTTAACCCTGCATCGGATAAGTGACCCGACGCTTCAACTCCCACACTTAGTGGCGCACTACGTGTGGCAGTTTATTTCCCGAGATGGGTTCTGGGTTGTTTTTGACAGGTTATGATAGCGCTGCTGAATTGTTTTTTAACTAGAGATAAAACTGTAAATATGTTTTAAGAATTCGAGGCATTCGAAAAACGAACCGTCCCCCTTGAGTGTTACAAATACCGAAGTCTCTTAGCCCTAAAACTTCACAAGTCTTTTCTCGGCTAAGTTTTATCTAGAGCTATCTCTTCTTCTTCTCCATTTTCATCTCAATGGCAAATCAGGACTCCAAGAACATTATTGAGATTGAAAGTGATGAAGAGGAAGTGGTACCCGAACTTGACCAGGACTTCCAGAAGGTTAGTCTTCTCTGGAACTTTTGGTTCAAGTTGTTATCTTATATTCTGATCATTTCCAAAATGCTTTTTGGGAATTCACAAGTGACTGAAGAGCTGGTTCCCCTTGGGAAGAAACCCAAGGTTGGGGATGCATCATTGTGCTCTCCTTCCTTGTCCCATGTAGTTCTTCCTGTCCATGCAACTCGGCAGGTCGAACCCTCATCTCCACCTTTGGAGATTCATAACAATCCTTCGAAGCTTTCTTCTCAGCTTTCTCCATTGCGATCAAGTGATCCCCATCTTTTGATGGGTTATCAATTTTTCGATAGGAAGGTTGCATTCTCGTGACCAGATGATCCTCAGCTTTTGTTGGGTGATTAATTTTCTCGTGGGAAAGTT